>CM059187.1:13427688-14643679 GCA_030323885.1 Branchipolynoe longqiensis
TAATGCAGTAAGCCCATGCTTGGGAAATATGCAGTAAGCATAAGATGCATGGGAAATGATTAAATTCCTTTGGTCAGCCTGCAATTGGGAAAGATTGGAGCCGGGTAAAATTCCTTAATCGTGTCATCCTGAACAGGGTAATATTTCTTAATGGAATGAGGCAATGCTTGAGAAACATTGGAACGATGTAAAGTTTCTTAATCGGGTCAGCCCGTGTTTGGGAAGCATTGATGATGGGTAACAATTTCTTAATCGAATCAACCCACACTTAGGTAGTAGGAGTAGGTAAAAGTGTCGCCCCGTGCATGGAGCAGGGTAAGATTCATCATAGTCCGATGGGTTTGAGTTTCTCTCATTTTTCTGAGATAAATATACTAAATTGATTGCTGTAGCTGTAACCCACCGTCTAGCTCGAAGTAAATGGCTAACCTTTCAGATATTTGATGTATAACATGTCAAATTAGTTTTGGCAAGCATGCCATAGGCTTCTGCAGTAACAGGTTCTATTAAATTGACTCAGTATTCCTTTCTGTGTGGCAACAAGTGCTTAATAGTGGCATTGGATAGACCAGCTCCGTTTAAATGTAGTGTCTGTGCGTGGATTGTATATGTTACGGTGATGATGATGATGATGATGGATAGACCAGCTCCGTTTAAATGTAGTGTCTGTGCGTGGATTGTATATGTTACGGTGGGGAGTCGGTATGCAGGGTGTGGGGGGGGGGGGGGGGGGGGCGTGTCGTGGATGTGTAGACGGCGTACAGCAGAACGCCCCGGGCCGTGTCGGAAGGCGGTGAGATGACGGCCGCGCGCTGCTGCTCGGGCCGCCCAGATTACTCGTGACAAATCACACCTAGCAGATAGCACGGCGTGATTTACCAGCGCCACACGTAATAGCGGCGCTGATTATCGGCGTGCCGAGCCGCCACCCACGACGGCCCGGCCTCCTGGGGACCACCTGGGCTACCCCTGCCGGCCGCCCGGCCCACAGCGCCACCTCACGTGGTGTTATGACATATCGGCGTGTATGATGGTTGTTTGATGGGACGAGCCCGCGCCGCGTACCGGCGGGATGTCGGGGGGTGGAGTGTTTGTTCACCTGGAGAGGCGCAGGTCCCGGCACTGAGCCCCCGCCGTCACCTCCCGCGGCCGGCCCGCCCTCCTCTCGGGCCCACCTTGGAGCACCTGGCCGGGCAAGGGGACGGGGAGCCGGGCGGGGGGCCGCCCCGCGAGCTGCTCGCGTTGGCCGGGCACTTGGCGCGCAGCGGCAGGAAGGGGCGGCGGGGGCTTTATCGAGACAGGCCAGGGGCGAGGTGTAGCCGGGATGTACTATGGCGGCCAACCCGTCGGGGTGGAGCCCGGTGGGTGGGGCCTGGAGCCTCCATATGCAGGAAGAAGTGCCCCTCACCTGCAGGTGGTGCCGCCTGCACCAGCGTGCTACTGGACGCGCCAACACTCACCTGGTGTATGTGCTTCTCTTCCAGGTCCAGCTAGTCAATGGGCCCGGTCAACGACGTCAGCCACCACCGCACACTTCGAGAGCCACCTCCACTCACTGGTCAGTTTTAGAACTTTACTATTGTTGTTGTTATTGTTATTATTATTAATATTATTATCATCATTATAACATTGTCTTATGGCTTGATCCTCCAAAACTGTATTATAATATTTGTTTATTATTACACAATTGGTAGAACATTGTCTATGGCTAGATCCTCCGAACTTCCTTGTTACAACCCTTTATCGTCATTTTCTTTACCCTGTTTAATAGTAGGCACACATGTCATGCATGCAGAAGCGTTGCCCATAGCACAGCAGAAATATGTAGATAGGGTAGGATAGATCCAATTTAGCAGTGGGCGTATTTTCAGTTAGCTTGTTCCCGGGCACGACTGGGGCGTGTACCTGCAGTAAGTGCGCCGCATCGCCTCCCGTGCTCGATGCTAGACGGACCGTAAAGTAATTAGCTGTGGTTAGGTAGAACTAGACCCACTTCATCAGCGGGGGGAACGTAGCGTGAAGGTGAGCGTAAATGAGCTGATTACCCCCGTGCGGGCCCTGGTTATTATAATCTAGTGGGTGTCCATTTGCCCGCAGCTGTCCCGGAGGAGTGCTTTCTGACACAACATCCACGGCCGGGAACGGGGTGTGCTATTAGTATTAGCCAGCCCGCGATGGTAGGCTCCCAGATGGTCTACAGACGCGCGCCCGCACACGCACACACACACACACAGACGCGCACGCACGCACACACACACGCACAACGCACATACACCACATGCGCCTGCACCTCCTCCATCTGCACCTCGTCCTCCCCCTCCTCCTCCCTCCTCTCCTCCATCTCCTTCTCTTCCCCCCCCCCCCCCCCCACCTCGCGACCCACCCTCATCTCATTGGCGCCTCTGGCGGAGAGAAGACAGAGACCGTCCGGTCGCATTACAACTACCAATAGTGCCAGGCAGCTGTGCACGATATGACCGTGGATCCCACCCACCTCGGTACCAACAAGTGTCCAGCACGTGGGTCCTCCCCTCGGCCCGCTCCTCCCCTTCCCCCCACTCCTCCCCTCCCCTCCCCCTCGCTCTTACCAGCAAACCCTATAATTCAAAGGCTCACCCTATAATTGACCCATCATACAGGTCACTTTGATTCAAATATGTGTGGGTAGCAAATGCTTATTCTTTTGCCTTTCGTTCTGTGCAACCAATGAAAGGTGGAGGTGCTAGAACAACGCTGTGCTCCTTCACTTCCGGTGAAGGGCGGGTCACGTGTACAAATAAACACCGCGGATCAAGCCGCGTGCAGTGTCACCTCAAAACCTCGCCCCCGCCCCAACCCTAACCCCGCCCCACCTTGTTTGGATAGGCGCACCACAACCAATCACCCCAATTTGAAGGTCCCGGCGATCGGTGCGGTGTGGAGGGGGGTATGTGGTTCACGTGGTTTCCAGGCTGAGCTGGGCCACCAATCGTCGGCACCAGAGAAGGATGTGGCTTAAAACAATACCTCCAGGTTCTAGGCTGATTATTCAGAAATACTACCACCCACCTTACACAGGAGCAGGTGGCCAATACATTGATGTGGTAATTTAGCTAATAAGTAATATATAGTGTAAAACGTTTGCTCTGACAGCTTCACTGCAATCTGAATTAAAAACAAATATATGGCCCGAACCTGCCGAGTTTAGTCATCAAACGGCATATGGTTGGTTAGGTGCAAAGTGAGTGTCGTATGTAAACTGTAGCTGTAAACCGGCGTACAGGGTCCCAGCTTCAAGCCTTCCTGAGGGTCTAGTGGAACTCTGAATGCCGGTATTGCTTAAGTGACTGCGATGTGTTCGGTGTGAGCGCACTGATCATCAATTACCATGTAGCGATTTTCTCTCCCTGGGTAAATTTACAAGCACAAGAAGCGATGGGCTAGTTGTCCAGTGGTGAAGACAGAGAGATTGATTCCCTGTAAAGTGTAATGGCATAACAAAATCCATGACCCACCGGACGCGCTGGCCGATTCAGTAGAATGCAGGCCTCCCGGTAGGTTGGGAGTTCGATTCCAGGTCCAGTCAAACCAATGCCTGTCTCTACCTAGCCTGGTGTTAGGCATTACTAGCATAGGGCAAGGACTGGTTAGTATCAGGATAGTGTGACTGAGTGGAAATCATGTCATGGTGCCAGTAGTCTAGCACTATACAGTCGCCATGAGTGTGCACTGTCTCAGTGTTGCCGGGACATAAAACAAGCAACAAATCCACGATCCGCACGGCAACTCACCCTTGTGGCATCGCACCTCTTGAAAGTTGAGCAGCCCGGTACCTGGCTGCCTGCTGGTACCACCTTACCTTCACACACACATTGCTGGTCATCATGTAAATCACTGACACAATATAGCAGCATCTCTACGTAAAGCCAATTGGTACTGTAGGTCGGAGAGTATCAATCTGTCATGATTTGAGAGGTCATATGTGAATTTTTTTTTTTTATCAAGATCTAACCATCGAATTGTTCTGCTTAGATCACGCTGTGCCATAACACTGAACAGGAATGAATGAATGGCAATGGCCTGTTTTCTACTTGGTCATGTCCAAGTGATTCTATTCAAAAACAAGGTCCCCCTTTCTCCTTAAGACACGTCACGTTGTCCTACTCCCCCGGTCGTTATTAGAACATCAGTTACATCAGTTTCACAATTCCCTAACCTGCACACCTCCCCACCTCCCTACCTCCCTATACACGTGGCCTCCATTACCTGCCTCTATAAGGTTACGTTTTGCGCGGGCTCCTGATGAAAGAACTTACTTTGCTGCTTGAGCAGTCTGTGGGCAGGCCGGGGTGAGGCGAGGTGGTGATGGAGAACAAGTTAGCGCGCCTGGCGCTTTTTTTGCGCGGCAGTGGAGGCCCCGCTATTAATCTTCATTTTGCCGAGCTAATGAGCTGTCAGATGGCGAGATGTAATTCGGGGGTGGCTTCCCCAGCGACAAAGAAGCCGACGATATACATACGACTGAGTCGGTCGTAACGTGTCGACACGCTCACGCCTTGCCCTGACGGCTCGCTGAGAAGTAAGCAGCCTGGCGTTAACTGCACTATTTCAGCCCGACTCTGTCGGACTCGGGGGGGGGTCGGCTATAGGTACTTGTCTGCACACTTGGTAAACTTACTTATGCCCATAGGTACTTACTTGTCTGCACACTTGGTAAACTTACTTATGCCCATAGGTACTTACTTGTCTGCACACTTGGTAAACTTACTTATGCCCATAGATACTTGTCTGCACACTTGGTAAACTTACTTATGCCCATAGGTACTTGTCTGCACACTTGGTAAACTTACTTATGCCCATAGGTACTTGTCTGCACACTTGGTAAACTTACTTATGCCCATAGGTACTTGTCTGCACACTTGGTAAACTTACGTATGCCCATAGGTACTTGTCTGCACACTTGGTAAACTTACTTATGCCCATAGGTACTTGTCTGCACACTTGGTAAACTTACTTATGCCCATAGGTACTTGTCTGCACACTTGGTAAACTTACGTATGCCCATAGGTACTTGTCTGCACACTTGGTAAACTTACTTATGCCCATAGGTACTTGTCTGCACACTTGGTAAACTTACTTAAGCCCCAAACGATACGCTGCATTTTCAGGCTCGGATAGTGCCCCAATCACATTGTTTTACGTCCTGGACGGGTTACGACTTGTGACAGGGAGCACTCATGGCGACTTTATTGTGCTGCCCCACTGGAAGACTGCTCCACCGCCACAATGACCTGATATCCCACTCGGTCACGTTATCCTAATTGTCCATATCACAAGGTTCACATGTTATATAACGCAAATCTCAAATCACACCACGCGTGTTCCCCATTCTAGTGTCGGAGGTTTGAGTTTTGAACTGCTCGCAGCCAGTATGCCAGTTAGGGCCGACAGTCCGCTACGACCGGCTAGGGTCCGGGTAATGAGCGAGCCGCACAGTAAATAGTACCCACTGTATGAAATGAGGTTAGTGAAGAGACAACGGATTTATCTCCTTACGCTGCTGCCTTCCAACCAATAGACCTATTTCATATGACGTCAGCATAGGTATCTAGGTCACTGTGCACACCTTTTGGCTGCAGGACGACACACTGTCACACTGCAAACTCAATGGCTATGAGCAATCTTCATACAGAAAAATTGAAATATCTCTAAAACTACACCACCTAGAAGCAACCCGCTTGGAACACATATAGAAAACATATTCAACGAATAGATTATATTAAATTTATACGGTTATGGTTCTGCATTTCTATGAATTTTGAATAAAATAAACGTTTTGAACTGCGTGTACCGGCAAACTCAATGGCAGTGTGCCTTTGTTCCGCAGGCAAGGTGCGCGTGCATACACAATGTTTATAAACATTGAAAGGGGTCTATATAAACTCGCAGCACCAGGACAGATGCACGCAATGACCCCTGAAAAGTGTCACTGTCACTCGGCCAAAGCTGAACCGTTGCCACCCAAACACAGGACGGCGAGCAATCGTTTCACTTCAGCCTGTTCTAAATTGAGCTAGATTGTACGGTGACTTCACTTCAGTTGGAGGTTTCACAACTAGGCCTGTGAAGTATCTTCACGGATGTAACCGGGTTCCTCACTTGGGGTTCATGTAGTCACGTTGTGGCCGTTAGGGGTCTCTGTTGGTAACATAGCTTGGTTAGTTTAGGAGGCATGGTGCGTGCCACAGAGCATTCAAGGAATGGTTCATTTTTGTGTGGCTTATCTACAAAAACTGTTGTTGGATCTTATTAGTAGACGTGGTATTTGTTCAGTAGTGATGCACGGTCAGCACTGAGCTGAGTGTAGGTACTCCAAAGTGATTTTCTATTTTAATGTTTTAGTGTAAATTATATAGGTGTATAGATCTTTTAAATCCGATTCCTGTGATATCAAATGGATATAGATCTCTTGAAAAGTTCTGAAATTGTGAGGTTTTAAAAATTCTGTTTTTTTCACCCTTATTTATGCACATTTCCAAATTAGGGAAATCTAGGTTTTTAAGGCCCAAACACAGAAGCTATGTTGCATATAATTTGTCCAATACTAAAGGATCTCACTCTCTATAGCACAAATAGCAGGTACCATTTTTGCAGACCATTAGCTTCGTTATTCTTTCAGATATTTCATGCTAAGCTCCTTAATTTCTACTGAATATCAGCAGAGTTAATGAGAAATTCTTTGAAACATCATAACTTCTGTTCTACTTACACTATCACTCAGTCTTTTTTATTCCAAGATAATCAGAATCAAAACCTATATATGATCATACATGTTTTGAATTGATAGGAGACAAAAACTAAAAGTTCACTTTTATAGGCATTGCTAGCTGACTATAAGTCTAGGTCGCAAAGACATTAACTTTGTCTGGCACCTTCATCATTGATGGGGGCCACATCAAGTTTTTTTTTGCTGAAACAGAAGCTTCAATCAACGCCATGTTTGTCTCTCTGGTGCGGGAGACAGGAAGACATGGTCATTTCTCAGACCAACCTTGCCCAGTATATGAATCTCAACCAAATATTGTCCTGGTTAGGTAGAGGACTCGAGCTTTCTGATGATATAATTTTCAGGCGATCCTGATTAATTTTCAAGAAGAATGGACGTCTTAATGTTTTCACTCCTTCCGTTCAATCAAATTTCACGCTCAAAGACAGCCATGCTTGATATGCTAATGAAGCCTGGTTTCTTCTCCAGCTTTCATTGGTGGTTATTTTTAGCTCAGGTGACCATACTTAGCATGGTAGCAATTTTAGGGAAGGGAGTGGCTAAGACTAGATACAAACAGACTATGGCGAACATGCACAGAGCTGTTAGAATGGTTACATTATATCAAATTTCGCGATATGGACAGCGTACCCACCCACCTACTGAGTGGTTCTGCCATTTTAGATATCGCCAAGTGACTGTGCTGAGGCGCTAATATTTGTAATAAACCATTAGCCACTGGTTCCAAGTATTGAGGCGTTGATTGAGGATTTGCTTGTGACATAGGCATCACACTACTCCTGCATAGTGGTTGGATAGAAGAAGTTCCTTCTACCGTGTGTGTTAAGTCACTGATATGTTTAATTTGAACACTTATTGACTAAGTTATGCTCCTAGATAACATTATTTCATTACCCCAGTGAATATTCATGGTTCTAAATAACACTCGGGGGTTGAAATAATGTTGTTTAGGACATAACTTACTCAATACGGGAAGTTTGGCTCAAATTAAACCAAAAATCCAAGTGATATTAAGGCTGCCGCCGCATCGGCAGAGCTATTGCCGTTGTCGCTCTACTTTCACTCAGACTTTTGGTTTAATTTGACCAGAATTTCACTTATTGAGTAAGTTATGCTTCTAATAGGTACCGGCAGCGAAATTTTAAAATATGCCTATGATCCAATATTTTTATTCCTTCCTGTAGACGTTGAAATTAGAAACCCAAATCCAAAAACATTTAGGCTATATATAGTATCGTTCTGGAGATGATGATTTGTTAACATTAAATATATATAAATGTATTAATTTTGAATTAAAGGTGAAACTTTTACCAAATATAATCAAAAGTGGAAGGATGTGAGGGGCATTCTGCTAACCAATTTCCATTCTACATATATAAAGGAATTTAAATTGTCAATTGCTAAATCAATTAGTAAAGCAGATTTTTAATAAGACAATGTCAAAAAGTGCAATTCATAACACAAAAAATCATTCTGATTTTGCCAAATAGCCATTTTCAAAGCATGATACTTTTCTTGGAAAACTGCAACAAGACTGAATAGGATAAATGGTAAATAGTTCACCTATTCATAACAGTGTAGCACCCTATTTTCTTTCAGAGGTCTATATTCAGTAATCAACAGATATGTACATCCTAAAATGTCAAAAAGTGTAATTGTTTGCATGTAAACAGCATCTGTAAGTGAATTTTCTTCAACATTTCAATCTTTGAAAGCTCATTGCAGCAAAACAATCTTTTGAATCTTCCTCACATTTGGCACAGTATTACAATAACCATTCACTAAGACTAATAGATAGGCCTATGATTGATATCAATATTATATCCAAAAGTATGGAAAATATTGAACTTTGATTGAACATATAAAGACAAATTGTCAGAAAACCAAATATATCAATTTAATGAATCTTTAAATGTCCATTGTAGCTTAACCAATTGGTTAAAGTTCCTATAAATTGACAGTGCACATTATCTGGAGGTAATACATGTTATCCTATTAATATTCTGTCTAGAAATACAAAAAGTGCATTTTGATTGCACTTACAAAAGAATAGTATACAAAATAATAAATAATGATTTGTTCATCATTGAACACTCACTGTGGCTCATCCAATAGGTGGATCTTCTTCAAATTTTGCAGACATAGTATATGGAACTAATGGATATTAGCTATGACAATAATTTAGCTAATAATATCAAAAGCTGCATTTTGATGGCAAATACAAATTAAAAGTGTCTGAAACCAAAGATATTGATTTAAATAAATCTTTAAATATTCACTGTCTCTAGAGCAATGGTTGGATCTTCCCCAAATCTTGCCCAATATTAGATCATATATTCTCTGATATATCTCAATAGACATCAATGTTGTGTACATGTTTCTACATGGGTGTCACCATTGTGAAACAAGTGTGGTCAGCAAAGACCCAAACAGGTTGGTGTCAATATTCTGTCTGTCGCTCCTTGCACTAACTAGCACTATACTAAGATTGGTATTATTGGAAAGGGAATCAAATTGTCTATCTATACATACCAAATCTTATTAGGTTTAAAATATTTTTTAATTCAGTAGATGGGCTTTAAACTTTCAAAATTATTTAAATTGCAGAATTTGACCTTTTTGACCTAGGGCAAACCATATATGGTTAGATAGAAAGCTGAGGTCATTGCGCTTCTTCTGGTACCATCCATGACTTTCTATGAGGTAGTGCAAGGAAGCGCGAGCCCATTAAAGATACCCTGTTTTCACAGTCGTTTTCATTTACATCAGTAATGAAGGAATATTCACTAAATACACTCATCATACAAATGGAGTTTACTTAAATACCAACTTACTATATATTCTATCCAACAACACCATCGGATAGAACATATGTTGGTGTTCTAGGTTATGTAATTTCATCTAAATCATATACATATAGAAATAGTTACAAGCATGTGAATATTGATGAAAAAAAGCACCATTCCTGGACTTTTAATGGGCGCTGCCGGTACCTACTTCTAAATAACATTATGTCGACCCCACAGTGAATATTCATGGTTGTAAATAACAGAATTAGATCATAGTAGTAGGCTAGTAGTAGTGACTATTCACACACACTTGATACTAAAGGAAACTGCTTCTATACAACCATGACGGCCGACTAGGCACTGGTGACGTGGTGCTAATCGTTTGATGCAAATCCACAATACACCACACCATCAGCACAGAGTGTGTACGTCTCTTCCGGGCTGGTTCCAAGTATTGAGATGTGTTGCGGTGCTCTTACAGTTGGCACGGATCACAAGTGTTGAGATGGGTTGAGGTGCTGTTACACTTCCAGTCTGCACGGAGTGGGTCCGTCACAAGTGTTGAGATGGGTTGATGTTTTTACAGTCATCACAGAGTGGGTCCGTCAAAAGTGTTGAGATAGATTGAGGTGCTCTTACTGTCAGCACGGAGTGGGTCCATCACAAGTGCTGAGGTTCTCGTGCTGTCAGCACAGAGTGAGTCCGCCACTAGTATTGAGATGGGTTCAGGTGCTTTTACACTACAGTCAGCACGGAGTGGGTCCGTCACAAGTGTTGAGATGGGTTGATGTTTTTACAGTCATCACAGAGTGGGTCCGTCAAAAGTGTTGAGATGGATTGAGGTGCTCTTACTGTCAGCACGGAGTGGGTCCATCACAAGTGCTGAGGTTCTCGTGCAGAGTGAGTCCGCCACTAGTATTGAGATCGGTTCAGGTGCTTTTACACTACAGTCAGCACGGAGTGAGTCCGTCGCAAGTGTTGAGATGGGTTGATGTTTTTATAGTCATCACGGATTGGGTCCGTCAAAAGTGTTGAGATAGATTGAGGTGCTCTTACTGTCAGCACGGAGTGGGTCCATCACAAGTGCTGAGGTTCTAGTGCAGTCTGCACAGAGTGAGTCCGCCTCTAGTATTAAGATGGGTTCAGGTGCTTTTACACTACAGTCAGCACGGAGTGGGTCCGTCGCAAGTGTTGAGATGGGTTGAGGTGTTCTCACCGTCAACAGGGGCCGGGCGCGGGCCCCACAGTCAGGGGCTGGGTGCCCGTAATGAGGGCCGGTGACGTCGGCAGGTCGGGCACTCCTGTGCGTGTCCTCCATGTGGAAGCCATCAGCCGCTCCAGTACCCACGACACCAGGCCCTCGAGCTGTCTTCTACGATGGATTTTTATAAACAACCATGAAAAATCTTGGAGGCATATTGTGTGAACAATGTTCTTAGGACAATATGGGGGGGGGGGGGGATAGGATGTTTGAGTACCATGTGTTAAAACCAAATCTAGGTGAGCATTGTTGACAGTCAGTGGAACCGTCTGCCTGCATTTATTTGTTAACATTTATATCTAAGTCATCTACTATATTCGACATTTCATCTCAAGCACGTCATGCTCTAATCCAAGTTAGCCTGTTTAGAATATAGATTTAGAACAAGGCCGGTGGTAGTGATGTTTGTACACGAATATATGCACCGTCTCCCGACTCTGCGGGCAGTCAAAATATACCCAGATACAGACACACATGCACATGCACACATACTCACACGGGCACACATCTACACACGGACATACACACACCCACCTACGTACTTACCTACCTACCTACCCACCTACCTACCTACCTACCTACTTACCGACCCACCCTCCACACAACGCTCGCGGCATGTAAACAAAATGGCTGAGATGGACAGTAGCAGTCGGCGCGTGTGCGTGCGTGTCCAGACCGTGTGTGTGTGTGTGTGTGTGGGGGGGGGGGTGGGGGGGGGGGGTAAATCAGGGACTCTGCCAACGTGATGTAACTGGTCACGTGGGCTCCCCGGGCGGCGCCCTGCTCATGTATCGGACTGGTGGCATTTGATCTGAGCCGACCTTCTGCCAGCAACCTTTGCGTCATGGTGTCCGGAAAGTGGGTCACTTTAATTGGCTGTCGAACACTCGTCGCCTGCCTCCCTTCTCGTGGCCATGAACACTCCCCCCCCCCTTCTAGTCCCGTGTGAAGCACCCGCAAGTGACTTTCCTTTTTGTTGAAATATAAATTTCAAAAGCTATTAAAAAAGCCAGCGACGATGACAGATGAAGTGTCAGTATGCTTTCAGGGATCTAAACCACGATGCCGCCCGCACCCCCAAAAAGCCCGCCATTTTCACGGTCGCAACTCATGGGGTGTCGTCTGCTTCAAAGCTAGAACCGAGATTTACCTCATCAACCTAGTCACGTGATATGCCTAGTTGATCGCAATGCCAGACGTCATTGTCCAAATGCAATTATTAAAGGGGTGTGCCGATTGTTTATTAGTGAACAGCTGTAATTCTAAAAGCCATGCATAGCTATATTTGTGTGAACGTATGATAATTACTGCACAATGATGGCATGAGTCAATATTTGCTGAATGGCTAGCTTCTGCGTCATGTCAATATTCGTCCAGTAAACTTTCTTGCAAACTATGCTTTTCCAAAGTTGAACTTGCACACTGAAGTCAAAGTATCCGACTACTTCAACTGGGACTTTTGCTCAGACGTTGCTGGTGCTGGTTGGTGGGTTACTGTCGAAATGTTGATTAGGTTTGCCATATTAACGCTAGATGACCACGTTGCTGTTGGTGGTTATTGGGTTACTGTTGAAATGTTCATTCAGCTTGCCAAGTTAAACTTGCATAGTTCGATGGTTTTTAGTTTCTGCTATTTTTCCGAGATAACTATATTAAATTGATTGTCATAAACTACCTTACTTTAGTTTGAAGCGACTTTTATTTTAAATGACGAAGTGCAAATATGTTGAATTAGTTTAGGCAAGCTTGCCAAAACTTCCATGGGCTTCAGTAGTAACATGTTCTATTATATTTATGCAGTATTCCCATCTATGTGGCAACAACTGTTTAATAAGTGCATCATTATCTAAGTTAGATATGTACAATCAATTTTAGATAGTTGTTTTGGTTTTGAATATTTGATGCTTCATCGGACTATGCAACTTTAACCCTATACATTCCCTAGACTTACCCACGTTGTTGATTGTTCATAGGACACGGTTAAAATGTTCATCCGACCTGTCCAATTAACACTATGCATCCACAATACTTGCCCCGACAGGAGCACTTTGCATTTAGTTAACACACATTTCGGAGACCTGCACAGTTGCTGTTGGTTGGTGGGAGACACGGTCTGCCTATTTACCGGCGTGCCTTTCGGCGAGCACATTGCTGCTGTTTGTAGGAGCACAGCTAACTGGGGAGGAGAGGCCTGTAATTGTGTCTGCTGGTGCCAGTCGGCTCGTAGCGCTCCAATCAGAGCTCTGCCAGATGGTGACATGTGCCTACTCACCACGCGCATGCGTCAATGTGTGTGGGAGCCTACATGGTTTATATATGCCACTTAAAGGGGCCCAGTTCTACGTATTCATAAGGGGCCTCAAAAGGAAGTGCCATGTGGTCAGGTTGGGCAGGTCTTTACACAAATTAATCGCATTGTTGCATTGAGTTTTATTTTCTCCTCAATCTTTTCCAGTTAGATTTACCACATCGGTATTCTCTCAAAGGTTCTATTGTGTGTTTTGTTTGTTTGTTGTTTTATGTCGTAGCAACACCTAGGGTCATATCAGGATGAGGACTCAAATGTTCAAAGAAATAATAACTGTTATATTGTGTAATGAAAAAACTCTAATAGAAGAAGAACCTAACCTTGTTAGTTGCATGCATATATTTATATATGCAGTTGTATGCATATATATACATGTATAGATGTGTATGTATGTATGTATGTATGTATGTATGTATGTATGTATGTATGTATGTATGTATATGTTAGTCCGCAATGTCATTAGCTATATATATATATATATATATATATATATATATATATATAGCTACTGACATTGCGGACTAACAGGTCTTGAGCACGGTGCCGAAGTGTGGTGTTGAACTGATGCCGTGTTGTCCTTGGTGCTTGCAGCAGAGTCGGATGGAGGAGCGCATCGAGGACGCCATCCACGTGCTACGGAACCACGCCGAGCCCATGGGCGGCCCGGGGCCCGGCCAGGTGCCCGGCCAGGTGCCCGGCTCCATGCCGGCCGGCATGCCCGGCACCATGCCCGGCATGCCTGGCATGATGCCGCCGCCTCCACATTCCAACGGGCTGATGCCGCCGTCCGCCATGTCGGGCCCGGGCGGCATGGGCCCTGGCCTCAACTCGCCGTACTCGGGCCTGGAGCTCGGCACGCCGACGCACATGGATCAACAAAACCACATGGTACGTTGGCGCACCGGGCGGGCCTCACGCACCACCGTCTGCCTACTCAGCGTTTCGATTATAGAGAAAGTATTACACCAAGTTAAGCTCCCGGGGCCGAGTTTACACGTAGTGTGTGGTGACGCTGGTGGTCTGCCAACCGCGCTTAAAGGGCGCATTCCTTACACGCGGTATGCGGCATGCGGTATGCGAATGGCGTGATTCCTTACACACAGCATGCGGCATGCAGCGAGGTATATAACAGCCCCTGCAGTGTGTGTAGTGTATGTATTGTATGTAGTTTGTGTAGTGTATGTAGTGTGTGCAGTGTATGTATTGTGTGTAGTGTGTGAATTGCATGTAGTGTATGAAGTGTACGTAGTGTATGTAGTGTACATAGTGTTTACCTATCACAAATCCCACAAACGTCCATCTCCCGGGTGACCACCTCCCATCAGCACCCTTGTGTCCGTAATTATCAGTCGCCTCCTCCTGCCTTAAACCAATAGACAAATGCGACTGATGGTTTTCTATTCGCACCCTCGTGCCGCATGCTGCACCGATCGCTACAGGGACCGGTCGAGTTGACGCATTCGCATTCGCATACCGCGTGTAAGGAATGTAGCCCGTAGGCTTCAAGGCGTTTCGATTTTTTGTCGCATTCGCATACCGCATACCACGTGTAAGGAATGTACCCTTTAAGCTGTATATCCGATGAATTATCTAGATTTGATTCTACATATCTAACTTAGATAATGTTGCACTTATTAAGCATTTCTTGCCGCATAGATGGGAACACTTCAATTTACCAGAACCTGTTTCTTCAGAAGGCTATCGTGTTCTTGCCTAAATTAATTTGACATGTTTGCACTTCAAATATCTAAAAATAATTAGCCATTTAAAATCAAAGTTACTTCAAAATAAACTAAAGTACGTCATAACAAGTAATTTTATATATTGATCTCAGAAAAATGACGGAATCTCAAAACCATCGGAATATGCAACTTTAAACCGACATTGGTTTCCGTACATACAATTTGACAGCTTTTTTTAGGCCACAATTTGGTACAATCTGCTAACCGATGGCTACTTACAGATTCACCAACCAATGAAGATTCTAGACACTGTTGGTACTCTTTCCTAAATGTAACCGTATTAATTCATGTACATGTATATATTTATGTGCATTTGGGGAATTTCTGGTAGCTAAATTATTTCAAATGTATTGGCTTGATATTTTCAGGCATTTTTGGAGTTCGTTTTTCTTCCTAATCCATGTGAACACTTGTCATTTTTTATTCTTATTTAAAAGGGATTTTGTCCAGGTGTGTTTTCGGCTATAATTCCCAACTGACCTGATCTAAAACCCATTTAATGTAGTGCCATTAAATAGATTAATTGGTGTTTACACAAATGATTTGCTAGACTTTTTTTCTCGCCCTGAAATCCATGGTGTTAACATACTGAAAAATGTACAGTACTGACCTGCTGATGCAATGTATTTGTAGAACACACGGTTGCCGCCCTCACAACACCAACAGAACAACAAGCCGTACTCTGTATACGAGGTAGTTATATCAAATATATATCATTATAACGCTGACATTTTAACATTTCATATGATGCAAATATATACCATTATAGCAATGGAATTTGACATTTCATATAATGTATTCCAGGAGGTACGTTATGGTTTTCATTAAACAATCACTTGGTGTCGGAAAAGGATGAGCGGTGTTCTGTAAAGTGTAATGTCCCTGTGTAGAGAAACTGGCCGGGGGGGGGGGGGGGGGGGGGGGACGGGGGGGTCGGGGGTGGGGGGGGGGGGGGTCACAGGTGTCGTCGAGCTGGACTGAATTTTGAAAGGTTGGGGGGGGTTGAAGTCTCCAGGGGCGGCAGGATCACCTGACTTTTGTTAACTGCAAAAGGGCGGGCGGGCATAGATCGGCAGCAAATAGCGCTTAGCTGTCGTGTCGGATCAGCGGCGAGATATGAGCGACACTGGCGGCGATAAGCGGCGCTCAGCCCGGCGGGGCGGTGCTGGGCGCCGCCTCGCACCCGGCCCGGAGCGCCACCTGGCGCCGCGCCCGGGAGGTGATCGGGAGCAGGCGGGCAGCAGGCCCGGGTTAGCCGCTGCACGGGAGGTGGGCGTCTAACGCCCGGCCGCCACCACTCCCACCGCCCGACCTCCACAGCGAGCAAATCGGCAATTTGTGATCGTGTTTTTTGTTTGCTCTGTTTTGAATCTACGAGTTATCAATTCCTAATGTGGTGTGGTTCTACTGTCATCAAAGGGGCAGTAGCGACGAGTTTGTGTGTGCTTGTGGCGTGGATAAGGGTGATAATGTCCGATCAGCGCCTCAGCTTTGCCATTTATATGTATCCACTACAGATCATGGGGGGAATGTTGTTATTGTGTCGCAATTCAATCGGTGAAGTGTGAGTAGCGTGAGCTCATTTTGAGTATCCAGCGCCTGGCCTGTCGTGTCAGTCAGTCCCACCGCCCCCCCCCCCCCCCCACACACACACACACACCACAGACACGAACAGCGCACTACCGTCAGCACCCATCTGTATCGATAACTCCAGTAATGGCCTCCACATTGCCTGTCACCTCGCGCCGATTACAACAAACTGCAATAACTGCTGGTCCTGGTGCCGAACCCTGGTAGATGGGGATACAGATTGGAGCTGATTGTCGGGTGGATATTGCACGCCCAGCATGTAGGTTACTACACAACCAGGTGCACCTTAGTGACACCCGGACACCTTCACCGGCTCTTTGGTCAGGTGGACGTTACACAGCATGTAGGTTACCACACAGCCAGGTGCACCTTAGTGACACCCGGACACCTTCACCGGCTCTTTGGTCAGGTGGACGTTACACAGCATGTAGGTTACCACACACCCAGGTGCACCTTAGTGACACCCGGACACCTTCACCGGCTCTTTGGTCAGGTGGACGTTACACAGCATGTAGGTTACCACACAGCCAGGCGCACCTTAGTGACACCCGGACACCTTCACCGGCTCTTTGGTCAGGTGAACGTTACACAGCATGTAGGTTACCACACAGCCAGTCGCACCTTAGTGACACCCGGACACCTTCACCGGCTCTCTGGTCAGGTGGACATTACCCAGCATGTAGGTTACCACACAGCCAGGCGCACCTTAGTGACACCCGGACACCTTCACCGGCTCTCTGGTCAGGTGGACATTACCCAGCATGTAGGTTACCACACAGCCAGGCGCACCTTAGTGACACCCGGACACCTTCACCGACTCTCTGGCCATTAGCCAGCATGTAGGTTACCATACAGCTGGGCGCACCTTAGTGACCACCTGACACCTTCACCTGCTCTCTGGTCAGGTGGACATTACCCAGCAAATAGGTTGCCACACAGCCAGGCGCACCTTAGTGACACCCGGACACCTTCACCGGCTCTCTGGTCAGGTGGACATTACCCAGCATGTAGGTTACCACACAGCCAGGCGCACCTTAGTGACACCCGGACACCTTCACCGGCTCTCTGGTCATTAGCGGGCATGTAGGTTACCACACATTGGGGCGCACCTTAGTGACACCCCGATACCTTCAGCGGCTCTCTGGTCAGGTGGACATTACCCGGCATGTTGGTTACCACACAGCCGGGCGCACCTTAGTGACACCCCAACAACTTCAGCGGCTCTCTGGTCAGGTGGACATTACCCGGCATGTGTTCTCTGTGGCGGAGTGGTTAGAGTGTCTGACTTTTTTCTAGGTCAGACTCCTAATCTGAAGGTCAGTGGTTCGATTCCCCATGCCCCCACCTCTGCCAATTTGGATTTCCACCACTGTGGATAACTTACAGCGTCATCAAATGCCAGTTGCTCTCATACTATGTCTATGTGGTGTGGGAGGTTAAAAATCCCTTGGGTCGGTAAAAGTGTAGGCTCAGGCTTTCTATCGACAAACTGTCTAATGGTGAAAACAAGTCTATTCAGGCTTATCCATAATAGGCAGTATAAATCTTCAATAAATAAAAAAAACACAGCCAGGCGCACCTTAGTGACACCCCGACACCTTCACCAGATCTCTAGCCAGGTGGACATTACCCAGCATGTAGGTTACCACACAGCCAGGTGCACCTTACTGACACCCCAACACCTTCATCAGCTCTCTGGCCAGGTGGGCATTGCCCGGCATGTAGGTTACCACACAGCCGGGCACATCTTAGTGACACCCGGACACATTCACTTGGTGGAGTTCTGTTTGCTAGCTTCCCGTAAACACTTACGCTATTTTAGCATCCCATGGATGGTTGTGGATTTCCATATGTTATGTGGTACTCACCCTCCCCGAATAACACCACAGCCAAGTGGGTGTCGTTGTTTGTGAACATTAGGACATTGGTATTCTTGCATGGTCGTTCTTTGTATTCCTTCTAGTAGAGATATTTTCTGAACCTATAGTGAATATCGGTCTAAAGAATACGCGTTAAAATTATGTCACCTCCCCCCACCCCGCATTGTTGTGAATGAACAAAAATTGCATTCGGTTGAACTGTCCATCTGCTCTGTCATCAAGCCATGTACGATTTCAGGGGGGGGGGGGGGGGGGGGTAAGGTAATCCTCCCCCCCCCCCCCTCCCACAAATACAAGGTTTAAAGCTGCATAGTTTGATGAAGCAATTTCAAATTCAACCTATTATATTTATCTAACCGAAACTCAGGACTATCCAACTTTAATGCTTACAAATAGTATTAATTAATTAATCATTTTCTATTTGTCGCGACCTGTTTCTAACCCTCGCCCCTTCGCCCCTCGACCTCCTTTGCTCATCCCCATGTAGCACTGTGCCAGGAAGGAGTAGTTAGACTGACTGATGGCCAAGTCACCTACTCACATCCTTATTCAAGATCCGTGTTAACGGATGAAGTGGCCTCGTCAAATTGCCAAGCATGAATATTAACGGACACTGACTGCTTACATTACAACGGTATATACTCTGGTGTTAACCATGGCTATGGTGGCGCCACCTGTTGTTAAAGACGGATTACATGAAGTACCTTGGCTGTCCCAGCAGGTGGGCTGCATAAACATTGTCCACTTGCATAGTCCGATGGTTTTGAGTTTCTGTCACTTTTTTTTAGTTGCATATAGCAGGGTGCTTCTCATAATCTACCCTACTTGAAGTAAGTTTATTTTAAATTAATAACTTTTGAGATATTTGAAGTGCAAACAGACAACAACAAAATCGGCCAGCACATTAAAACATTTAAAACACCATAGAATAGGCTTCAGCAGTAAAGTCGCATTAAATTGACTCAGTATTCCCTTTTATGCAGCAATAATTGCTTCAATAACTGCACCGGTATAAGTTAAATGTGTACAGTCAAATCTAGATGATTGTTTTGGGTTTGACAATTTTATGTTTTTATCAGACTATGCAGCTTAGTGGCGAGCCTGTGCCTAGAAGGAATAACAAATGGGGTTGCTTGATTAAATCACACGTTATAAGATTTATATAATTTTAAAATATGTTGTAATAGCTGTAATAATGTATGGTGATAATACACCTGAGGTCGTAGTATTAAAATACCACTTGTTTATTGAGAGAGAAAATGAGGGAGGAAATGGTGCTTTTAAAAATGATAACTCAGCACCCCCTGCGCCCGCTGCCACTCGCTGACTGCCCCCTCCACCAGGGGGCGGGACGGGGGGGGGGGGGGAGCTCTGACACGGCGTGGGAGTAAGGGGTCTGGCACTCCGACGTTACTTTCCTTTCTCTTTTTGTGATGTGTTTTCTGTAGATTCCTCCCAGGAAGGACAATATTTGGGTAGGGTGGATCAAGTCGTAGTTGTGGGCCTGGCCGCCTGGTGGCGTGTCGCCTACAACCCACGCGCCCAAACAGCACTGGGCCGTCACTGCGACCATCCCCCACCCACTGCGTCGTAGAGTGAGCGGTCAGCGGCTTGGTGGGGTGGGGTTATCGGCGGGGCGGGTGTTATCTTGGTTAAAGTACGCGGGGCTTGTTGGGTGATAAAACAACCACTGGTAAGCAGGTAGTGTGTCTGCGTGCACGTGGCGGGCAGCTGGACACGGGCCGGCGGGTCGTGAGTGACGGCCACCCCCTGCGCGCCGCACCGACCAGCCTCCACCGGCCTCATCATGGAGGGCCTCGGCGTGCAGGTGAGGCGGCGCCAGATGTGCACGACAGTCCCCCGGCGGACCGTGGGTAGCGGCGGTCAGTGGCCGCCAGGTGCGCCCTGGTCCCGGCACGTATAGCAGGTACACGCCGCTAGGGGCGGCAGTGCCGGGGCCTCCCACACCGCTCTCACTTCCCAACTCAACGCCCGCCAACATCTGCTCCACACTGCGACCCGGTCCTGTTTATTTTCTCATCTTCGCCACAGAAGAAAACAATTGGGAGTGCAAGGCTTGTCGGGCTGATGAGGCGCACCAAATAAACACTGGGCCAGTCCTAGCCCGCCCCGCCTCAACCTCCCCTCTCCCCCGGCTGCCTCCACCCGAACCCGGCCACTGTCTCCGGGACGGCAACAACACGTGGGCGAGGGTACTGGGTGTGGGCGATGGTTGCCAGACCCCCGTATCAAAACATAGGCGGCTTCCTGCCGGACCTCTTCCAGCGCCACCACCCTACCTCACCCCGACACAATCGCAGCAGTGAGTGTATCGTGTGTGTATTCCGGTGTGAAACTATGTATGGCCCCCTATAATGGCTGGGAGTAAGCATATATGTTTGGAGTGTGCGAAGCGGGTGCGCCGTAATACTTTGCCAGTGGTGAATGGGGATGTGTGGAGGGGCGAAAGCGGGGTGGGGGGGGGGGGGGGGTCCGATGGGGGGTGAGCGCTTCCTCGAGTAAATTGATGGTTTTTAGAATTCTCCAAATTGGAAGCAGGGCCTTGCACCCGCCGTCGGCTCGCTGGTAACACGACCACTCGGGGCCGCACTGAGCCGGGAGGCGGCGGGAGTGGGAGCACATCGGGGCGGCGGAGACGACCGTCATGCGGGGAATAGGCACCGATCACCCTACCTGTACGGGGGTGAATTAATTGAGGGGTGGGAGTGGTCGTGAGTGAAGTGTGAAGGAGGCGCGGGGCGGGGCGGAGCAGAGCGGGCGGGGTGCGCTAACATCCCCCAACACGTGGTGTACTACGACTGGTGGGCGGGGAGCGGCCCACTCACCCCCTCCCACTGCAAACACTTGACGTGTGGCTCTGAGTCGGAGCAGCTCGCGCCCAGCGCCCCGCGCGCCAACTACCTCAGTATCGTTTTGGGAGAGTGTGAGGTGCGAGGTGGGCGGTGCCCAGAGGAGCGGCTCGAGGAGAGGACACCCGGGATGTGGTGGGCAGGGTCGGTGTGGGGGGACAGTACGGGCCCGGCGCAGCCCCCGGCCGCCACGCCTCAGTACACGCCCCGCACGGCGCCCACCCCGCAGTACGTGCACTACCAGCAGGCGCAACAACTGCAGCACCAGCCGCAGGCACCCGCCACGGCCAGGTACCCGCAGTACGCCGCGTACCAGCAGCAGTACCAGCAGTACAGCCAGCAGCCGGCAGCGTGGACTTACGGGGCGCCGTACGCCGCCTACTCTACGGTACGGTCAGCGGGGATGTGTGTAGTCTGTGGTCGGTGAGCTGCTCACCTGTGCTTTGTGCAGCGCTACATGGGTGGCACTCAGAGTGCTCAGTCACGTGACTAGAGGCACCATCCTACTCTAATGGGGCACCCAGCGTTGAAAGTGGTTATTGGAGTGTACCACCCAACGTCTTTGGATTATTGCATTCATAATCATAGATCATCCTATTTTGGATTAATCTTTTAATCGAGTGGATATATCTTCCTTGTTTGTACATGCGTCGGATACACTGGACATTTCTTAAATGTGGATTCAAATATTTATGTGAATTTATTTCTCAGTTATATCTAAACTGGGCGAAGTGTTCATTATTATTTTTAATGTTTAAAATATATCCCTGAATTCTCGACAATTGTTTTAATGGGGATCTATGTGGTAGTGTTTGGTATTGCCATCGTGTGACAGCAAATTAACAAACTGGTAAAAGCATTACGATGCCAGGTGGTTTGAGAGGTGTGTCATGTTTCTGAGATAAATATATTAGGTAGATCATTATAATTTTCTTTACCTTAGTTTGAAGTAACTTATTTTAAACTTTTGAGATATTTGAAGTGCAAACATGTCAAATTAGTTTGGCAAGCTTGCCGAAACCCATAGGCTTTTGCAGTAACAGGTTCTATTTAAAGCTGCATAGTCCGATGAAATCATCAAATTTTCAAAACCAAAACAATGATCTAAATTTGATTCTACATATCTAGCTTAGATACTGATGCACTTATTAAGCATTTGTCACCACACAGAAGGGAATAGTGAGGCAATTGAATAGATCATGTTACTGCAGAATGCTATGAGTTTTGGCAAGCATGGAACAAAATTCACCGAGTGAATTGCACTTCAAATATCTCAAAAGTTAGCCACTTAAAATAAAAGTTACTTCAAGGTAAAGTAAGGTACATTATAACGATCAACCTAATGTATTTATATCAGAAAAATTCTGAAACTCAAAACCATTGGACTATGCAACTTTAATTGGCTCAGTATTATTCCCTTCTATATGGCAAGAAATGCTGAATAAGTGCATCAAGTATCTAAGTTAGATATGTAGAATCAAATCTAGATAATGGTTTTGGTTTTGATGATTCATCGGACTATGCAGCTTTAAGAACATACTTTGAAATTCAACGTGGCTTTTGGATGTACAGAATGGTGGTTGTGGTTGTGGCGGCGGCGGTGGGGGTAGGGATGGTAGTTGTTCAGATGGTGCGAATGTAGTGGTTGTGGTGATGGGAGTGGCGGTGGTGGTTTTGTGCTGGGAGCGGTAGTGAGGGTTCATATGGTTTGGTGGTGGTTGTGGTGAAGGTGTGGTGGTGGTAGTGGTTCAGATGGTGCGGAAGTGGTGTTCAGATGGTACGGATGTGGTGGAGGTGATGGTAGTGGTGGTTCCTATGGTGGGGCAGTGGTAGTTGTGATAATGTTTAACGACCCCCCAGCACAAAAATTAGACATCGGCTATTGGTGGTCATAGGCTCAGATGGTGCAGACCTGATGGTGGTTCAGATGGTATGGATGTGGTGGTGGGTGGTTCCGATGGTGTGGCGGTTGTGATTGTGGTAATGGCGGAGGTGATGGTGCAGTTCTGGTGGTGGTGGTTCATATGGTGCGACGGCAGTTGTGATTGTGGTAACGATGGTGGTGGAGGTGGCGGTGGTTCATATGGTGCGATGGTGGTTGTGATTGTGTTTAGCACTGGAGGTGGTGGTTGTTCAGATCGTGTGGGCATGATGGTGTGGTGGTGGTTCAGATGGTTCGGGGAGGTGATGATGGTGGAGGTGATGGTGCGATGATAGGTGTTGTTGTGGTGGTGGTGGTGGTGGTGGTAGTGGTTCAGATGGTGCGATGGCGGTTGTGATTGTGGTAACAGTGGAGGTGGTTGTGGTTTAGATGGTGCGATGGCAGTTGTGATTGTGGTAACAGTGGAAGTGGTGGTGGTTTAGATGGTGTGGTGGTTGTGATTGTGGTAATCCTGGAGGTGACGGTGGTGCTAGTGCTGGTGCGATGATGGGTGTTGTGGTGATGGTGGTGGTTCAGATGGTGTGCGGGGGCGATGGTATGATGGTGCAGGTGATGATGGGTATGGGGGGCGGGGGCGATGGTATGATGGTGCAGGTGATGATGGGTATGGTGGTGGTGGCGGTGGTGGTGCGGGGGTGGGGGGCGATGGTATGATGGTGGAGGTAATGATGGGTATGGTGGTGGAGGTTCAGATGGTGCGGGGGTGATGGTGCAATGGTGGAGGTGATGGTGTGATGATGGGGGTGGTGGTGTGACGTTCGTGATGGTGCGATGGTGGGTGTTAGGGGATGTCCCGGGTCCGGGGTCAGTAATAACCGACTGACGGAGCCGCCCTGCACCATCAACAAGGCCCGCAGCCCCCCGCCTGGCATGAATCATATGAGGGCGCTGACAGGCCGCCGACACTGCTGTCTACTCATTAACATGGACCACGTGGAACGTGTTGGCCAGACAGCTTCATTTGGGAGGCGGCTTGGAGGTGTCAGGAAGCGGGTTATTAACGAGCTGTAAATTAATACAACAGTTCTCACGGCCGCCGGTCTGCACGCGTCGCGCGTAGTGATACCGGCCCATGTCGACAGGTATGTGAGGTGGCAAATCGCAGCGAGTAACCAGCAGCAGGGCGCTCTATTCAAGGATGCGAGGATTTCTTGGAGGTAATCCTTTTTTATAAAGACCTCGCTATGGTTGGAGGTGGAGAGGGATCGAAAGGCGGGGTGGGGCTGACTGTTATTACTGCACAAAGGTTCGTTACTGAAAAAAACTAGTTTTACTACCTGTCTGTGTGATAGTTTGGTACCCCAGCCCTACTTTAGTGGGTGTCTATGAGCATGTCCTAAAAACTGTAGACCAGTCACCAGAAGTAAACAACGTCTTTATTGTTTGTTTTTCCTATGTATGACCCGTGTTCCTTTGCATTGTTGGGGATCGGGGTAGGGGGTGGCGGTGGGGTCTGTGTAAGCCATATTAAAATGTCTGATATTTGAAGTCCCTCGAGACCTTAGAAATATGCGAAACTGGCTTTAGTTAAAAGTTTTGTCAGCTTGAATAGAAACAGTATTAAATGTTAATGTTTATCACATTTAGTTAATTAATTAATGATATTGGGTGGCCATTGCTATCCTAGGTACCGTGCTGTGAGCACCATTCATGTACTCAAAAATCACTGATTTAGTTTATATTATGGTTTCTTTTCATGAACTCACGCTCCTATTTCACACGAGGGACAAGATATTATTTTCAGCTGACTCCTGTATAGACTAATTCGTAATTGCGGCCGTGTATGCACTGACATTCAAATTAATAGGAATACAGAACAATTTGGCATAAACATGATGCACGCATGCAATATAATGATATAATGAATATATTTAAGACAAAACTAGCCATAGTTAAACATTTTGAGCTAAGAAACATACAATTCCACACAAAACAATCAGTCACTTTAAGGCTGATATTCAGATGATCATTATTAATTCTTGTTCTAAATATTAAAATGACTAATGTGTGAACAGCAACTTGTTGCAAAGAAATATGTAACCAATGTCTGATTAACGCTACTCATTTCCTAGCTCTACATATGTCATTAAACATAGGATATAAATAAAAACATGAATAAAATAAGTAAAACCAGATTTGTCTAGATCTCAATGCAGATAGTATAAGGTGTGCTGATTAGATTGGTGTAAATGCAATGCTGGATAAAAGATTAACATTCATTGATTGATTGGTGGTTCCTTTACGCGTGTCGGCAGATTAACTTCTTAATTTATTATATATATATATATTTAGTTGGTATTCTATGTTTCAAACATTAGCTGAAATGAGCTGAAACCTTACAGATTCCATGGCTACACTCACTGCTTCAGCATGAGGTATCTGCTTCTCGCAGGTTTGTTTTGCTGCCAAACATCCCACAATGCACTACGCGGCTGGAATTACGAACTAATCTATCGAAAAAGTGTTTTTATACCTGTCACTGCATCCATTGACATGTACGGTTTTAGCACAATGTTACTAAAGTGACATTTTAGACATGGAGTGTATATGACCTTGTTGTGTACGTATTGTTAGAATGTCGGTGAGTAATACTGTTCCTGATATAGTGTGCTCATAACATTGCTTTACTTAAAGTTGCATAGTCCAATGGTTTTGAGTTTCTAACATGTTGTGAGATATATCAATTAGGTTGATCCCTATAATCTACTGTACACTGGCTTGAAGTAAATTGGCTTTAAAATGACTCACTTTGGAGATGTTTGAAGTGGAAGTATGCAAAATGAATGCCATAGGCTTCTGCAGTAACAAGTTCTGTTCAATTGTCTCAGTATTCCCTCCTGTGTGGCGACAAAGTGCACCGGTATCTAAATAGATATGTAGAATCAAATCTAGATAATTTGTTGTTGTTGTAATTTGATGTTTTCATGGGACTATGCAACTTTAAGCCAACCCGAGTTTCACTTGCTTGGTGAGTAGAACAGTCTCAGACCATTAAAGTTGCATAGTCCGATCGTTATGAGTTTCTATCATTTTATGAGATAAATACATTAGGTTGATCATTAGAATCTATCTTACATGAGCATGAAGTAACTTTGATTTAAAATAGTTAACTTTGAAGATATTTTAGGTGTAAATATGCTCAATTAATTTTGGCATGCTTGGTAAAACTCTGATCACATAGGCTTCGACAGTAACAGGTTCTATTAAGTTTACTTAGTATGTATGCTCGTCTATATAGCAACAAATACTTAACAAGTGCACCAGTATCTTAAGTTGGATATACAGGTTCAAATCCAGAATAATGGTTCCCTTTCGAAAATGTTATGCTTTTATCGGACAATCGGAGTTTTGTTATTACTTGGGACCTATCCGAAAATTAGGGTGCCACGTTTCACCCTCACCACCACCGTGTCACTGCAACCCTCCATGTTGTGTACACGGATCCCTCGTTAGGTATTATCAACATCTACTCTAACTAACTTAGTAACTATAACACTCACACATCCCAGTAATTACATGTACAATTTGCATAAGGTGCTGGATGATTGACTGGCATGGCAGCCGGGCACATTGAAGGCGCCCTGTGCTCAGCGCGCAGGCGCAGCAGCGGCAGGCTGGTACCTGGCACCTACCTGCGTGTGGTATCGGCTGCGAGCTTGCTTGTGGCAGTGCGCTGGTACCCGCCTGGTACGGGTGGGAGGTGGGGTGCTGCCGGCACCAGCGGCAGGGTTGGCCGGGTAGCCGCGTGATGTATGACTTGTCGCTCGTACGTTCACACTTCACACGCATACCTGTCCGCCCCGCCCCATCACGGCCTGTAATAACGCTGCCACCCAACCCCGCTAATAAATACACAGCTCCCAGCACCTCCCTCACACGGGCTGGCCAATAGGCTGTGGCGTATTTGGCCAATAGTGATCTTGGTTGACACCAATGTCTAAAAATGCCAAATCTAATCGTTTATTATCTACTGAACTCCGGTTTGTATTTTGTGAGTACTTGCTCGAGTAAAACTAGCAGCAACATTTCTTGTCTGATAAAGTGATATAATTAGTCTCATTTCCTCCCAGCGGAATCAAACGAAATACTTACAAAATGTGGCACCTGTTGCACCTTGTCCTACCATATGGTACTACTGTGATAGGACAAGGGCTGATTGGATAACCAGCATGTAATTACATGACATGGTGTCAGAGTGTGTAGCACTATAATGCTACCTAGGGTGTACCCTGCCGCATAATCATCCCATCGACCTAAAGTATTGCTAGGACCAAAAACCCCAATCAATCATGTGGTATAAAGTTGGTCAATGAAATCGCTCCATTTTTTTTCTTTTGCTATTTGTCATGGGACTGCACTTCCCACCGTTGACAATAGTAGCGCCGCTGCTGATGGGATACACTGCGACGGTTCCAGATGACCCGTATGCGTTAGCACCCCCTTCTCCTGTATGTTACTGGCAGGGCGTGTAACTTGTGGTGAGTGGCCCCGGGCTCGAGGCTGTTTAATTGTCCCCTTGTTGAGTAGGACTCCGTTGCCTCAGTGTTGAGAACTTTTGTTACATTGCGCCTTGAAATGCCGGCAGCCACTGCGCACGGCCTACTTCCGGCAGTGGTTCGCTGCCTGTACCGCCGGGAGGCAGCTGCGTGTGAGGTTTACGTAGGTGGGGTGTGCCGGGCGCAGCATGCCTACACCCTCAGGCCCTATCCCAGCAACATTACCCCGAACACAGCACGTCCGTACAATTCGGCATGCTGCTATCTCGGCGTGAGTCGTGATTCCAGCCAAGTGGGAGCACACTACTAGGATAGGGAGTTGGGTGGGATGCAGAGGTCGGGCGGGGGTGGGGTGGGGGTGGAGCGGGCCTTACATGCCCCGACACGTGGTACCCATGAATCACGGCCCGTCTGACAGCACCCAAAGGCTAGGTAATTTCCAAGCGCAAATTCAGCGCTCACTGGTCAAAATGTCAACGGAGAAAACATGTTGTGGGTGAACACGCTTGACCCTGTGTAAGGTGTGTGGAGAGGGAGGGCGGCCGGGGCTGCTCCGCCCTCCATCACCGCTGTCCCCCGTCACTAATGAAGGCCACATGCCAGCCGGCCGTACCAGGCACCGGCAGGCCGTCGCTCCGCCCGCCCGCCCGCCCAAGCGTGAGCAGCTCGGGGTGAGCGGCTCGCCGGCCTGCCCCTCTGCCTGTTAGCGCCCCTTTCTCAACATCGCGCATTGTTTTATGTTTTTCAGTTGAGCGGCCATCCTTCACTTACCGACGAGCGCAACAGGAGTCTGAGCAGCGGCGGCCTCGACCAACAGGACTCCTACAGCAGTGAGTATGCGGGTCTGCGGGTCTGCCTCCCTAACCAGCAGCGACAGGTCGGGAAAGGGCAGTGAGCGGGGCAGTGCGCGCCGGCGCCGCCAACCCCACTCTGTTCTCACGATAATAAGCATGCAATCAAAGGCTTTTAAAGCGCCAACGGTATTATTGCCGCGCCCGGCTAACTGGCATGACGGACGGCGCACGTGCACGGCACCAGGGGGCATTCCCGAGGTTATGATGGGCTGTGTAATGAGTGTGCGGAGCCAACTACTCTGGTGGCTGTGGGAGCGGGGCACGGCCTGGCCGCCGCGGGGCGCGAGACCTGTGACCCGGTGTGACCTCTGAGATCCTCGCCCCCGGGGAAGGTGTGGAGGAAGCTTGGGTGCACCGCGACAGGTTGTGTTTGGGGAGGCGCCCTAAGCAGGTGTCATCTGACTGCGCATGCCTGCACGTCGCCGGAAACATTACCTCTCGTGACGCTTCGCGTCTTGTTTTTCTTGTCTTTCAAGAACATCGGTCAGCTGTGTGGATTATTTAGTGAAACATGGTAATGTAGCCTATGAATTTGTTTTTCAAGACGGTATTTGGAAAAGTAGGGACTCACTAACGAATTTAGTGAATAAAGTCCTTGCTGAATCTTTGTAAATGTGGCACATGGTGCGATTTGGTCATGTTCAGATTAACTTAGAGGTATTTAGCGAGTGGGGATTGGGGGGTTCAATGTCTATAAACACCCTATTGTTTCAGTCATTAGGCTTCATTTCTGTTCTGAAGTTTTTTTATGGAGTTTCTTGTTTTAACCAATGACATTGCAAATCAGTTGGACTAGGAGGATAACTGAAAACTAACACAATTGTGCTATTTGGGTCACAAGAACACTCCATTTCGGAATATTGTTTTCAGTGTATAACTTAAAATAAATTTTAGTTAAATTAGATTACACCCCTTATCAGTTTCAGTGTCAAGCATGGTTGTTCGCCAGCAAAAGGAACCACCTTCTCTGAGTCAGTAATGGGAGTGGGTGGAAACCCACGCGGCGTTTGCCCTGTTGGTTCTGCGTTGTGTGATCTTGGTGGTTTCAGTACAATTCCCTTACCGAACTGACTCCGTAATTACAGGCGTTGTGGGGTAGCCTCTTTACTCCCGTCCCTCTTCGTGGATAACAGATTTTCGCTGATTTCCACGAGTTCCTGTAATTATGCTTAGCTGTACCGGGAAGTAATACTAAATGACAGGAAGTCAAATTTCCCTTTTGCCTACTCCTACCCGTCTTCAGGTGTTCGGAGTGATGCGGGGAGCGAACCGACGACGGACGGAAACATAAAGGTCGAGAAGTTGGAGCGGGCAGAAGAGAACCATGGCGGCCTGGATGATAAGCTCAAGGACGGGACGACCAGTTTACCCAACACGTCCATAACGCCTGGCCTCACGAACCAATCTGTGCCACCGCCCGCCAAGCGGACCAGGTATGGCCACATCGTATTGACAGCTGGGACTCACTTGTAGCTGGTTACCTGGCCTCACCAGCTGTTTCTATAGGTCACTTGTAGCTGGTTACCTGGCCTCACCATCTGTTTCTATAGGTCACTTGTAGCTGGTTACCTGGCCTCACCAGCTGTTTCTATAGGTCACTTCTAGGTGGTTACCTGGCCTCACCATCTGTTTCTATGGCTCACGTGAAACTGGTTGCCTGGCCTCAGCAGCTGTTTCTATAGCTTACTTGTAACTGGTTACCTGGCCACTGCAGCTGTTTGTATGGCTCACCTGTAATTTGTCACATGGCTTTAGCAGTAGCCTGTGGCTTATAATCATTTACCATATCCTTGTGGCTTGTGATTTAGTCTCCCCATTTCTATCAGTATTGGTGAATGACAGTATCCTTGTCGATGGCTATCCCAGGTCTTTATTATGTCGGGTGTATATATTACTAATTTGCATTAGTTTCCACTCGCTTGTCTTTCCTTTTATAAATGTTATAAATTAGTGCTTTTAACGCCCCCGACCCCACGCCACCCCTACAAAACTGAAATTAACCAGCAAAAAATGTCTGGTTTATTGCTCACTCAATGCTGTATTGGCCACCCTTGGCCGAGTCATTCATTATTACTCAAGGGAGGACTGCCATTGGCATTGGGTGTCAGTGCCCACGAACATTCTGCTTGAATGTGTAGACTTCGTGGCTTGCGTTAACACTGTTTTAATGTAAATAGCATGTGAAACCTCTTAACCAATGTACAAACAACTGGGAGGCAAGCATCTCACTTGTAATTTTGGCTATGTTTTCTGAATTAGATTTTACTATCAGTTGACAGAAGTCTAACCACTTCAAATTGGCTATCATTTCACATGGATTTGATCTTTTCGGAATTTCATGTAAATTTCAATGAAGGCATGTGAATATTATTGACGCAATTGGCAGCATATATACCACTAGCCTTTCGCCGTGAATATGGTCATTGCTGCCGGCGTTAAACCATCAGCAAGCAAACAATTTATCCTGTTTATTCCAACCGTGTTGCATTTTGCTAGCTAATTAAGCTTCACTTCCCTTCCAACTGTTCAATTTCCCGCTGATTACTCGGTGTGAAAGTGACACGCTGTTTTCCATTTTCTATCTCAGAACCAACTCCAACTCGGGGACGTTTGGTGGAGGGAGTGGTAATGGGTAAGTGTTTCACCATGTCGACGACAGGTGGCGACACTGCTGCTTCTTACTGCGTTGTGTCTCTTGGCGACCCGACGTGATTGCGGAGTTTTACCAGGCAGCAGCTGGCCGGTGGATGGCGCTGCTGGCCGAAGGACACTAGACGTGCTGTGTGTGCCGTCTCACCATGCAAACTGCAAAAAAACTCTGACCCCAAGACAGCACAGCCTGCCTTTGGTCCGGAGTGAAATGCACCTCGTGTCGTCGTAGTTACTTGTTTTTTGAAGCACCCTTTCTTCTCTTTTTTTCATTTGTTTATAATTAGGGCTGTTGTGTGTAGTTAAATAATTGGAAGCCACTTTAATTTAATGAGGTAACAGGGAATGGTATGGGGTAATATATACTTCTGACTTAATACTTGAGGATTATGTGATCCTATATGGACCTGAAACTACTCCAGGCAGAAGCCGATCACTTTGTAAAGGCACGTGATGCCCGACCATTCAGTACCAAACTGACCTGTGTGGCGGCGACAAGACTGACATAACTTATCCTTGTGACTTGTGCAGAAGGATGTTTGCAAATTAAAAGAAAAACAGTAGTGGGGCTTTCATGCATTTGTTGTTAATGGGCGCCCCTATTACTAGTCCAGGGTGACCTTCCATAGGATCTGCCTGGTTCAATCACTTCGACGACTTGCTGGCCTATGGATTTGTGGAAGTAATTAAACCAGCCGTGTCCTGCACGCGGCTCCCTCAGTCAGGGCCCTCAAGTCTTCAGGCAAGGCACTTTACATCGAATGAACAATAAATATATCGGCGAAGTCTTTTTCTTTTATTATTTAAAGCTAGTTAAGGAGAAAAATAATACAGCAGTGAATGCGTCAAATAATCTACAAGTCTATTCAATGTTTTGGAGTAAAAAAATCAGGGCACTTTGAATTTGATGGAGCACTTAACCAACCTACCTTGTATGTCTGTAAAATGATGGGGAGAACAATGAACATACACAGTGATGCATGAAGAGTGTGCTACGTGATCAAATACAGTACATTTCTGGATGTGTTAGCCTTTTTAAAAAAATCTAAATTATCTTTAGATAAAAATACACAAAAACTTAAGTACCACTTAATCAGCTATTTCATTAAAGCTATTAAGTACTATTATGTACTGCATTGTCTGCTATATCAGGCTATATATATAATGTTGGAACTTTAATTATGTGCCTATCCATTTCTGTTACCTGTGTTTGCATGTAAATTTACATAATTAATATTTGTAAAAGAACCACATCAGTATAGATAGTAATAGATCTATACCTGATTATTTCTGTAGCGTGTGTCTCACCTTGTATAATAGTCATACACAACATGGCGTGTGGTGGCAATGTGGTTTTTTATGAGAATCCTGACATGTCTGCCTGTCATTGTATCCTCTCAGTGATCTCAGTCTGTACTGTAATATCAAAATTCCTTGTATGCTGCATGTCCGATCACGTGTTGTGTGTAGCCAATTATACATAAGTGACTCCAGTTCAAGTAAAATACCGTATCACGTTGGCGCAGACCTGCAGAACCAACCAATCGGTGCCTTGCTGACCCATCCTAGCGAATTGACCTGTTATTTCAGAGACAGTGAGGACTTAGACGGACAGAAACCAGAGCAGGCGGCGCAGAGGCGGCAAGCCAACAACGTACGAGAGAGGTAATTGTCAGTTTTACTTACTTGTGGTCTCCCTGTTTGGCTATTGCAGAAGTAGTAAGGAGGAGGATGAGTCTCCAGAGGGCAAGGCAGAGCGGGAAAGAGTGCGGCGGCAGGCAAACAACGTCCGAGAAAGGTACTGTAAGCCGCTTACTGTTGGCGTGCCCTCTCCCGTCCGTGACCGACGCGGCGTCCCACCAGGGGTCGCGTCGAGTCGTGCCGGCAGCGCAGTAGTGGCCGCAGAAGGGCGCTTGCTGTAGACTCGGGTCTCCTCCAAGTGAGACATTGCTAGCCCGTACTAATACCAGCAGCAGCATCAGTACCGGGACTTTTACTCTCTTTTATTAGCAGCTGTTGAAGTCGCAACCTCTTCTCTTTGTTATGTGTATTTTACAACTGTTTGTTGAATGATGCAGGTGGACAGGCTGCTTCCTTTGGTTCCGTTTGATTATTAACCTGTTGTAGGTGTGGACCCAGGCGTGGGTTCACACAGCTCGTCAGCAAGCCGTCTTACCATGTACTAACCATTCACCATAGCCACATTAACCACAATCTCTGAAACTCTTTGTTCAATTTAACCCAACACCTGATGTTCCCTGGCAACTTCTGTTTCCGTAGTAAGGGAAGTTGGTATCAATGATGGGCACCACCCCGCAGCAGTCAGCATTCGTAACTGATTGTAGATTTAGTATTCCCTGGTGTTTGGACATAGTCCATGTCCCGAATAGTGAACTAACAAATAACACCTTAAAATGCATTTATACAGACAACTCCTGGATTTCAGGTGAAAATGGTGAAACGGCTTGTCATACTTTGAATAGCGTTGACTTTACTTTACAGTTTATTAATCATTAATGCCCTTTGTTCAAGGCAGCTTCTGGGCTGAGGGACATCGGTTGTTGAGCTCTCTATGCCTTACTTTCCTATGATTTTTTAAGCCAGTCGGAGGTGGCAGCCGCCAGCAGAAGCTCACGCTACGAATCAGATCACTTTGTGCCTATATTCAAGAAACTCCAGTCAGAACAAAAATCTTATTTCATTTCATATTCGGTCGATTTTTATTTGATATCCTTTGAAAATAGTACTAAGTAAACTTTTTTTAAATTGAAATACTAAAATAACCCACTAGAGAATCTTATCAATCAAGCAAGCTTGTAATGAAAGCAAGACTTTTATGCGAGAAGTTTTGGAAGTGGGTGACTAATTTCTCTTAAAAAGAACGGGGGAACAAATTGGAGTATTGATGTAAAAGTGGTTCTGTAAGCTATGCGACCAACTGCCTTGGGCGCGGCTGCCGCTTCCTGTGTTGAACGATGCTTGTCTATGGTTGATTCAGATTCCGTGTTCGCGACCTAAACGAAGCATTCAAAGAGCTCGGTCAGATGGTGACGGCCCACCTCAACAACGGCCAGCCACTGACTAAGCTCATGATGCTCCAGGAGGCCGTCAACATCATCACTGACCTCGAACAGCAGGTCCGAGGTAATCCTCCGCCAATGACGGCCTGCCCTGCCCAACACGTGACTCGCCAATGTGTCACGTGACGGGCCGGGACACCGTGACGTCACCAAGGAGCATGGAGCATATCATCCCGCATGCATGGCCAGTCTAGTTATGTGCAGTGAGTGGTGGCTGGGCTCAGATGTTGAGTCGGCCTTCGCTTCTCTGTGGTCTGCCTTGTTAGTGTAAGGTGGTACTCAGTGTCTTGGTTCCATTATTATCATTTTTTATGTCCATCCCTCCTAAGAGGTTCGGGAGCCTGCTAAGAGTATGAGTGTGATGCGGTACACGTTACCCCCGAGACGTCCCCAGTGCAACCTGCTCCAGTTGTGACCGGCTCCGCCTGGGCTCTCCTCGGCCTCATCCCCCGGTGTAAGAAACCAGGCGGCGCCAGAAAAATGACCACGTTCCAAATTACTGGCTCTTCAGCTAAGAAGCCACGCACAAGAGGATAATTCAGATACACAATTGTTGATGAAGTATGTCAGGCTTTTACTGGGTCTCTCAGAACTTTGCGACTTTTGTCATTTGGAGCATGGCGTTAGGACCTATGGTCATAGCTACATTCTCTACTATATTTTCTCTCCTCTCCGCGTGCGCGACATAAACGAGGCCTTCAGAGAATTAGGGCAAATGTGTTCATTGCACTTGGCCAACGACAAACCCCAGACAAAATTAAGCGTCTTGCAGGAGGCGGTCTCAGTGATAACGAGTTTCGAGTGACAGGTTCAAGGTAGGCAAATGCTCAATTTAATGCTGCTTGTTTTTATCTCCCTGACAGAGTAAGAGTGCGTGATATTAATCAGGCCTTCAAAGAGTTGGGTCAAATGGTCTCTATCCACCTGGCAGACGACAAACCCCAGACAAAATTAAGCGTGTTGCAGCAAGCTGTGTCGATAATTACAAGTTTAGAACAACAGGTTCGAGGTAGGCATCGAATCTGTTAACCTGGCTGGTTCCAGGTACCTTGGGGCTGTTCTCACCTACACACCCCTCCCCACCCTGTACTGTCTGACACCTCCAGCAACCCACTCACCCTCCCATCTCCTCATACCCAAACTCCGTGTCCCCAACCAGAGCCATCGCCATCCACATGTACTAAAATATTAAACAATTTATTCAATGTCCTCACTTGAACCATCTTCGAAATTACTTACCACCATCAAACAAGGAATTCCAAATTGCTTGTAGAAGAAAAAACCTTTTCCGTATGGGGTTCTGGCAAGTGAGTCAGACTGCAGTAAATATGTAGATATTTATTTTCAAAAGCTAACTAACCCACGTGGCCTTGAAAGCAGGCTCCCATTTGACCCAATGTGCATGCCTTGTCGGCCGGTAGGGGGCGGGCGCGTCTCTCCGCGCCCCGTGTGTCACCTCTGTCCTTCCTCACCTCACCACTGCCCCGCCACCGTCTCATTATTCTTTAATTAATTGATGGTTGCTTGTGAAAATCCACCCATCCCAGGGCCAGTTTCCCCACAACACCACACCTCTCTCTGTCGTAGTTTTAACGTACCGGTCCCGCCCCTTCCCAAGTCCGAGGTACCCACACCCAGAAAAAAAAAGCCTCCAAAACCCTCGCATGATTTCCTTGTCCCCTTTCTGTCTAGACGAGCATGGTCTTATTAGTCTGTTGTGCTTACAGTAACTGTGAAACTCTACAGTGTAACCAAAGTACACGCCCCCATAAGGAGAGCGCCACCCGGCGGTACTGTACTATACCGACCGTCTCGACTACGGTAGCTTGTGAACGTTGTGTAAAATCCAGATTACAGAGTCGATAAAAATCTTCCTACTTTGAACACTCTTTGCCCTGCACTCGTGGCAACGGTTTAACGTACTAAGGCCCTCTAATCGAGACGCTGCCCTTACCATGTGACTGACTCGCTGCCTGCTATTGCCCACTAGAGCGGAACCTGAACCCGAAGGCTGCTTGTCTAAAGCGGCGAGAGGAGGAGAAAACTGAGGAGCCCATGGGCAGGGCCCTGGGCCCCGGGCCGGACGACCTGGTCCAACAGGCCATGGGTAAGGTACGTATCCCCCACACACCCGTCCGCACGGCGCTCGTCGTGAGCCGAATTAAAGTAGAGCATCACTGGTATCGATTTGATACACTCAACTGAACTGTGCAGATTGTGTGATATGTGATGTGGACTGTAAAGTGAGCTACACGTTTAACAGCTATTTCTCTATCCCACTTTTGGTATCAGTTTTGTAGGATTCCACTCCAGTTCCGTAAGAATGTTTCTGATTTCTCGTTTATGGTCGGATGGGGAACTAGGTCTGGTGAGTGACCAGTCTTGGCTGTGGTGGTTTGTTTCGGGGACTGTACATGTCGAGGTTTATGCTCCCCTTTTTCAAATGTCATCTGGGTCGACGTGGGATTCACCTGGAATGAATTAATCGATAATTTTCCCCGGTTATTGATACTAGAGGTCTAGTTTTTGGTGATGTTTTTTAAGGTATGGATTTTTCTGGTTTCTGGCTTTTGTCACATTACCTATGAAACCTCGCTCTCCCTTTTCACATTGGTCACTGTGGGATTTGGTGATGGTATTAAGTATACACTTCACAATTAACCTGACTAACACCAAGCAACAACATCCCATTAATCCCATATCCAATAATTAAAGGCTAATTAAATCATGAAATTCCAGAAGTTGCATGCACTAATGCAGTAAAACCAGTTTTATATAACATGTGTATGGTTATAAACCACGAACTAAATAAGTACCATGCTATATTAGAATATACACTAACACAATTATAAGCATAACGTGAAAAAGATTGCTTACTAAGTTTGTAATGCTAAGTACTAAGTTACTAATACTGCGTAGTGTCTGCTAGCCTTACGCCTGCCTTCTATAAGTCCCCATTGCCATATCCGCATGCACCTGATATGTAGATACTGGCACTAGCAGTGGCTCCCCGCATGTTCACACTAACTGACAACGATGGCATCATCAAGGGCTAACCCTCACTATCTAATACATAACAAAAATAACAAACCGGTCGTCCTGTACAATAGAACCTAACAGTAGGCAACAAATGCAGCGAGCAACAACTCATCCTAATCACGGATTGGAGGGGTTTTTTTTTGTTAAAGGAAACTTATCGCTAATTGATTTTGTTGGTCAGCCCTCCAGGTGGTGTCAGATTCCATGATGAGCCATGATTCGACGTTTTCCTGCAGCGCAGGTCGGCGCTGTCTGCTAGCTCCTGTTAACACCCCTCACCTGTAGAGTTCGCCCACCTTACAACAAACCGCCACAGAATGCCCGTGTGGGAGGGTGGGTTACTACAACCACACTGTGCCAGTGTCTACATCGTATGTTGTTGCTTGTGGTTTTTGCAGGGACCGGATGGTAGGCCTCCATATCCCATGGGTATGAATCAGCACCTATGATGATGGCCGTGCCTAACGCAGCCCGTGGTTTCTTTTGATGACAGGTAATGTGAGTTTGCAGCGCCACCTGCTCAGTCGGTCGGTGCATGGCGACGTGGACGTGGGCGCGGCCTACCCGGGGGTCACCCCGGGGGTCACGGCGGGGGTGCTGCCCGGTCTCCAGGGGCCGGGCGCAGAGTCCTCCGGCCTGGCGGGGCTGCCCCTGGACGGCGCCCCTGAGCTGGCCGTGTCCTCTGCCCACAGCCTCCTCACGTCGCCCGACGCCGCGCTGCACACCCACAGTATGTTCCTTGGCCAGCAGGGCCCCACCCCGCCGCCCGCCGGCCTCAACCACCTGGCGCCGCTCGTCGACCAGCACGGCTACCCGACGCTCGCCTACTCCATGGCGCCGTCCCTGCTGCTGCCCGCCGGCTCCTACCAGGCCCTCAACGAGATGCAGCCGGTGCCCTACACGCAACAACGCCAGCAGGCGCTGCCCGACCCCTGCCCCGCCCAGCCCTCCCCCCCGGCCCCCACGTACGGCCAGCCCACCGCCTCCCCTGCCCCGGCCTATTGTCAACCGCCAGCACCTTCTGCCCCGCCCTACACCCAACCCACGGCGTCCCAGGGCACAAGTCACCAACCCTCCCCTCACGCCTATCCCACCGCCGTGTCCTCCCCGGTTCCGGTCAACTCTGCCCCTGTGGCCACCCCTACACACACCCCCGCCGTCTCCTACAGTCAGTCAGAGCCCACACCAGCGCCTTTCGCCAAGCCGCCCGAGTCCCCCGTCCCGGCCCAGGCGGCGGTGGACGCGGGCGAAGAGAAGGATAGTCCTCACTCTGAGCCAGCGAGGGTGGACAGTCAAAAACCTTAAATGTCCGGGACACGCCCAGAACCAGTGAGGCTATCTCTTCCTCAACCTCCTTCCCCCATCCTCCCTCTTCTCTCCCCCCTCCCTCCCTCTTCTCTCCCCCCTCCCTCCCTCTTCTCCCCCCCCCCTCCCTCCCTCCCTCCCTCCCTCCCTCCCTCCCTCCCTCCCTCCCTCCCCCTCCCTCCCTCCCTCCCTCCCTCCCTCCCTCCCTCCCTCCCTCCCTCCCTCCCTCCCTCCCTCCATAACTCCCTCCCTCCATAACTCCCTCCATAACTCCCTCCCTCCCTCTATAACTCCCTCCCTCCCCTCTTCCCTCCTCCCTCTTCCATCCTCCCTTCTCATTCCTCTCTCCTCCCCCTCCCTCCCTCCCTTCCGCCCTCCGCCCTCCGCCCTCCGCCCTCCGCCCTCCGCCCTCGGGTGACGAGCTTCTCTGTGCGAACATGATGCGGCGGCGGTGGTGAGGCGTCCACAGCGGGTCTGCTTGCTACCACCAGTTGGCGACGTGACGTCATATCGCTACGTCATGTGCCACGTACTCATTGCGTGCCCCTGTTACGTCCGTCACGTCGAAGTGCTCCTGTTGTGATTGGCACTAGACCACAGGCTGCTAGTTGTGGCTATGTTGGTAACAAGATGCGGTGAAGGATGTGCCCCACACTAATATCGCTGGGCGCGGCTGGATCTCTCCTTGTTATCTGCACATAGCTTGGTACAGACAATGGCGAAGATAGCAGCTCCTCCTCTGAAGAGGAAAACAAGATTATTATATTACCGAGACAGCTTACTGCAAGACGTTCATTATTGATGGTTTTTTTATCTGACAAACATTGACAGCCTTTTCTCGTGAAGGACAGACCCGACTTTGGGAGTCGGCCAGGAGGCGCGACCCGACCATCGTTATTCATATTAACAATCACTTCCCGGCCTCGTGCAGGATCTGGAACGACAATGCTACATAATTTTAGACTAAGTACTAAAATGTAACTGTAGATTTGGTCTTGACGCAGATTCCAATAGGGCTGTGTATAAATGTTCAATTATTATTACGAAATCAGACCTGAGTTTTCCCCCTCGATGGAGAAATTGTGCCTATATTGAAAGAATGATCGAGAAAGATGGCAGGAGTGGATGAATATGTTGTATGAAGAGTTGCCTATATTTATTACTCGTTGGTTTCCGACATCTGTAAGACTTACAGGATCAATTATTATAGTAATGATAAATAAGTATGTTGGTGAGAGTAACGTTGACCAAGTCAGAGATATTTTTGCATCATAGAACTAACTGTACAGGTGTACAAGGAGAGGGGTGAGTGCGCACCTGGGTGTGAGGGTGGGTGGGTGGGTCAGGGGCGGGCCCCAGCCCGTCTTCACTGGCTACACCTGAAGCCCGCCACTCACCTCCTCCGCCTAGTTTGACCCATATACTGACCTTTCTTTGGATAGGTTCTCTTAATAAACGTCATGTACAGGCATGCTGCCTCCCCCCCCCCCCCCCCCCCACCCCCCTCGTCCGCCATAGCGGTACTCTATAAGCTCCGGTCAGTGCTCCCCTTTACTCACCCGTACTTTTAAATAACATTCAGGAAGCAACTTGTTAGCCACAGTCATATCAGATTATTATCATTTGTTGTTGAGATGGCCCATGTACTTTTTTGACTCCGCACACCTGACGCTTCGTACTAATTATGTCGGCTTTCCGGCGTTCGTGGATGCTTGTTTCGCCACGAGGGGGCACCATGCACTGCCCTGACAGAGTAGATCAATCCCTGTGCGGAGGCCTTAACAAGACTTTACAAAACGACAGTGTTCTTTCTGTTGATATTATTTTGTTCAGATTATAGTTCCACCATTTGAGTATTCAATACTTTTGCCAAAACTATTATAATTGTTATACTAATCAGACCTGTGCTCTGTATATTCTTGTCACCTTAACTACAGATAAAATAGACAGTGGAAATAACCCCAACCAAGAAAGAAATAAATGGTGCCAAATCGTATTGTGAAAAATACTGTAGATCGAGACCTAGCTCTACGGCCGGGCCTTGCAGACCGTTGTGGTGACTCCTCATCGGAGGCATTGATTATGGGAACGACAATAAAGAATACTTATTTTATTATGTTAGACTTGAGAAATGCCCGTGTGACTGATGATTGATTTTGCATGCGTTTGTTTAGAGGTTAGACGAGACATCTGGTGTAGTGAGTCTCTGTCACCATTTCATCCAACCCCTCAGATTGGTGTCAATCTGAAGTGTACAAACCGCAGTCAAAACGAGCAGGATGCAATAGCACCTGCATCTGTATAGGTCCCGACAAGTGTTCAGTCTCGCCCTTTGGTGCTGAAATCTACAAACAACAGTTTACCCGCGTTATGTAACCCAAGGTCGGTCGATAAAAGCAAACTAACTTTAATATACAGTGAATACTTGCATTCCGGCGCACGTTGTATACGAATTCTATTCAAAATATGAAATCATCATACTTGAAAGGAAACCAATATAAGCGATACTTGAGGTACCATTGATGATTATGATGATTATTAGTTATTCACTAGGTGAAAGGCGTTGCCCTTGGTGGCGCCGGCCGGGCGGTTTGCCCTGTCGTGTTTGATGTAAGCCCCGGCCTAGGTTTGCCCGGCATTCTGACAGAAGTGACGTAACTGTCTCAGTCGGCGGTCACGTGACCGGGCCGGTAGTTTATATCTCCATGGTGACATCGTCGTGTTTATATGCAGAACGAGGACGGTTTTGCCTCTTTTACATACACATTTAATTATTATTCTCATTTAAAAAATAACAAAAACGAAAAGAGGATTATTATCCAGGACATCATGCCAAAGTTGATTGATATATTCATGTAAACTAGTAATGGGGGATGCAGTTGTCTCAAGTGTTCAACGAGCCGTCGGCACCCTCGTTTGAGCCCCCAGCGAACACACATACAGACATGCGCACATACATACATACATACATACATACATACATACATACATACATACATACATACATACATACATACATACATACATACATACATACATACATACATGCATACATGCATGCATGCATGCATACGCACATTCACACACACACACACACACACACACACACACACTGCCAAAAGCCGGTCATACCCGACGCCGTCTGAAACTGTCAGTCGGTCGACTTTTAATGTACATTACCTTGGTGCATTTGTTCGTGAACCATTAACGTGTATCATAAGAGTAATATAAGCAGCGATGCGACTGATTCACATTGTATTATCTTATTTCAATTAAGAGTTTAAAAAACAAAACTATAACGCAAGTTATTAATTAAAAAAATATTAATAATAAACCTACACATGATTATTATTAATAATAATAAACCTGACGGCTTCCCCCAGCGCGACGAGCGGGGCCTGGGCCCGTGCTCCCTGTACATTGCCTCATCTCATCGCCATCACGCCGACGACGTTCTGTCATTCTGTAAGCCCATGTCATTTGTTGCCTCATTTCTCCGACGAGCAGACGACTGCGCGGCGCCGCCCGCGCCGCCCGCCGCGCTGGGGGCCCCGGGACGCTGATGCGCATGTCCCGGCCGGATGTAGAGCGTGCTAGCGCAGGCTGGGGTAGCGGTTAGTTGAGGTGGCAGTATCATTAGGTTCATGCTTACAAATTATGTTTTTACTATACCCACAAATGACACAAGTGCTATTTTTTCCCCTTTTTATATATATCTAATTTTTTCCCTTCAGTATAAACATAGTTTATTGGGGGGTTGAATGGTTTGAGCAGTGAACGGTGTGTGTCGGTAAACTAAAAAATAAATCTCATTGAGAAACAGCTATTGCGTTCATGACAACCACATGAGTTTTTACATTCACATCTCGCCAACTTTTGTCCTTCATAACTTGACAACAGAATTCTCAGAATGAAGTGGGAAGTGTTGAGTATACTGTATAAAATGTACACAACTAGAGTTGTATTGTTCTTCGAAGACACCACGTGGGGATGTGCGTGCTAACGAACAGAAGTCTCTGAGGTCTTTTTTATATTATAATGTCAGTGGTATAGTAATCATGGTACTGGACCGTCAGATTGTTCAACGGCCTCAGCCATTCTCACAGACTAAAAGGGGAAAAAGAAAAATGGATCCAAAACTGCCACTAGCATTCTGTCTCCATAATTGTATATAGCATTTATTTAGACAAATAAATGTGCCATTTTGCAACAAAATGACTCGTGTGTTACTATTGTCTCAGTCACATTGGGTTTATGTAATTAGACAAATATATTGTTTATATGCTGTAGCATGACTGGGCTTCATAGTCCGATGAAAGCATCGATTTTCGACATATCCAACTTAGTTACTGGTACACTCAGCATTTACCTACTAAATCAATTTAGTGTTACCTATGGTGCTCGAAGATTAATGTGCATCGACATTATTTTGGCATGTTTTCACTTCAAATAAGTGATCTCATGCATGCGAGGCCTGCGCCCGGTCTTAAAATCTGTGACATTCAGATATTTTTAATAATAGCCTATAATTAAAAGATGTACTTTAACAGGTATTTAAAGACAAATCAACTGCGACTTTATTTTAAGGGATACCCAGAATACTGTGACTAAGTATGGTTGGTTCACTGCTTAAAAATAGGAGACTGAAATACAATGCATCGTTATTAAATATGATATCTGAGAAAAGTGGCGGATGTAGGTTTGGTTTAGAGGGAATCTATCATATCAGAAAGGCAGCAATTAATACATATGGGGTTGGAGCGCGGGAGGACAAAAACGAGACGACTGTTCTGAGCTTGTGGGGTGGAACTGCTGGGGCTCTTGTTACTCTTGCATAGAACTTGATAAAAAATAGTTTTCTGCCTAGTAACTAACTCGTGTGCTTGGAACGCTAGGTGGTCTCCTGGGTCTGATGTAACCCAAAGCTTGACTGAGCTAAAATATTTCATGACTGCCCCGGGGACTTAGGACTTAAGGTGCAAAAGGAACTAATGGAGCCTTCGGATGTACGGCGTGGTCAGGGCAGACGAGCAGGTATCTCTTGATATGTGTAGGTTAGCCTTGTTCTGCAAGGTGCGCGGAGCGAGGGCACTCTTGTGTGCTTGCATCAACCGCCGATGGTGACTCAGTGAGTAGCCTGGAAGATACAGCCAACAAAAGGTAATTCCGGGGTAATAACGCTTAAATATGGACATCAAGTATATCCAGGGAAATGGTTGGTGTCATCTGTATATGGGTACGAGCTTGACATAATTGTAATGCTTTTAAATTGAGGAAAGGAACGTGAAAGGACATACTTGTAGCTGGTTTAATGCATTTAGACAAGTGCTGAAGTTTATCAGCTAAATTCTAAAAACTTTCATTGAAGCTTCGGATTTCGATCTCCAAGATTTACATTATTATTGTACTTCCTGGACCTTGGCAAGTGGGAGAGAAACTTATGTATATACGTAGGGCCTGTGGGTTATTTCATGGTAAATGGGGCAAATGTATTTTACAGTATGTAATGGTCCAAAACAATTATGGAAAGAGTAGAGGAGGTATTTTCTTTCTATAATTGGTATTCTTACACTTTGGAGGGATAGATATGAAAAAAATAAAGCCTAATGTGACAGTGAAAAAAATACATTTTCATTTTTTTAAATATGGTGTTTTAAAGGCATGAATGTATTACATGGAGAATGTGGACTTCTACAGCCAACTAGACATTTTCTTTGCATAGAAGATTACCTGCTAGTCAATGAAATAATAAAAGCAGACTCTTACTGGAAATAAATGTTCATTTTTCATGCATATATATATTTTTTTTATCTAATATTCCATGGTGATTAAAATGGTTCTGGAGATAACTGTCATGTCCCCTGCTTGTACCGTGACTAGTAATATAATTTTCCTACGAAGCTGTATGAATTTTTTTTACGTCCACAACTCAAAATTTGGAAGAAACGAAGCATCCTATGCAGATTTCTCTACAGTGCATTTTAATACTATGGGGATCACAACATAAAAATTAATTCATGCAATAATCTTTCTTAAATAATTGATTATTAAGTCCACACTTGGGGCTGGCTACTCAAGTAGTTCTTGTTTTTCTGACAAAATGGTAACCTCAACTATCTATTCCTTCACATTACCAGTGTATATATATGGACAATAGTTGGCTTCTCAGCGAAAGAAAAATTGAAAAAACACAATATTCATTTTTGATCCTCATGTCACACTTTGGCCCCATTTACCATGAAACGACTCATATAGTACATATATATAATCATATATATATATACACATATTTAACCGTATTGCTTTTCCTTATTCACACGTGACCTAATTAGGAATGAATGAATAAATGCTTAATGGCATATCAGCACACTAAGGGCTATACAATGCCATCAAAATGTCTTAAAACCGGTTAAACAGTCCTATGTGCTTTAAAAATGATAAAACTAAGGCAGTACTAATAGTGTCAAATAAACATTTCATACTTGCTACATTAAAATACTGTGCCCAAACATTTGCAAAGTCAATGCATTCAATCAAAATATGTTTTACAGTCAGAGGCACTCCCCATGGTATGTATTCTGGCTGGTCTTCTGCTTTAAAAAGGTAACTGAGTCAAATAGCTATGTCCAATTCGCATATGTGCAACAACGGTCTCTTTGCGTCTATTTCTATGACAAGCACCTGAAAATTTGCCAAGGGTGGGCTGAATTGCATGAAGCTTGTTCATGACAGCTTCATCCCATTATAATTGCCACTTTTTCCTTATGAGTGCACTGATGTGCCTTTTGAGGTCCGTGTGAGGAATGGGAAGAGGTGTAATGCATTTGTCGAGAGCTTCTTTGGCAGCCACGTCTGCAGCCTCATTTCCTTGAATGCCAACATGACTCGGCACTCAATAAAAAAGCACAGTTTTGTTAAGTCCTGAACATAAATAATGTAGCCTTTCTAAAATCTTGTGGATCAGAGGGTTCTTCCAATCCTTGCTCTGAATAGCTTGTAGGCATGATTTTGAATCCGAACATATCACAAATTTGGGAAGAGGTTTCTACATGGTCCATTGCTAAGAATATGGCATCAAGCTCTGCTGAATATATCGAAGCACCCTTTGGTAATCGCTCCGAGAAGGTGTGCTTCCCCATGACAGCTGCCACTGCAGCCTTGTCATCCTTGTAAGAACCATTGTTGTAGATGAACTTATGATCAAAATGTATGTCTTTAACCTCCCTGAACATACTGTTGTAGATCAGAGGGTCAGTTGAGTCTTTCCTTGCTTCAGAGAGAGCTAAGTTCACATTGACAGCGTATGTCCAAGGTGGTGTGTCTGGATATTGGAATTGTGCAATGTTATCTACATCAAACTCGACTGTTTCTAATGATTCCTTAATATGTATACCGAAAGTTGGAATGGCCTTGGGTTTATTGGCAAAGTGTGTTTCATTGCCTGGGTTGAAAATGCAGTCATAGGCAGGGTTGCTGCGATTTGCTGCGATCTTGGATGCATACTGTAGAGCGAGCTTTTCTCTCCTCAGCGCAAGTGGAGGTTCCTCTGCCTCTACACTAAGACTCTCCTCTGGCGAAATTTGAAGTGCTCCAAGACAGAGTCTGAGTCCTTGATTTTGAATGGGTTTCAACATTTGGATGTATGACGGTCTGGCTGATCCATAGACCATGGAGCCATAATCGAGCTTTGATCATTTATTTTTAGGGTTTCACTGCCCAGCAGAAGTTTTGACCGTTCCAAACCAATACGATTCAGTCATTACATATCTAGGTCGAACCCACACTCTCTGGTGCCAGCATCGTCGAACCCAAAATGGCGCTGGTTAGCCTGGACTTGCTCATGCGCAGCATTCGATTTCCGGCCCAAGTACTGCCCGTGTGAACGGGCCGCTAATTCGCCTCACCTGATTCGATTTGTCTAGTTCGCCTCACATTTTGCCCGTGTGAACACGGCTTATGATTCAATGGTAGTTCGCACTTGTTTTGTTGTTGACACCGTTTTCAGCGCATGCGCAGTCGGAATTACGAACTCGTCTGTTGGTCTACTACACAAAAGTGAGCAATGCACTTCTTGGATTTGGTTGTGATTGGAATATTTGCTGTCCCATTGGATGTAAGCCGACTGTATAGCAATTCATGTTTGACATAAAAGTGTCTCTTTATTGTTTCACTTACTCCTTCTGCCCTATTATATATAGGCCTATAATGTCAAATGCAATAATATTACTAATATATGATTAATTGGTTTTGACGAATGTAGCCTGTAAATGTAGGCTAATAATAAAAAATAGATATGTATGTGTGTACTATTTATTCTCAGTGATCTTTGATTCAGGATCATGAATAGATGGCTGGTGTCATGTAAAATGTCTGATCATTTTGCAACATTTAATCGGTGTCAGACCTCTGATATAAAATTTCAGATTATTCTGCGACATCTAATAGCCCAGTCACACCAGGCCTGTATTCACTTACGATCGGTTGGGGACCACCATGCAACCACCATACGACTGGTCGGCGAGTGGTCGCCGACCATTTCGGAAGATTTTGGTGGTAATGCCTCAGTCACACATGAAACAATTTATTACAAACTATTTAATACGTCGCCATGTAGACAATGACGCACAAGGCGGCATTGTGACGTCATCGTACATGCGCCACATCGCATCGGCGATTAGTCGTAAGTGTCGTAAGGTGGTCGTAAGATGGTCGTAATTTAACTGCAAAATGCCTCGTGTGTTGCTTGAGTACTGCTACTATGGTCGCAGATCGGTCGGCGAACGATCGCCGACTGGTCGGCGATCGGTGGAGACGCCAGAGGTCGTAAGGAGATTGTTGGTGCTGCACCGACAATCTCCTTGCGACCAAAAAAGACGAAATGGTAGGCGATCAGTCGGCGATCGCTCGCAGAGCATTCAGCGATTAGTCATAAGGTGGTTGTAAGATGGTCGTAATTTAATTGCAAAATTCTCGCGGATCGATCGTAAGCGAACGCAGGCCTCGTGTGACTGGGCCTTAAGGATGTTGCAAGTGCAGCACTTGCAACCTCCTTGCGACCTGTGCAGTCGGTGATACCCCAGTCACACGAGAGCCAGTGTTCGCCGCCAACCTCCTTAGGCCAAAAAGGTCGCCAACTTCCCAGCGTCCCATTCGATACATTGATTCAATTACGTGGTCGGCGCCAGATCGGCACCAGATCGGCGCCAGGGTGGCGCCAGAGTGGCGCCGGCTGTCGCCGTATCAGGGCCGGGGTGGCACCAGGCCAGCATCAGGGCGGTGCCAGGGCGGTGCCAGGGCGGCGCCATAGTGCCTACCAAAAAAAAAAAAAAATCAGCGCGGCATTGCATATTTTGGCGCCGCCAGATCGGTGCCAGATCGGCAGCAACTCACCAACCCAGGGCGGCGCCAGGGCGGTGCCAGGGCGGCGCCAGGGCAGCGCCAACCATTTTGAATGGCACCGCCGGAACAGGGTGCAAGGAGGTTGCACGTGCAGCAGCAGCAACCTCCTTGCATCCAAAATTCCCGAAATGGACGCCGGGAGGTTGGCGTCCTCATGGCGACAGCACTCAATCAGGGCGTAAGGAGGGCACAAGGAGGATGTTTTGACGTCGTGAATCGATCGTTAGCGAACGCAGGCCTCGTGTGACTGGGGTATTAGTGGTCGTGAGAGCTTGGCAACCACTTGGCGACCACTCAGTGACTGCCATGCCAGGACTGAGAATATTTGTTGCTGAGTGGTCGCCGAGCAGTCGCCGATCAACCCCCCCCCACCGTAAACATCGGCAAATGCTCGGCCCGTGCCAGGAACATCAGAATTTTGGTCGGCGCCATTTTGGTCGTGAGGCAGTCGCAAGCAAATGCTGGCCGTAATGTGACTGGGGTAGGCCTATAACCGACGTCAGACTTCCATATTCAATGCATCCGATGCATTCCGCGGTCGTGGCGATACCCTTCTGGGGACTGGGTAGGTCTATATAGGCTATCAGCAAGGATAATTCACATTTTTGTCGAACAGGATTTGATTTTGTTAATATATCAATCAAATCTTACACTGTTTACTCCTCTTTCATTAATGCTATGATATATCCATGGATTTGGTGACAAATAGTTGTTGACATTCTTCAAATGTGTGAATTGTTCCAGACCAACAGCCTCTTTAGCAAAATGGCGGCGGAAAATGGAATCTACATTGAACCCTTTTCCATTCAATTATTTTAGTGAGTAGTCAAATCATTTGTACCAGATTTTGAATTTAAACGAATAGCTCTAATGCATAGCTCAATCTTTTAGCGACATTCGGATCTGAAGACGTTAGATCTCTTAAAGCGACCTGTATTTATCATTGTGAATCTCACAATTCCTACAGTAATTTGATTGAAAGTTAAAAGTAATCATTTTTACGTTCATTAGACAGCGGCTTTAAAAGAACTGCGTTTGATTCATGTCCCAATTGCGGTTTTAACCTCAATGTATAATTTGTTCATATCATCTATATTTTTAAGGATTCAAGTATTCATAGTGTAGAACCACATCGCAATATATGTGGATAGATGCAGATGCAGTGCTTGTGATTGAAGCTAGAACACATGTACTCTCACAGCTAGCTACTCTCACACACACGATCACACTTTGACACCGGCATATCTTCACATGTGTTCACATTAGAGTTTTATAATCAGGCATGTGTCTCTGAAATTATGAAAATCCAATAATTTTGTGGACATCTGGAATGTTTGTCACACGAAGTGCCGAGATGTGGAAGTAACAACAATAATATTAAAAACAATAATAATAACAATATACCCTCAACAAAAATAGATGATCGATTCAGGAAGTTTGCTTACCCCAACCCTAACTCTACACCCCCTCCCTATTTTCAACGGATCTGCACAAATCTCAGGGCTCGATCCCCCGCCCCTCGGAAAGTCCAGATTAATCCGGAAAAGACATATGCCTGTATAATTCAAAACCAGACACAGATAATTCTTTTTGGGCTAATAAATCTATTAATCAGGCTTAATAAATTTTCACAGCAGCCTTGTTGTCTACACCTTTGTGAACATCTTTATACTAGCTATCTCCAATAGTACAAATGGACTATTTAGCTACTATTACTCTAACATCATCAGGTAGTGCAACCTGTGTCTTTATCATTTTCCCTAATGGTCATTACTTATATGCAGGTCATCTATTAGGTAGCAATTTACTAATGCATTAATTCATTACTTATATGCAGGTCATATCTATGACTGTACTATCATATGATATATGACGATGTATGCTACAAATCTGAAGATACTGTATAATTTCACTCGAGGCAACTTGAACAGAAGACATGAGGCAGCAGCTCGGGTAGATCACGGTCACACGTTCAGCTCACATCTGGCACACTCACACACATTCGCCACTCATTGCATTCAGAACTTTCATATCAGGGGCATAGGAGCCATAATCTCTCAGCCAAATTTGGGACACGAGAGATAATGGTTCCTCCCTAGAAAACATTTTTATTGACGTAGTTGAAAACACTGTTAGATTTCCATCTACCGACTGTTTTTATGGACTCAAGTGGCATGCCCACTCTCGCGTATTCTTGAGCTCCCCCGCGCCATAGGCTATGGCAAGTCACTAGCGGCCACCAAGGGAGTCGACCTGCTTTCAACGCAGCTTGGATGCATTTGTTGAAGATTGAAGCAGTCATCGGATGACCATTGCGCAACATGAAGGCTGGGGCGCCCTCATGTGTCTCCTTCAGGCTGGTGTACTTGTTCCATGCGTACAGTGGGCAGAATGCGTGGTTCGACCCTGCCGGTAGGTCGATGCTGTACGCGTCCTCAGGCTTGTGCGTGGTCTTTGTGGTTCTGATTATGATCGTCAGGTGCGTGTTGTGTGCCTTGATGTCCCTGCCGAGCAGCATGTGACCGTCACCTCCCGTCACCTCGGAATAAAACAAATTAGACTGTCTTAGCAAACAAAGGTACCCTATTAGCAAGGCAACAATTAACACCAGTCCGTCATCTCCAATTTTTCTGAATTTCAAAATCATCATTTTAATGTGCTTGGTTCTCAAGGGAAACGCCCTCTTTACAGTATTGTCTGTCAACTTATATAGTCCAGCTTTAATTAGTGATAGTGCATAACAATCAAATGCTTCAGTGTTACCTTTAAACAGTCTTACCCATGACCTCGCCCCACTCATGTAATTCCGTACAGCACCTTCAGTATTTAATTTATCATTTAGGTGTAAAGTATATAACATTACCGTCTTCATTTTGGGTGTTTGGGGTTATCTCCAACTTTTTTGCAAAACCCAAGATACTCCCCGAACTGTACCCTTTTATTATGCCAGGTCCCAGTCGATAGTCCCGCCGAAAAGTAGACACTTAGCCGTCCCATAAGTGCGCGCTTATCCTCTGCAAGTTGATAAAGGCAACAAACAAAATTATCAACTGGCAGAGAGTCACAACAACAAATCTGGAACATGCCCATCATGGGAGACATTGATTTTGGTTAACAATTTCTGCCGACATAAGTCGTCGGCGATACGTTTAAACTTATTATCAAAAAACAACCTACTGAGGGCATCCGCCAATGCCAGATCCTTTCCCGGCTTGTGTATCACCTGTACCGTACAGGTGTATGTGGCGGCGAACCTCCAGATTTCCCGGGCACAGGCGCACAAGACAGGATCCTTTCCGGCACCAGAAGATAGCACCTGTTGGGACGCAGCATTATCGGTATTAATGATAATTTGATACATATGGGGGTCAATGGGTGATACATTTTTTAGTCCCACAACCAAATTTATTGCTTCTAACTGGGCAATATGAAAATCATTGCTAAGAAACTGAGGGGTGTACTGTTGAGAGTAAAAATGAGTAGGACTGAATGCACCCCCGCCATGCAAAGAAGAGTCGGACTCGATTATCCACTTATTGACAGGGAGATGGTGCAGCAAGACAAGTTTATTAAGACCTTCTGCGAAACGCAAGAACCAAGTTATGTCTCTAACCAGGGTTTGTGTGACTAAAACCTTACCCAAGAATGGGGCCCCCCCAAAGAAAGTCCAAAATTCTATTCATAAAAATTCGGGCCGGAGTCACACATTTAGAAATAAATTGTAAGTGCCCGACCAACCTTTGAACGTTCTTCCGAGTCACTGATCGGCCAACTACCCATTTATGGCATTCCAATAAAATATCTAACAATTTTTCATTAGGGATACGTATTAGCATACTGTGCGAATCTAATTCATAGCCCAACCACACTAACCTACGTGTAGGAGGAATACACTTCTTAACGGACAGCTTTAAACCCAGAACTTTAGTCAACCACAGAATATAAGAATATGCCTGTTGTGCCTCCTCCAATGACTTCTCCACCCCCACGAAATCGTCCAAAAAACACAGCGCAAAGAAACCCATCTTGGTCATCAAATGTACCACGGCGGCCGTAGTCCGTGCACATGCCATGCTGGACGTTCTGCAGCCAAAGGGTGGGGCTACGTCAAAATAAAATTTATTATTTACTTTAATACCGAATAAGGGCCCACTTAAGGGGCAGGTCCTTAATTGCCTGTACGCCCTAGCAAGGTCAATGGACCACATATAACAATCAGGCCCCAACTTAGTCACCTGCTTCGCCAGCGACATAATAGTTGGCAGATTATATTTGTACGGTTTTCCCTGATAAAACCCTTTATTAATACCAGAATTAACACTACGCCCCTTAGGAAAACTAAGATCAACTATAATTCTGCGTTCATCAGTATCTTTTTTGGGGCGGGTCATAATTGGGCTAACCTGCGCCCATGGTCAAAAAGGGGGGGTCATCGAATGGGCCCAGCAATGCATCGTGGGCCAATTCAGTCCGAACATAATTGTTAATCCAAAAAAGGTCTTCCTTTGAGCGGGCATGGTTAATGTCCGTTGGGGTAGGGATAGATGTGCCAGTAAAGTTTGCTTGCCAACCAAATTCTAAAAAAGGTATCAGATCAATATCATCATAGCCTACCAGCAAACTTTTCCAATTGCTAATTAACAGTCCAGACGGGACCGGCAACTTCGCCGATAAATAATTTGGAAGACCAGAGGCTCTTACCTTATTATAAATATATGCATATTTTTGAAACATAGAACTATTATTTCCATTGTCATTAACAGTTACTGCACTAACCAAAGTTGGCCAATTTTTTAACACATGTAATCTAAACTGGAAGGGTGAGGTGTCACAGAACACTTTAGTATCAGCACAGTCAGAATCTACAACATTAAAATCATCTACTGTATCAAGACTATAAGTATCAACAGGTTTGCTTATGTATCCCAACTTCAATGGACATTCAACACCAACTGTAACAGTAACTGGGGAAATTTTATTAACTGAAGGAACCAACAACTTAACTGGGCAGACCATACCAGCTTCTCCACCCACATTAGTAACTAAATAGTTTGTAGGATCCATCATGGACTCCAGTGCAATCTCAGAATTGCCAGATTCAATGTTCAGTCCATTACAGCGTGGATTAGAGTCATCCGAAGACTTAATAGAGGGCCACCCCACATCAGGGTCCATCACAACTGAACAGGGGTCCCCAGTGTCAACAGTAATAGTAGAACTAAGCTGGTTACCAATAGACAACTGACATGGGTTGGCAGAGGAAATATTAATTAAATCAGCGGCTGGGCCAATATTAGAAGACACAGCAGTGCCATTGTTATCAGCAGTCGGGAGGTGAATTGCGCTACAAGCGGCAGTATGCAAGTCTGTCAGAGGCAACGACCTATCAATCAGCGTATCCGACACTGAAGCGTGGACACCCGAGCAGCGGGAAGGCCAGTGAGATGTTTGGGCGTTGCCATAACAACGGCGTGGTTGAGCCCGGTTGGAGGCAAATCCAACACCGGGGGTGTCCGTTGTGCCACCGTACCTGCCGGGACTGTGTGACTTGCCCCACCTTTTATAACTGTGTGAGGGCTCGCACATAGTGACCTATGCTTCTTATTAAACCACTTAAAAGAAGAATTGCAAGACGAATTGTTAAATAATCGCAAATGTTTACAGTTGCCACCAGAAAATGAGCTAAATTTGTATGTGGCGCCCCTCCCCGGCTTATGTATGAACCCCCAGTTCCGACCGAAACCGATAGACAGCGTATGCCGTCTGCTTACTTTTTTTAGCGGAAATTCACTAACAATTTTGGAAAACGGGGGGGGAAGGGTCCCTGAACAACAATCATTTTTTACAAGAGGGAGAGGACTACAATGACTATCACGATGCACCTCAGACTGAACAGTGGAAGAAGGCGGGGAAGACGACAACAGTAACTCAGTGGGCCGAGATGGCACCGACGAAACAACCGCACCGACCTGATTACGACACTGGCCGACCGGGCGACTTGACGTCGACTGTGTGGTGGCGCCATCTGAAGACTTGCGGCGGAACTTGCATATGCCGACCTCCGGTATGCGCACTTTCTTGTAGGGATTCGCAGTGACCAGCCCACTGCGAATTAAAAACTCGACACACGGTTAACGGCAATATCACCACTCAAGTCAGATGCACGACTTTTCGAACGACACTCAGTTTCCTTGTGGGCATGTTTTCTCCTCAGCTTATATGCACAATAAGCACAAGTATGAACAAAGCGTCCTGAGCCCTCCCCATGATCTCCCTCAAAACCGCATGTACCCCCCTTATTCCAGATCATGCAGGGGCGTGCATCGATCCCTTTCCTAAAGTCCGAGAATGTATTCCCGGTCACCTACTTGCCTGCCTGAGACTCAAGTTGCTTGCCCAACCCACACACATCACGCCGAATCTCTACAATTGTCCCCTCATCATCCCAACCAGCAGGAAGACATTTGTCCGCGATCATGTTGAACACCTTCTCGCTGTATGTGAGACAGGTGTGCCAAGAATAATTCTGGGCCATATCAAGGATCGACTCGATGTGATTGTCGATATGTACATCCCAGCCAGGGGGAACATCCCCACGGCGTACCATTCGCCACATCGCAGCAAGGTATTCGAACCATGTAGATTCCCCCTGACCGACCTTTCCCTTCTTTTCGTTCCTGATTACATATTTATGTGGTAGTAACCTAAGTTTCTTAGAATGTCTGGGACGTTTTCTCGTCAATCTAATCAATTCATGCATCATTGAGTCATCACTCCCCTCATCACTATCATTAAATTGTTCATCTTCTGCAGGACGTTTAGTAGCAATTATTTTAGAATTATTATGTACACTACTTTTCGACGTGTGAAGTGTGGCTTTCGATCTGCATGATGCACCCGTGCGAACCGGCGACGCATTTGTCGTGTTAACGATGGTTACCGAATCCGCTGCTCTGACGTCATCATTGTAAACTTCCGGCATGCTCGCCGCCTGAGCTATAAAGGGCTCACCGCCATCTTGACAGCACTCCAGGTCTTGTAGCCGAGCCAACAAGGGCGCCTGTGATGCTGCCAGCTTAGAATCCAACAGTTTCGCTATATCCTCCAGTGTGAAACTTTTGCGATTAGACGTAGAAGGTACTGGGGAAGCTGTAGCTCTGGTATCCAGGTCAGCCATGGTGAGACGAGACGAAGACACTTTCCGTCCAAGAACAGTACAATCCATGGTATTCTCACTCGACGCTCCTGAACGATCCATAGACTCTAGTAAAGCCTGCGAGTACCGTCCCACAACACTCTTCACCTTATTGTGCTTCGGCATCCTCGATGAATCAATATAAACTTGCAATTTGCTCAGGTGATCCGTCGACGACGGTGGCCAGGTAAGGACTGGACAAGGCTTTGAATCTATTACCGGAAGTTAACTTTGTACATAGCGACGCACGCTACGAATGGTATCTATGGTGCTACTCATATCAAGCCCGTAGTCAGGGTTTGTGAATTATGCATGTTTCCGGCAACATGGACAATTCCTAAATTAAATTCTTCTTCGGCTCTAAAAAGTATTGTCTAATTGATACATTAGATAGATCTTCTGAATTGCAGTAGCCTACTCACATATACCTTCTACATACGGGTGGTAGGCCTATGTTATGTTCTTTTCATAATAATGGGGGAGGAGGTTAAAGGATCCGTGATGGATTGATCTGAATTCGGACTTACACCATATTCCAATAAACGCAATGTACATAAGTATGTATTTGAGCCTGTCTCAAAAGGTGATAACTAATTTTGTTGTTGTCTGAGTAACAATTGACACAAAATAGCACAGAAATGGTTACACTGAAAACACAAGGTCATTTGCTTCAAATCAATATGTATTCTATTGGGATTATGAAACACACCATGTAAAAAACCAAATCAGTTTATCCTGAGCAAATGGATAAGCAGATAGTATTAGTATGTCGCTTGTTACAATGCACAACGTTTTGTCCCATATTACTTATCACCTTTTGAGACAGGCTCATTTATACTTATATGGATAGTGATAAACCCTTTTATCGCATTTAATAAGCGCTGTAGAGTCCTCCCCCCTCCCCCGCCACCACACACACATACACCCTGCTGAGGAGGGGGGTCCCGGTGTTGCAGTTTTCGCGGTACGCCAGTTTGCGAGGGACACATCGCTTCTGCGCATGCGTCAAAATCGAACAGCATCATCACTAACTTTATAAATTTAATATAATGTTTTTGGTAAAGTTGTTTTCTATATGTGTACCAAGCGATTTGTTTCTAGGTGGTGTGGTTTTAGAGAGATTTAACTTTTTCTATATTTTCTGTATGAAGATTGCTCACGGCCAATGACAATGTATTTGAATGTATGTGTCCCTCGCAAACTGGCGTACCGCGGAAACTGCAACACCAGGATGCACCACTCCATACGTCCCTGTTCGCGGCGTGACACTCCACTCGCTCAGAAGTTTGATTTATTGATTGGTGGTTGCTATACGCCGTTGCTTTTTTTCCCCTATGTAAATATATATATATCGTATACATACATATACATGTTATGGGGCTGTCACACTACAACATAAAGCGGTAGTGGAAGCCGACATAGGTAAACTTTGGCCATTACGTCGATATAGGCCTACATCGAGGAACGTTGAGATACGTTACGCGTTCGTTAAGCCTACATCGAGGTACGTCAAGTTACGTTGACATACGACGGTGACACACGTAAAGGTTTTGGACATACCCAAAACTTTCGACATAGCTCGATGTAAGACAACGTGTGGCTTATACATTAACATACGCTATGTATATGTTAGACATACATCAAGTACACTAGATGTACGGATAACATACATCTAACATATGTTTGGCATTTCTCCCCCGTGTTTTGACATATTTATCATATAAAGGTGTACTTCTGGTGATCGAATAACGTATATAATGTTCACCAGCATTCTGTGAGCGGTTTTTTTAATGTTCTCATGCGTTACCACTACATTGGATCGACGTTTCGCCTACGTCCACTACGTTGCACTAACATCCAACTTGGCCCTAAAACTCCAAGAATTTCTACGTATCTCAACGTAAATAAGTGATTTCTACTTTCCCCACTCGCTGGCCTGTTATGTCATAGCGTGACAGGGGTATAAAGCTCATCTCAATAATTACCGTACAAACAAGATAAATTTTTATTAGATTTTTGGTTGTGCTTATTTCACGGTTGCTTTAGACTTTCTCTTGTAAACTTCATACAAAATCCAAACCCTTTACTTACAACGCACATGAATTGTCGCAGTCACGTGAGTTTAGGCGGAAAGGAGGCTGGACGTTGGTTCCAATCAGCGGAAGCGGGAGGGCGTCCATGATGAATGGCGACCAATATGTTTCCGGTCGCCGACACCAAACACCCTTATATCAGACGGCGTGAGAACGCCGGGCTCAAACAGACAGTTTTATTAGAGCAAACTATCTCGGCTGGCGCTACGATATCGCGGGTTGGTACGGGCGTTGTGGTTGTCAGGATCCCCGACAGTGCGCGCTGGACCCCGACCTCGGCCGGCCTGAAGGTCATTTCCTCCCGTTGGCAGTTATCCCCGGGAAGCGGACTTCCGGGCTGACTATTAACATCAGCCTGCATTTGCTGCCCTTTGTACGCATAATCAACCGCTGTAGGCAGCACCTTTACAGGTACACAATGTAGTGGTTCTTTGTGCCATGCAGACATAGATATGGTCATGTGCTGGTGAGAATTCGGGACTACGGTGAATTGTGCATCGTAATGGTACTGATAAGCTACTCTGACACACCCCATGTGTAGCCAGGTAGGGTATGTAAGGAATCTGTCCTATTTTGAAGCCAACTAGTATATTAATTATTGACGGATAATAATAATATATACACAAATTCTTGAAGTTTACATATGAATCTTAACAGAACCGAATCTGCATATTCTGGGTAAATATAAGTTATGTGTAAATTCCCAAGCTCCAAGAGCAGATAGATCTAATAGGATATATACCTACATATAAACCTGTGGATTGAGAGTATTTATTTCTCTTGACAAGTAAATATAGCCTTATCATACATATAAAAGTTTTTTTCGAAGCAGGATGCTCAGAACGGCGAGAGATGAGTGACAAGAACTGCTGGTGGCGGCGCCAGTCTAGGCCAGCATGCCGCAGTTAATAAACATCTGCCCACAATTGGACCTTAATAAGAATAATGGTAAAGTAATAGGAAAACCTCATACCGATGATTTATACCCGTATATTTATATACTAACTATAAACCTGTTCTAGCTGAGGTGAAGGAAGAATATAAAGAGCTAAGTGGATTGAGAGTATTTATTTTCTCTTGACAAGTAAATATAGCCAAGACCGCCCTATGGCGCGGCCCCCAATCCAAGAGAGCTCTCATAAGAATCAAGCGATGAGGCAACCCTCATGTCGTGCACTATACGGTGAGTAATTGGTGTCTTCAAGTAGGCAAATATAGTATCAGAAGACCAATCACCTCTAGTTCTGAGTTCCTCCAGAGTAGCCCCGCACATGGAGAGGTAAGTGCAGCCCCCCCTACGGAGGGAATGGGAGGAAAAATCAGCTGGGTTCATCCCAGCTTTAGCAACAAAAACCTTTAGAGTTTTTTCATACAGATTATAAGTCAATGGAGAGGATCCCGATCCATGAGGAATCCGAAAAGCGAGTGAGTCCGAGGTTGAGGGTAACTCACGAAAATGCCTATCAGTCCAGTATACAGCACAAAGACGCTTATCCTTGCATTTAGCAATAGGGATTTGTAGTTTCCTCTGTCTAAACTGTATTGTCTTAGTCTTGCGTATGGTAATTATCATACCCCAGGAATAGAAAACAAAATCCTGGCGCCTTAATGTAGAATCTGACATAGTGACCTGGCACTTACGTAGTAATCCCCTAAAACAACACAGCAGTGCCGCTCTCCAAGCCACATGTCCAGGATTAACAGTCAGAAGTGAAAAAATCGAAAGGATCATACCCGGAAGCATAGGCAAAGCTTGCCTAACCTCATCCCCCTTTACCCGACGAATCCCTTTCAGGGTGCTAGATAGTATATAACTCTTATAATCTAAGAGAGGGGAGGAGTTCTCTCGTAGAAAATTGTTGAGTCCACTAAGGTAATTAATTATTGACCTATATTTAAGCGACCTGGCTAGTCATGTAGCATATAGAGCTGCCTGCGCAGAGTCGCAGGGGAGGGGGGCTAGAGAGTCCGAAAAATGCTGTACAAATTCAAAATATCTCTTAATCTGGACCTTTCTAGTTATTAATGAATTATGAGAGTAGGACATGCCCTGGAACCCCTTCTGTTCCTCCTGAAGTTTCGCTCCTGAAAGAAGAAAAGGGGGATATTAGCCCTTGGCCACAACAAATGTTGTCCAGGATCCCAGTTTCTTGGAGCCTGGCTGAGCTATACTCATTATTCAGTCTGCTCAGACAATCACAAACTATGTTATCCTTACTTTTAATGTAAGCGGCGGAAATTGTGAAGTTATATTCCACCGAGATCCAAAACAATTCTCTCAAATAATTCATTATAGGTGCTGACTTGGATCTACCAGTACATAACGCAGACAAAACAGTAGTGCTGTCTGTCATCACCAATACCTTTGAGTCTTGCCAATATTTACCCCAACGGTAAGCTGCCGCAAGGACAGCCCACATTTCCAATGTGTTAATGTGTGCATTCAATAGTGTGTGAGGGGCATCAAAGTTGTGGTGGCCTAAGTAATTCCCTAGGTCAAGATGATCAGTCATCCTAAAAGTGCCAGCCAGCCAGTCATTATGATACATGGCCCCGAATCCCCACAAGGAAGCATCCGTATAGACGGAATACGTCGGGGCGAATTTCCCAAGCATATGGGCAGTGCCATTAAAAGTACTTGCGAATTGTATCCACCAATTAACATCTTCCTGAAAGGCCCTATTAAGCCTGATCTTATAGTAGCTTTTCCTAACAGTAGCAATTAGGTCATATATGCGTCTAGTGAAGGTTCTACCACCACGGATTACTTTAGCGCAGTGCGCCAAAAGTCCCCCAAGACGTTCAAGGTCTTTCCTGGTTGACTTCCTCCTATGGAGGAAATAGGTGAGAATTTTATTCAATTTTGCTAGCTTATCCTCGGGTAGGGTCATTTGTAGCGTGACAGAATTAATTATTATTCCAAGGAATCTGATGGATGTAGATGGAGGGATTAATTTTTTGTAATTGATATAAAACCCTAACCTTCTGAGTATTGCAATGACTACTCTCTGAGATCTGGCAGCTTCGTCTGGGCTGCTGTCTATAATACAGTAGTCATCGAGGTAATTAATCACCCTGAGTACTCCCTCTCTGGCGGCACATCTAACAATGAGGTCAGAAATTTTTTGAAAAATATAAGGGCTGGAAGAAAGTCCCATACATAATCTGGTATCGGTCAAATATGTTTCGATTCCTGAAAAGACCCATAGAAGCCCCTGCCTGGCCCTATCACGAGGGTGAATAGGGATCGCCCTATAGGCGTCCTTAATATCAATTGTGGCCATCCAGTCACCCTGCTCGAGGCAATCCGAAACTGAGTCTACTGAATTGTATTTAAATTTTTTACAGGTGGAGTTTACACACTGGTTAACAGAGGCGTCCTTAGGGCGACTACAATCTATAATCGTTCGGCCTCCACCCCCATCTTTAGGGACGCAAAAAACATTATGAGTGCAAATAGGCTCACTTTCTACTACTTTGAGGATGCCCTGGCCAATCTCTGATCGTAGTTTATCTGTTATTATATTATAATAGTCCGGATTATGCATCTTTTTCATTTTAACAGAATATGCTAATTTACAATCGCGGTCTATAACTTCGAACCCGTAGCAGACTCCTTTTAGGATGTAGGACCAATCAGGATCCACTGCCCCTCTTAGGAACAGTTCAACAAAAAACCGACAGGGCTTAAGCTGATTTATAGATCCGTCAATATAGTGCGTACAAGCACAGATACCAGCTACACATTTATGGGTAATATCGAACACCATGGATCTCTGTCCAGGTTCATATAACAATTCTACCCGATAATAAATGTCATCCATGAAGACGTTTTCAACATTCAAAAGGGGGGTATAATCCGCTGAATTAGTCCAGCGAGTCGGTACTGAAAGTGCCGTTTCACAGCATTCATTGACAGAAACCCTTGGGGTATTTTTTCCGACGTTCTTAATAGAACCATAAGTATAAACAGGATAGTTAGCGTTGACCGGGTGATCACTAAGGTTAATAATATTCACATCAACATCAGAAGTTACGGTGTTATCATTAGAGGAACAATCAATGTTTTCAGGTGAAAATCCCGAGTCATCAGTAGTGATATCAGAATCAATTATAGTCTGTGTCAATGCAATATTATCCTGTACGTGATCGTCATAGTCAATGCTCGTCGAGCTGGCACATATATTGCGCCGAACATAGCAGGGGCCTGCTGTCATGGCATTATACAGCCCTTTAGTCCGATTGACTGGCTCAGGATTGCCAGTACTCATAGCCGGCTGAGTGTCTAACCGACCCCCGCAATATTTTCAGTTTTTAATGCAATTATGTTTGCCGTGTGACTTCGCAAAGCATTTTGCACACCAGTGACCGAAACCACACTTATCATCTGACAAATCACATCCACCGTCTCTGTTATAGCGGAAGCAGGGCCTTTTCCCTCCAGTTGTCTTCTTATGAGTGTCACGCGTGGTATAATTGGTCTTCTTCACATGTGTGGCAGCAGACCCATAATGGAGCACACTTTCGCCCGTATGGGCGCGGCCAAATGCAGCAAACCCCACAGTCTCAGCGAGCGTACGGATGTCAGTGTCATATCCAGTATGAGCGGTATCCTTAAATTCGTCAGATTTCGCTCTGTTACAGATGAAGCCGACATGCAAAATGAATGCTTTATAGTCAGCCACAGTTAAATCATGGATTTCTGTTATCCATCGCATGGAAGCTTCGATTAACTCATACGCGTTCAGCTTCTTCAGGGATTTCGAACCCATGATATAGCGTTTCAAAGACCACTTACGTCTTCGTCGCCTCACCGATGATGTACTTCTACTTCCACTACTGGAAGAATGCGAATGCCTGTGACGTCTTCCTCTTCCTGGCGAATGACGGCGTGTCGAACGCGAACGGCTGGTGCCGTACGCAGAATGTTCCGGGGTGTCTGTTGATTTCCTCAGGTCAGCCACTGATAATGAAGAACGGACGGAGTGGTCAGTTTTGGTCGCCATCTTGGGGTCCAACGTTACTGTCTCCTTTGCCATAACCGTCCGCCTAGTCATGAGTCTCTGCCTCTCAGTGTAGAGTCGCCCTATCCGGTCCTCTTGTTGTAGCCTCTCAATATCCGCTGACAACGCCCTCTCTTGGTCATCCAAGGAAAGGGCACTGAAATCTGTAGTTAGGACCTCTTCCTCTGTATCCTCTTGCAAAGCCGCATATTTCCCAGGAGAAGGCGCTGCCATAGCCATTTCTTTCTGAGATCGAGTAATCCTACTGTGCACCCGGCACGTGCCGTCAGTTGAAGGTCGATGTTCCAGCCCACAGTCAGTACAGTAAGCCCTGGTTTTCGACATCGATACCGAAAGCAGACAATATGGGATACTGACAAATGACGATAATGAAGCAGGTCGCGGTCACGCGGTCATTTCCAACAAAAGTAATTACTTAGCCGCTTCACCCGCTCGTACCTCCATGCACAGATTCCGTATCGTCCTACAGGACAGACCGCATCTTGGTATTGTTAATCCGCTCGTACCATCCATGAAAAGTCAGAAACATAATCTCGGTAGGGTATTTACTCAGCTGATTTACCACGTCGTACAATCCATTCCGCTCGTACCATCCATCCTAGATGATGTTAATCCGCTCGTACCATCCATGAAAAATCAGAACTTAATCTCGGTAGCCTTGGGCGATTCACCACGTCGTACCATCCATTCCAGTCGTACAATCCATCCTAGACGATGTTAATCCGCTCGTGAAAGTCAGTAACTTAATCTTGGTAGCCTTGGGCGATAATACAGCAGGTCGCGGTCACGCGGTGATTTCCAAACGAAATCAGTTACTTAGCTGATACACCATGTCGTACAACCAGACTATTTGCTTAGCTGAATCACCCACTCGTGAAAGTCAGAAACTTAAGTCCATGAAACTTAAGTCCATGAAAGTCAGAAACTTAGTCCATGAAAGCCAGAAACTTAATCTCGGTAGGCTTGGGCGATAATACAGCAGGTCGCGGTCACGCGGTGATGTTCAAAGATAGTATTTAATTAGCTGACCATGTCGTACAATCCATCCGGACTATTTGCTTCCAAACTCTGTCCAGGTTCATATAACAATTCTACCCGACAATAAAGTCATCCATGAAGACATCTCTGTTGCTCCAGAAGTAAGTTTTTTTCGAAGCAGGATGCTCAGAACGGCGAGAGATGAGTGACAAGAACTGCTGGTGGCGGCGCCAGTCTAGGCCAGCATGCCGCAGTTAATAAACATCTGCCCACAATTGGACCTTAATAAGAATAATGGTAAAGTAATAGGAAAACCTCATACCGATGATTTATACCCGTATATTTATATACTAACTATATATGCCTGCTTTCTATCCAAGATAGAGTGTATATCTAGAATGGGAACACTTAGGTTGTTATAAGAACCAAAGCACTGCCTGTGCGTGATTGACCTCGTGACCCCCCCATGAGTCATCCCTCACTCCTCAAATTTGCATATGAATATATGCTTGATTAATTGATTGATTGGTGCCGGCAGCATCGGTCATATTCACGGCGAGAACTGTTTAATTTATTTTTCAAACCATCGTCTTTGCATGTAAAAGCATAACATATATGCATGGGTCCGTGAATTAATCTTAAAGATCTGTCATCTAACCGAACTGAACTATTAATATTTTGCATGAATTCTTGAAGTTTAGGTATGAATCTTCAAGATCTATCATCTAAATGAAACTCAACTGCTAATGAATGAATTCTTGAAGTTTTAGATATGAATCTTCAAGATCTATTATCTAACTAAGCTGAACTATATGCATGAATTCGCGAAGCTTAAAGAGCAAAGTAGGTATATTAAAGGGTGATATATGCATACAATTATTTGGTCCTCTCGGTAGATTTCGTTTTCTGTACGGAATTTGTGAAAGGATTAATTGATTGGTGGTTGCTTTACGCCGTGTCGGCAGCATAGGCCATATTTATGGTGAGAAATGTTAGTTTTTTTTATTCAAACCATCGCTTTTACATGTAAAAGCATACAATCAAGTATGTGTCAATAGACATTCATTAAATTAAAAAGCTCCCAATTATATATTTGTGGCCAAGGGAAATAAATTCCCGTAAAAAATTAAAGGTTTTATTATAATGGATATAATTTATTTAGTAAACTATATGAAGTGGTACAGACCAGCTGCCCTCAAAAAGGCTTAAAAAAAATTCTTGTTTTACGTTAGTAAAAAGGTCAAGCATACTGTCTGCAGTGTAAAATTCTTGGCGCATGGACAAAAAATCAACACAACTTAGTAAAATGTGTTTGAGTATCAGCGGACTGTGACACCCAATACATTCAGGGGGAGGCTCCCCCTTGAGCAGAAAAGCATGTGTAAGCTGTAACGTGTAAGTAAAGAACATCCGCATAGCTTGGTGGCTAGTTAACAAGTGACTTTATTTATAGAACGGAGATCCCGCTGCTATGCCTCACCACGCACACAGGTGGTGGCCCACATACGTACACACATATATGACATCTCCCTTTCAGAATGCGGAACCAATCCCTTTGCTTATTCTGCATCACTGTAATACATTTTATCAAGGGGCTTATTTATGCTGTTTATAATAACAATAATAAGAATAACAATCACAATAATCTTAGTATACATGTTATGCGATCTAATATGGTAACGGAGGATGTTTACATCTTTGCTTTATTGATTGGACCTGGCTTGACCAGTCCTGTTTGTTACCAGTTGTTATAGATATTTGGTATCACTTTCAACAACGTTACCACTATATTACATGTGTAATGCTACATTGCTACCGTCATACAGTCTCTATTTATCACTCTATCGCTTTTCATTACAAGACGTCCGTATCTTAATTCTACTTTTCTACAAATCTAGTCTGATAACTGGTTTTATGATTCGTCCGAAACTGGACATTCTTACAGGTGTGGCTTGTGTCTCCTGGTCGTTATTTTCTTCGGCTTGTTGTGTGTCATCGTGTGGTGTCTGTGGTTGTATTTCAGGTGTCTGCGGTGTTGCGTTTGGTGCCATTTCCGTTACATACTCCGCTTTGGGAATTTTGAATATCTGTGTTCTGTTTCTGATAATTTGACGGTGGTTGGAATTTCTTACTTTATATTCCCTTCCAGTAGGGCCTTGTACTTTCGTGATGATACCGGGAGCCCATTGCCTGTTGTGATTTTGGTATCGAACTCGATCGCCCTGTCTGAGTGGTCTGTGTGTTGTCCCGGCTCTTTGATTGTGGTAGTACAGTTGTGTCTGTTGTGTCTGTTGTGTCTGTTGTATCTCTTTTGATTTATTCTTTTCGGTGTGTGGTTTCAGATTTGTGTGATGTATGGGCATCCTAGATCTCAACCGCCGACTCATTAGAAGTTGTGCTGGAGAAGCATTTAATACAGGTAGTGGTGTGTTGCGATAATTTAATAGAGCTAGTTCTAAGTCTATTTTGTCCCATTTGCACTTTCTGATCATGTTTTTAATCGTTTGCACGAAACGCTCTATTTGTCCATTGCTTTTTGGAAACTGTGGGCTCGAATAAATGGGATTAAATGCATAGTGTTGCGCAAATCTGGTGTATTCTAAGCTGCGGTATTGTGGGCCATTGTCGGAGACGACAAATTTTGGTATCCCATGTCGTGCAAAGTTATCTTTTAACGCTTTAATTACGCTGGTGGATGTAATGTCATCTAGGAGTGTTACCTCGGGATATTTTGAGTAATAGTCTACCGTTATTATGTAATATTGGTTGTCTATTTCAAAGAGGTCTGTTCCTATCTTTTCATATGGCGTGCACGGAATGTGGTGACTTACCATCGGCTCGGTGTGTTGCTGTTTCCTATGAATTTGACAAGTAGTGCACCTTTCTATGCGATTGGTTATCTGTGCATCTATGTGGGGCCAAAAAAATGTGTCACATGCAAGTTGTTTGGTTTTTGTGATTCCCAGGTGTGTTTCGTGTAGGATTTCTATCACCTTATCTCGGAGTTTGTGTGGGATCAGTAACCTGTTGCCTTTCATGACCATGTCATTTTCTATCGTTAGGTCATCTTTGTGTGCGTTGTATGGTTGAATGTTTTGTGGTAGCAATTTGCTGGGAGTGTGCCAGCTGTTTTTTATATGTTGTTTCAGCTCGATGAGTGTGTCGTCTGTTTTGTACTCCTCTTTTATCTCGATCATGATATCTGATGTAGCGTCGATCGCGGCCACGCTCAGGGTGTCGTCATATAGGTTTTGGGGTTCCAGCGTGTTGCTGTGTGCCCTGGATAGTGCATCTGCAAAGAATAATTTGGATCCTTTTATATGGGTTAGTGATATGTTGTAGTTTTGTAGGCGCATGCGCATACACTGCATGCGCGCTGAGAGCTTATGGATGGGTTTATCTATTAAGGCTATCAATGGTTTGTGATCTGTTTCTATTTGCACATGTTTACCATATATGTAATTGTGAAATCGTTGGCAACCGAAACAGACAGCTAGCAGTTCTTTTTCAATTGTGGCATAGCTGCTTTGTGCTGGGTCAAGTGCCCTGGAGGCCATTGCTACCGGTTTTTCATCTTGAATGAGTACAGCCCCTAGCCCATACTGGCAAGCGTCTACTTGTATGGTAATAGGTTTCTTTACGTTATAATATGTTAATACTGGAGCTGCTTTTAATTTCTGTTTTAATGTTTCGAACGCCTTCTCTTGTTCGGTTTGCCAATGCCTCACAACATTTTTGGTTAGCAGTGTTCGCAGTGGTTTAGCAATTTCCGACATGTTCGGGATGAACTTATGGACATACCCAACCATGCCAAGAAATTGCTGCACTGCTGCTTTGTTGCATGGCGTGGGCATGTCAATGATAGCTTGTATCCTAGAGGGATCAGGTTTGACACCTTCTTGTGTCAATATGTGACCCACGTATCCTACCTGATTTTGACATATTTTGCTTTTATCTGAGTTTAGTTTCAAATTGACTGTCCTGGCGCGTTCTAATACGGCCTCTAATCTGTCATCATGTTCTTTTTTTGTTGACCCGTATATGAGAATGTCGTCTGTCACAATTCCGATGCCTGGGAGATCCCCCAGGATGCGCTGCATTTCTTCGATGAAGATATCCCCGGCTGTCTTTATGCCAAAAGGCAGCCGAGTATATCTATATCGCCCCCACGGGGTACGTGCAAAGCCGTGAGCTATTCGCATCCAGTTGGATCTGCCAGTATCCTGAGTGTGCATCCAGTACAGAGAAATACTGGGCGTCGGCAGTGTTAGCAATGATTTCATCGATCGTTTTTGTGTGATATGCCCCACGAAGGATCGCCTTATTCAGCTTAGTGGGGTCGAGACAAATGCGTATCTTGTTTGGTTTGCGAACAATCGTGATCGAATTTACCCATCCCATCGGCTCGTTTTGTTCTATTATTACCCCCAGTTCCAACATTCTCTTTATTTCATCATGTACTTGGTTTTGTATAGCATACGGTATACGTCTGGGGGGATCGACTATTGGCACTACCTTGGGGTTAGTATGTATAATGACGTTTGTTTTGATCAACCCTAACCCATTGAATACATCGTCATATTGCCTCACCAAGTCTTTGGCGCGTGTGCTGAGACAACCGGCTGCGGGTGAATGTTCGATCAGTTCATCTATCCTGGCGATAATCCGTAGTTGTACACAGGCTTGTTTTCCCAGGATGGCGTGTCCCTGATGCACCACCTGGAACTTGATCGGCTGGCCCTTGACGTCCATGATCGCTTCCCCATCAGGAACTATCCTAAGTCCCGAGTATGTCACAAGGCGACATTTGGATTTTGTCAAAGTCATTCCGGGTAAGCGATCGAACGCCCTGCGCGGGATGAGGTTCGCTTCAGATCCTGAATCCACCTTGAATCGGACGTCTCGGCCTGCGATGCACAGATCCACATGCCATAGTCCAGGTTGATCGTCGCTGAAGATCGCGCCCGTGAATAGGTCCGCTTCTAAGCTGTCCATGCGCGTCTTGTTGATGTTTGTGCCTGTAGCACCGCTCGCTCCTATGTCATGGTCGGGTATGTCCATTGAAAGTTCATGTACAGTTGGAGGTTTGCTCCTGCAAACTTTCATGAAATGACCTATCTTCCGACATGAACTGCAAGTTTTCCCTTTGGCTGGGCACGTGCCTCTTCGGTGGTTGAATCCACAGTTTTCACATATCATGCGGCTCGTGTCATTGTTGCTGCTTTGGGTTCTCCAAGATGGCGCTGTCGGTCCTCGTGTCACAGGTGCACCGGTCGTCCTTGTCATGAGGTCTACTGCTTTTGTTAGGTCTTTACTGTGTTGGCTTTCTAGCTGGTCGGCCTTGAATTCACTCATCTGGCAAATTTCTATACATTTTTGGAGTCAAGTCAGCCGTTTGCAGTAACTTGTTTCTTAGCTTGATACCGTTCACACCTGCTACTATGCGGTCACGCAGTAGTGACTCCTCTGTGGGCCCATACTCGCAATCGGTTACGCGGTCCCGCAGTGCAGTGATATAGGTGTTAATGTCTTCAGTAGTTTGATTGTGTGTATTGAAACAGTATCGAGTAATAATTAAATTTGCCCTGCCAGTGCAATGCTCCTTGAAGGCCTTTATCAGCGGTTCGATGCGGTCTTCCTCATCAGATTGTAAGTGCAGGTTTGCATGCACCCTTTGAGCCTCCTCACCGGCCACATGTAGGAACACGCAGCATTGAACGTCCTCTGTTTTCTCTTTCACACCTGCAGCAGTTGCATAAATCTTATACGCTCGGTACCATTTTTTCCAGTTTGTTGCTGCATTATTATCCAAAATGAGAGGACCAGGCAGTTTTAGTCCTGTTAGCGGCATCTTGGTAGCACATCTGACACCATGTAACGTGTAAGTAAAGAACGTCCGCACAGCTTGGTGGCTAGTTAACAAGTGACTTTATTTATAGAACGGAGATCCCGCTGCTATGCCTCACCACGCACACGGGTGGTGGCCCACATACGTACACACATATATATGACAAGTGGCCAATATGGCAGTGGCTAAGGATCACTTGGTCCTGCCGACCTCCCATATGAGTCTGTGGTGGTTTTCCCACAGATGGTTCAATTTTTTGAAGTTTCGTGATGTTCCAGGACTTTGGCATCCTCTTAATGTTTTCATCCCACTCATGTTGCCATTTGGATTTTATGTGGGTGGCTATTAGTGGTTTCATATCAGAGTGAGGGATCAGACAGGGTTCAAGATCACAGTTCAGGGCCTTCTTCGCAGCCCGATCAGCCTCATTCGTTTCCTTGTATGCCGGCATGGTCAGGCACCAAGCACAGGTGGATGTCATATCCATCTGTTGGAAGTTGGTTCATTTTATAAAGACTTCCTCAGTTCTGTGAGTCGGAGGATAACCGATGGCTTCCTCAACGACCACGGGGGATGTTCTGGTACTTTGGCATCCTCCAACACGTCCTAATGCATGCCTAAGGCATCCAAATGAGGTTTAATTCGGGGCCGCAGTGGCCGGATGTAATTCGACCTGGCTTCATACCTGGATTCGTCATTTGGCTCGAATAGGCAATTGTGTGCGGGATTCAATGCATTTGTTTTTATCTTGAATATGTATTGCATGGCCAGTTTGATTCTCCTGTTGTTAAGTGATGGCTCATTGGCTTCGACATAGAGGCTCTGAACTGGTGAGGTGTGGAAGGCTCAAAGGGCCAGGCGCAGCCCCTGGTGGTGGACTGTGTCTAGCAGCCCAATATATGATTTCCTTGCAGAACTGTATACTATGCTGCCGTAATCTACTTGTGACCGAACCAAGGTTCGGTACACAGAGAGCAGAACATCTCTGTCTGCTCCTCACTCTGAGCTGGACAGCACCCTCAGATTATCTAGCGCTTTCAGGCATCTTGTTTTCAGGTACTTTATATGTTTGTTTTCAGGTACTTTATATGTGGCACTAAAGACAGTTTTGCGTCGAAAATGAGGCCACAAAACTTTGTTTCCTCAACGACTTTAATGGGATCCCCATCAAGGGTCAGCATGCATTCTACGCATGCATTCTACACAGCAGGCAGAAGTGCATGCAGACTGTTTTGGTCTTGGAAAATTTGAATCCGTTCAAAACTGACCATCGATGGATCCCATTTATGCTTAGTTGTAGCTGTCTCTCTATGACATTCATGTTAGCACTGCTGCAATATAAAACAAAGTCATCCACATAAAGACTACAGGAGACCCCCCACTTCACAGCAGCAGCAATACCATTGACCTTAACCGCGAAAAGGGTCACAGCCAGTATGCTGCCTTGAGGTAGTCCTAGTTCCTGTGAGTGTAGACTAGAATAGGTAGTCTTGACGCGGACACAGAAATGCCTGAAGGCTAAAAAGTTCCTGATGAAAATTGGCAGGTGGCCACAAAGGCCAGTCACATGGAGATCTTCCATGATGCCGTGCTGCCATGTTGTGTCATAGGCTTTTTCGAGGTCGAAAAAGACAGCCACAACATGCTCCTTCTGATGGAAAGCATCTCTTATGAAAGTCTCCATGCAAACCAAATGGTCGAGGGTTCTGCGGCCCCATCTGAAGCCACATTGAAGGTTGGACAGGTGGTGTCCTGACTCCAGTAGCCAGACGAGGCGGTTGTTTACCATACGCTCCATGGTTTTACAGATGCAGCTTGTGAGGACTATGGGATGATAGTTGTTGGCTTCACTCTGGTCTTTACCAGGTTTGGGAATCCATATTTCTGTCGCATCCCGCCAAGAGGTGGGGACGACACCCAACTCCCAGATGTTGTTGAAGAGTTGAAGCAACAGTCTTAGCCCAGGTTCGGGGAGATGTTTAAAAAATTGATAATGAATTCCATCAGGTCCAAGTGCTGTCATGCAAGCTTTCCAAAGAACACCTCAACTCACCCATACTGAATGGGGAGTTGTAGTGCTCCTCACCATCAGAGGAAAAGTTCAAGAGCTTTCGCTCCTGGCTTTCCTTGATGGCCAGAAAGCCCGGGAGGCAGTTTGCCAAAGACGAGTTTCCAGCAAAGGCGTGAGCCAATTCTTCACTTATTTCATCGAGTGATGTGAGAATGGTGCCGTTGTGTTTCAAGTGCTGGACTACAGAAGAATCACCTCCCCTTCGTTTGATTCACCTGATCATTGTCCACACTTTTCCCAATGGCGTGCGCATCATAATGCTAGAAACGAATCGTCTCCAACACTGCCTCCACGCATCTTTGATCGTTCTGCGAGCACGAGCGCACAGAATTCTAAAGAGCACCAGATTTTCAGGAGTTGGTCACGTCTGACCAAGATGGAGGAGTCGCCAGTGGCTCGGTCTCCATCTGGTGCGTGCTTGTTATAAATGGTGTAGCCTTTAATACTACAACTCTCAGAAGCTTTTATATAAGTTTCTTGTAGGCAAACAGCAAGTGGATTGAGGTTGCAACAAAGAAGAGACAACTCTTCGATGTTGCTCCTAAAACCTCAGCAGTTCCATTGGATAAGAGATCCACTTGTCACTGTCATTTTGGAGCATTTTGTTCTCCCCCTCGCCTTTGGTTTGGGGAGAGACTTTGACTGCGGGTTTCCGCAGTCTCAGGCATCTCAATATCAGCCGCCGCCTGATATCGATTTAATGTTAGATTTTTGGAGATCGATGACCCCCTGGGCATTTTGTCCGTAGGGGTCAAAGATCCGCAATACTATTATTTTTTTTTTTTTGGGGTCGAAACCAGAGTCGGATTCGGGACTGGGGTGAAGGTAGTGGGCTTCCCCCCCGTCAGTTCAGTCTGGCATTCAATTGTCCTGTTGGAGACTTTTGGCTGCCGCAGCATAGCTCTTGGTGGTTGGCGAGGGAGTATTCGCCTCAGCCAGCCTTCGAGCTTCTGGGTAGCTTAGCCGCTTTTCAGTTTTGATCTGCTGAATGAGCTTTTCTTTTTTCCAGACAGGACAGTCTTTAGATATGGCCGTATGGTCACCCAGGCAATTGGAACATTTTGCCTGGTTTTGACAACTGGTGTTGTCGTCACCTTTCTGACCGCACTTAAAACAGATGATTTAATTTTTGCATCTATCCTTGCCATGACCAAACTTCTGGCATTGGAAGCACCGAAGTGGGTTTGGGATGAAGACATCCACATTCACACTAAGGTATCCAATTTTCAAATTCTTGGACGGATAAGGCTTGCCAAATGTGAGGATATATGTCCCTGTTTTTATGGACATATTATCCCTCTTTATAACTATTCTTCATACGTTTAACACTCCTTGAGACTTGAGCTGATGTGCTCTCTCATCCTCATCAACATCATCAAGATCTCTAGTCCAGATTACTCCTTTGCTAGAGTTGAGAGTTCGATGAGGAGAGGGCTTGATGCCGATGCCTGCTAGCATGCTTGCACATAGCAGATTGTCGGCATGTGCTTTCTTAGCACACTCCACCAGAATATGTCCAGTTTGTAGCTTCTTCACATCTTTAACTGTGCCAGCGATTCCCATGATGCCCTTAGTAAAATTTGAAGATATTCAGTTTTGAAACTATCGTAATCATTTTTGCGTACCTTTTTTCTATCTACTGGTCAATTTTCATGAAGATTGAGTGATGATCAGATGCATTTCAGTAAGCAATGTCAACAAAGTCGCCAATCATTTCTTAAATTCAAAATTGCATAACTTTCTTAATATATATATATATTTAAAAAATACATTTGAACCCTTTTAAAGCTTTTATTAATTTGTAATTACTAAGACTAGTTGTTTAACTGTGTTACACAGATAACTATGCTGACAGTGCTGCATGGTACATAATACCACCATAACTATGCAGACTTGAAATTGACAGTCACATTGTAGTTAAAGAATGGGAAAATCACCATGCAAGGGTCACCCAATATTCATGAAAATTGGCCAATTGATAGAAAACGGGTATGCAAAGATGAATATGGTAGTTTAAAAAATAGATACCCTCAAATTTGAGTGATTTGGAGAGGCATTGGTCCAGCCTTAACAATTATAGTGCATATGGATGAGATGATGAGATGGTTTCAACATGGCCACGGTGTGAATAGCGTGAATTATGGAGAGTTACGTAACTTTAAAGGAAACTGATTGCCTCAAATAACGTTATAAACAGCTTTGCGTGCCTTTGTTTACCCGCAACCGGAAGTATCCTCGTTCTCGCGAAATGCCCATATATGGCCAAACCGTGGCATCGTGTATATAATGGTGCATTCATATGAACTGGTGAATATTGTCATATCTGTATGTATGCGCGCGCACCCGGGCAGAAGTTGTACGGAGAGTTCCATGAATCAACCACTTGCTATACATCGACAGAAGCGTACAGACGTTCTCCTTACATGGTGTCAGATGTCAACTACTGATATGGCACTGACAGGTCTAAAGCCTCCCGGACCACTAATATTAGACATAAATGCAAGCAGTAACTGGAAAACCTGGTACAGGGCCTACAGAATATATGCGACGGCCGCAGGAGTAAAAACTAAACCAGAAGATGTTCAGTGCTGCGTGTTCCTGCACGTGGCAGGCCCTGAAGCCCACAAAGTGTATGACAACTTGGACTTGCCACCCGAGGATGAAGACAAGATAGAACCGCTAGTCAACGCATTTCGGAGGTACTGTATCGGTCGGGGAAACATCATTATAACCCGATTTCGATTCAACACTCATAACCAAACTTCGGAAGACACCACTGCGTATATCACTGCTCTCCGTGACAAAGTGTCTGAGTGCGAGTACGGTCCAATGGAGGAAACCTTATTACATGACCGAATAGTAGCAGGCGTTCGGAACAGGGAATTACAAAACAAGTTACTTCAAACAGCGGAGGTGGACCTCACTCTACAAAAATGCATGGAAATATGCCAGTTGAGTGAGTGCAATGCCGGACATTTGAACGAAAAGCCCAAAGACCAATTAAAAGAAGTAGACACCATCTCCGGAAGCGCCGGCGCATGTGCTGGCAGGCCCACAATGACGCCATCTTGGAAGTCACGTGGTCCGAACAACAACAACAGGGCCAGCAACACCACATGCGGCAACTGCGGTTACGATCACCGTAGGGGAGCGTGTGCGGCCCGTGGCAAAACATGCAATTACTGCCGCAAGCTAGGACACTTCGAGATTGTATGCAGAAGCAAGTCTACACCAGTGAATGAAATATCTACAGGTCACCAAGACTACACGTGTGGTATGGGATACAAAGGAGCAGCAGCGGCGTCGAGTGCGGACAGTCTGGAGGCAGACTTATTCGTCAGCGCAGTCGACAACAATCATGATGATCGTGCCGGACTGTGGGACAAAAATGCTCGCGTGGAGGACCAGGACATACGTTTCAAGGTGGACCCCGGATCGCAGGCCAACCTGATCCCACGCGAGATCTTCAACAAGTTGAAGGAGACAACACTGATGAAATCGAAATGTCGACTGATCACCTATTCGGGGCATCGAGTTGTCCCGGATGGTGAGGCGATCCTAAACACAAATGGGCACAAGATCAAGTTCCAGATCATTCAAAGAGGACACCCCATATTAGGACAAAAGGCGTGTATCCAACTGGGAATCCTCGCCAGGATTGATGAGGTGTCGAAAACAACGGTCACTGGGACACAGTCGACAGGATCCTGCAGTAAACGAGCCGATGAACTGGTAAGCCAATATTCCGATGTATTCTGTGGCCTTGATCTGATCAAAACAAATGCTGTAATCTATACCGAACCGCTTGTAATGCCAGTCGTAGATCCACCAAGACATATCCCATTTGCTATTCAGGGTCAAGTTCACGATGAAATAAAACTAATGATTAAATTAGGGGTCATTACCGAACAGCATGAGCCGACCAAATGGGTCAACTCAATAACAATTGTCCGTAAGCCGCACAAATTACGCATATGTTTAGACCCCACAAAGCTTAACAAGGCAATCATGAGAGGCTTGTTTGTTTGTTTGTTGTTTTATGTCCTAGCAACATCTAAGGTCATATCAGGACGGGTACCAACTTGTGACAGTGCGCACTCATGGCGACGTTATAGTGCTGTCCCACTGGGAAACCATGCTGCCGGCACCATGACCTGGTATCCCACTCAGTCACATTATCCTGACACTGAGCACACCAGTCCTTGCCCTGCCCTAATAATGCCAAGCGCCTGGCTAGGAAGCAACAAGTATGAATTTTTAAGTCATTGGTTTGACTCGACCGGGGTTCGAACCCACGACCCCATGATCTACCAGCATGGGAGACGGACGCTCTAACTCATTCGGCCATCCCGTCTGGTTTCATGAGAGGCCCATACCCTACCCGGACTATAGATGAAATAATAGCAAACACCGTTCACGCTAAATATTTCTCGTGTTAGACGCCAACTCAGGGCACTGGCAGATCCAGCTAGATGAACAAAGCTCACATCTCTGCACTTTCAACACCCCATGGGGGCGGTATAGATATACTTGGCTGCCTTTTGGCATTAGGACAGCCGGGGATATCTTTATCGAAGAAATGCAGCGGATACTAGGGGATCTGCCAGGAGTAGGAGTGGTAACAGACGACATACTAATATATGGGGCCACAATCGAGGAACATGATCACAGGCTTAAGTTAGTACTGGAACGCGCAAGAGCAGTAAATTTGAAATTAAATGCAGACAAATCAAAAATCTGCCAGAAACAGGTGTCGTATGTCGGTCATCTCCTCACTCAAGAGGGAGTGCGACCAGACCCTGCTCGAGTACAAGCAATAGTCAACTTGCCTGTGCCACACAACAAGCCCAGTGTACAGCGATTTCTCGGCATGGTCGGGTATGTACATAAGTTCATACTGAACATGTCAGAAATCGCCAAACCTTTACGGACACTGTTGGCAAAGGACGTGGCGTGGCACTGGCAAGTCAAACAAGAATCAGCATTCAGTAACCTGAAACAAAAGCTCAAAGATGCTCCAGTGCTGGCATACTATGATGTACACAAGCCTATCGTCATACAGGTGGACGCCTGCCAATCAGTATTGGGGGCCGTATTGTTACAAAATCAGAAGCCAGTAGCTATGGCCTCCAGGGCACTCGATAATGCGCAAAGTAACTATGCGGTAATAGAAAAAGAGATCCTTGCCATCTGCTTTGGGTGTCAATGTTTTCATGAGTATGCATACGGCCAAGTAATAAATGTTTAGACAGATCATAAACTGCTCCTAGCCATAATGGAAAAGCCAATACACAAGCTGTCCGCACGCATGCAACGCATGAGGCTGCAAAACTATAATTTGTCACTAACACATGTACAGGGGACTAAATTGTTTTTTGCAGACACACTATCCCGGGTGCACAGTGAATCGCTAGAACCGAGAGATCTATTTGACGATGCGTTCAGCGTAGCATCGATCGACACCACATCAGATGTAATGATCAAAATTATGAGCGAGTACATGGTAGACAGCAACATGCAAAAACTCAAAAGCTACATAACAAAAGGGTGGCCAACACATGACAAAGACATACAAGCATCACTAATCCCATATAACACACATAAAGCCGATCTGACAGTCGAGAACAACATGATCATGAAAGGCAATAGACTAATTGTCCTCAGCAGATTACGCAATTGAGTCATAGAAATTCTACATGAAACGCACCTCGGTGTTACTAAAACAAAACAACTCGCTCGCGACAGTCTTCTGGCCAAACATAGACTCACAGATCGCAAAACGAATCGAGCAGTCCACCACATGCCAAATACACAGAAAACAACTACATCACGAACCAATGATAAATCATCAAATACCCAACCAGCCATATGAAAAAATCGGGACCGATTTATTTGAGTTAGAAAACACATACTATATATATCATAACAGTAGACTACTTTTCAAAGTACCCAGAGGTAACCCAATTAAAAGACATCTCGTCTCAGAGTATAATAAAAGCACTAAAAGAAAATTTTGCCAGGCATGGAATACCACGCCAGGTGGTGTCAGACAACGGTCCACAGTTTTGAAGCCAAGAATATGCCATGTTTGCAGAACACTACAATTTCAAACCGATATATTCAACCCCCCAATTACCCAAAAGCAACGGCCAGGTCGAAAGGTTCGTCCAAACAGTCCAAACAATGTTTAAAAAACGCAAAGCAGAGAACAAAGATATAGAGTTAGCATTATTGAACTACCGCAACACACCACTCATCACATTAAATGCGTCCCCGGCACAACTCCTAACGAGCAGACGGCTCAGATCCAGAATACCAATACACTCAACAAACTTAAAGCCGCAAACACAGAAAAACGAAGCACAATTAATAAACAAGACACAACAGACACAAAAGACACAAAAGCACTATCAGGACATCAAGGCAGGGCGCCCCCTACAAACAACTAAAGGTAGGGGACAAAATTAGGTATCAAAATCACAACAAGCAATGGGTACCCGGAACAATCACAAACAGAAAAGGACCGACCGGACAAGAGTACAAAATACAAAATACGAGAAACAATCACATCAACCGTAACCGCATACACATAATAAAAAACCCATCCGCGGAATGCTTGACCGATATAGCACCAGGTTCAGACACAAACACTCCACCCCCACCACAAGAAACACCACGAATAGACTCACCACAACAGGCCATACAACAACCAGAAATAGCTGACCCACCTACACCACCGCCAGTCAGAGTGTCCAGCTTCGGACGGGTGATAAAACCGGTAATACGACTAGCTCTATAAGCAACACAGAAGATATTAAATCATTCAAAATAACGAACATCCGAGTGGATTATCTAGATCATTAAAAATAAAAATAAAATCAAGAATTAAATTGCTACAACATTGTTAGAATTAAGTGACAACACGCACAAGTGCATACACTTTGCTATCAGATAATATTGTTAGAGTTAAGCAATAAACATGCATAAGTGTCAGATATTATGTCAAATAAATCAAGACATACAATGTTAGAATAAGCCTAGGTTTAAGGTTTTTTTTTAAAAGGGGAAAAAAAGAAAGTTTTAAAAATAATTTAAAAAAAGGGAGAATAGCATTGACGATGTATGAAGATGCAATGGTAGCAGAGCAAGCGCTCAAGTCGCAAATGAAAAATCAATGCGATCAGATGTCGGAAGGGAGATGTCATATCTGTATGTATGCGCATGCACCCGGGCAGAAGATGTACGGAGAGTTCCATAAATAAACCACTTGCTATACATCGACAGAAGCGTACAGACGTTCTCCTTACAAATATGGTGTTTCCCACTTCACAACTGGTGAATTGTGTTCAATTGACTTCACAACTGGTGAACACCACCTGTGAACTGGGGATTTTTTAAGCAACTCGTTATTTACCACTTGTGAAAAAATGGCAGCGAATGGAAAAAAGTTGCATGGTAACTTGTAAGGTTCCATAATAAATTGACAAAAATATGTTTGTAATAAAACCATTGTCCATGATGTGTGGTTTTAAAACAAATCATACATGGTGTATAATATGGTAGTGGATACTATATACCAAAAACGTACAGTTTACATGTTATTTATGCATGTATTGTAGTTTGCCTCTATTATGGCCTAGCCTGAAACGTTCAATTTCTTTAATCAGACTGCAAAAACTTTCTCAAAATTAATTATTTCAATCATATTTGATTAAATCTATGTATCTAAACTTAGATTCTGTGTTAATATAATGGTTACACCAAAGTAAAAAAGCTAAAAGCCTTCTGGAGTCCATATTGTCATTGTTTACTGCGAATTGTCAAATGAACGCTCTCAGTTTATATGGTCGTGTTCACCGGCAGTAAGTGGGAAGTTCACCATATTCACCAGGATGCTATGAACGCAGCATTAATAGTCTATTCCGCGGAAACGACAAAGGTATTCGATTATCACGACCACGACTCAGGTCAAGCGAGTAGCTAGAATTTCAAATCGAACACCTCAGTGGAGTAAAAAAATACACCTACAATCATAAAGTCCTGGGGCCGTATGCAGGAGTCAGTCTTAGCGAGGAAAAACGGTGTTTGGCGGGAATTCCCATTTAGCAGCGAAAAATGGCATGCACGAGTCAGTGATAGGCCTAACACCAGAAGCTTAAACTACGTTACGCTAAACCAGAAAAAAAGCTTGTTTTTCCGCAGTACCCGACAGTTGATTTGGCGAAGCAACATGGATGTTGTTGTTTATCGGCAGTATCGGCACTATTTCCAGAGACGACAGTTGGCGTTGAACCCCATATTCCGCGATCGAACAAACCCGTTCGAGAAATTTGATGAAGTGGAGTTGTTTAGAAAGTTTCGTTTCCGTAGACACAATATTCTGACTATAACAGACAGCCTGCGCGCTGACCTCGAACTGTCTAACCGGAGAGGAGCACTGACGCCCCTGTTGCAAGTGATGGTTGCGCTAAGATTTTATGCTTGTGGGTGTTTCCAAGATGTCTGTGGAGAATTGATAGGTGTTGACCAGTCAACAGTTTCAAGCACAATTACAAGAGTGACCAATGCACTGCTACGCCAACTGCTCGAGTATGTGACACTACCGAATCAAGAGGCTGCTGAAAGGACAAAGCTCAAGATCTTCACGACCTATGGGTTTCCTGATGTATTTGGGTGAATCGATGGAACACAAATCCGGATACAGGCCCCCAGCCAATATGAACACGAGTTCGTAAACCGGAAAAATTACCATCCCATCAACATTCAGGTACACTTAACTTATATTACAGCCATGTTCATTCAACTTTTTTGTCCTTTGCAAACTGACTGTTCGACGTGTAGCATGTAAACAAGTGTGGCAGGCCATAGCACACAAAGTCTATCTCCAGTTACACCAAACAATTTTTTACCCATATTATTTGTCATAATACGCCTGAAATTTGTTTTTTGGTTATTCATGCTGCGGCCTAGTTTAGGTATGTTGGAAAAAAATGCAAAACCCTTAAATGAGTAAATTATTCAATAATAAAAAGAAAGGGACCACTGGAAAGAATATTAAACACCCTTTAACATGACGCCACGATGATGGGAATAGGTAGAGTATTAACGAACGTATGGCATTTTCCAACTGTTAAATTGGTCATGCTTTTCTAACATTTGATGTAAGATATAAGGACTACAAATCTGTGACCAAAATTGGTGACTTTTATGGGAAAATGGTTGTAATTTCTTTGTTAAGTGACCTATCTAGATGCAATTTGGACTGAGGCTAGAATAAGGCATGTTCTATTGTTAAAATTCAGCAAAGTGACATTTGAAACATTTGAAACAAAATGATGTGACCTGAGACAAAGTACAGTGACGTGCAAACAAACATTCCTGTCACTGAAATTGTTGAAATAACATGTGTTTGTTTCATATTTTAGATATGTTGGTGAGATTTGCAGGGAAGCTAGTTTAATTGGTGTGATATTGATGCAATTCAATATGATGATATGTTAAACTAAATAAGTGACACAAGTGCATGTAGTATGTAATACCGACCCACCCACGGGGAGGCTTAAGACTAACGCATGTAGATATATATACAAATACATAAACAATACTCCTACTGAACATGACTTCGCCAAAATCCAGCAAACGGAAACGGAAATAGCACTGTATGGGCGCTGCCATTTGTAACTCGTACTGAGAAACCGAGAAAATCCAGCAACGGAAACGGAAATCGCTAGTCGAGCTCGCTCGCAGCAAAGAGCTGCCATAGAATTTGCCCGCTGCCATAGAATTTGCGATACGCACAGTTCAAAACTTAGATTTTATGCAAAAATAAAAGAAATAAAGACAATTTGGCATCAACATGGGTGCACAAATGAATATTAATAGTTTATTCCGCGGAAATGACGGCCGTATTTGATTATCACGACCGCGATCGGGTCACCCCAGTTGTTGTTGTTTGGAGAGTTTCAGTACGCATTGGTGCGCTGAATGCTGCAAACACCCGAGTTGCTAGAATTTCAAATCGAACACCTCGAGTGGAGTAAAAAAATACACGCGCCATCATAAAATACTTTGCTGTAGTTATATCGGGGGGGTCGGCCCTAAGCATCGCTTATACATATTACAATTCTATGTCGTACACCCTGACAACAGGTTCACATATTTTCTTTTGTACATACACTATACTTTGTTACATACATATAGTGGATGCCTAACCCCTTTCTGTCATCTCATTTATGTGGTTTCTGTCATTTGTCAATGCAGGTCATCTGCGACGCGGATCTTAGGTTCATAAACTGCATCGTCAAGTGGCCTGGAAGTGTGCATGATGCCCGCGTTCTCCGTGAATGGGACCTCTTCGAGGCATTTGAGAGTGCCGACGCGAAACCCGTCCAAGGCGTTCTCCTAGGGGACAGTGTGTAAAATATTTGGGAATTTTGGGGTGGTTTATATTTAATGCTCTGAAGACAAGGACCTGCTGGGTACAGGCTAGGCCACCTGACTGGTACCTGGTTGCATTGGTACTCTGCAGGCAAGGGCCTGCCGGGCACAGGCTGGGTCACCTGACTGGTACCTGGTTGCATTGGTACTCTGCAGGCAAGGGCCTGCGGGTACAGGCTGGGTCACCTGACTGGTACCTGGTTGCATTGATACTCTGCAGCCAAGGGCCTGCTAGGTACAGGCTGGGGTCTCCTGACTGGTACCTGGATTTTAACCTATAAATAAGGGTGCATGGAGCATGCGAGCTCTCTCACCACCACCACCAACCAGACAGCCCAGACTATGTATATGTGCCTGTAGCAACTTTAGTTTTGGATTAAACCATGTGAGTACAATATTGTGTCTTCTTGTGTGATATTTCAGTTACTGAGCCCAACAAGTGACTTTGAAAGTAGATAGATGATATATCTAAAGAATATGTGTAGAAGTTCTCTGACAACTATTTCAATTTAATCTAACAGCATAGACTTTAATACCATCAATTGTTCTGAGATACACAAACTTTTCAAGTGGCTACATGTTGCGCGACTGGCTGCTTACCCCGTTCATGAACCCAGTCAACGCTCAGCAGGAATGATATAATGTACACCACAAATCCACTAGGTGCATTGTGGAACGATCGATAGGGTGTCCTGAAGCGACAGTGGCACTGTCTGCGCAGGCTGCGCTTACAGCCTGACAAAGCGTGCAATGTCTCTAATGTATATAACGTGTAACGTGTCTCTAATGTATATAGTTGTCCGAAGAGCCCTCCCACATCCTTGTTTATGCCAATCTGTACACCTATGATATGGCGTGCGTGTGTGTATTCTAACGGAAGGCGTAGTGTTACGTGTTGAGGGAAAAGAGAATAGTTGGGACAATATAAAACTGTACAAATTAGTTGCTATGCAGACATGTAACATTTATTCGTAGGCAAAAAAGTGTATAACGATGCAACCACGGCAGTAGAGGGCATGGGGACTTTGTAAATAAGCTTGAATGTTATTAATAATTTTACGGCCTGTAGGGGTGACTGGATTCGCTGACAACTATTGATGACTGTACTCACCGACAAAGCTGTCTGTATATGTCGCTAAAACAGAGGGAAAAACAATTAAGCTGTGACATAACAACTGTTTGGAAATTAAGACAATAATAAACGTTATTAGCCACACCAATAGCACTAACATTTCTTTGTTATATTTACTTCAAACCAAAAGGTCATGCTAAAAAAATAGACTTTCTTGATAGCAACTTAAATATCATCACATTTTGTATTTGCATGCCGTATTTAATTCAAGTCCCTGTTATTGTTATGGGTAACTAACCGATTATGTTACAGTCATTTTTAGTTTCATTACCATCTACACTATTTGCCTTTGAATGCTAATAACACCTATTGATCGACTTAAAGGGGATAATGCTGTGCCATATATCTAATAAAAGTAATGGAACGGAATGACCTCGGTTGCATTTTGTTGGAATGTTTTCACAGCTACCTCAAACAATCCCTTTGAATTTGAGATAGGTTTGTCTTGATTATCCTGTCCACATTGCAGAACTTATCCTTCACTCCCTTGTACAGGTTTGACTCGAACCCGATTATTTCCTGGATCGTCTTCTCGTATGGAAGCGGTGGCTCCGGCGGCCCACCTCCAGTTTGCACAGCCCTTCTCTGTCGGCCGAGCACATCACTTTTCATTGCCTTCCATTTTTCTTTGATTTCACAACGAGAGCGCAGGCATTTATTGCTGCGACCACCTTGTCCCAGGCATTGTTCTTGTGTATGTGTGTCACTTTATTGTTGAACGACGAGAACAAAACAACCCTCCGCAGCAGCACCTCCTCCAAGAGCACTTGGATTTCGTTGTGGCCGTAGTTGCACTTCCTGTCTTTTATTCGCCGACTGACCCAGAGATTCTGACGCCATCGTAGAGATCGTAGTGTTGTTTTAGGTAGATATACGTCCTAATGCCAGATTCACAGTTTGCATATTTGTGCAAGAAAGCGTAGTAGTTGTATTCGTACTAGTAATGGAAAATGTACTTGGCGGATGGCGTTGTTGGATGGCGTCATATAAATAACTTTACGTTTAGCTATAATGTAAGTGTTACACGCTCCTGCATATCACTTGACACAGTTCCCGACGTCGGTGATAGCTAACCGGTAACAGGCTGTAACACCAAAACGCCGCTAACACTGACTCCAGCATACGGGCCCTGGTTTGCTGTAGTTATATCGGTTGCTTAATCGAATCCTAAGCATCTTTATATATTTAATCTTCACAAATTATTATATCAAGAACAATAATATATATAGCCTGTTTTTTGGATTTAGGCTTGTATTTTCAATGTCTACAGGATGGAATGAAAATATTGCACCCGATGCATATTTCTAAATTGTGTTGCCGGTAACTAAGATGCTGTTCTGCAAGACACCCCTACACCCCTACCACCACCACAACCAAACAAATACCAATGAACTGCTTGTCACTCTATTATCGCCCACTATGGCCCGTACTGACTGTACCCCATAGAGGGCGACGTTGCATGCTCCTAGTTTTGTCACAATTCCTTTTCAATAGGTGGCGCCACTAAATCCGATGGATATCAGAAGCAAAAGCTACGCTGCAAGCTTCAAAATAATTATGTTCATATATAAATGCTTATGAATATGGAACTGTGTATGACACGAGCTCAGAGAACGAAAAACGTCGTTTATATAATACCAAAGAAGGCTGACAGGAAAGTAATCGCATCCGAACAATACACATAACTATAAGTGAGAGAAAACGACTAAATGAATACAATACAAATTGGACAGGTAGCTGGTTAATTTATTTCTATACTGCAACACAACACAATGAAGCAGAGGTGTAGCAAGGAGTTCGGGGTGGACCGACCGCAGAAGGCGAAGATGACTGGCTGGTGCAGTTTTTGGATCAGACATGCGAGGGACAACGGTGTGTACAGTATAACCCCGTTAAACCAAACTTGAAGGGACCCTAGAAATTTGTTTGGATTAACGGATCATTGGTTTAACCGGGCTTTGGCTTCGACTTTGACTTGGCTTTGGCAAAAACGCAGGCGCATTATGAATGCAATATACAATGTATGTGGACACTTTGATTATTGTTTTTTTAATGTATATACAGTATAACCCAGTTGAACCAAGCTAAGTTAAACCAAAGACCATATAATACTAAGACGTCTCATTCAGCCTGTACTGTGTAATCAAAATTATCAAACCCACCACTTGGTGCACTGGCTGTTCTCTTGGTTAAACGGTTGCTGTATTATATGTATGAATGTATATATGAATGTGAAAGATGTGTGATGATGACGATGATGCGTATTTGTTCATAGCAATTTCATATTGAATTAACCGGGCTTTGCATGATTAATGTTTTATGTATAATATAATATAATATAATTGTATGTGTTTACATGTGAAACACCAACCAGCAGCCGGGCTGATCAAACCCACCACAAGGTGGCACTGCAAAATTGACATTACCATGGACGAGATAGGGAGTGAGCCGTCTTAGTATTATAGGGTCTTTGGTTAAACCAAATGATCGGTTAATCCAAACTTTTTTCGGCGGCCTGGCAATATAGTACCATTTATCATATAAAAAGTCTCAGATGACCTTATAACCACATGAAAGTTTGGTTTAAGCATACTGATGGCCTGGGGCCAACAATTTTGTTTGGATTAACCGATAGTTTCGATTAACCGACTTTGGCGTAACCAACTTTTTATATGATAAATGGTACTATTTTGCCGGGCCGCCGAAAAAAGTTTGGATTAACCGATCGTTTGGTTAAACCGAGCTTGGTTTAACGGGTTGTACTGTAATAGTATTGGATGGCCCCTAGGCTAGGCATCCTAGGTAGGGTAGGGTGCTTCGCTCTCCTCTATGCCCCCAGCGATGACAGCGACTGACTGCTCCTCCCCCCCCTCCCCCCCTTCCCTGCCGATGATTTCATTTGGTTGACAAATCTCAAATAGATCAGTCCATTTTTTGATTGATTGATGGTTGCTGTCAGCAGCCTAAGCCATATTCATGGCGAGAAATGTTTGTTTTTTGTTCAAACCATCACTTTTACATGTAAAAGCAGACAATCAATTAGGTGCCAGTAGACACTGATTAAATTAAAAATCTCACAATTATATATTTGTGGCCAAGGGAAACAAATTCATATAAAAAAAAAGAAAAGTTGCATTCCTAATTGATAGAATTTATTTAGTAAACTATATGAGGTGGTACAGACCAGCTGCCCTCAAAAAGGCTTTAGTAAAAAGGGTCATGCATACTGTCTGCACTGTAAAATTGTTGGTGCAGAGCAAACAAATCAACTTAGTCAAATGTGTTTGAGTGTCAACGGAGACTGACACCCAATACATCCAGGGGGAGGCTCCCCCTTGAGCAGAAAAGCATGTGTAAGCCACGAGTGGCCAATATGGCAGCGGCTAAGGACCACGTGGTCCCGCCGACCTCCCGCATGAGTCTGTGGTGGTTTTCCCACAAATGGTTCAATTTCTTGAAGTTTATTAATGCATTGATTGATTGATTGATGGTTGCTTTAAGCTGTGTCGACAGCATAGGCCATATTCACGGCGAGAAATGTTAGTTTTTTTGTTCAAACCATCGTTTATGGTGGTTATCTCACAGATGGTTCAATTTCTTGAAATTTATTAATGTTTTCATCCCACTCATGTTGCCATTTCGATTGTATGTGGGTGGCTATTAGTGGTTTCAGATCAGAGTGAGGGATCAGAGACGCAGCCCAATTAGCTCATTTGTTTCCTTCTATGCCAGTATGGCTAGACACCCAGCACAAGTGGATGTCATACCCATCTGTTGCCAGTTGGTTGAGTTTATAAATGACTGTTGCTAGAATAGGGTGATCCATTTTCAGTCCAGCAACAGCCAGGAGACAGGTTGATTGATTGATTGGTGGTTTCTTTACGCCGTGTCGGCAGCATAGGCCATACTCACGGCGAGAATTGTTTGTTTTTTATTCAAACATCGCCTTTACATATAATGTAAAAGCATACAATCAGTTAGGTGTCAATAGACACTTATTAATTTTTAAAAGCCCAAAATCATATAATTAAATAAAATAGATGAAAGAATTAATTAATAAAAATTGTTTTAATGAACTATATGAGGTGGTACAGACCAGCTGCCCTCAAACAAGCTAAAATGTCTTCTTGTTTAACTTTGGTAAAAAGGTCATGCATGCTGTTTGCAGTGTAAAATTGTTGGCGCAGTGCCATAAAATCAACACAGTTTAGTAAAATGTGCTTGACTGTCAGTGGGGACTGACATCCAATACATTCAGGGGGAGGGTCCCCCTTGAGCAGGAAAACATGTGTTAGCCACGAGTGGCCAATACGGCAGCGGCTAAGGACTACTTGATCCCGCTGACCCCCCACATGAGAATGTGGTGGTTTTCCCACAGATGGTTCAATTTCTTTAAGTTTATTAATGTTTTCATCCCACTCATGTTGCCATTTGGATTTGATGTGGGTGGCTATTAGTGGTTTCAGATCAGAGTGGGGTATCAGACACGGCTCAACATCATAGTTCAGAGCCTCCTTCACGGCCCGATCAGCTCGTTCGTTTCCCTGGATGCCGGCATGGCCAGGCACCCAACACAAGTGAATGTCATATCCATCTGTTGCTAGCTGGTTCATTTTGTAAATGACCTTTGCCATGAAAGGGTGGCCCGTTTTTAGCCCAGCAACAGCTTGCAGGCAGGAAAACGAATCGCTGTATATTACATATTTAGTGTAGTTGGATAGTTCAATGACTTCCAATGCGAGAAGGAGTGCTCGGGCTTCCGCCGTAAAAATCGAGCTCTGATCGGGCATGCAAACGCCAAATTTCTTGCCCTGGTAAACTCCAGCAGCAGCTGCCCGGCTTAGGTCTTTGGAACCATCGGTATACATGGAGAAGTGGTCTTCAAACTGGCCTTGAATCTCTGCGTACAGTCGTTGATACTCAAGTGGATGTGTCACAGACTTCCTCAGTTCCGTGAGTCGGAGGATGACCGATGGCTTCCTCAATGACCACGGGGGATATTCTGGGACCTGGGTATCCTGTAATACATCCAGATCCAAGTACAAAGCCTCCAAATGAGGTTTCATCCGGAGCCCCAGGGGCCGATTGAAATTTGGCTTGGCTTCATACTTGGAGTCGTTGTGTGTCTCAAAAACACAACTGTACGCAGGATTTAATGCATTTGTTTTAATTTGACAACATATTGCATGGCCAGTTTGGTTCTCCTGGTGTCAAGTGATGGTTCGTTGGCTTAGACGTATAGGCTCTGAACTGGAGAGGTGCGAAAGGCGCCAATGGCCAGACGCAGCCCCTGGTGATGCACCGTGTCCAGCAGCCCAATATAGACTTCCTTGCGGAGCCGTATACTATGCTGCCGTAATCTAGCCGTGACCGAACTAGGGTTTGGTACATGGCGAGCAGAACATCTCTGTCCGCTCCCCACTCTGAACTGGACAACACCCTCAGAACGTCTAGCGCTTTCAGGCATCGCGTTTTGAGGTACTTGATATGAGGCACGAAAGTGAGACCCAAAAATTAGGTTTTTTGACAACTTTTATGGGATCCCCATCAAGGGTCAGCTCTGGCTCTGCATGCACTCTGCGCAACTGGCAGAAGTGAATGCAGACTGTCTTGGCCTTGGAAAATCTGAATCCATTCAGAACTGACCATCGGTGAATCCCATCTATACACAATTGAAGCTGTCTCTCAATGACAATCATACCAGTACCTCTATAGTACAATACAAAATCGTCCACGAAAAGACTACAGGAGACCCCCCTTTTAACAGTGGCAGCAATACCATTGACCTTGACTCCAAAAAGAGTCACTGCCAGTATGCTGCCTTGGGGTACTCCCAATTCCTGCGAGTGCAGACTAGAATATGTAGTCTTGACGCGGATGCGAAAATGACTGAGCGCCAGAAAATTCTTGATAAAATTTGGCAGGTGACCACGAAGGCCGATCGCATGGAGATCCTCCATAATGCCATGCTGCCACGTTGTGTCATAGGCTTTTTCGAGTTCGAAAAAGACAGCCACAACGTGCTCCTTCTTAAGGAAGGCATCTCTTATGAAGGTCTCCATGCGAACCAAATGGTCGAGGGTGCGGCGGCCTCGTCTGAAGCCACATTGGAGGTCGGACAAGTGGTGCCCTGACTCCAGTAGCCAGACGAGGCATTTGTTTACCATACGCTCCATGGTTTTACAGATGCAGCTTGTGAGGGCTATAGGACGATAGTTGTTAGCTTCACTCTTATCTTTACCAGGTTTGGGAATCGGTATTACTGTCGCCTCCCGCCAAGAGGCGCAGACGACACCCGACTCCCAGATGTTGTTAAAGAGTTGAAGCAACAGTCTCAGCGCAGATTTGGGGAGATGCTTAAGGAATTGATAATGGATTCCATCAGGTCCAACTGCTGTATCATGCGAGCTTTCTAGAGAACACCTCAACTCACCCATACTGAATGGGGAGTTGTAGTGCTCCCTGCCGTCAGAAGAAAAGTCCAAGAGCTTATGCTCTTGGCGTTCCTTGACGGCCAGAAAGCCCGGGAGGCAGCTTGCCAAAGACGAAATTCCGGCAAAGGCGCGAGCCAATTCTTCACTTATTTCATTGAGTGAGGTGAGAATGGTGCCATTGTGCTTCAAGTGCTGGACTACAGAAGAATCATCTCCCCTTCGCTTGATTCTTCTGATCATCGTCCAGACTTTGCCCAATGGCGTGCCCGTGTTAATGCCAGAAACGAATCGTCTCCAGCACTGCCTCCGCGCTTCTTTGATTGTTCTGTGAGCGCGAGCCCGCAGAATTCTAAAGAGCGCCAGATTTTCAGCAGTCGGTCTCCTGTGGAATCTACGTTGAGCTTTTTTCTGTTCCTTAATAGCCCCCCCTACAGCTGTCATCCAAGCATGGAGGCGTCAGACGCTTGGAAGTTGCAGAAGTCTTCGGAACAGTTTTATCTGCATCCACCTCAGCATTTCAGTGAAGGAATCAATGTCACTGATGTCTGGAATGAACTCCTCGCGGCATAGGGCCCGGAAGGAGGGCCAGTCGGCTTGACGCAGCCGCCAGCTCCTCTCTCGCTCTACGGGAGATACCCCTTCACAATTAAGAATAATTGGGAAGTGGTCGCTCCCGCAGAGGTCGTTCCAGACCCTCCACAAAAAGTCCAGCGCCAGCTCTGGTTCAACAATGCTAAGGTCGATGGCAGAGTATGTTCCGTAGGCGGGATGCAGATATGTGCATGAACCATCGTTCAATACACACAGTGCATGACCGTCCACAAGGTCCTCAATCCTCTTGCCCTTTGGGTTCCTAGTGGTCCCTCCCCACAGTGGGTTGTGGCCGTTAAAGTCACCCATAAGTAAATATGGGGACGGTCACTGGCTGACAAGAGCAGCCAATTCTTGTAAGGTGAGAATGGAGCTCGGAGGAACATAGATGGAACAGAGAGTTATAGTCTTATGTAGCGTCAGACGAACAGCTACAGCCTATAGTGTTGTGTCTAACACCACTGGCGTACATACAATATCACGTCTAACCAGGATGGAGGAGCCGCCGGCGGCTCGGTCTCCATCCGGTGCGGATTTGTCAAAATTGATGTAGCCTTTAAGACTACAACTCTCAGAAGCTCTCAAATGAGTTTCTTGTAAGCCAATGGCAAGAGGGTTGAGGTTGCAGCACAGAAGAGATAACTCTTCAATGCTGCCCTTGAAACCTCTACAATTCCACTGAATCAGAGAACCACCTGTCACTGTCATTTTGGGGCAGTGACAGGTGTTCTCCCCCATCCCTTAGGTTTGGGGGAGAGACTGCGGTCTCGACTAGTCGAGGCCTCAGCCATCTCTACTTCTTCCAGCACCTCGAATCTGTTTTTAGTTAGGGACAGAGACCCTTTCGGGACTCTGTCTGAAACAACTTTAGGTTTATGTTTTAAAACCGAAGCCTTTTTAATAGGGCTCGGATTGATTGATGGTTGGTTTATTTCTTTACGCAGACTCCGACTCGGAATCCCTGGCGTTTGCACCGACGTTGTTTTCTTTGTCGGCTCAGTCAAGTGATGGTCTGGGGGTACAGCCTTGGGCTTCTCCCCAGTCAACCACGTTAACTCGGTCTGGCAGTCGACTGACTTGTTTGAAGGCTTCACTATCGCGGCATAGCTCCTGGTGGTTGGTGAAGGTGTATTACCTTCAACCATCCTCCGAGCTGCCGGATAGCTCAGCCCATTCTCTGTTTTTACATGTTGAATTGTTTTTTCCTTGATCCAAACAGGACAGTCTTTGGATGTGGCCATATGGTCACCCAGGCAATTGACACATTTTGCCTGGTCATGGCACTCAGTGCCATCGTGACCCCTCTGACCGCACCGGAAACATGTCGTTTCATTACGACATGAATCCTTACCATGACCGAATTTCTGGCATCGGAAACAGCGGAGCGGATTTGGTATGAACAAATCCACTGCAACGCTGAGGTATCCGACTTTCAAATTCTTGGGCGGAAACGGTGTATCAAACGTGAGGATGTACATCCCTGTTTTTATGGACTTGTTATCCTTCTTAATCACTATCCATCAAACGTTTAATACACCTTGGGTTTTCAGTTCCTGTGCGATTTCATCCTCATCACAATCGTCCAGATCTCTAGTACGGATCACTCCCTTACTAGAGTTGAGCGTGCGATGAGGAGAGGCTTTGATGGCGATGCCTGCTAGCGTGCTTGCACGTAGCAGATTGTCGGCATGAGCCTTCCTCGCACATTCCACAAGAATATGGCCAGACCGCAGTTTTTTAACATCCTTGACCGTGCCAGCAATCCCCATGATGCCTTTTTGTATGGCAAAAGGGGATAGCTTCGTAATGGGTTGGTCGGGTACACTAGATTCAATCATTATGAATCTAGGCCATTGTTGAGTTTCGATTTCCGAATCGGAATCCGAGTCCGTTCTTCTTTTCTTTCCAGTTTGAGGGGGGGGGGGGTTTAGTATCCATATTTAGTTTTTTTGTGATTCGTCACCCTTGCTCCTCACCCACCACGGAGCCCCACATGGGGGTGTGCAGAGCTGCGGATACCCGACAGTTACACACCAATGATACAAGGGTGATATACTCAAGCAATGATCTACCAAAATGGAAGATCATTACCGGATTGACCCTAGCCACCGCCTTCTAGGAGTATTGAAAAATGAAAATAAATTGAATTTATGTATATATATATATATATATATGTATAAAGTTTGTCGATAATTACATTTTTCATAGTACTACTCCTAGGGCTTGGCGTGACCAGCCGATTGATTGGACCGGGCCAGTCCAACCCCTCGTCTAGGTGAAGTCGGGGCCTAAGTGCAGTATTGGTCGACAGGAAGCCGCAGCTCCCTGAAGACCTCATGCACCAGGATCCCTTCCTCCACCAACACGAGCTGCGACTCACGGCAAACGAGTCGCCCCATTTGTCGCCTTTTACGATCTGCAAGGGGGTGCAAGGGAACTATTCTACCCCGGTTCCCCACGGAGGCCAGGAGGCAGGAGAACGAATCACTGTATATAACACAGTTATACACTACAACACGAGAAGGAGTGCTCAGGCTTCCGCAGTGAAAATCAAGCTCTGATCGGGCAAGCGTATGCCACATTTTTTCCATCGGCAGACTTCCACAGCAGCTGCCCGGCTTTGGTCTTTCGAACCATCAGTGTATGTGGAGAGGTGGTCTGCAAACAGGCCTTGAATCTCTGCATGCAGTCCTTGGTATTCAAGTGGATGTGTCCCAGACTTCCTCAGTTCCGTGAGTCGGAGGATAACCAATGGCTTCCTCAATGACCACGGGGGACGTTCCTGGACTTTGGTATCCTCTTAATGTTTTCATCCCACTCATGTTGCCATTTGGATTTTATGTGGGTGGCTATTAGTGGTTTCAGATTATAGAGTGAGGGATCAGACACAGTTCAAGATCACAGTTCAGGGCCTTCGATCTTCGCATTAGAATACATGTGTCTGATGGATGGGTTAACTGCTGACGAATGAAGCCAAACAGATCTGAACATATCATCATAGCCTGCCATATTCCGGCAGTCTATGGGCCTTGGATCAAAAGTTTTCAGTGTCATCAAGGGATTACTGGAACTTCGAAGAACAAGATTTTCCATTTTCACAGGTGACCAAGTATATCGTTTTGCCTGATGGAATGTACATGTTGCTAGTAACCATGGGTAATTCATAACGTTGGAAACCGGTTTAGAGTTGACCAATGAAGAGTACCTACCAGATACAAGAATAGCATTTAAGGGTACCTGACACCTTGGTGACAGCTGGTAAGGTCTCCAAGCATTAGTGCATCTCTATGGCAAAAGAAGCCTAATGCATTTAAACCAGACATTCACTAACAGAGCGTGGTACAGAGCAGACCTATAGACTCCAGGGGCATAGCTAGACCTTTAACGATGTGTCCTAATTTCGCCAGGGGGTTTAGGGGGCCGCTTACGGCGTCACACCCTTCCGAATATGAAATCATATCTAAGTAACCCCCCCTCTCTCTCATTATTACTTTTAATTCTTTTGTTGACAAAACGATGTGGACGTTTTGGCATACGCGCGTACGCCCCTGGAGTCAGCTGCATATCGCCATTATTACAGAAATAACTTTACCACCCACCCGCCCTACATTTTATAACTCTGCTGGTATCATGGGCCTGTCTCTGTATTAGGATTCAAACCTGGTGATTTAATTCCTAAATTGAAAGAGTAAGTAAATTACCATGTAAGAATTTCCAATCCGGATAATATATTGAACCAGTGTCTACGTATCATCAGTAGCATTTTAATATAGCTGTAAGATGGTTTAGAGTGTATGGAGTATTGTGTATTAGATATCTATGAGTATATATAAATAATATACATATATGTAACGAAAAAAACAACACAAACCAAAGATCTATGTACATCAAATATGTGTACCTAAGGCTATCTCTGTTAAAGCTGTATGTGTATAATTAATTTGTTATTGTCAGTAAACATCATCAGTTGACTGCACTAATTCCTGTGTTTCCAGCGTTATGAATTGTTTGTAGAACCTGGGTGCATGTCTCCTGGGTAATAATCCCTTCCTTCATTTTAGTCAGTGCATACAGGACCAGACCAACATGCTTACAGTGAGCCTCAGGCCACATTCCAGCACCACCCCAAGATTATCCAGTTGAACACCAACACTGTATACACACTTATTAAACATCTCAGCAGATACCCGACCACAGATAAAAATATTTCTATTGGCAAGTCTAATTGAACGCAGAAACTTGGCCTTATACATAGCTCTGCTGTTTTCCTTCAAATCTTGGACGTACAGTTTCATGTAGCATATCTATAATATGTACGTAATTGTCACACTTAGTTGAATTAACAGCTAATAGTTTTTAATTCAGTACATTTTAATGAGAAATTAATTCAATTTCAAATTTATAACTTACGGCCTACAACTACAGATGAATTGAATAATTACATAATACAAAGAAATCAATAGATCTGGATTGGAACAGATTCATTGTGAGTATATTGTATCCAGTATATTTCAAAATAATGTAAATGTACACTAGAGTAAAATATTACAATATTCATCACTTGAAATTTGAATAAATCATTCATTTATTTGCCCGTGTCTATGAATTGATGTCTATATACCTGCATGGCCTGATCTGGCAGATTTATGTAGAAATGGTCAAATTCTACGATCTGGTGACCAAAATTATCATTCCTGTCGTAGGATTGCAACCTGAAGTGAAGTTGAATAACAAAATTTAAAAAGATTTAGATCTATCTGATTGTGAAAAATCCAATAGATCCTACTTCATAATTCATTACTTGTAAGTATAACAATATCATGTCAAAAACAAAATTGATTACAAACTTTAAAATATATTTGATAACATTTCAGTTGAACAACCAACAAAGTTATATTATGGTACATTATATTTTCGCAACATCTACAAAGTCGTAGCATGAAGTATGGTTCCCATTGCATTATTTCCTATTATGGCTAAGAAAATGATCGCTCATTACAGGATATTTTGATTCAATGAACATACCTTTCGACCAATTGATGTTTTTTCCCAGACAATTTTGCTTTTCTCTCCCTGAGCTCCTGTTTCAAAGAGGAAGTCATTTCTCCGGAATTTCTGTCTTTTTTTGCTAGTGTTGTTGTACTCTTCTGGAAGCCCCGGTGACAGCTCCCCCATATTCACGATGAAAACTGTTCCATGTTTTTTATTCAGACCATCGCTTTTACATGTAAATATGTGTCATTAGACACTCATTAAATTAAAAATCTCACAATTATATATTTATGGCCAAGGGAAGATTTACGAGAAAAATTTAAGGTTTTATTAGTAATTGATAGAATTTATTTAGTAAACTATATGAGGTCGTACAGACCAGCTGCCCTCAAAAAGGCTAAAATGTTTTCTTAGTTTTATTTTAGTAAAAAGGTCATGCATACTTTTTCTTTTTGTTTGTTTAACGACCCCCCCCCCCCCCCCCCCAGCACAAAAAGTAGACATCTGCTTTTGGGGGGAGGAAGGGGTCATACAGTCTCAAACATATCCAAACAAAAAACCACAGCCTTTTTTTTTCTTAGAAAAAAACAACGCATTTGATCAAACAGCCAAAAGAGCATACATACGTAAAAATCAATGGTAAAAAAGTTAAAAATGGAAAATGAACTTTTGGTTTTTTATTGATTGGTGGTTTCTTTACGCCTTGTCGGCAGCATAGGCCATATTCACGACAAGAAATTAAGTTTTTTGGTCAAACCATCGCTTTTACATGTAAAAGCATACAATCAATTTTGTGTCAATATACACTTTTGGGAAAAACCAGTTTCTTTCAGAAATTTAATAATGAGTTGTGGATGGAGTTGAAAGGACTCCATCACACCCTCATTTCCAAATACATCATCTCGAATTGGTTGTAGGTGAGGACATCTCACCAAAATGTGATGCACTGTCAGTATACACCGGCAGTGCTCATACTGAGGCGGACGGTCTCCAGCCAAAATAAAGCTACATATTAAGTATGTATGACCAATACAAGAATGACAGAGGATAACCTCGTCCTGCCTCAACCGTCTGTAGGAGGACTGCCAATCTCCCAAGTCTGGCTTCACAGAGCAAAGTTTGTTCGATCCCGCATCGTTCCATTCATCCTGCCAGTTTGTCAATGTGAAATTTAAGATATGTGTATGATATGCGTACTGTCTGCAGTGTAAAATTGTTGGTGTAGGGCCAAAAAATCAACACAATTTAATCAAATGTGGGCTGATACCCAATACATTTAGGGGAAGGTTCCCCCTTGAGCAGAAAAGCATGTGTAAGCCATGAGTGGCCAATACAGCAGCGGTTAAGGACCACTTGGTATGAGTCTGTGGTGGTTTTCCCATAGATGGTTCAATTTCTTGTAGTTTATTAATGTTTTCATCCCACTCATGTTGCCATTTGGATTTGATGTGGGAGCCTATTAGTCGTTTCACATCAGAGTGAGGGATTAGACACGGCTCCACATGACAGTTCAGTGCCTTCTTCGCAGCCTGATCACCTTGTTCTTTTCCTCGAGTGCCGGCATGGCCAGGTACCCAGCAGAGCTGGATGTCATATCCATCTGTTGCCAGTTGGTTCATTTGATAAATGACCTTTACCACAATATGGTGGTCTGTTTTCAATCCAGCAACATCCTAGAGGCAGGAGAATGAATCACTGTATACAACATAATTAGTCTGGTTGGAAACCTCAATACACTCCAACGCACGAAAGAGTGCTGGGGATTCCGCTGTGAAAATCAAGCTCTGATTGTACGTCAAATTTTTTCCATTGCAAAACTGCAGCACCAGCCACCCGGCTTTGGTCTTTCAAACCATCAGTGTATATGGAGAGGTGGTCTTAAAACTGGCCTTAAATCTCTGCATATCTCCCAGACATGTGTCTGTGAGTCAAAGGATAACCTACAGGACTGAGATCCAATACATTCAGGGGGAGCCCCCCCCCCCCCATCAGCAGGAAAGCTGTGTAAGCCATGAGTAGCCAATACGGCAGCGGCTAAGGACCACTTGGTCCCGCCGACGACCCCAGCATGAAAGTGTGTTTTTCCCACAGAAAGTCAATTTCATGCAATTTTTAATGTTTTCAACCCACTCGTGTTGCCACCAGCATACAGCGCACACCCACGACTGTCTATGTATCCATGGCAGTCCAGAGCACAATCAATCACTCCAAGATGATTCAGTTAGTTTTCCTTCAGTTATCATAATCCTTTATTAATTACTTTTCCATTATCTTTGCTCTGATCATCAGCTATACTGGCCCCCAAATACTTCATTTAAAACACCCTGAAACACTCTCCTGATATCAAAATTAATGTGTATTTAAATCTGACAGACATAACATTTATGTTTTGTGCATTGATTGTTTTAATCATTGTGACCAAGAATAGTAAAACACATCAGTGAAAAATCAGAGCATTGATAATGTTAAATTTAATTATTTACTATGACACTGCTTCCATGAAAGTGATAAAATAATTATAATAGAGAGGAAAATGATGCTAAAATGATGTAGAAATATATACGGTATTTTTAAATATGGATTTATCTCATATTCCGTATATACTTGGATCTTCCCACAGATTTTCAAATGCGTGTTCTTCTTTGGCTGGATCAAATAGAAGCATGTCTCCGAACCAATCATAGATTGCTAACAAACATCATGTTGGCAAGGAGGGGATGATAATCTGGAAGATCTCGATGACATCTGGGAGACACCAGCCAATGTTCTGGAAGAACTAGAAGCCATCTGCCACTGGCGGCTTCAGATCACACTACTATACGCCCAGCACGCCCCACAGCACTGTACCTCCAGACGCCATAGCAGCAGGAAAGCGCCTGAGATCCCCATGCCGGACCTCGCCTCGGTCCCACCCCTGGCAACGCCTCAACGATCGCCGTCGCACGCTGCGGAGCACTGGGCTGCCTCCACCTCCACGACTGTCGACTCCAACAATCGCATGTTGGAATGCCTCCACAGCCTCATGGAGAGCCTCATCGTGGCACAGACAGCCGCCCCTGTGCCTGCTGCCCCCACCATGCACCCGCTTACGCCTTCCTAGGCATCTGCTGCTGACGCTCCGTCCTCCTCCGTCAGTATCAGCACCACACCAGGAACTGAACCCTGGCCGCTGCCTCCGTCACCGCCACTCCCAAGATGCCGCCTCTCCACCACCCAGTCGCCTGCAAACGTGGTGCATGATATTCATGCAACACGGCACCAGGCGAAAAGGTATCCCTTTGAACTATATTCCCCCCCCCCCCCCCCATGATCTTGTCGAACGAGGCACTGAGGGGAAGGGGAAGCTACCAAGGACAAGTATAACCTCGCCGCCGCTGCCTGGAGAGCCACCCCTCCTTCCCCTCTGACTCCCACCCTACACCACCAGTCTCTCACCCTCCGCGATAACCTCACCATCCCTTGGCCTGCCGTTATTCCAAGACCGTATTCACCTGGGTCACGGATAGGAGACTGACCCCGTGGATGGTACGATCCATTCGCCATAAACGCCATCTGTGGTGCATGAGATTCTCGCCTCGGCGGATGCCTAACACGGAACCAGGCGAATGATTGATTGATGGGTGGTTGCTTTATGCTGTGTTGGCAGCATAGGTCATATTAACAGCGAGAAATGTTAGTTCTTTTGTTCAAACAATCGCTTTTACATGTAAAAGCACACAATTATGTGCCAATAAACACTCATTAAATTAAAAAGTTCACAATTATATATTTATGGCCAAGGGAAAGAAATTCCCATAGAAAAAGGAAACGTTTCATTAATAATTGATAGAATTTATTTAATAAACTATGTAAGGTGGTACAGACCAGCTGCCCTCAAAAAGGCTCAAATGTTTTCTTTAGTAAAAAAGCTCATGAACAAGAGTGGACATGCCAAAAAAACATGCAAGTACAACGAGCAGTTCCTGTAAATGTATGGTGATAAAGCATCCACAAAGCCAACCTTTGTTCTTAGCACAAATAACCATGGAAAGAAGGACAATGATACTGATCCAGAGGATGAGCCCCTCCAAAATATAATGCCTAACCATGTGAAGCTAGTGTCACCAACCATGGCTTGGCTTGAGCGCTATGATGTTTGTTCTTGTTTTACGTCCTGGCAACATCTAATGTCATATCAGGACGGGGAGTGCTATGAAGAAAGCACAAAGGCTACAGAGAGAAAATGACTGCAGAGCAGTCAAAAACGATTGATTGATTGGTCGTTTCCTTACGCTGTGACGGCAGCATAGGCCATATTCACAGCGAGAATTGTTTGTATTTTATTCAACCACAGCTTTTACAGAGTACAAAAGGTAGAATCAATGTTGGGTCTGAAGACACTGAATTTAACAAGAACCGTTATAAAATTTGGGGGGAAAGGGGCAATTCCACAGCTCAATGAACATGAAGGGGGAAAAATGTGATTATGCAAAGGGTTCAAATGTATTCATAAGATTTCTAATTTGCAGAAAAACAAACATTTTTCCTTGTGATTTTCATGTCGAAGACATAACAGATAATTTCATGGTTCCAGTTGGTAAAAACACCTGTTATTTTCAGCCTTTTAAAACACATAATAAACTGGCTTAGGCATTTCATTCAACCTAATTTATAATGTCAGTAGCATCAGCTTAAAGATTGATTGATCGGTGGTTTCTTTAAGGCATGGCAACAGCATAGGTCATATTCATGGCGAGAATTTTTTTTTTTTTTTTTTAAATTCAGCCATCACCTCTAAATATAATGTAAAAGCATAAATCAATTATGTCAATAGACACTCATGAATTAAACAAACTCACAATCATATCATTTGTGGTCAAGGTAAATAAAATAGATCTAAGTATTAATTTTGTTTTAATGAACTATGAGGTGGTACAGACCAGCTGTCCTCAAAAAGGCTAAAAGGTTTTCTTGTTTTACTTTAGGAAAAAGGTCATGCATGCTGTTTGCAGTGTAAAAGTTTAAAATCTTTTCTGAAAGTGTAAGTTGCCAAAAATTGGATTAGAAAAAGTATGCCTAATCAGTGTAAGGAAATCTGATGATATGGTAACATGCCTTTTCTAATTCTCTTATTAGAAGCCACGGCAAAGTTAATAAACATGTCAACCAACTTTTAAATTATATGATTTGAATTTGAGAGGGGAAAGCAAACCTAAGTCCATCACATGTAACATCCGTCACAGTCAAAGGTGAGTTGATGAACCATCCGTCACGTTCATATAAGTCACTAACATTCAGGGCTAGTGGAAACAAAATGGATTGGAAATGACAATTCATAGAAAGTTGTTTCACAAAGCTGCAAAGATTCTCGACTCCTTAAATTCACAAAAAGTGTTTAGCAAGACTGGAAAATGTCACAAATAAAACATTTCGCAAAAGCATCCAAACTCCAAATGTTTACAGAAAGTTGACAAATGAGGTTATTCATTTTTTTGCAACACTTGTCAATCATTTCTTTTGTTTGCTTAACGACCCCCGAGCACAACAAGTAGACATCAGCATACACCGTCAGTGCTCACACTCAGCCAGACGGTCTCCAACCCAAATAGTTTGTTTATTGTTGTTTTACGTCCTAGCAACATCTAAGGTCATATCAGGACGGGTACCGACTTGTGGCAGTGTGCACTCATGGGGACTTTATAGTGCTGTCCTACTGGGAAACCAGGCCGCCGGCACCATGACCTGGTATCCCACTCAGTCACATTATCCTGACACTGAGGACACCAGTCCTTGACCTGTCCTAATAATGCGGAGCGCCTGGCTAGGAAGCAACAAGTATCAATTTTTAAGTCATTGGTTTGACTAGACCAGGGTTCAAACCCACGACCTCATGATATACCAAGTGGATGTGTCCCAGGCTTCCTTAGTTCCGTGAGTCAGAGGATGACTGATGGGTTCTTTCGAGGTAAAAAAAAGACAGCCACGACATGCTCCTTCTTAAAGGGGCTGTCACACTACGACCTATGGCGTTAGCATATGCCGACTTATGCGCTTTTCGACCAACACGTCTGCATAGGCCGTCATAGGTTATGCATAGGTTGGGCATACGTCGTATACACTTTTTATAGGTCGCCATAGATTGAGCCGCCAAAAAATGTTTGCGCATGTTCAAAATTTAAAACCTATGCCGGTGTGTGGCTCATACATTTCTCAAACGCTGGACGTACGCCGGCATAGGTTACGCATAAGTTAGGGGTAGGTCGGCATAGGTTAGCCATACGTTGAACCGGTGTCCTCTGCGTATCTCTGGCATATATAGCGAACGCCTAGCTTACATCTAACGTGCCTCTAGTGCGTGCTGGCATACCCCTAGCGTATTGCGAGCGTATGCCCAGCGTGTTGGCTGTCTGTCACACTACAACGTATGGCCTTAGCGTATGTCAACCTATGCGAATTTTGACCAACACTTCAGCATAGGTCAAGTACGCTCGGCATAGGTCAGCGTGTCTCGACCTATTTTTATTTTCAAATTATTTTGACACGTTACGCACACGCCGCCGCCATACAGGGCCTTTAGGAAGGCATCCCTTATAAAAGTCTATATGCAAATTAATAGTTGAAGGTGCTGCGGCCTTGTCAAAAGCCAGATTGGAGGTTGGACAGGTGGTGCCCTGACTCCAGACTCCAGTTATCAGACGAGGTGGTTATTTACCATTTTATAGATGCAGCTCGTGAGGGTTACAGGGCGATAGTTGTTGTCTTCACTCTGGTCTTTACCAGGTTTGGGAATCGGTATTACTGTCGCCTCCTGCCAAGAGGCAGGGACGACACCCGACTCCCAGATGTTGTTGAAGTGTTGAAAAAAGTTGGCGTTCCTTGATGGAGAAAAGCCTGGGATGCAGTTTGCCAAAGATGGTTTCCAGCACTGATGGGAGCCAACTCTTCACTTATTTCATCAAGTGATTTGAAAATGGTGCAGTTGTGTTCCAAGTGCTGGAGAGCATCTCAGCGTACATGCATTTAATCTATGACATTTCATTGGCATGAGTATCCTCCGATGGGGTGTGCGTGAGTGCCCTATTGCCCGGTTGGGTAGTCTCGACTATCTTGGCACAAGACTTTGGCTTGACATCCATCACCATCTTTTTTCTCAACTATTGTGCGTGTTTCCACGATTTAGGATCGCTACGTCAATGTCCGTTAGCCAATACTGGAGGGGGCTCATTCGCAGACATCATATGAGCCATCAACTAGCCATACGTTTCTCAATCAGCGATCACTCCACTTGCTCACCCGGCAAAATGGTCGACAGTGTGTCCAATGCGCCACTTCTTAGTCTAATGTTAGATTTGTTATAGTTTGGTTTCACCGTAACTGCACAACTATATTTCACACACTAGGCACCATTTCATACACAAATCACATCAATCTTACCTAAACAAATGCTCCCCGCTACCGAGTTGCATACTGAGGCTACTTCCGCACAGTTGTCTTCTACCCGGATACTTAACTTCCGGTATTCGCAAGATGAAGTAAGAATCACAATAAAACACATCACAGTGGTATTTAGTTTACTATAAATTTTTAACATTGTAAAAAGGACTACTAAGACTTTTAAAACATTTTAATCTACATCTACTATAATTTCAGTTTCAACCCATAGGGTTCAGATTTTAAAACAATAAACCATAACCCATCTTTGTGAAGCCTTCTGATTTCAAGCACTTGGAAGATGGAGCAAAAAAAACACCCAGGAAAACTTACATGGGTTATCCACTCAGTCGATTCCACTGGCTCCAATTTAGCAGGCTTGGTGAAGAGGGACAATCACTGATGGGAAATCAAAACCCTCTTGGCGACCTCCCCCAAAGACCAGCAGGCCGGGACAAGTGCAATTTGACGTGAGCTATCCCAGACTGCACAAGGCACGACCTACTCGCTTGGTGGCAACCAGGGATCGTACGTGCCGAAGATATTACAATACATATCCAGATCAGCTCAGGAAACACTGTAGCACATAGTATTCGTTGCTACTTTGTTCAATTTACCTTTAAGGTTATCAAAGACACATAAAACTTACACTATTTTCTTACCACAACTTGGCTCAACAAGCCTAAAAAAAATAAAAACTGATGAACCATTATGGTTGTTTCTTTCAATTCCATACTTTTACACCAAATAATTTATTGAATAAAATAATCGGCTTTTGCTACATTACTAAATTTTAAAATCTGCCATTTTGAATGATTAAGATACGTCGCAATACTATAAAATAACCATCCAAATGAACTCATTTTAAGGTTAATTAATTTCTTTTAAACAGGTTTGTTTTTTAAAACACATGTTTTAAAATTATTCAACATAGTGATGATTTAAATATATAGACACATGCATGAGAAAAACATTATTTAATGTTAATTGTAGAATATAACATACTACCAGAAAAACCATCTGGAAAACTTATTGAACTACAAACTAGATAAATTGTTAGCAGTGACCAGGCCATGCACAACATTGATGAATACTCGTGCAAACATGTCGACAAGTTATATTTCAAAGTAATTAAATATTCCTTTATACAAAACGCAAGGGCTAACATAAATTGTGGTCGTAAATGTGAATATCTTTTGAAGTTCACGCACACCGTGGTATGCAATAAACTGTAGGAGATGACAATAGAGATGCTTGTTTTGTATGTCTATGTGAGCAGGCCGGGACGAGTGCAATTTGTGCTGTACACCAACCAAATATTGCACAAATCACGACCGACCCACACGAGACGACCATCCTCCACTACCACCGCTCCGTTACATTGCATACACATTATAGACTCACAAATTGCTCTGCCAATGACTGGCCGTATGTCTGAGTAGACCGAAAGACAGCGCGCTTATGTCGGCTGTAATAAGATAAAAAAAATAAAATGCCGAATACAAATAAATACAGAACAGAAAAGCAAGATTCATCTGGAAATTTAGTTGAACTTATCATTAGTACACTACACCAAAGACCCTATAACACTAAGATGGCTCACTCCCTATCTCTCCCATGGTAATGTACATTTTGCAGTGCCATCTTGTGGTGGGTGATCAGCCCGGCTGCTGGCTGTTGTTTCACATGTAAACATGTACAAGGCGAGACGGTGAGTTTAAAATAAAAAAAGCAGGGATGAAAGTGGTCTCCGGGAAAAAAGCGGAAATGCGGATATTCTCCCATAGGGAATCGCGGAAAAATACCGGAAGTCAGGTTTCAACTAGCCTTGTTGTGCTTGCATTATCACCCATATCTAACACTTTCTTGCTTACGTTTTATGTTCTAGCTACATCTAATGTCATACAAGAACGGGATTCGAACCACCCAAATGTTGTCATATACATCCCATCTTTTGGAATGTTGTTAATTGGTGAATATAATAATCCGGAATCCGGGAACCGCGAGTCTTTCATCCTGAAAATAGAGATGCCGTCATTGGATTGGCTGATTGCCCTACGCTGGCCCACCCCACGCCTCCCCTCACCTCCCCCCCGTCCGCCTTCCACCCCTCATCCACCTTACCAAGCGCTCTCACACCACACCTCCTCCCCCCCCCCCCCACACACTCCCGCCCCCCACCTCACTCGACACCCTCACACCACACCTCCCTCTACCACTTCCGTCTCCTCCTCCCCCCACACACTCCCTCTTCCCCTTCCTTCCCCTCTCCCCAGTCGGCGCTCTCACAACACACCTCACGATCCCCTCCCTGATGGAAGCGGGGGTGGGAGGTCCCCACTGGTTGTGTGTTGCTACTCCTATAGAACTCACACCACCACCGCACTCTGTCACTCCACCCGAGCCCATACACATTCCCCCGGCATCCTTCTTCCAGCACACTAACACACGCACATGCACAGACACCATTCGCACAACCCATTATAACTCTACCGAAATGATCAAACACACCACCTGGTGCGCTGGCTGTTCTCTTGATTACACAGTACAAGCTGAGTGAGCCGTCTTAGTGTTATACTCATAGGGTCTTTCCTTACACATTGGAGTAGAATGTCACAGATCAGCAGGCCGGGACGAGTGCAATTTGAGTAGAAATACAAACATAGCAAACATCACGACCTTCAGACCATGGACCATGTTCACGACGCATTTAATCACCGGAACACAGGGTGGCTGGCACGATCCGTGCGCCCGCCTACAAACACGCGTCGGGAACAACTTCAACCGGCACTATCTGCAAACAGAAACAACAGTCAGCCGACAATTCGTTTAACCAAAAACAACTTACTCTTACGATACATTATGTAAGCTATGGGTCAGGCTACATGAAGCAATTTAGAACGGGCACCGCCAATCATAAATGAGTATTTCTTTTCCCCCGATCGGATTTGTAAGATACTAACTCCCAAATCCCAACAACAGCAACGCAAACTTCAGAGTACAATACAGCCACGAAAAAGACACATTCTCACTAACTGATGAGGCGGTATTAAAACCACTTAGGTAAGTAGCATGCGAAGAGAACTGGGGTGGAAACTAGTCTAATCAGGCAGAACATCCTAGCTATGATATTACGCGGTGGCAACTTGGCATGCATGTATGCAGGTGATTGGTAACTGCGCCCGCTATCAACCACAAGGGTCTGGTGCGTGGGCCGCATACATTGTACGCACTCCGGGCACCATTTTGGCGCCGTCCTGAAAACCACGAGGTCAGACTGTCCACACCACGCCGAGCATGAATGAACGCACAACGGTCAGCCCGATTAGGAGATGAAGGCAGAAACCTCCTGGTTATAAGCGCTAACTTACCCGGCCCTACCAAGCATTGACACACATTCATCTGAGGGTGTGTAAGAGGGATGCTGTAGCGGTGGCGTGACTCACGTATGTCTGAAGGCATTGAAACGCGAGGTGGTGGGGGTGGGCGATGAAACTGGTGGGAGCGAGGGGTGGAGGGCGGGGAGGGGGTCCTTGACGCTTTCTGCCCGAGTAAAGGCCATTTACCTTCCCTTTCCGTACAGGCCATTGACATCCTACATTATGTAAAAATTCAACAGCACCTTTTCTAGTGTAACCCAACAATCTATTCTAGCACGTCTCAAAAACAATGCATACATGCACGGAGAGGGGCAGACACAATGTGAGACCAATGTGGTAAAACACAGTAGTTAGTGTGTGCGCGCTGGAGGGCATATTCTAGGTTAATTTCACGAATTTAGTTCACGCAAAACACCCATGATTCTTCAAAAACCAATCCCATCCAGGTGAACCTTTTAAATATATTACCCAAATGAGTCAATCCAATCATATCGATAGCCACCAACTCATGCCGTTGTAATAGGAGGAAAGGAGGGAGCAGTGATGGGTGTGTATATGTTGGGGACTGGGTAAACAGCCCCGACTGTGCCCTCGGCCCAGGTAGGGGTTGTGACCCATATAAGACGGCCCCAGACGTCGCATCAACGTCCGGTGTCAGTGTGTGCCCATCCCTCCACGCGGCCGACCATAATGACCATTCATTCAGGTGTACCCTACCCCACCCCACCCACACAAGTATGAAGAGAACATCACACAAATTCAACATAGAATACAACTTTCCTAGCAATATTTAAATCACCCTAAAATTCCTGCCAAAGCAAACAAAAATAGTTTATCCGTGAAACGGTTCAAAACTAGTTTGTTTAAAGCTGCATAGCCCGAAGAAAGCATACTATTTTCTAAAGTAAAACAGATTTGATTCTATATATCCAATTTAGATACGGGTGCACTTATTAAGCACGTGTAGCATGAATACCAAGTCGGTTACTGTTGAAGCCAATGAGTTAATTAATTAATTTAGCATGTTTACATTTCAAATATCTTTAAACTTAGCTATTTTAAATCAGTTACTTCAAAATTCAGAAAAGATAGACTATGTATGATCAACTTAATGCATTTATCATTACAAAAATTACAGAAACTCAAAACCATCAGACTATGCAACATTAAAAGTGGGAATCAGCACATACTGCAATTGCATAAAAGGTATGTTAAAGATCTGGCAATGTGATTGTACCATATACTCCATTCAATACATGAATAATCAATGCATCGTCATGACAATGGGCTATTTGAGCTCAAATATAGTAGGTCAGGATTGGTCTGCCCAGCACAATGGTTATTTGTAGTTGTGTGACATTACAAAGGGAAAGGTTGACTTAAGATAGGGCATATTCCAAAAAGCTCATTATGGTTGAATAACGCTAATACTAGATACTCCAACCTGATTTTAGAAATGTATATTTGCATTTCACTTTTGTGATAATCAGATAGAACTCTATACACTGAATTCAGTGGTGTAAAATGTATCTTGATGTGATAAATTGTTCAAAGGTTATGAGTATTTTAAGATATCATTTGTAGGGCTTTTCTCGTCCAAAAACGAAATTGTCCAAATTAGCAAACTCACCAGGCCATAGAACATGTGCAGAACTGAGGACACAATTAAGTTTCATATATCATATAGATTGCATTTATTTTTTTTTAGGAAGAAAAATAACACGGATATACCACTTTTAAAACAGCTAAAATATAAAATTGACCTTGCCATAAAGTTAACAGAACCTAACAATAAAAGTAACATTTTCAAATGCTATATATGTCAGCTTGTAATTAAGATACAGAGATAAATTTGGTATCACTAGAATCAGCAGAACTATATCTGTAACGTAATATTTTTTTTAGACAATGAAACACTAAAATTGTGTTTCAACTACCATTCAGGACACATGAAATTTGGTGATATGCCTCCCAATTATCTTCAATACACTCCACATGACAAACACAGCATTCACTGCTCACAGACAGAACATTATTATGTAGTACGAATCAGTTACAGCAACATCATCCACTTTGGGGCATTTGAAATAAGTGTTTTCAGCTCGCCGGTTGCCAATCGGTCTCATTTCTTCAGCTTCTTGATTTGCATGCTTGGAATGAATTTACTATTTTTTTATGCTGATTTAATAGCAAAAAGCTGGCTCTTCAATTTGATTAGGTGATGAACCTGGAATTTTTGTTTTTGTCACCGTGAAATCATGTCTTCAACTTTTCCTTTTGAATTTTCCCTCACTTCTATCACATGTATCTCAACATGTTTGGTCTCAAAATTAGGCTCAAACTGTCTTCTTTTCTGGCATTAGTAGGTATGCGGGTATTGCAGTACCTCTGATACCGTAGGTGTTAAATACCTAAGGGAGTTTGACGCCCCTGCCTTGCAAAGTTGTAAACGTGATGATGAGATATTTTTAGTAACTATTTAATGCACCAATCACTGCCACACAAAGGATTGATTGATTGATTGATTGATGTTTTTTTACGCCATGTTGCTAACACACAAAAGACATGGGGGTTCACTGCCACCTCCTGCCAGGTTTCATGAAGCCTGGCTGAGTCACGGATGGCAGCCTGTTTGGAGTAGCTACTAATACTTAATAGCCACAGCTTGACTAGAAACCCTCAGACCATGGTCTCAAGCTATACAAATGACTAGACATATTTGATCATGTTACATCACATTCAAAATCCGTCTACGATGCAGTTTGACTGTTCTAGCATGGGCAGCAGTTTTGTAGTAGCTATCCAGCCAGTTATTTCTCGCTGACAGGTATGTTTGGACACTGACAATTAGCGTTCTAGCCAATACATCGGAGGAAGTACATCATGATGCAAATTGCATCCCAACAAGCACTATTGTGGCTTCATAGTGCTTCCCCACGTACAGTAAGCGGACGTTCCAATCACCAATCAACTGTGTCCCAAAAAACTGTGTCCCAAAATACACATATACTAGTCTCTAATTTGATTAAATAAGCTCCATTAAGTCTAAAGCTAGGGACAACACATCAATCCATACAGGAACATTTTAGAAGCAAAGAAGGAGCGGAAATCAACTTAGAAATAGATGGTTAATATTTTGCCAGTGGCTATGCATATGTGAGTCGTGCGCAGAGCCTGGCGGTCTAAACGTACGGTACTATCAGTATCACTGCCCATGTGCCTTATTACCTGCCACCTGGTGTATCTTTAGTGGCAGTGGCTACAAGTATGTGAGCCATACATTTACACCACCTGCCTACTTGTTGACGGTGAATTTGGCCGCTCGCATTTTCTTAATTTTAGCACTCTCATTATCAAGTTACTCACAAATTACAGAATTTGATATTAGCAGTGAATAGCTACACTCTTAAATAACATAATTTGATCTGAAGCAGTGACATATTCATTGACATTTTTGGTCGTTTTATTAATGGTTGCTCGCTCGTATTGATAGTGATTGTTGCTCCCTTGCTCTTTTCAATTTTAACACTCTAAAAATAAATAATCACGCTCCTAAATAAACGGAATTTGATCTTAGCAGCGAGTAACCTCACGAAACACATGCGCGCGCATCCTCACGTACGTTTAGACCACTACGGCTCACTTATGCGTAGACAGTACTTAGCATAATATATGGAACCTAGCATTTTATATGGAACCTTTCATGACTCGAGATGGAGAAAGCCGAAATAGTGAGGGGGAAAAAAACCCCAGATTCTGCTCATGTTGATTCAGCTGAGGACAATAACTCTCACTGCATTACATTTACCATTCAACGATCGTGAACATACTATATATCATACAATCCGCCCATATGAGGTAGACATTTGTCAAGCTTAAAAGAAACATCTGATCATACTGATGACCGATATTGTGTTGTTGTCTCTTCTTAACTGTTTGATTGCAGGGGGATTCGATGCCTTACCGTCCGGACGTTAACCATCGTGAAAGCTGAGAGAGGATTTGGACTTGTGTGCGTTTACCGATCCACATTCCTGTCTCGTTAAACGAGTCCGGGATGTTCGCCGATTAGCTACTGCGGGCGGTCCCTAGCAACCATACTACGTAGTGTATATGGGCCATCGTTTTGTTCACATCCATTGCAAGATTAGCTAGGGCCAGGTGAAACGCATTACAGTAGGCCAGCAGGACAATGTTTGGTGAAGCAAAACAGTCGCATATACTAGGATAAACTGCAGGTCGGTGTGACGCAGTCGCGACATAGGAAACGTACCAGCAGTCTCTCCCCCCCCCCCCCTCCCCCCAACCGTCAGTATCGGTTCGTGTGTGAATGGCGGTCGACAGGTGGGGCGGACAATACCTGTGTCATGTGGGTGGATAGACAACACATTCCAAGCAACACGTGCTCTCCGACCACATCTGGGCAGCATATATACCATCATGTAGCGACCCTGATCTAATGCCGCCCGGCCCAGTACGACTGTGACGACAGAATCATCCAGTATGCGCAAATCTCAGTCTGGTAGCAGTTCACTTATCTATTATTCCCAATCGGCGTTATATACGGAATGGTCTGTTCACACGGCTTACCCAATGCACCGTCCACAGAGGGAGTGTACCCTCATTTACGAGCTCCGTATCGCCCTACGTTATCTCCTGGCTGTGGACGTGTTATCTGCGAAATGAACCTTTGACTTTACAGATGTCAGGTAATCTCGTGTCAACGATGCGGTTCGTGGAGAGTAGAGAGTGAGTTGAGGGTCAGGTATGGTGGCGTGCGGCATGCATCGTGGAGGTTCCTGTGTGAGAGTGACGAGGTGCGGGCGCACTGACCTTTGCCAGCGCCGCTAAGTGCGACCCCCTGCTCCACCCCAGTCCCCGCAACACACACTTGCTCACACATCACACGCCCCAACAACGTGCCTGCTAGGGCCCGCCCCGCTGCGAGGCGCCACCAACGAGTGCTGTGCCCGGGCTTGTCCAGTTCCGCGGCCATCACCCTCCCATTCCGTGGCGCTGACTGCCTGTCATTAACCTAACAAAAGCACGGCCATTCACCCGACAATAGTGCGCGCAAATCACGTCCACTCCCCCCCCCCCCCCCAGTACTCCCACCCTCAGCCATCATTTATATATCCAAATCCTCGAGCTAAAGGCAATCTGACAAGTCTACAGGCACGGCCGAGATTTTAACGCGGAGTGTCAATTCAATTGTGATGTATGGCATGCAACTGAGACGCGTTTGCAAGATATATGCTGAGCACTCAGCTTTTCTGGTGCTGAAGTGATAAAACCACGCATCCTCATATGACCTCAGACCATGATAGGGCATAAGACCCAATTCGATGACACGCACATTGTGCGCTGGGCAGTTGACGAAAACGCACCGATCGCTACATGTTGCCATTTGATTTCACACTGATCGAATAACATTAATGCACACACAATTATTTTGGAACGAATGTCTAAATACGCACACGCTTACGATTTAATGAAATTTCGACATACAGGTTGATTGTCTGAGGTACCATGCCACTGACAATATAATACGGTACCCGAATCATTATTTGGAGACTGAGGCAATGGGGTGTTGCCATTACGATACTGCGGGTGGGGGATGGGAAGGTTCAAAGGAACGACTGGGCCACCCCGCCTGTCAACATGTACGAGCAAAGCTCGACCTGATCCCGGAATTGAGGTGGCAAACTACTATTAAAAAGCAATGTGACCAAATAATGACTGGTTGAAGAGTTCACACAAGGTTCCCCACTGCATTACTTGTACATCTATCTACCCATGGACGCCATAACAGCTTTTTACCTAATTAGTCGAGGCTTAAAGTAGTCTCCAGTAAATTTGTCACGCACAAACAAATAAAATATATGCTCTGTCAGGAAAGCAGTGGTTTGGAATCAAAGTTGTCATATTATTAAAGTTGCATAGTCCGATTGTTTTGAGTTTCTGAGATAAATAAATACAATAGGTTGATCGTTATAATGTACCTTACTTTAGCTTGAAGTAACTAACGTTTGAGATATTTGAAGTGCAACCATGTCAAATTAATCTTGGGAAGCATGCCAAAACCATGACCTCATAGGCTTCTAAAGTAACAGGTTCTATTCAATTGCCTCAGTATTCCCTTCTGTGTGCTGACAAATGTTTAATAAGTTAGATAGGTAGAATAACATTTATATAATTGTTTTGTTTTTGAAAATTTGATCTTTTAATCGGACTATGTAGCTTTAATCTATGAGTATAACTGAGCGAAATTGGCAATTTGGATTCCACAAAATAGGGAGGACTAGTCGATGTAAACCAAAGGTTTATTAAAATTAATAAATCAGACTTTTTTTTCTAATACACACTTGCGAAGTAAATAAGGGAATTTGGCAAGGCGCCTACAGTGTAACTAATGAACAAATATTACATGCTTATCCTATGATCAGTGCATAAAATCTGCATAGTTCGATGAAAGCACATTTTCTAAGCCAAAACACTCACCTAAATTTAATCCTACATGTCCAACTTAGAGGTTGGTGAATATAAGGGAATGGCAAACTAATTTAATATAGCGTTAGAAAATATTACTACAGAAGCTTATGGTGCCCAGTATTTTTACATACACTCAGAAGTTAATTGTGCACGTTCTCATCTCAGTCCTCAGTTAATCATTTTTAATAATTAAAAAAAGTACTTCGAACTAACGTAAAGTATAACAATTAACCTAAAACAGTTCCAAAATCGCTTATCTTTGAGGTCAGTTGTGCTTCAGAATTCAAAATTTTTCAGATTTCAGAAGAAAAGGCGTAATCAAACATTAATACTCCAAATAAAAATGTATGAATGCTCACACTAAGAGGCATAAATAAAGACTACAAATACTACTGGGCCCCTATGTATGAGCCAATTTTTAACCGTACCAGGGTTAAAGGCGGGTCCCGGGTTAGCTAACCCCGGGGTTCCTAATGTGTCACGGGGGATGTATGAGTCCAAAGCGCGTGCGGGTTAGCTAACGTTTCAGTTATTTATAGATTTGGGAAATCCCTCTGCGTTTGTAGCCATATATTAGGCTCAAATATATTAAATGCGATCATATTTAACAGAATTACATACGCAATAAGTGAAATTTGATCAATTTAACCCTAAATTCGAAGCGTTATTAAGGCTACCGCCGCATTGGCGGTGATATTAATAGTTATATTTTCGAATCGACGAAAGTAAAGTAAACAAATCGCCGCCGCCGCATCGACGTCGCTTTCCATGGCGGCGGCGGTTTGTTTACTGTACGTTCGTCGATTCGAAAATATAACTATTAATATCGCCGCCAATGCGGCGGTAGCCTTAATAACGCTTCAAATTTAAGGTTAAATTGATAAAATTTCACTTATTGCATATGTAATTCTGTTAAATATGGTCGCATTAATAGATTTGGGCATAATCGGTGCCTAACCCCACCTTTAACCCTGGTTTCGCTTGGGGTTAGTTGCAGGCGACTTTACGCTCCCCGAGTTAGTTTAACCCCGACACATACATACGCAGTTTTTGCCGCTAACCCGGGAAAACCGCCCGACGCCGGGTTACGACCGCTAACCCGGTCTCATACATATAGGCCCTGAATTACAATTTCCAGTAACACCAACAAGATAGCGAAGACTAATGGTAATTGCCCCCTGATGAATGTGTATTTAATTGCACCTATGGCTGACACATCTAAGCTAGAACGGAACACCAAAAAATAATCTCGTTTTGTATCAAAAGGGGTTCCACACAACCGAGAAATCTTGTAATACTTGATTCAATATATTGTCGGCAAAGAAATGACAAGCCAGGGAGGTTTAATTCTTACATTAGTACTTTAGGGAAAGTAGGACAATCCATATTTGAATGGGGGCGGATATATGAAATTACATAAATTAGATATATTAACAGAACAGTATTCAATGTATGTAGATATAAGATAAAGTACACATCTAGTTATGCCGCATAGCTGGCCACCTTCCAGCACATGTGCATGAATGCACCATCAATTAAGGATTCTGCATTCAGGATTAAATTCCTCTTTCTGTGACGACAGAATGTACGACAGAGTGAGCACCTGAATATTAATCCTTTGTGTAGGGAACTGCGTGAACCAACGTGTCCTTTTGCTCGGCCCACCAACATAACCAGGAGCACATGTTGGCACTGGCTCAGTCGTTCCAAGAGCCGCTGTAAATAATCCTATCGAGAATCAGTACCGTAATCATCGGAATATAAAGGGCAGTTTTAGAACACTGCAATTTTCATTTTGGCAAGTAGGTGAGCAGAGGTAAGGCGTGGTAGTTATGGTGATAAAGATAATCTATAAGCTGGTATTATAGGTCCATCATGCAGAGCCATAGGCAGGTTCAGTTTTGCTACCCACAGTCAATTTAATTACTATTGTACACTAGGAGGTTACGTATTATAGGGATTGATTTTTCTAAAGCTAAGCTAGACAAATACCCCCAGAATCCTAATATTATTTCTAGGATAGAGAACGAGCAGGGTACTAATCAGTGCGCACATCTTTATTTGTTGGGGTTTACATCCTGACAACATCTAAGGTCATATCATGACGGGTACCGACTTGCAACAGTGCACACTCATGGCGACTTTGTAGTGCGGTCCCACTGGGATACTAGGTCGCCAACACCATGACCTGATTTCTGGGCCTCATTCTTGATGCAAAACTGTCTTTTGTGCCACATATAAAGTACCTGGAAACAAGATGCCTCAAAGCACTGGATATTCTGAGGGTGCTGTCCAGCTCGAGTGGGGAGCGTACAGAGATGTTCTGCTCTCCGTGCACAGAACCTTGGTTCGGTCACGAGTGGATTATAGCAGCATAGTATACGGTTCTGCAAGGAAATCATATATCAGGCTGCTAGACACGATCCCCCACCAGGGACTGCGCCTGGCCCTTGGGGCCTTCCGCACCTGACCAGTTCAGAGCCTTTACGTCGAAGCCAATGAACCATCACTTAACAACAGGAGAATCAAACTGCCCATGCAATATGTAGTCAAGATAAAAACTAATGCATTGAATCCTGCACACAATTGTCTATTCGAGCAACATGACGAATCCAGTTATGAAGCCAGGCCGAATTACATCCGGCCACTGAAGCTCCGAATGAAACCTCATTTGGAGGCCTTGGGCGTGGATTTGGACGTGTTGGAGGATGCCAAAGTCCCAGAACATCCCCCGTGGTCATTGAGAAAGCCATTGGTTATCCTCCGACTCACGGAACTGAGGAAGTCTGGGACACATCCACTCGAGTACCAAGGACTGCATGCAGAGATTCAAGGCCAGTTTGCAGACCACCTCTCCATATACACTGATGGTTCGAAAGACCAAAGCCGGGTAGCTGCTGCGGCAGTCTGCTGACGGGAAAAATTTGGTGTATGTTTGCCCGATCAGAGCCCGATTTTCACTGCAGAAGCCCGAGCACTCCTTCTCGCGTTGGAGTGTATCGAGGTATCCAACCACACTAACTATGTTATATACAGTGATTCGTTCTCTTGCCTCCTGGCTGTTGCTGGACTGAAAACGAATCACCATATTCTCGCAACGGTCATTTATAAAATGAACCAACTGACAACGGATGGGTATGACATCCACCTGTGCTGGGTGCCTGGCCATGCCAGCATACAAGGAAACGAACGAGCTGATCGGGATGCGAAGAAGGCCCTGAACTGTGATCTTGAGCCGTGTCTGATCCCTCACTCTGATCTGAAACCACTAATAGCCACCCACATAAAATCCAAATGGCAACATGAGTGGGATGAAAACATTAATAAACTTAAAGAAATTGAACCATCTGTGGGAAAGCCACCACAGACTCATGCGGGAGGTCGGCAACCACTCGTGGCTTACACATGCTTTTCTGCTCAAAGGGGAACCTCCCCCCTGAATGTATTGGGTGTCAGTCCCCACTGACACTCAAACACATTTTACTAAGTTGCGTTGATTTTTTGGCCCAGCACCAACAGTTCTACACTGCAGAGAGTATGCACAACCTTTTTACTAAGGTAAAACAGGAAAACATTTTAGCCTTTTTGAGGGCAGCTGGACTGGACCACCTCATATAGTTTACTAAATAGATTCTATCAATTATTAATAAAACTTTTCTTTTTCTATGGGAATTTGTTTCCTTGACCACAAATATATGATTGTGAGCTTTCTAATTTAATGACTGTCTATTGGCACATAATTGATTGTCTGCTTTTACATGTAAAAGCGATGGTTTGAACAAAAAACAAACATTTCTCGCCGTGAATATGGCCTAGGCTGCCGACATGGCGTAAAGCAACCACCAATCAATCAATCAATCAAACTGACCTAATTTCCCACTCAGTCCCATTATCCTGACACTGAGCTAACCAGTCCTTGCCCTATCCTAGTAATGCCAAGTGCCAGGTTAGCAGTGGGAAGTATCAATTTTTAATGGCATAGATTTAACTTGGCTAGGATTCAAATGCCCAACCTTCTGGGCGGAAAGCCTACGGTCTAACTGATCGGACCACTGAGTTTGATACAGATTTCTTGAAAATTAATTCAGGGCACCAGATGGAATGGTCGAATCTGTAATGGAGGTAATGGGTTCGAATCCCAACCGAGTGAAAGCTTACAAAATTGATACTTTTTTTGCTACCAAACCAGGCCTTCGGTACTACAAGGATTGGGCAAGAGGACGGATTTGTTACCAGTATCTACCGGATATGACTTTAGATGTTGCTAGGACGTAACCCCCAAATAACAAAAATCTTACCTGGGGCTTAAAATAAAGGTTTGATACAAGGCGACAACTTCGATATGGAGTTTCAAAAATATTACCCAACTCGTCTGGCCTCGATATTGTTATAAGAACCTCTACATCAAACACATGCATTGATTCATTTGAATATAACAATTGTTAGTCCCGAAATACTGGTCTTTCGGTCTTGGTTCGAAGACTGCTGAACAATGCCATATGGAAGTGTAAAATAACCTACTGAACTTACAACTAAACGAACATCTATAAATTATGTTAGCCTAACCTTCAAGAATCACATTCGAAGTGCATTACTGACATGTACACCACTGTCACCACGGTCAGTCTATTGGACATATATATCAACCCGTTAAACACTGCTTCGCGAGAGAATTCAAACCATTACGGCGGATAACGATTGTCGCCTAAAATACAGATACTAAATGAATTTACCTAGTATCAACGTATACTAGTCATACTCATAGCGAGGTTTTCTACCCCATCAAGAGTATATCCTCCCGATATCGCGGCAACTGAGCAAACAAGGCACATCCGGCTCTTCCAATCAGCACAAAATGGAAGGCAGCTCTCATCTCGGCACAGATCTGATAGTAGGTGATATCACTATCACTACACCGACGTGCCACTTATGGCAGCAGGCCCTTTAGATAAAGCACTGCATTCAGTTATCGACACGTACTCTTCAGTTATTCTATATTGTTCCGTTTGAAATACAAAAATATCTGAAGTAAAGATGGATCTTAATAGTATTTCAGCGATAGTGGTGTGGTGTGGTGTATGTTTGTTTGTTGTTGTTTCACGTCCTAGCAACATCTAAGGTTATATCAGGATGGGTACCGACTTGTGACAGTGTGCACTCATGGCGACTTTATAGCGCTGTCCCACTGGGAAACCAGGCCGCCAGCACCATGACCTGGTATCCCACTCAGTCACATTATCCTGACACTGAGCACACCAGTCCTTTCCCTGTCCTAATAATGCCGAGCGCCTAGCTAGGAAGCAACAAGTATCAATTTTTAAGTCATTGGTTTGACTCGACCAGGGTTCGAACCCACAACCCCCACGATCTACCAGGACCGGAGACGGATGCTCTAACTCATTCGGCCATCCCGGTGTGGTGTAGGTAGAGCCACTCAATATGGAGCTGCATCAGAGCTGATCTGACATACCCCTCTGACCCACAAGAATCGTTCACTGTGTCACACAGAGAACAGAAACTCACAGAAATGCTTGTTACTCAGATGTTTATTTGTTTGTTGTTGTTTTACGTCCTAGCAGCATCTAAGGTCATATCAGGACGGATACCGACTTGTGACAGTGCGCACTCATGTTACTCAGAAAGCGAGTGATGCACTAAGAGAATAAAATGCACTACATTATTATATTCTAAAAAATTACCACAGAATGTCCAGAAGGCCTGCCCTTAAAAATTGATATACCGTTCTCTGATTGTCCCTGGTTTTGGTCACATACCCAGGGACACCAGTCGTTATGCCATACACATGAACCGCAGAACAATACAGTATCAAATGTGCAGCTGGTTACAAAGGCTAATTGCACACACCTGTGAGCAGTGTATCAGAGACCATAGATCTAAGCATTACTACACAGGGCCAACACTCAATTCGTGTTTCAACCTGACCAAGACATGGCGGCGGGTTAGTACCTACAAGGTTGCTAGAACTTTACCTACCACTGGATCATAGAAAGCTTGAAGCTGCAATATTAATTTTGACAAAAGGTTTTCTAATTATATAATTGAACGATGCTTAATAACAATGAACAAAAACTATATATTATGTTAAATGTTGAAGTCACTAATAATACACCATTCAAAATTTGTCAATTGGAGGTAGTCAGTCACACGAGAGCCAGCTTCCCACTGGATACATTGATTCAAAAACGTGGTCGGCACCCGGTTGGCGAACTGGAGCTGACCAGTAGGCGAGTGCAGACGTCGGCCTGGCACCAGCGACAGGTCGGCAACTGCTTTGTCTGTGTAAAAGTTGGGTGTCGTTTTGGTTTTTGTTGTCTGCTCGCGACTTGGTGGCATTGCACGTGTTGGCGCCGACCTGGCAGTGCCAGGTCGCCAACCAATGGCGACCGGTGCCGACCGCATTTTTCACAAGGAGGTTGCAAGTGCAACAGCTGCATCCTCCATACGACCAAAATTTCCGAAATGGTCGCCAGGATGTCAGCGTCCTCGAGGAACCAGCACGAAAGGAGAGGACGTCGCGAATCGATTGTAAGCGGCCTCGTGTGACTGGGGTATACGTTTGACCTGTGCCGGTGTACTGACGTATTTACAATCGGATCAATGACAACCACTAATAATGGATTATCGGAATGTGTCTTCAAAAATCAAAGAAAAAATAACTAAATTAAGTAACAGGGACGAAAGTGGATATTCTCCCATAGCCTCAGGACTGCCATGAATAGTGGACAATTCCTTGAAGTAGGTACTCCAAACTGATTTCTTTTCATGAAGTTAATTTGCAAATGGTACAGTTAGAAGATTACAAATCTAGATTCAGATCACAAATATTTAATAAAAGTAAATCAACCCATTAGTCCCCGAGTGATGATTTTTTTAAATATACATTTAATGTTTGCCCTTAACGCGGCACAGTGCGATAAAAACACCAAATTGTCAAAAATGAAAACAATTATTTAGATTAGATTCTACATACGTAACTTAGATAATGGTACACCTATAAAACATGTCACCACCTAGATGGAAATAGTGACGGTGACGCAATTTAATAGAACCTGTTATTGCAGAAGCCTATTGTGTAGGAGTTTTAGCTAGCTTGCCAAAATTAATTTAGCCTATTTGCACTTCAAAATCTTCAAACTTAGCCATTTAAAATAAACGGCATTTGAAACTAAAGTAAGGTAGATTATAACAATCAATTTAATATATTTATCTAATAAACAAATGACAGAAACTCAAAACCATCGGACTATACAATTTTGCACACATTTTTGCAAATGCTTAGATCCTGATTTTTGAGGCCACCTGCTGAAGCCAAATTACATTTTAAGCACATCATTATTTCTAGCCACCGATCTTCTACCAGGGCAGACCGGGCGCGGTGGCCTAATCGGTAGAGCGTGGGCCTCACGTTTGGAAGGTCGGGAGTTCGGTTCCCGGTCGAGTCAAAACAATGACATTAAAATTGGTACTTGTCGCTTCCTCGCCTGGCGCTCGGCATTAATAGGATAGGGCAAGGACTGGTTAGCTCAGTGTCAGGATAATGTGACTGAGTGGGACATCAGGTCGGCGGCCTGATTTCCCAGTGGGGCAGCACTATAAAGTCGCCATGAGTGCGCACTGTCACAAGTCAGTACCCGTCCTGATATGACCTTAGATGTTGCTAGGACGTAAAACAACAACAAACAATCTACCAGGGCAAGCCCAGCTCCTACTCGCTCCCTAACGTGATGAATGCAGCCGATGAGGTGGCGTGGCTGGGCCCGGGCTATTTCCTCTGGTGCGCCGACCTCGCACGAGCCTACAGGCAGCTAAGGACGATTCATGTCCAGGATCCTTGCTTGCCTACTGATCCCCCCCCCCCCCCCCCCCCCCCCATACCGGAAAGCACGATATCACATGAAAACTGAAGAGTGACATAAATTGGTTCCTGCAGTTCGCCGCGAAAACCAACGGCATCATGCTCCTCAAAGAGTGTGAGAAGCCAACATGGACGATATAGTGTGACTCGTCGATGAAGGAGGGCGGGGCGTTCTACTACTCCCACACCTACGACGACAACATAACCGACAACTACACCAACATGGCCCACCTTGAGGTGCTCTGGGCGCTGGCCCCAGCGTGCCCACAGGACTACAAAATTGTTGTCAACACCGACAACTCTGCCAGCCAGTAGTTCCTGAGCTCGGGTTCCGGCAAGGACGGGGTCCTCACTGCCTGTGCATGCGAAATCTGGCTATATGCCACTACCCAAAACTGTCAGGTGGGCGTGGCCCAAAAGCCAGGAAAGGACCTTGGCCAGGTGGATGCCCTCAGTAGGAGAGCCCACGACCCGGTCGCACACAAGAAAGCAAAACACATGACCGAAGTAATGAACATAACATGTAGCGTTTGACACTGTACTCACCCCCTTCCTGTAGATAACCCAGGAACATTGACTAAATTTGGCCCTCTCTTCCCCAGGTTATCCCGACCACCTCCGACACGCCAGAATCCTGGAGGTCTACTTCGCCAGGTTAGCGCTCGGCACCTGGAGGAACAAGGCGGCGCAAACGAAGAAGTACCTCCTGTTCGCCTCCTCCCACAACTTCAGCCCGCTGGCCCCGTCCCAGTACGACCTCCTGGCATACACACTCCACCTCAAGGACACCCTAGCAACACCAAGCACGGTAATGAATTACCTAAGTGGGGCAAAAACCTGGATCCTCCTGCTGTCCGGATCCTCCATCGCTTTCGACAGCTACCCACTAGCACTCATGAAGAAAGGAGTGCAAAAGATGTCCAACCAGACACCAAGACAAGCAGAGCCCTCAACCCCGACGACATTGAAGGAGTGGTGGCCCAATTCACCAAGGCCGGCCCAGACGCTGCCGTCCTGACTGCGGCCCTCCTCCTGGGCTCCTCAGACAAGGCAACTTACTGCAAACAAAATCACCCAATGACCCGGGACATGCCATCAAAGCCCAAGATCTCATCAGAATCGATGTCGGTCTCCAGGTAGTGGTCACCTCCACCAAGACCCACCGGAGGCCCGACCAGCGATACACCATCAGCCTCAAGCGATCAATCGGTTCCCTCATCTGCCGCTTGGGATTGCTAAAACCGCATCCGGCGGCCTCCACCACCCGGCCCAGCTTTCCTGCTAAGAGGAGACACCCCCTTGCTGCCCCACACCCTCCTGGCTACCCTCAGAGCAATAACGGCCGCCCTGGGCTACCACAACCCCGGATCCTGCACTCTACACAGCCTACGCAGGGCCGGGGCACAGGCCATTGAGCAGCAGGAGGCTTGTTACAGCACATCATGGAGCTTGGGGCCTGGACCTCCTCAGCTGTACACCTCTACGTCCCCCCGGGACCTGGTCGCGGCCGGGACTCGAACCATCCCGTAATTGGCTGAGGGTTCGACTCCCGCCCAGCCATATCATTGAGACAGCAGGGAAGTGAATTGATGAAAGGGTCGTTCCAGTTGATTCGCTGATTGGACTGATATTGACACATGTTGAAAAATAAAAACCACTATAACCAATTGATGTCTCCGCCGTAGTAAATTGTGCATGTTATATTTAACATGGGTAATTTACAAGCAGGACCAACCACCTGATAACACTGATCCGAACCACACCACCACCTGGAGGATCGAACCCACACTACCCAGTGGCTACCGATCTGCGGTGGGGTGCCCCCTGTAGTAACTGCTTGATTGATTGGTTGGTGGTTTCTTTACGCCGTGTCGGCAGCATAGGCCATATTCACGGCGAGAATTGTTTGTTTTTTATTCAACCATCGCCTTGTAGTAACTGCAGAGAACCGCGGGCTATGCCGACTTTTGAACTTTCCCGCCAAACGATGTGACCTTGCGACTGACTGACCAGCTCGCACAACCGAACCAGCCGCCGCCATCACCGCATCGAAAGGCCCGGTCACACTACGACGTAACGTAGGTAGAACGTGAAAAACGTCGAACTTCTCGGCGTAGTATGCAAATTTGGGTACGAGCTGAACGTGGATGCAGCGTAGTTGACGAGAGCGTAACGTCGATAAAGCGTAGCGATACCGTCATTCAAAGAGAGAGGACAACATAATTACGCTCAGGGAACGTTATGTACGTTATTCCATCGCCAGAATTACGTTGCGTTACGTTACGTGACATTACATACATCATGACATGGTGACGAAACGCTGAACGTACGTTGAACGTACGTTCTCCTGACGTTCCCATTATGACATGTGGGTCAACGTAGTGAGCAGCGTTTGACTAACGTCTGTTTAACGTCATTGACGTTCGCCAAACGTGTACAAAACGTATGGTGAACGTAAACTCTTACATTCGAGTTACATCGAAAGTTTTGAACAGTTTCAAAACCTTGACGTGCACCGACGTAACATGACATAGCTCTGATGTCATCATAACGTAACCCAATGTACATCAACATAATGATGAAACGTGAGCACGTCAGGCTTACGTCGTAGTGTGACAGGGGTATAACCACCAATCTTCACCCACCCACCCCGCTAAATAAATAATAACTGGGTAGGGTTGAGGGTTCGACTCCCGCCCGGCCAGATTATTGGGACAGCAGGGAAGTGAATTTATGAAAGGGTGGTTCCGTTTGATTCGCTGATTGGACTGATATTGAGTCGCGTTGAAAAATAAAAACCACTATAACCGAATAATGTCTCCGCCGTAGTAAATTATGTGATTTTCACTAACCGCCCATAATAATTAATAAATATTAAACAAATATATCTCTGGTTCTATTTGAGATATTGGACTTCCATTTTTGTACTAAAGGTGGCAATGGGATCAGAATGAAAAGATGTATATGGGCCATCCTCTAAACTGAGCGTCATATATTTGGTTTCCCTGTTACGATGGTGATAATTAATTCTTTCTTTTACGTGTAGCAAGTCAAATAATTATTCTTGCCTCTGCATGTTAACTATCCTGTCCTACTAATCTATCCAACAAAATATATCAAAAGTATGATTTCGTGCTTAAATGAAAATTTACACATCAACAGCATGGATTTACCCAAACTTATTTTCATTTTTTTTCTCGCAAGAGATTATGTTGTTTGCTTAACTGTAATAACTAAAATTTTGTTTGAATTTGTTGTGTAGGTTAAAATTATGTTTTGCATGTCTCTTGAATTTCTAGCTGCATAGTCCGATGAAAACATAAAATTTTCAAAACCAAAACAATTATCTAGATTTGAATCTACATATCTAACTTAGATGCTGGTGCACTTATTACACATTTGTCACCACATATAGGGAGATACTGAGTCAATTAATAGAACCTGTTACTGTAGAAGCCTATGGTGAGAGTTTTGGCAGGCTTGCCAAAATTAATTTAGCATGTTTCCATTTCAAATATCTCAAAAGTTAGCCATTTAAAATAAAAGTTACTTCAAACTAAAGTAGGGTAGATTATAATGAACAACCTAATATGTTTATGTCAGAAAATGTGAGAAACTCAAAACCATCGAACTGTACAACGTTAACATACTGCTCAATTTGCATGAGATTAAAATACAAAAGTGAAATAGCCTTTTTTCGACATATGTACATCACGTAATCCTTCATATGAAGTTGGATTCTGCTAATAGTTAGAATATCTTTGGCTATTAGTATTATATGGAAGGCCTTCACTTTTGATTTCCATGTTACACTTTTACTGCCCAGGTTCAGAGAATCACCCCACATCCACATGTAAAAAAATCTAAAAGATGTGCTTGCTAAAATTAGCAAACCATTCTATGGTTAAGAGGAAAATGCTGAGCAAGAGTGCTTATTGGTGGTTAACGTTCCACACAGTTTTCTAGACAACATATTTTTCTATGTAATATTAATTCTTTCATAAAATATATTTGGTAAAATCAGGTTTTACGATCGTTTCAGTTTTCAAACCTCTGCTTCTTTTAATTTTCCTGCCAGGAGTCCACCATAAAAGATACAAAACTAAACTCTACATTACAGTGAAGTACTCAGTAAAGGAATGTTCCAAGAGGGGTGTGCGCTGAGAACATGTTGTTTGTTTGTTTGTTGTTGTTTTACGTCCTAGCAACATCTAAGGTCATATCAGGACGGGGCGCTGAGAACAAGTGCTCCTATTTTTCCAGTGGTCAGTCAACATCAGCACCCAGTCCCCTTGTTTGGAGTACCTATTGGAAGTCAGGTTTCATACAACTCTCCAAGCACAATCCTAGCTCAATTCCACTGACCACTCAGTACTGACTACCGTTGGGAAGATGTTCACTATCTTTGTTGTGACTGTATTATCACCCATACCACCAAGTCCCTCTGTACAATTACTCCTTGCTTTCTGTTTGTTTGGGTGGTATGTCCTAGCAACATCTAAGGTAATTGCGGTCAGAGATCCTCACTTGGATACCTGATGCTTAAACTGTCTTCCACCTGATAACTGCTAACATTGTTAGTAACAGTGCTAGTAATATACATCAAGAAATCAGGGCATATCTGCATTAAATATGGTAATATCATACCAAAACCAGCAGCCGAGCTCAACACACTAAGTATTTACAGATAGAAGGATCAAACACAAATTCATCGGATGGCTATATGGGTCGTTCTCAAAAACTGTACCACTTGGTTTGATTGGTGGTTTCTTTACGCCGTGTCGGCATTTTGATTTCATGTTGTAGCCAATTGATGTATGTTATTGGGATGGACGTGACTCAATCAATAGAGAATTATGCCACCAATTTGTGACACTGTCAACACGATTGAAATAAAGTGTCAAAAACTTTAACTAACACCCATGAACATGACATTTCATTTCAAAGGGCCATATTCAACATCTTCCTTAGCTGGAGACTTTCTTTTTTTTCCAAATAGTATAAAAATAAGGAAATAATTGACCATTTCTGTAGTCATTAGCAGAGTAACATTTTGATTCCACTTGCACACACTGCAAAACTACCCATCAAGCACTGAGTATAAACACAACACAGAAATTACTTTCACTATTTAACCAATGCCACATTGACCTGATTATGATATAGTTAGTTAATTCCTGACGTTGCCTCTGAACAGTGAAATTTGAGCTCTGTGTAAAATAGTCTGTGTAAAATAGTTGATATCCCATTTGGAATGTTACCATGCCAATTCAAAATCATACCATCAAATTAATTCAGAGTAGAATAGTGGCCTACTTTCATGCGAAACACGATGCACACACTGTGGGAAAGGCAAATGAGCAAGAGTGAGCAGTTCATCTCATCCTTTATTTGGTCAAAGTGTGATTTTCTATTTCGTTTCTTCTGTTTGTATGTTAAAAGGTACTCCAAACTGATATTTTTACTTTTCATGAAGTTAATTTACAAATCTTATCATTCTGATTACAAATATATATAATAATGGTAAATTGGGTTTTTAGTCCCTATGTAATGAATTAATATTTAAAGCATTTAGAGTTTTTGGTAATGATGTCACAGTTTTGGTAAACAGTTTCTGAGAACAACCCATATATCATTTAAGTAATAATACAGCATTTAAACAAGCATGCTATAGTCAAATACCAGATATCGTGATGGGAAGACATCTACTTAACAACATGGACTTAAGTACTTATCTATCCATACAGTTGTCATTGGATGATGGACGACAATCTTTGGCTGGTCGATTGTACGAGTGGTATGGAGTAGACCTACGCTGGCTATGTAGGTCAGGGTGGAGCGCTGAGAGTCCACTGATAACTTGGCATCAATAATACTTATGCTGGAGCTTGGATCACCTGGGCTCCCATAGGTGGCCGATAAGGACTTCCAATATGCTTGATACGTCTGACAAAACTCACAACAGATATGTTGCACCGACAGCATGGCTACAAATTGTACAATACAATCTTATAAAATATATATTTTTGTATATATCATTTGTTACCTACTATTGTTATGCAAATCAGATAACTCTCGAAAATCATGCAATTACTTGAATTAGATATCCCAAGTGCCACACTGATCCCCCAATAGTCTATGCATACAGCCCTAGAATTAATCATTTTCAATCTGTAAGCTAACCAAATTGAGCTTTTGAGCATTTTCCCCAAATGTATGTGGTCCTGAAAAAAAAACACTCCCCAATATGTAAGGGGGGGGGGGGAATCTGAATAATTCAACTGGGGTGCCAATATTTTCCAACAGCCCACATCCATCCCATAATAAATCAATAGTATAATAATATAATAGTTATTTTAGTACTTTTGAAAAGCTATATATCTTTAAAAGTAATTACCTCATACCCCTGGAGCTCTATATTCGTTATACAAGTAATGACTTTGCAGGAAAAAAACTTTGGTAGTGAGCTCGGGTGATTAATTTTAATTTGGGGGACCATAAAAAAATGACATCATTTTAGCTTCGGGCGGGGCTGATTAAGGACAAAGTTGATAAAAGTCAATATATTCCTTAATATTAGACAGATTTTTACAAATGAAGTGTCATTAAAGTACTGAAAAGAATGGTCAAGTGAGTTGAGAATCTGTCTCCCGTATTACTCATACTCATACGCTTCTGATTTTGTTAGGCTTATAAGCCTGTATCAGGTCGATGCATGTCAAAATTTGATTTACTAGGATTAAACGCATGGAGTACCGGATGTATGCAATATTGCAGCCCCCTCCAATGCTTATCCAGTCTGCCTTTGAAGGCATTGATGGAAGGCGCTTCTATGACATGTTCAGGCAGTGCGTTCCAGGCATATACTATCCTGTTACTGAAGAACTGGTTTTATTGCTCTTTCCTTCTTCAGCTTGTATCGATGACCTCTAGTTTTACAGTTGGCCAGCTTCAGGTATCTGGCATCAACCGCATATCTTCCAGTGACGTGTTTGAATGCTTCTATTATGTCTCCCCTGGCCCTTCGGTAGTATAAGCTGGGTAGGTTGAGAATCCTGAGACTTTCTTCGTATGGTATCTCTTATGGTTGGTGATAACTTTGTAGCACGTCTCTGTACACTCTCGATCATTGACATGTCCTTTTTGAACTTCGGTGTCCAAGCCGTGTTGCCATACTCAAGGTGCGACCGGATCAGTGACATGTACAGTGGCTTCACCGTGTCGTTGTCTAGATACGTGTACAAGCGGCTTATCATGCCTAGAAGCTTGTTCGCTTTGTTCACCTGTGAGTCCGGGGTTCATGTATATGCCAAGATCTTTCTCTAGTTCTGTCACTTGGAGCTGGACTTCTTCTCCATCTTGGTGCATGTAGTAACTGAGATTTTCATTTCTGTTACCCAGGTGCATGACCTTGCACTTCTGTGCATTGAAACGTAGTTGCCACAGGTTGGCCCAGTCTTCAAGTGCAGTTAGGTCTTTTTGTAGCGCATGTTGATCTTCAGGGCTGTTAACCTCCATATACAGCTTTGTATCATCTGCAAACATCTGGATGAATGCCTGGATGACCTCGGGCATGTCGTTAATGAAACATATGAATAGTAGGGGTCCCAGAACACTTCATTGCGGAATACCACTCAACACTAACGCTGCCAGGTATTTCACACCATTGATGACTAGGTGCTGTATTCTTGCATGAAGGAAATCCTCGATCCAGGTCAATAGTTTTCCAGTAATACTGAAGCTCTTCATCTTCATGAGTAGGCATTTGTGGGGCACACTGTCAAACGCTTTGGCAAAATCTAAGTACACTGAATCTACGTTGCTGTCATTGTCCATTGTTTCTGTCCATCTGTCTAGAACTGCTAGTATCTGGGTTACACAAGATCTCCCCTTGACAAAACCATGCTGGAACTTTGTCAATAGTTGGTTCTGGATGAGATGGTGCATGATCTTATCACATATTATAGACTGCAGTGTCTATGTGCCATATGACTGAGGTTAAACTTACGGGTCGGTAATTTTTAGCCTGATGTTGGTCGCCTTTCTTGAAGATTGGGGACATATAGCGATCTTCCAGCCTCCAGGTAGTTTCCCTTGGTCGATTGATTTTCTATATATATTGTAGAGTGGTTCAGCTATTATAGTGTGTAGTTCTTTCAAGATTCTCGGGGACCCTCCATCTGGGCCTGCAGCTTTATTTGGATTCAATCTGGATAACTTCTTAGCTACCTCGTCTATGGTAAAATCTGTATCTTCCAAGATCACACCTGTTTTAGTATCTGGGATGTTTGGCATATTGGTTATGTCTTGTCTCATAAAAACTGAAGAGAAGAATTTATTTAACACTTCTGCTTTGTCCTTATCTGTAGCGGTGAGACTGTCATCTTCTCTGGTAAGGTGTGCAATTCCGGATCTTGTCTTCATCTTGGAGTTTGCATATCTGAAGAACGCCTTTGGGTTTTTCTTACATTCTTTGGCAAGTTTTTTTTATCAAACTCCCTCTCTGCCTTCCGGCATTCCCACTTGGCCTGGTTAGCCTTGGTGTACACTCGGTGGTCGTTACGGTCTCGTGTTCTGCGCCAAGTGCGAAACATCTTGTTCTTTGTCTTTACCTTTTCTCTGGCCTTGGCTGTCATAGATAGGTCTGTTTATCTGATGCGGTTTTGACTTAGGAATGTGGTTCTCTGCCAAGAGAACCACATTCCTAAGTTCATGAAACTGAGCCACATTTCATCCAGATCTGTACCTTCCTGATTCCAGTCCATTTTGGCAGCGTCTTCTCTCATGGCTGTGTAGTATCCCTTGTGGTACTGGAACTTTGGTGTTATCTTTGCAGGTCGTTCTTTGTAGCACATGAAATCAAATGTGATACATGTATGATGACTCTTGCCAAGAGGTGCATTTAGGGCCACATTGTCCACCATGCCTTCTTCATTGGTGATCACTAGGTCTAGCGTATTCGGCTGTTGATTTGCCCGGTAGTGAGTTGGATCCACTATATGCTGGTGTAAGTACAAGTCCCTGAGTGTCTCCCACAAATGCTGTAGCTGGATTTGTTATTGCGTTTGGCATCGTCCCCACTTTCCAGTTGATCTCACTGTAGTTAAAGTCTCCTACGACAAGGATATGACTTGTCCCTAACTCAATGGCATTCTTCATCAGGGTCCGCAGGTGGTCACGGTTCTCCCTCGAGCAGCTTGGCGATCTGTACACAACACCCAGGAGGAGTTTATCTGTACCCTTTAAGTTCAGTTCACACCATAGCTACTCTTCAAAGGCATCTTGTCCTGGAATTTCCTTTACATATTAGTAGGATGTGGGATTCGAATCCCTGGTTTCGAACCCCAGCCGAGTCAAACAATGACAAACAGCCTCTGATTAAAGTTGCATAGTCCGATCACGTTTGAATTGTCTCATTAAAAAAATATATATACATTGATTGTTATGATCATTAGTGCGGAGTCATTTTGATGAAAAATGGCTAGTTTTGAAGAAATTTGAGCTAAAAGAACCAAAAATACTTTCGACAAGCTTTCCAAAAGTCTGTTTGTTGTTTTACATCCTAGCAACATCTAAGGTCATATCAGGATTGGTACCGACTTGTGACAGTGCGCACTCATTGTGATTGTATAGTGCTGCCCCACTGGGAAATACCCCACCAGCACCATAACCTGACACTGAGCGAACCAGTCCTTGAACCTATCCTAGTAATGTCGTTCCAAAAGTCCTCTCACTATGACAGATTACCATCTTGCGATGGTCATGTGATGTAAGTTGATCTAGTAATGTGTATGTCTAAAGCTGCGAACACACTGGACACGGACGTCATGCAGTTCTCGCGAGGCAATAATCGAAATGTATGTAACAAAGACTCGCATGGGCGGTTCTCACACGGTTCTGGAGCGATTTTTGCCACTTGACGCTGTTTGGCTTTTGACTGACTTTTCCCGACTATGCCCGACTTGACTTTACATGAATTGACTTTACACAACGACTTTATGGTGTTGTTCGGTAAAGTCCGGCCCTGTAAAGTCCGGTCGGGTAAAGTCTGGTCAGGTAAATTCAGATCAGGTAAAGTCAAGTGTAAATAAAAGTCATGTAAATTCAGGTTGGGGAGAGTGAGGTCGGGTAGAGTGAGGTAGGGTAAAGTCAAGTTGGGTAATATATAGAGTTTTTGCCGCATCCCGTCCGCGTCCAGTGTGTTTGCTATTACCGCTTAAGAACCACATGCCATCCGCTTGTACTTGCCGCCCGTGCGATGACCCGTCCTGTCTGTCCCTAGCTTTAGAACCTGACTAATGCCATATATGGTATCGGGAATGAGAGCAAGACAAATCAGGTCACGAAATTGACCTAATTCGTTTGTGGCCCCCCTGCCTAATGACTTCCTCAAAGGGCGTAATCGATTAATGAACTCAGGGTCACCCGAGCCACTTTTTGGTGCATGGTCACATCCTGCACTCGGGTTGAATAATCGAATAACCTTCTCCACGCTCAGGGTGGAAAAAATGGTGGCTTAATCCAAAACAGTTAAACAAAATTTTTTTAATAACCGATATAACTGCAGCAAAATAGGATTTTAAGTATTTTATAATGCATAGTTTAGTTATATTTCAATTTCATTAATCTAGGTTATTACAACAAAAAAACATGTATGACTGGTACTCGTGGCTGTTAATGTTATCCTGCAGGACGGTACCAGCACAAATGTGACATCATGGCTCCTAGCCACCCCCAGCCAAGAGGTGGGTTACTGGGGTCGGGTTGTTTTGCACATGGCACGTGTATTTGTCGACTTCACTCGCGGTGGTCTATTTGAAATTCTGACGACTTGGGTGACCCGAGTCGTCCAGGTCGTGTTAATCGATAATGGCCTAATGCTGCGTTCAGACGGTCCTCGTGAATATGGTGAACTTCCCACTTACTGCTGGTGAACATGACCATGTAAACTGAGAGCGTTCATTTGGCAATTCGCGGTAAACACTCTACTCGCAGTGTTCGATTTGAAATTTTGACGACTCGGGTGAACCGAGTCGTGTTAATCGAATACGACCCTTGTTTCATGCTGGGCGATAATAGAGGCATTGTCAAATCTTCATACAGGAAAAGTGATATATCTCTAAAACCACACCACCTAGAAACAAATTGCTTAGTACACATATAGAAAACATCTTTACCAAAACGATTCTATCAAATTTATAAGGTTAGGGTTATGGATTTCTATTAATTTTGAATAAAACTAATATTTTGCACTGCGCGTACGATGGAAACTGCGACACCACCATTTCTTCACGAGTGGTGAGTAAGGAGCAGGTTCCAAAATCTCCAGTTCATAGGTGGTGTTCACCAGTTGTGAAGTCACTTGAATGAAATTCACAGGTTGTGAACTGGGAAACACAATATTCACCAGTTCATATGAACGCAGTATAAGTGTCCAATTGACGCTGTTCACGGGTGACCTAATTAGGTGTCAAAACGAGGCTGAGTACCCATCGGGCAGTGAAAATGGCCTCAAGACCACTGTTGTGTGCCGACGTGTGGTGTGGCGGGGTGTATCGTGGGGGTCGAAAGGCGTTTAGTGGAGGTATGTGGTGGGTGTGTAGGGGGCGTGTGGTGGGTGTGTAGGCATTGGTGAGGGTTTTGGTTTGTGTGATGGGGGTTAGGGGCAGTGATGGGTATGGGTGTATGGTTGTGTGTGTGTGTGTGTGAGTGAGTGTGTGTACGTGTGGTGGGGTTTTAGGGGTGTGGTGGAGATATCGGTGCGTCTGTCAGTGTTGGGGGCATTGTGAATGGGAGGCAGGTAAATGTGAACTTTATACTGAATGATCTTGCTCAGATCGAGAATCCACAATTCGAGCGTGTCACCAACTAGCTTGGTCCCCAGCCACAAACAAGCAGTCCTTAGGCTTGACACAAATCATTACCGCATCGGGCCATATATATATGGAAGTCCTGTAGGGGGGACCAGTGAAGTTGTTCCTCCGCATGGCGTGCGGTACTCTGCGGCACATCATGGTCAAGGCATTAAGCCCATCAATTTATTAAGCATATAACATATACCAATACCGGCACCTATTTTTGGATCGATATCTACATTCCCTAAATATATATAATTCAAATAAAACTATCAAAGTGAGATGCCAGTACATAGTTATTGCACAATATAACCGTAAATCGGGTCTATGGGCTTAACGCCTTGACTGCCCAATCGCAGAGTAGTGCACACGCGGAGGAACACCTACACTGGTCCCGATGACATAAGCCTAAAGCTAAGATTCCATATATGCGGTATGCGTTATGCGAATGCGGCAACAAATCAAAAAGTATGTAAATGAATAGTGGTGCTTCCATGCATCCGAATGCGAATACGTTTGTCATAGAAAACAACAATAACTTTGACTTTTCTTCACAAATTTGGAGCTAAAAAACCCAAAAATGGCATGGGTACCTTTTTTTTGTTTATTTAATGACCCCCCAACAGAAAAAGTAGACATCGGCTATTGGGGGTCGGCATGGGTAGCTATTCTCGATGTCGGACATCCTGGCACTTTTTGCGCTCGCAACGCTCGAAGAGTAAAACAAATGCCACTGTCATAGCAACATCATTAAAACCCTAACTATCACAGTAATTTGTGCTTTTTGGTGCTTTGAAAGCAAATTTCTCTTGTTTCTATTAAAAAGTTCAGATATTTCTCTACAATTTCACTTTCAGCTTTTTTTAAAATCAGCCAATTTGGCGAAAATAGTTTTTGAGGCCATGATCTGGTAAGGCTACCACTGGCACTGACACTCAGAATACCCTAACTTTCACTAATATCTCTGTTTTTAATACTTTCAGAGAAAATTGCTCTGAGGTTAAATTAAATACTTCAGATCTTGTTCAATCGTGCATTAAGATATTTTTAATCGACCCAATGAAATCTTATAAATTTATTAAAAACAAATGCTCTGCATAGACATAGCATTGCTGCAGCACAAGTCACTCCAGTGGTTTACCCTTCGCGGGCTAGTTTCCGGGGCTGTGATGTCACGCCGACATAGAGAATGCCGCATTCCACATACCGCGTATATGGAATCTTAGCTTAAGAACTGCTTGTTCGTGGCGGGGACCAAGATAGTCACCAACAAAGCAGATTACTATCTGGGGTATAACTAGTTATGCTAATATTATTTAGGCTGTAGGGGGCCCTATTGTGACGCGACCGGCTGGGGGCTGGTCGCTGTGCCACCCCCAATCAAGATTTGCGGGGGAGCCATTTGCGGGCAGCGGGCTATCCTCCAATCAGGAGGAAGATATGCGGGGGAAGCGATTTTGGGCGGGGCGACCCGCATTCGGTATCCAATCGGCCGGAATTTTGACTTTTTGATTGATTGCTTGTTATTTGATGTTGAATTGTTTGACTGTTGTATTTTGATGTTTGAACTATTTGATTAAACAGGGGGGCCTTTAGAGGTATCAGCCAGAGTTTATTTCGTCCAACTACATGTGTAGGTACCCCGGAATCCGCTGGGAGAGCCACTGTCACCGGTCCGATAAAAATCGTACAACTTCTTGCGACCACTCGAGCTGCACGGTCATGTCGGAAAACGGCACCACACGTGCAGCACAGGCACACTGCATTGACTGCTACATCCGTGTTTGAAGCACAACAGACTGAAGCACAGATAGAGACCATTTTCAGTGCTGTGTGACATTTGAAAGGCATTTTACCAAGCCATTCAAGTCTTCAGATGGCGAAATCAGAGGTAAGACTGCCAGGAATGTCCATGTTAAGGCCCTGTCACACTACGGCGTTTCTCACCGGCGCGCCGGCAACGCGCAGAATATTTGCAACCCGTCGACACACGTCCAACTCCTTGGCGCTTTGGGAGAAAGTTTGACATGGTGCAGCGTGTTAGTAGCGTGCTATGAGCGCGTGGCCAACGGGGTTCGACACGGGGCGGAACAAAGTGTCAACGTCCCGCCGGCAAGTTCCTAGCGTGCCATCAGCGTGCCGCCGGCGTGGGGGTAGCGCATCATTAAAGGTTCGCAGAACGCCGAGTAACGTTAGGCTCGCGGCGGACACGCCAGAAACACGTCAAGACGCACCTGCAACACGTCAATAGGCGCCAGCAACACGTCCAACGCAGTTTGGCGAAACGAACTGGTAACGTGGCTCCACGTCCTGCCAACGCGCCGGTAATGCGCAATCCAACACATTGGCGTGTGTCGAAAGTTTTGTGCAAACACAAAACGATCGGCGCGACCCGACGTGTCCATTCACACGTTGCTATCCCTCAACGTGTACCGACGCGCCGGTAACGTACCGGATGTGTACCGACGTTTCGACGAAAAAGGCAACACGTCAACGCGCGTTGGTAGGAAACGTCGTAGTGTGACAGGGCCTTTAACTATGAGAATGTGAAACTAGCATTTTTTCTTCCTAAAAATGGTCATACAATGACAACTGGAATCGCAACTCTAGAATCTGGCAGCCAAAAGTTGGTGTCAGGCAGTTTTGACTGGATTCTCTAGGTCAGAATTTTATAGGAGGGTCGAGGGATGCGTCGGCTACATTAGTCGTTAGATCAACGGTGCGGTGTTTGGTTGTGTTTGGGTTTGGTTGTTGGTGGTTTGGTTGTTGGTTGTTTGTGGATTGGTTGTTGGTGGTTTGGTTGTTGGTTGTTGGTGGTTGTCTGGTTGTTGGTGGTTGTCTGGTTGTTGGTGGTTTGTTGGTGGTTGGTTGTTGGTGGTTTGGTTGTTTGGTTGTTGGTGGTGGGTTGGTTGTGGGTTGGTTGTTGGTGGTTTGGTTGTTGTTGAGTGGTGGTTTGGTTGTTGATGGTTTGGTTGTTGGTAGTTAGTGGTTTGGTTGTTAGTGGTATTCGGAAGATGAAATAAGAATATGATAGTTATACTAGACTTACCTGTAAGTTGACGTATTACTGAGATTCTTACGACTCTACGAAGATAAGGATCAAGGGCCCGCCCACCCACGCCGTTACATAGGAAATAATACCCAGAGATTTACTCGAGTATAACAAATTTATAAAATTAGGGAAAGAGAAGTAAGGGCACTTAGGGGTAGGCAGTCCTGATCCTGGTTATATGATGTTAGGTTTTTTGTTCCCCTCCAACTGGGTTCTTCTTTGCTGCTGGTCCTAATTGGTTGGTCCTCACATTGTAACTGTTTTCGTCTAAATTAATTCTCCTTTTCATACCAAATGAAGAAAATTCCTTTTATTATACCCCAAAGAAGCAATGACAGCAATCCAGTGAGAAAAAAATGTTTGGTTTATTTTTTATTGCAAAAATAGATTCATTTGTCACGCAAATATGACAGCTAAAAATGGGAATGCTGAAACGGTACTACTTGTGTTGGAAACTACTTCATTGTAGACCAAAATATTCAAACATAGCTAGTTTATTTGCAAAGTTGTAACATGCAAAAATGTCAGAAAACTAATTTTAGGACTGTTGAGTGTCTGTGTGTAAAACAACGATGCTTGAAAGTGAGCATAACGCGTGTTTCATGAGATGTCACATCATGAAACACGCGTTCACCATCAATTTTCACAATATCCAACCATGCAAGCCAGGAAAAACCCTGCTGCTTTAAATAGGATAGAATCATAGATGCCTAGTTCTGAACACAAAAGTTATATTATTTCCTAAAATGCATTAAAAGTGAAATAAAAACTTTGTGTCACGGGTGAAACACGCGTAATGGCAAAAAAAAATTTGCGATACAAAATCCAACAATGGATTAAATCTCTTCTCGCCATGATTTTCAAATATATCGTGGGCATCTACACACCTACTGATGATGTGGTGTCAAGTCATAAACAGGATGGTGCGCTATGATGCTATTAGTGTGGCGTGTCACACATCGATGAAGATGAAACACGCGTAACGGCGAAAATTATTTCGCAATACAAAATCCAATAATGGATCAAATCTCTTCTCACCATGATTTTCAAATATACTGTGGGCATCTACACACCTACTGATGATGTGGTGTCAAGTTATAAACAGGATGTTGCGCGATGATGCTATCACGCGTTCACCTGTTGTCATCTTCATCCTCTAAGTCATCACAATATCTTTTTCTACATAAGAAAACTTATAACACTCAAAAGAAATATTTGCATACATGTAATGTGTACAAATAATGCCCTGAACAAATACATTTTTTGCATGCTATTAGCAGTGTCTAACCTAAGTCATTATTGAGTGTCACATGAAACATGCGTTACATGTTACATGTGTTACAATTCCAAGAACATCAGAAGTTAGGGAAGTGTTCCAAGATTACTTTGAAATATGTCCACAGCATCAACAACTAATAAGCATAAATATTTTCATCATCTGTGGTACTTGTTTCATCATGAAGGAACAACTTTTCCTTTCCATGTAACGCATGTTTCAGTGTCACAATTTTATATCTCTGTTCTATTCTCAAGAGGACGAACACTCATAAAATTGCACTTAGTTACTCCTAGTGACTGCTGTTCAAAACCTAACTAGGAAATAATAAGGGTCTTGTTCTAAATATTACATAATGAAGGTTTTTGTGTCGGCCGAAACACGCGTAACATTCTCCACTTCGTCATGTTCAAAGCCACCCTGACTTGCAGTCTGGGTCCAAATTGTTTCTGTTTTAAATTGTGTCTTAAAATTGGATGTATGTGGAACACAACAAGCCTAATTGGGATAGGCTATAACATATTTCAGTTTTGACCTCCGATTCCCCCTTTTTAGGACCAAAACTGAAGAAGGACCCATTATAAGCAAAACGTGTAACACTCAAAAGACATACTTGCATACATGTAATGTGTAAAAATAATACCCTTAACAAAAACTTTTTTTGTGTGCATACTGTTCGCAATTTCTGAGCCAAGTTATTATTGAGTGTCACATGAAACATGCGTTACATGTCACATGAAACATGCGTTACAACTCCAATAACATCAGAAGTTATATTAGTTACTCCTAGTGAGTGCAGTTCAAAACCGTACTAGGAAAAAATAAGGGTTTAGTTCTAAATCTGACACTAGGCGGCTTTTTGTGTCACACCGTCACACGCGTAACGTTCTCCACTTAGTCAAGTTCAAAGCCACCCTGACGTGCAATCGGGGTCCAAACTGCTTTTCTTTTAATTGTGACTTAAAATAGGATATATGTGGAACACAACAAGCCTAACTAGGATAAGCTGTGACGTATTTAAGTTTTTACCCCCGATTCCCCCTTTTTAGGACCAGCAGCAAAGAAGAACCCAACTACAAAAACTGAGGCTACTTCCGGCATGCGTGGGCTTATCCTCTCCCCTGATCCTTATCTTCGTATTCATAGATGCGTAAGAATCTCATTAATACGTCAACTTACAGGTAAGTCTAGTATAACTATCATAGACCAAGGTATGGCTGAGGAAAAGACGTCTGAAGCACTCCGCAGACTTCACAAGGACCCAGTCAAAATTTGGGGTGGAGATGAAAATCCTCTCCCACCAACAGGTTAAAGAAGTTACTTCAGAAGAATCGAATTTGACCTTGAAGTATGATGGCACACCAAAAGCTGGCTGCCATGCTGTGGAAGTTGAACTCAGATCGTCCTTATTTAGTGGCAATAAAACAGCAAGAGGATGGTTGCGCCGCTGAATACCATGCCATGTTGAAAGAGGCTCTTCAGGATACAGAAAATCCAAGCACCATTGAAGAAAAAGAGAATTGTGAATTGTTGTCAAAAATAACTAACACAATGTCAGACAGGGTTGTTACTAACACTTGTGTTGAAAAGTTATTAGCTGCTGATAAAGGGGAACAACTGAATAATTTCAAGTGTGCTATCCATCCATTGGATAAATTTGCCAAGGACTGTGAAAAGAAGGTTTTTTCAGTTTGAGAAGGATTTGAATATGCAGGACCCAGGGCCAAAGTTATTTAGAAAGGGTGGTGAAAGCTACGCGCAGGCCATGGAGAGCTGTTGACAAGTTGTTTCATGATGATCGATATTCAACTTACGGAAGGGACCTCAGTCACTACATCAAGGACAAGTTGATCATGCCAAACAATGATGTCGCTGAAGGAAACACTCTATACCACAAATGGGTCAGGAGTAGATTCTACATCTATTTCCTCAATGCAGGTTTCAATCCATTACCACGGGCAGTTTATCAATGGCTCACATTGGGACTTCTCGATCCCATCTACAGGGCTTTGGGATTGATTGGGAAGTTCATCAGTGGGCCATGGATGCGCTTCATCCCAACCATGGGATGTATTTTGGACCTAATGAACACCTCCAAGCAGGCTTGATGAAACTCGAGTCATGGATTACTGATCCTACAAGTCTGCTAGATGGGTGTGCCACACCAATCTTTCCTACTAAATGTTTGAAGGACAATGTTTTCCAATCATTGACTACTCCTCAGAATGCAGTGAAAGATGACCAGTGCTTGTCCCTCATGAAATCCCTTCTCAGTACCATCAGAGATGTCATCGTCAGACAGATGTCGGATCATCTCCCTGGGGACAAATTCTGGCAGCCATCCCTCAAACTAATTCAAGAAGCAAAGTGGTCCTGATAACATCAGTGGAGAGAGACGATTTGGCATGGTAGATTCATACATGCGCCGGGCTCCCAATGCAAGCACAGAAAAAGTAGAGGCCAGAGTCATGTTCAAGGGGAATAAGACTGCTTCTTGGATTGAAGGACAATCTAACGGAACCAAGAAGAGGAAGATTGAACTGGCAATTAAAGAGGCGACCAAGAATGAGGTCATTGAAAAGAGAAGACGATGGGAACGTCTGGAATTTCACCGGGAGAAAATAAGGGCAGCACGTCGGAAATTGTGTGAAAAGGAAGAGAAGACGCGTGATAAGACAGAAAATAGTAGAGGCTTTAATTGATCTTGGTGGCTTGTGGGTTGGTGAAAAGATTGAAAAGGAACTGGTAAAACACAAGGTAAAGTCTAAAAAGGTTGCAGCTCTTAAACTTCAAATCCAAGTGTGGCACAAGTTCATTTTGGATTCTAAGATAGACATTTCCTTTACAAAATCTTCTTTTGATGAACTTCGGAATTACCTTTTGGTAATCTCACATGTCAGCAGTGTATCGGGAGTTATCTTAAAGTTGCATGGTCCGATGGCATTTGAATTTTTGTCTTATTTTTTTAGATAAATATATCAAATTGATCGTTACAAGCTACTAATCATTATTCCGGAGTGATTTTGATTAAAGATGATTAGTTTTGAAGTAATATGAGCTGAAAGAACCAAAAATAATTTCGACAAGCTTGCCAAAAGTCCGGTGGCTATGACCCAGATGGTCATCTCGCGGTGACCATGTGATGTGAGATGACCTGGAACCTTACAGGACTGTAGGTAGGTATTCCTGGTTGGGTGGGGAACAGTCTGGGAATGGGTTAATGGCATAACAAAATATAATGTGTATGTTGTCTGCTTGTGTCTATGTATGTATGTATCTGTGTGTGTGTGTGTGTCTGTCTATCTATGTGTTTCTGTGTCTGTGTGTGTATATGTATATGGGTGTCTGTGTGTGTGTCTGTGTATGTGTGTATGTTTGTGTGTCTGCCTCTATCTGTGTGTGTATGTATGTGTGTGTCTGCCTCTATCTGCATGTGTCTGTCTATGTGTCTCTGTCTGTGTGTGTGTCTCTCTCTGCAAAGTCAGGTCAGGTGTATGTGTGTCTGTGTATGTTGGGTGTGTGCATGTCTGTGTGTTTCTGTGTATGTGTGTGCTGTCTATGCATGTCTGTCTGTGTGTCTATCTATGTGTGTCTGTGTGTGTATATGTATGTGTGGCAATGTCTGTGTGTGTATGTGTGTATATCGGTGTGTATGTATGTGTGTGGCTGCCTCTGTCTGTGTGTGTCTGGCTATGTGCCTCTGTCTGTGTGTGTGTCTCTCTCTCTGCAAAGTCAGGTCGGGTGTATGCGTGTCTGTGTGTGTATGGGTGTGTCTGTGTGTATGGGTGTCTGTGTATGTCTGTCTGTGTGTCTGTGTGTATGTATGTATGTGCATGTATGTGTGTGTCTGCCTCTGTCTGTGTGCAGTTGTCTATGTGTTTCTGTATGTGTGTGTGTCTCTCTCTGCAAAGTCAGGTCGTGTGTATGTGTGTCTGTGTATGTCAGGTGTGTGCATATCTGTGTGTTTGTGTTTCTGTGTGTGCTGTCTATGCATGTCTGTCTGTGTGTGTCTATCTATGTGTATCTGTCTGTGTGTGTATGTGTGTATATATATGTATGTGTGGTAATGTCTGTGTATAGCAATACCTCAGCGAGTTTGACGCCACTGCCCTGCAGAGTTGTAAACCACTGCCTTGTGGTACAGGTTCTTGACAGAATCGAAGGCTAAGGGAGCAAACCCTGAACAGAAAACCATGTCACTGTGGCAGCATCAAGGGCGGTTGATGTATGGAACTCCCAACATCTCCCGACCAGCCACTGCAGGGACAAATAGTTTTGCGCCTGTCTTGACATGTTCTTGCCGGTGTGAAACCTCTATTTGCTCCCTGAGAGAGTGCCGCTGGTAACTTGCAAAGCCAGCAGCACTTCAACGCTTTTGCGGGCAGCTTTCATGAAATGTACAACCACACAGGAGAGCAGCAGGCAAGTAATGAAGGCAGTCTTTGTCGCATCGCGACCGACAGCATGATGATGATGATGATGATGAATGTCTGTGTGTGTATGTATGTGTGTATGTATGTGTCTGTGTATATGTATGTTTGTATGTCTGTATGTGTATGTGTGTATATCTATGTGTGTATGTCTGTGTGTGTCTGTCTGGCTCTCTCTCTCTGCAAAGTCAGGTTGGGTGTATGTGTCTGTGTATGTCAGATGTGTGCATGTATGTCTGTTTATGTGTATGTGTGTACTGTCTGTGCATGTCTGTCTGTGTGTGCCTATCTATGGGTGTATGTGTGTATGTCTGTGTATGTATGTCTGTGTGTGTGTATGTCTGTGTATGTCTGTCTGTGTGTGTAGGTCTATGTGTATGTCTGTCTCTGTAAAGTCAGGTCAGGAAACACACAGACACATACACACACATCCACCTCATATCCCCTTCCCCTCTCTGGCTCTGCATAGTAGGCCTACTTGGTTGGGGGGAGGCTAATGAGGTCATGAGATTGGCCTAGTTGGTTAATGGCCTCCCAGCATAATGGGTATTTCAAAGTGAGTGTCCTAAGGGGTGAGCTTATAAATTCACTGGTTATTCTGTATATGCTGTCCCAAATCATTAGCTAATACACCAGTACCTAAGTTGGATATATATAGGATCAAATGTAAGTAGTTGTTTTAATTTTGACAAAATTATATTTCATCGGATCATAGCTATGCAGCCTTTGCAGGACTCTGTGGCAGAAGAAAAGGACAGGCTTTACAAAGCTCTCTGTGACCATAAGTCACTCATTGGACGTGAGTTTGCTAAAAAAAATGGACCGATGCAAATTTGGCTGATGGCATTACCTTTTGGAAGGGCAGGATTTGTGGTTTAGGAGTCAGAATTTAAAATTCAGTATGATAAAGATGGGGACTTTTATCTGACTCCAGGTGAGATTATCACAGACATTTTGCTTGGTGATGTTTGTTTACAAACATAGACAAAGCGATATATGATTGAAGTGTCTCGATATGTGGTTAGTGAGAAAAAAGTCCTTCCCTATTTCGGATCGACCTTGGATAGCCAACCCTAACACAAAACAAGCTCAAACATCTACAGACACTAAATAATTACTATGTACCTGCTACTGTGTGAGAAACAAAAACAACTCATCAGCGTGATCGTTAGAGCTTTATACCAGACTTACTTGTAAGTTGTGGTATTACTGAGATGCTTAAGAATCTATGAATTATTTTGTAAGTAATGTGTGAATTTCAGGATTAAGTGTGGTCTTTAGAGTTTTAGTAGTTGTTTTAAATTATAGTATGTAAATAATGTTTGTGATCTAATTTGTTTATATATCAGCTTTGATAAGCTGAGATGATTTGCCATACCAAGAATCACCTTGATGTGAAGTTTGATCAGGATAAAACCATTAATAAAGAAACTGCAGTTATGGGCATGATTGTATTACGGTTGCCATGGAAACCTACATTTCTCTGTGATCTAATATTTTTTATATCAGTTTTGATAAGCTGAGGTGATTTGCCAGACCAAGAAGAACCTTGATGTGACATTTCATCAGGATCTGACCATTATTAAAAAATGAGCTACAGTTGACTGATATTGTAGGCAGGAGTGATTGTATTACGGTTGCCATGGAAACCTCCTGTGATCTAATTTTTGTATATCAGTTTTGATAAGCTGGGGTGATTTGGTATACTAAGAAGAACCTTGATGTCAAGTTTGATCAGGATCAAACCATTAATAAAGAAACTGCAGTTGTGGGCATGATTGTATTACGGTTGCCATGGAAACCAACATTTTTCTGTGATCTAAATTTTGTATATCAGTTTTGATAAGCTGAGGTGATTTTGCCAGACCAAGGAGAACCTTGATGTGAAATTTCATCAGGATCTGACCATTATTTAAAAATAGCTACAGTTGACTTTTTTTATATCAGTTTTGATAAGCTGGGGTGATTTGGTATAAGAAGAAGAACCTTGGTGTGAAGTTTGATCAGGATATGATCATTAATAAAAGAAACTACAAGGAAATGTTATAATTAGTCTATTTAACAGCCCTAAATAAGGCACTTCTCTAGTGCATTAGCTAATACAAAAAATCTTAAATTCAACAAACTTCAAATGCACATTATCTCATTCAATTTTTGGAATATCTTAAAAATTAAAAAAGCATATTGCTTTTGATTCATTGGAGCTTCCAATGAAATTATAATTTGAATGTTTGGAATAATTTGAAAATTGTACTGGGGTACCGAACATGTGTGTTTATTGTCTATCCGGAAGATATAAAGATATATGGTGGTATCTGACTGGAGAAACGTTAACAAATATATAATAATGTGGTAGTCAGCAGCCTTTTTGAAAGATGGCATAGGTGATTTTGGTATTCACATCAGTAAAATGCGATAAAACGCGTACACGTTGTTTCTAATCCTAACAATATAACCAAACTAGACGACAACACGTGATTGGGCATGAACCAAACTTTGGACTTGAATTTCAAAGTGGCTGCCGAGCAAAAATTACAAATAGGTAGTCTAAGAGTGATGACATCATTTATGACAACATCCAAAGTAACATAATATACACCTGGTACGAGTAGATCGACATTTAAAACTACTTTGACACATAGAAAAACTCTTATGTACTTACAAACTCTTCGAAAGAAGACGAACGTTCCCGCTGTTCGCAACAACATGGCGACAGAGGAGGGAGATTACAAAGAATTCCTTTGACTGAATAAGAAATGATTTACTTTGGAACCGCCATCATCGTGTAACTCTCAAGGCCAACAGTGATGTCTATTTCATTTCTATTAAATAAATATAGATTTCAGCAGGAATAGAAGGTAAAATTGACATCCCACCACATAAAGCACATTGAGTTAGCGGAAGGCACACACGAGTACCATGCCTGTCTTTGCTTCCACTCTCGATACCGAGCTCGCCGCCATTCACTTGGCCCTCGAAGACCTCCACAACTCAAGTGCCATCATCATTACCGACTCTCTGAATGCCATCAAAGAGATCGCCCACCCAAATGCCCGACACTCCCTTGCCGACGCAATCCATATTAAAATCTTCACCAGACATCAGGCACACCTCAACACAGTCCTGCTATGGGTCCCCTTGCATATAGGACTGTATGGTAATGACCAGGCCGACTATGCCGCTCTAGCTGGTGCCAACCGAGCAGACGTAGAGACAGCCATCCTTCCATCCATCACCAAACTGGCCGCCGCCGCTTCTCGAGCCACCACCAAACTCTGGGAACGAGCCACACAGAAGGAACAAGTACGGAACCCTTATTCAATAAGCTGGCTCTGGTACACCCTGGTCAGAACGAACATCCCCCATCCAGTCGGCCTTCCTGCTTCTACACAAGTCGCCATCAACCGCTTCAGGACTGGCTACCGCCGTTGGATTGATGTCCCCAACCTCCAGCGCTGTCCGTGTGGAACTAATATCTTTAATGTGGCCCACATCCTCGCCTCATGTGGTGCCATCGACAGATCTGCCATCAGCGACTTCATGGAGGATGCTGACCGCCAACTCAGCGACAATAGGGCCGCTCTGGCTATCCTCTCCAGGATTTCCAAGTCATCCTGGAACGTACTTGCGCGCTTCTACCGCCAGAATGCAGACATCATCAACACTGTCGGTCGACCAGTTCATGACATCGGGGACTAGCAGGCCCCACCTCATCGCCATACCTGACTTGGTGCCACTACTAACTAACCACTCATTTTCACTGCAACAAACAGGTAACCCCACCCTCTGCCTAACTAATCCCATCCTCACTTCACTTCTTCCTCTGGCCTTGGCCAGACTTACGGTGCATACCGGTGGGTCTCGAGGGACTGAAGTTTGGATCCTAGTCGAGTCAAACCAATGACTTATAAAATGGGTACCTGTTGCTGCTAGGCGCTTGGCGTTATGAAATCAGGACAGGGACTGGGCGCACAGTGTCAGGATAATGTGACTGTGTGGGACATCGGGTCATGGTGCCGGCGGCCTGATTTCCCAGTGGGGCAGCACTATAAAGTTGCCATGAGTGCGCGCTGTTACAAGTCGGTGCACATCCTGGTATGGCCTAGGGTCTTACTGGGGTGTAAAACTACACCAACCATCCAGCCTCCCCCGGCCCTCTCAGAGGACTGTGGTTGGACTCTTAGGCTGCCTTGTTCCTCCTCCGCCCCCTCCCCCCTCCCCCCTACCCCTCAATTCCTCTGATCACTACACACCGGTGTCATGGTATACAACCCCTGCCTGATCGCAGCCCCTGTCGTGGCTTCTGCGCATGCGCAGAGGTTGTAAACAAGCTCAGCTCGGCTGCAGAACGACTACACACTGCCAGTGTCTATTAAAGATTAATAGAAATGCACAACCCTAACCATATAAATTTAATATAATCTGTTCGTTGGATATGTTTTCTATATATGTTCCAGGGGGTTTGTTTCTAGGTGGTGTATAGTTTCTTAGATATTTCACTTTTTCTTTATGAAGATTGCACTGACACTCAGAATATCCCAACTTTCACTATTTAGTCTATTATTTCTGTTTTTAATACTTTCAGCATAAATTGCTCTTAGGTTAAATTAAATACTGCAGATCTTCCTCTTCAATCGCGCATTAAGATATTTTTAATCGATCCACTGAAAGTTTTTAAATTTATTTTACAAAAATAAATGCTTAGTCAACTGTCTTCACGGCAGGGGTTTTATACCATGACACCGGAACCCAACTCCCGACCACATGGGACTGCTTTCAGTGGTGCCCATTCAGTGCTGCAGATTTGCAGCCTTCAGCGCACCAATGCGACTGAAAACTCCCCAAAAACAACAACCATGCCTGTCTAAGAGTGTCAATTCTTACTGTTACCATCTTTGTCACCCCACAATGCACAAAATCACCGGGTACAAGTTTTAGGACTTCCGTCAATGTAGATTGTCAGATAAAATATTTATTCGCACACAATCTATTTACTGCAGGAGTAACTAGATTGTGTCTTTAAACAAAGGTAAATGTGATTGAAGGATATAGAGATATGTGACTTAATAATGACACACATGAGCTACAGCAATACTAATAATAATAGAACATGTACAGAATACACGGTTCGGCGGCCATCTTGACCTAATTCCTGTTCGCAGGTAAACAAACGCACGTGGAATTGCTACAAGCTGAACACGGGTCTATAGCCCCGTTTACACGGGCGATTTAAAGGGGCCAGATATAGGTCGCTGGCGACGGAACCGTACTCCGACAAATGCTCTCCAAGCACAACCTTGTTTGGGTTTTATGTTTAAAGAACCAAATATGTGTGGGGAAAGTAGGGGACCCACTTCACCACCAGAAGTGGGTCAGTTCTGAGGCTGGTACTAGCTGGCAGCTGTTGTTTTTAAAATGGCTGGGTGAGTGGAGAGATTCAGAGAAGGGAGAGTAAAACCTGGGTATTTTCAATCTTCTTTAGAGTAGTTCAATCAGGAAATATATTTGTGTAATGTAAAATATATGTTAGTACAATTACATTGCATAATTCAATGAGAAACAGATATAGATGAAAAACGTTTTTTTGTTGATGCATGTAAAAAAGGTTCTGCTGTGTATGGGGTTTGAACCCACACCACCAAACAACTTCAGATTTCAAGTCCAACACTCTAACCACTAGGCCACAGAGAGCACACATAATTAACAGTCTCAGTTCAGGCTATTTGTGTATAGGACGTCACATATACACGATGGTCAAAACACCCGTGGCCTCGCCGGCTACAAGCTCAGCTGTAACTATCGCTGGTGCCCGGCAGTGTTAGGGACCGATTAGGCCGAAATCTATTAAATGCGATCATATTTAACAGAATTACAAACTCAAATAATGAAATTTAATTAAATTAACCTTAAATTCCAAGCGATATTAACGTAGCAGCTAGATCAGCGTCGAATCGCCGAGTGTAAACAAAACAAATAGCGGTGCTCGACGCAACATGCGGAAATCCGCGCATGCGCAGAAGCCACGGCAGGGTGCTGAAACTGACCAGGCATCGTGTATTCACTAATAGCCTGATCTGAGGGTACTAACCATGTGTGGTCTCTGTGGCCTAGTGGTTAGAGTGTTGAGCCGTGTTTACACGGGGAATTGTGAAACGTTCTAGATAAGGCAATTTATATGAAGCGTTTTAGGGGCGCGTTTACACGGACCGAGTTTCAAAGTGTCTCGCGTCTACACGGGCCCTACTCAAACCGTTTCACGGCGGAAGCGTGTATCTGCGCATGACACAGAAAAGCAAAATGGCGGATGCACAAGAAGATATTCCAACACGGGAGGAGGAGATTAATCGCCGTACCGCCGCCAATATGCGACGAATCGTCAGGCGATCGACCAGCAGAGCAACGCGTTTTCGGGAGTGGCAGGAAAGTCAACGGCGAGAGTTTGTCGTGCTACCGATGACTCTCTTGGGGGTGCAACAACGGCCGGAAAGGGTGTTGTGGTCTCGGGAAAGGTACGCATGTTTTGTGTTTACGTTTTGTGTTTACGTACGTCGCCTACTAGGCTGTCTGCAACCTGTATCCAGTGTACTATATGTTAGAATTGTTTGCAAATAATTACTCACATACCTACTAACTATTGGGTCGTTTGTCATGGACCATACGGGTAACCTTAAGCCGATTTATATAACCCGACTACATGAAAACAACTTGTTGGTATTATGATGTTGTGTGTTTACTACATGTCCTCCCCCCTCACTACTTTTGTAGGTCGTCTCACTGGTGGAGGGAGATCGTTCTGGACACTTTTGGCGATCAGCAGTGGCTAGAAAACTTCCGCATGCGAAGGGCAACATTCGACCACATTGTGAATCAACTGCGCAACCACATACAGAGGGTCGACACCAACATGAGGAGGTACGGTGCAATGAACTGGTGGCTAGCTGAGGTGCATATGGTTATTGTGCGTAGTGGTCTTATCTAGCCATCACCTATATTGCCGTGTCCGTGTTAGCTCCGGTGCATTTTGGTTGAAGCGTTTCACAAAATTCGTTATCTAGCCGTGTCGACTGGTTAAATCGTTTCGCAAAAATCGCTTCATATAAAGCGATTCATATAAATACCCGCATATCAATTAAATCGGCTCATATCAATAGTGTTTTTTTAAGTGTCGTTTTATATTCCTGTCGGTGTCGGTGTCGGTGTTAGCTCCGGCGCATTAAGGTTGGAGCGTTTCACAAAATTCGTTATCTAGCGTTCTCTTATGTTGGCCGTGTCGACGGGTTAAATCGTTTCGCAAACATTCGCTTCATATAAACCGCTTCATATAAACCGTTTCATATAAATACCCTGCTTATATGGTTGTGTTTGCTTTGTTACTCATTTCAGGTGTGTTACGGTGGAAGTCCGTGTGGCAGTTACACTATGGTTGCTAGCAACAGGCTGTAGTTTCCGGAGCGTCGGCCATCTGTTTGGCATAGCAAAGTGCACCTGCTGCGTGATATTTCACGACACCTGTGCTGCCATCGTGCGCATCCTGTTGCCGCAGTATATAAAATTGCCAGGTCCGGCGCGCTTGACGGAAATAACAGAGGGCTTTGCAACACGGTTTGGATTTCCTAATTGTGCTGGAGTCATCGATGGAACGCACATTCCCATCCTGGCCCCCCAGCAGCACCACACAGACTATCATAATCGTAAAGGTTACTACTCCATTGTGGCGCAGGTGATGTGCGACCATCAATACCAAACTTTGAACATTGCTGCTGGGTGGCCAGGAAGGGTACACGATGCGCGCGTATTGGCGAACTCATCGATATTCGCTAAAGCCGAGGCCGGTGTGCTGTTCCCCGCAAGGCCCCTACAGCTGGGAGAGACTACGGTGCCTCTAGTCATTCTCGGTGACCCTGCCTACCCTCTGCGTCCCTGGTTAATGAAAGCGTACTCGGACACCGGCAGACTGACCAGGGACCAGATAAATTACAACTACAGACTGTCGCGTGCCAGAATGACAATCGAGAACACCTTTGGCCGTTGCAAAGCCCGCTGGAGGATCCTGCTGAAACGGACGGAAATTCGGACCGAAGACGTGACCACAGTCATCCTTGTGTGCTTCACCTTAAACAATATATGTGAAGTACACAAGGAGGTTTTCAACGTCAATTGGGCAAATGAGGCAAACGAGGGGGCCAACCAACCACCGCAGAACGTGGCGCGCGATGTGGAAGGCGAAGACAATGGGGCAGAGATCCGCGAGGCGTTTGTGGAATATTTCCGATCATAAAGACTTGTTTACAAGGGATGTTCCCAACAAATTTAGGCCACAGGCAATTCTAAACCGTTCTACACAAAGCGATTTATATGAATCGATTTAGAAACAATTCTATACCGATCTACACAAAGCGATTTATATGAATCGATTTATTGGCGGTTTAGAAACACCGATCTACACAAAGCGATTTATATGAATCGATTTATTAGCGGTTTAGAAACAATTCTATACCGATCTACACAAAGCGATTTATATGAATCGATTTATTGGCGGTTTCCCAAAGAAACAATTGGAACACAATCCCTTATGTGGCGTTGACATTGATTGTGCAATGTGCAACACTTCCCTGACTTCTGATGTTGTTGCATGTCTACCTGTCTACAAAAAAGGAACAAACGTGTCATAAACGGAACTACAGGTACATTTTATTGCAATGACAAGTAGCAAAGGTTGATATCATGGCCAAACAGCACAGTTAGGGACGGTAAATAGGCTGGGACAAGTGTCAACAAATAACAGTGTAGTAAATTGAGAAAAATGTTACCCGCATTTCGATTGTACTGCTTACAATATCTAATACCTATTCAGACTACTCTGGAGTACATAATTTCTGGAGGGTACATAGCATGGGACAAGTGTAAACAAATCACAGTGTGTTCAATTGAGAAAAATGCAAGCTAAATTTTGAATGTCATGTTTTCTAAATGGCCCTACGTAAGATCGATAACAACTATTCACACTACTATGGAGTACATCAATTATGGACGGTCAATAACATGGGACAGGTGTCAACAAATCACAGTGTGCTCACGTGAGATCGATAACAACTATTCACACTACTCTGGAGTATATTAATTCTGGACGGTCAATAACATGGGAACAACTATTCACACTACTCTGGGGTACTTCACTTAGGGACGGTAAACATCATGGGTCAAGTGTCAACAAATAACAGTGTAGTAAATAGAGACAAATGTGAACGACATTTTGATTGTACTGCTTTCTAACTACGTACGATAGATAATACCTATTCTGACTAATTCTGATTGTCTGGAGTAAGATATAGAATTACTATTCAGCATACTAGTCTGTAGTACGTCACTAGCACCATTAATAGCATGGCACAAATGTAAACAAATAACAGTGTCCCCTACATACCCTACATACGCTAAGGAATTAACTGACGGTCATTACAAAATCAACATAATTACAGGTTACTGATATTCATAAAAACTAGTATTTGGGCTCATAGCGGAGGTTCCTGGTTGGGGGTTTTGTGGTGTGAGGAGGGTTATGCGGGTCACGCCATCCGTGGTCGCACTTTGGAATTGCTGGGAGGCAGAGTGACGCGGCTGCGACATCACCAGCTGCACCATCCGCTCCTCGTGTTTGCGCTGCTGTGCCTGGTTGGCTAGGTCTCCCTCATGTCGCCTCTCCTCCATGTCCATTTCACGTCTCTGCCGCTTATCCTCCAGCTGCGATTCACACTGCTGCCGCCATTCCTCCATGTCCATCTCACGCTTGGCCCGCTTCTCCTCCATTTGCACGTCCCTCTCCATCCTCCTCTCCTCGTGTTGCTGGAAGACTGTTGCTGCCTCTTTTTGCTCGCCTATGAATTTGGTGATCAGGGTTTGCATGACCCGCTCATTCTTCCCTATGCCCTTGCCCTTTCGTGTGCGCACTGCTGGAATATGAACATAGCTGGTATCAAGTCCAGGTTGGTTTGTATGTACGCCTACATCGATTTAATAACGTCGATTTAATAACGTCGATTCATGTGAAACGGTTTAGTAGGGGTACACTGAGCATAGCTGGTATCAAGTACATCGATTTAATAACGTCGATTCATGTGAAACGGTTTAGTAGTGGTACACTGAGCATAGCTGGTATCAAGTACATCGATTTAATAACGTCGATTCATGTGAAACGGTTTAGTAGGGATACACTGAGCATAGCTGGTATCAAGTACATCGATTTAATAACGTCGATTCATGTGAAACGGTTTAGTAGGGATACACTGAGCATAGCTGGTATCAAGTACATCGATTTAATAACGTCGATTCATGTGAAACGGTTCAAGTCCAATCAGAGTGAGTTTGAATAGTTTAGTAGGGGTACACTGAGCATAAGTAGGTTTACAGTTATTCGTTCGCAGTGGTTTGTTACTTGTAAACACTGCTCGAAATACACCCTCGAGAAAGGGTTTCGGTCGGTGTAGAGAACCTAATAGTAGCTGAGGCAACCGTCAACACATAAACACGCCATCCACATGAGCATGGTGATGATTGAAAGGTCCTTACTTGGCTGTGTGGGCTCGGGGGCCTCGGGGGCCTCGGTGGCCTCGGTGGGAGTCGGCGTACCCTGCACGGATGCCGTCTCTGAGGGGGTCCCCACCTCGCTCTCCAGGTCCACCTCGACGGTGTAATATTTCCCGCTGCTAATATTTCCCGCTGCTTGATGTGTCCGGCAAGGCGATAAAGTTGGTTTGTACGTACGCCTACATCGATTTAATAACGTCGATTCATGTGAAACGGTTCAAGAGCCTTACCTTCATCTAGGGACATGACGTCTGTGTCGCTGAACCTGAGAGGAACCGCAGTTGGCCTTGTGCCAAGGATGGCATCCAACAGCTCGTAGTACCAGAACGTCTGGGGAGCTCTGCCACTGCGGCTGTAAATGCATTGAGAGATTACAGCACAGAAAAATAAACAGTCCAGTTATGTGATGTTTGCTGCAATAAAACTGAAGCATCAATTGCTAATGTTAATACGACTTGTGTCACATCTGTCCCATCCAATAGTCAACATTTGTTGGGCACAGAAATCCAGTGCTTATATCCGATTGTTGTGTAATAAACTAATGAGCAAAACGAGAGTTGAAAAAACGCTGTACATTCGTTAGTAATTCACATTGGTGTGATGTCAAAGGAACTTTGAACTTCTTTCCACTGGTGCCTTATGTTTTTTGTACTGAAGGCGTTTTAACTTGTTTGCCACCTAGCTCATTCCAAACTGTCGAAAGAACATGAAGAACTGTCAGACTCAACTCGACGGCGTTATGCAGCCGCATTTAGTGTTTTTTGCACTCTCTCCCATTTCACAGACTCTGTGCCTGTATGGAAAGCCATTGGATACTGAAGACAAAGCTATTTTCGCCAGTATTTACAACACGGCGTCAGCCGTGTACTACAGTCACTACAAAATACATAAACAATACTTACTTGTTGTTGTCCCGGCATTTACGGTAGGAGTGGGTCAAGCTCTTTATTTTACTACGGCACGCCACCGCATTCCTCGGCGCCCTGCCGCGACTACAGGCCCGCGTCAGTCTGTCTGACAACCGGCGGTAAATGTTTATATTGCGCCCACAACCTTCTAATTCGCGTTGTACGTTGTCGTCTCCCCAGAGGGTGATGAGGAGCTTTACTTCCTCGTCGTCCCAGTTGTCACGTCTGGAACTTTCCCCACTTGTCGAAGCCATGTTGTTGTGTTGAAGCGTTGCGAGTAGCTCTGGCAAAAACGTCCGGTTCGAGTCGTCGATAAACAAAGAGACGTGTGCGAGAATCACCGGATGAAAACAAAGGCATCGGTCGACTGCGCATGCGTATGACGTCATTAAAACGCCTCAACTCTAACGCAACCGTTTACACGAGCATCGACAAACCGATTCATATAAAACACTTCGTTTAAACCACCTCCCGAGGTGGTATAGATGAAGCGTTTCATATGAATCGATTCAGCCCTAAAACGCCACAGAGCCGCGTTTACACGCCAAATGTGAGTCGATCTAGGCAAGTGGGTTCATATGAAACGTTTTAAATCGCCCGTGTAAACGGGACTTTGGACTTGTAATCTGAAGTTGTTTGGTGGTGTGGGTTCAAACCTCACCAACTGCAGAACATTTCTTACATTCAAAAAAAAAAAGTTTTTCATCTATATCTGTTTCTCATTGAATCATGCAATGTAATTGTACTAACATATATTTTACATTACGCAAATATATTTCCTCATTGCACTACTCTAAAGAAGATTGAAAATACCTCAATATTACCCTCCCTTCTCTCCACTCAACCAGCCAATGGCACAACAATCTAGGTCACTCTCCTGTACACCACCAAGTGGAAAAGTTCAGTACTAAGCATGCACCACCCCTGTGGCACACATCTGAACTATTCTGAGTTCGTTTGTTTTCCCGGCGACGAATATCTCCTCCCTTTAAAACGTTTCATATGAACCCACTTCCCTAGATCGACTCACATTTGGCGTGTAGACGCGGTTCTGTGGCGTTTTAGGGCTGAATCGCTTCATATGAAACGCCTCATCTATACCACCTCAGGAGGTGGTTTATTTGAAGCGATTCAGCTTGTTCCCGGGCGGCGATAGTATAAAATAGTAGTGCGTGCCGGGAACAGGGAGAGCAGTAACTAATCGCTGGTGCCCGGCAGTGTTAGGGCCTGATTACGCCGAAATCTAGTGAATGCGATCATATTTAACAGAATTACAGACTCAAATAATTAAATTTAATTAAATTAACCTTAAATTCCAAGCGATATTAACGTAGCAGCTACATCGGAGTCGAATCGACATGTGTAAACTAAACAAATAGCAGTGCTTGCCGGCTACAGGCGCCTGCTTGTTCCCGGCGCCGACACACTTTCAAACTCTGCCGTGTAAACACGCTTCTAAAACGCTTCATATGAATCGCTTTGTCTACATCGTTTCACAATTCCCCGTGTAAACACGGCTTTTGCCATTGAGCAATCTTCATACAGAAAAAGTTAAATATCTCTAAAGCCACACCACCTAGAAACAAACTGATTGGGATACACATATAAAACATGTTTACCAAAATGATTGTATTAAATTGATATGGTTAGGGTTCTGCATTTCTATTAATCTTTTTTTTTTTGTAAATATTTTTATTCATCTGAATACATATTTTGTCTGCACTGGGGCACTGGTCTTCCAGCCATTGGAGTGGTCGCATTTCATCTGTACATAGTGGAAGTGGAATGTGTTGCATTGTGTGCAGCGCAACCCATTCTGAACATAAAAGAAAGTGGGGGAGCATAGTGTACAGCATAGGTACTCAACATAGTGCAAGGTATATGCATCAAGATAGAGTGTGCAGTAATGTACACTGGTGGTTAAATCATATGCTGTGTTTGTATATCAGTTAGATTTGGTTTTAATAATGGTTAGTCTTTAAATAGTGCCATGTTGTGCATGTATTGTGGTTTATATTGTGTGCATTGCTGGTTGAAGATGTAGTTATTCAGTAGTGGTAATGGGTCTAAAGTAGGGGTAGTGGGTCTCGAGTCATTGAGTTGTACATGTTGCCGGAAACATGTGTAATTCAAAACCCTGACTACGGGCTTGATATGATGATTACCTTAGATACCGTTCGTTGCATCCGTTGCTACGTCCGTAGTTGACTTCCGGTACTAGGCCCGATCGTCAAAACCAGTACATACCTGAAGTTTGACGAGGACGGATCACTGTCATTAATACGTAGAAATTTCAAGCTTTCTTCAGTATCAAGCACGGATTCGGCTTTACCATGCCTAAATCGACACGGAGACGTCCAGAAGTGGGGAGATTTTCTTGGGCCTTGCTGGAGTCGGTAGAGGTCCCGAGTTGTTCATCTTCTGCTGGATATCGCCGTTCCGTGGGTCGACCGGCATCTTCTGGTCGATTACGGCTGGATAATCTGCAGTCATCTCCGGCCCAGGCTGTAGCTTCGACGTCTGGACGAGCGGCGATGTTGGAGGATATTTCCCGTCTGCTCGATCAGAAAATTCTGGCGTTGCAGGAGCCGTTGTTAGCACGTATTTCCAGTTTGGAGGTGAATGTTTTGTCGAATTCGCCGGGATTGAGAGGCGTTATGGGCGAGCCAGAAGCAGTCACTGATGACGTGATCGAGGTCGATGGCGCAACCGCTGTACGCACGACTCCGAGAAGGGTTTCTCGACTGGCTCGTCCGTGCGTCGGTTGTGGTGGAAGCCCAAGCAGGAACATTGTTCAAGGTAACGAAGTTTCATCAGATAATAGCATTGTGTCGAGTGTAGTCGCTAGGGATGGTTCTCATAAAATCTGCGGTTGCGGCCATAGTAAGGATCGGTCAGCAGGTCTTAATGACTCGTTTGTAAATGACTCGGACAGTGATGATGGTATGATGAAGAATTTGATTCGCATGGTCGGGAAGAAGGCTCGGCAAGCGGGTGCCAAGAAACTTCTTCCTCACAAATATGTTATCCGTGAGGAGAAAAAAGGGAAAGTTGGCATGGGTGAATCAAAGTGGTATGAGTATCTGTCTGCTATTAGGAGCATGTCTAAGCGGGGTGATGTGCCTGCTGATTGGGTCCCAAAGCTAGAGAACCACATTGACACCATATTGGAGCTAGCGCACTCATACACCTGGCAGACTTGTCTTGACTATAGCGAAAAAATCTTCAACATGATTTCCAACAAGCGCTTACCCAGTGCCTGGGATGACGAATCTAAAATAGTAGAGGTCCGTCGTGATGTATGTGGGTTAGGGCAGCGGGTGCCTAAAATTGTTAAATCTAGTGAGTCTGGGACCTCTGACTATAACAGAGATGCTGATGGCCGCCCTTGTGTCATTTGGAATCGTGGTAAAGCGTGTGGTTTCAGCGGTGACCATGGCGATGGGAATAACAAATACATACATGTCTATTCTTATTGCGCGTATAAGATGAGGAAGAGGCGTTTCCATCGGGAAACGGAGTGCAAGGCGAAAGTATGTGCAAAGGAACTTCCATCTGACATTGATACTTGTGCAAAGGTTTTTTGATTTCCAGTCGACACGGGGCTGGTGACAAGTGTGGCGAACATACATGTGGGGACAGGGTCGATCAGCAGCCGGCATCGATGCGTGTGACGGTTGAGAGTTCAATCGACGACGGTGCGGTTGTGCAAGACGTTGACGGCGGCCCTGTGAACAGCTTGAACCCAGCCAGCTCATCCCTGTGTCAGGTCGGTGATTCTGTTGTTACAGCGTTGTGTTCTTCGTTAGATTTGCTACAATCTGTTTCCCTTCCTACTGTGTCATTGCCTATTCCTGTTAATAGTAGTGTGGCTGTAGCACGCTCTCCCGGTTACATAAGTGGGCAGTCTCACAGAGGGGGTGTTAAACGGTCTTGTCCATTTGCTGTGGGTAATGTTACCGGCGCTAAGAGATTGAATTTTGTTGATTCTCAACCAGGTAGTTCAGGGTTTGCTGATGTTGTGCGCCAGCCTAGTTTATATAGTTGGTTTAATAAGAAATTACGGTCGCTCCGCAGTGACCGCTTGTTGCGCAGGAAGGGAGTAAACCAGATTGGTGTGAATTTAGATGTTGAGTACGTACGTACACCCGTGACTACAGATGCGCGGATGGCTGGGTTCCGTCCCCGCGGTTGCAATGGCGCCGACTTGACATTACCACCTTCACAGCTGAAGCTGGGACTCTATGCATCTCCTGTTCATGCGTGTCGGCATCTTGGTTCCACTACCACCGGCGGGGGCTGTCGTTTCCCTGCCATGACTGGCCTTGTGCCTGAGTCTTGCTCTGCTGCTAGTCCTGTCGCTAGCTTAGTTAGTCCTTTCCCTCTCAAATCAGTTCCTTGCAGTGCCTCTGCTGTCAATTTACCTGTTCAAGGGCTGGTTGATTCTACTGGCTTGCGTGTTCATGCATTGCATGGTTCTGATTCTACATCTGTTAGTGTTTTTTCGGGCTATAGTAGTCTTGATTGTGGTTCCACTACCACCGGCGGTTGCTGTCGTTTCACCGCCAGGGGGGCAAAGTTGCCTCCCACCCCTTTACTAGCCCTAAGCATGGGTGATCCGCACAGTAAGGTGGTGCCCAGTCCTATTTTTGTTGATCAATTTGATAAGTTGGTTCCGTTGGTTACTGTTAGTGAGGTCATTCCGTTGCATGTTGATAAGAATTGCTTACCTGTTAATGAAGTCGTTCCTTCTGCCTGCTTGGCTGGCAGCGCCGGTTCTGAAAGCTCCAATGTAGTATCCGTTCCATTTTGCGAACTAACCCCTTTCCAATGTCAGGCCCATGTCATAAGTGACTGGCCAGAATTAACTGACGCGTGTCACCTTTTTCTAGATTATGCTGACATTTATGCTAAAGTAAGAGCGACTGGTCTTCCAAATTATCTTATGGCCAGGGTCCCGGTCCCTTCTGGTTTAAATGTTAGTAAGTGGCGAGAGTTGTTGGCTGACTATGATGATAATGACTTTTTGGATTTTCTGGAGTTTGGTTGGCCAGCAAATTTTACAGGTGCTTTCAGACCTACCGCAGCTAAGTGTAATCATACATATAATGAGGAGGATTTATTTTGGATTAATAAGTATGTCGCTACTGAATTATCTCACGATGCCATGCTGGGCCCTTTTGGTGACTTGCCTTTCTCTCCCTGGGCTCAGATCAGTCCTATTATGACCCAACCAAAAAAGAATACTAATGAACGCAGGATAATTGTAGACCTCAGTTACCCAAAGGGCGCTAGTGTAAATGATGGGATTGTTAAGGGTTTTTACCAAGGAAAAGTTTTTAAGTATAAATCGCCCACAATAATGACATTAGCTAAGCAAGTTACAAAGTTGGGCCCTGGGTGCTTAATGTGGTCGATAGATCTAGCAAGGGCGTACAGGCAGTTGCGCACCTGCCCCTTGAGTGTGCCTTTATTCGGAATTCGGGTAGATGATAGATTTTATTTTGACACAGCCCCCCCCCCCCTTTGGTTGCAGGTCGTCTAGCATGGCTTGTGCCGGGACGACCTCGGCTGTCGTCTATCTCATGAGGAAAATGGGTTTTTTTGCTCTGTGCTTTTTGGATGACTTTGTTGGGGTTGAGGATAGCTTAACTAAGGCACAGCAAGCTTATGATTATATATTAAAGCTTACGGATCTATTGGGCTTGCAGCTCTTGCTTAAAAAGTGCAGTCCCCCTACACAGAGGTTGATCTGGTTAGGTTACGATATTGAGTCAGTGAATATGTTAGTTAGGATCCCTAATGAGAAGCTTTTGGATATTTTGCTGGAGTGTCAGAAATGGGCAATTGGGAAACAGGTTAGTTGAAAGAATGTCCAGAGGTTAGTTGGTCGGTTACAATTCATTTCTAAGTGTGTTATTGCTTCTCGGACGTTTATGAATAGGATTCTAGATTTTTTTCGGTCCTGTCCGTTCACAGGAAAGATAGGTGTTAGTCAGGGCTTGGTGCAGGATTTAGCTTGGTTTTTCCGTTTTGCAGAAGGGTCTAATAGGCTGGTGTTGCTGACGCATTTCCCGAAGGAAAACTGGGTCATTGAGTGTGACTCATCATTGCTGGGTGGAGGGGCATTTAGTAGCATTAGTTTCTACACCGTTTTGTATAGTAATAAATTTCTGGAGAGCGGCTTCCACATCGCGCAGCTTGAAGCTATAAATCTAGTCATGGCTTTGAAAAGTCTGTCCCCCCGTGATCCTCAAAATTATCAGATTGTTATTAACACTGATAATTCAGCTTCCCAACAGGTGCTTTCCTCTGGTACTGCGAAAGACACGGTCTTGTGCGCCTGCGCCAGGGAGATTTGGCGCTTTGCTGCGATTAATAGCTGCGTGGTGCAGGTGATTCACAAACCGGATAAAGACCTGATACTAGCTGATGCCCTAAGTAGGTTGTTCTTTGATGAAAATGCAAAATTGCTCACTGGCGACTTATGCCGTAAGATGCTTTTGACCGAAGTACATGTTTCTCATGATTGTGATATCTTTGATTTGTACTTGTAATATCTGCTAGTTGATAACTTGTTTTGTTGGCCTCATCAACTTGCAGACAGAAATCGCGCAGTAGTGAATAGGCTTAGCGTGTATTTTACGGCGGGACTGTCGGGAGGGACGTGGCATAATAAACGGGTACAATTTAGGGAGTATTTGCAGTTCTGTAAGAAGCTGGGAGATAACCCTAAGAAACCCCATCTTAAAACGGTAATGTGGTACGCTTTATACTTAAATGATGAATTGAAAACAGAAGGGGCTATCAGAAACTATATGAGTGGGGCCAGAACCTGGGTGAGGCTGTTACGGGGAAACACTGAGGCATTCGACTGTTACGCACTTTCAGTAATTAAATCCGGCATGTACAAATTAAAACATAATACTGTAATTAGAGCATTTCCGCTGAATATTAAACACATTAAGATACTTGTATTAAAATTTAGAAAAATTGGCGAAGATGGTTTGGTGTTGATTGCTGCTTTATTAATAGGTTTCCTATGTTTGTTAAGACAATCCAATTTGTTTTACTCCGAGGTACTGGGGGATGGCGGTCACATGCTGCTCGGTGGTGATATCAGAGCACACAAGGCACACCTGACAGTAACAGTCAGAAGCACGAAAACAACACGTAGATCAGAGGACATCTACAAAATTGAGCTACCCCGGGTACACAATCCCGAGCTCTGCCCACTGCATGCGTGGACTAAGTACAGTCGCCGTTTCCGGGTGTACGAGGGCGCCCCAGCATTCGTGATGTCGAACGGGGCTCCTCTGACTGCCCGGTTATTCACTGAATGCATGCGCATTGCACTGAAATCTGCTGGACTTCCCTGGTGGCCACTGGTCACATGCCATAGCCTACGTCGAGGGGGAGCCCAAGAATATGCAAGGGTGGGCATGTCTTTGGACACCAGACAAACTCTGGGACAATGGAAATCAGAGAGTGTCTTTAGCTACGTAAACAAAAAACTATTTAGATAAGGACCATCAGCTCTCCTGTCCCAATTTGGCAAGTAACAGATAAAAATAACCTTAAAGTCTCTCCAGGTTGTACTACCTGCGATTTTAGAGTAGTTAAAAGCTAATAGCCTCAATTGTACTATTGAGAGGAGCTTAGATGGTAGTTGTTCAGTAGTGATAGAATTATACAGGCTGTGTAAAAATTTATTAAGCCTGATTAATAAATTTATTAGCCCAAAAGTAATTATCTGTGTCTGGTTTTGAATTATAATAGTTGTTTCTCAAATGTGGATGGGGGGGGGGGGGGAGGGGTCGGGTCCATGGGCAGGGGGGGGGGGTGGACACGCAGGGAGAGAGCAGGCATGAGAGAGGGCGAAGTTAATGGGTCGTTCAGAAGGTCGTATTATATATTTGCAGTGCCAGGTTTTGGGCCTGAATAACCAGGTGAGCTCTGTATTCATTTTTAAAGTCAAGGATCGAACCCGCTTCTCTGGTTTTGGTTGGGAGCTCATTCCACATGACACTTCCTTTGTAAATCGGAGCTCTGATTAACTTATTTGTATTAGGGTTGGGCATCCAGAGCAGAGTCGGTGTCCCCCTTCTCATTACCCTGGTTGTGCGATCTATGTATTTGTCATCACTCGCACGTTTATACATCAACGTCATTAGGTGTAGGTTCCTACGTACATCCAGAGTGTCCAGCCCTGCTCTGCTATGCATTTCAACCACACTTAGTATCTTGCCTTGGAATACTGTTCTGAGGGCTCTGTTTTGCGTTCTTTGTAATTTGGTCTCCTGCTGCTGTTAGTTAGTTTGTTGTTGTTTTACGTCCTAGCAACATCTAAGGTGACAGTGCACACTCATGGCAACTTTATAGTGCTGTCCCACTGGGAAACCAGGCCGAGAGCACCATGACCTGGTATCCCACTCAGTCACATTATCCTGACACTGAGCACACCAGTCCTTGCCCTATCCTAATAATGCCGAGCGCCTGGCTAGGAAGCAACAAGTATCAATTTTAAAGTCATTGGTTTGACTCGACCGGGACTCGAACCCACAACCTACCAGCACGGGAGATGGACGCTCTAACTCATTCGGCCATCCCGTCTGGTCTCTGCTTTGTTAGTAATCCATAGATGATATCATTGTAGTCTATAATTGGTATTATTGTTGACTTGTACAGCTGCAGCGCAGTATTCTCACTTACATATGTCCTTATTTTTCTGAATGTGTTCATTTTTAGTGCCAGTGTTTGGTTAAGTCTTGCCAGGTGTTGGGTACCACTTAGAGTCGCATCGAGAGTTGTGCCTAGGTACTTATAGGAGTTCACTTCACGGAGTACTAAGCCACCCATCCGCAGTTGTATTGGCCGGGCCCTCACCTTCTTGGCTTTGGTTCCATAGATTATGTACTCAGTTTTAGTGCCATTTAGTGTTAGTTTATTCTCATGGCACCATGTGTTCACTCCATCCAGCGCCATTCCAGCCTCGGTTGTGGCTATGGCAAGGTCATTGTTATGTATTGTTAGTGCTGCATCATCGGCAAATAATGTGAAAGATGCTTTGTTGGAAACTAGAGGTAGGTCATTTATAAATATTAGAAACAGTAGGGGTCCCAGAGTGGAGCCCTGTGGAACTCCTGTTTTTATTTCTCGAGTGGTCGAGTTGGTGCCACTTAATTTTGTGTATTGTTTCCTATTGCTGAGGTAATTTGTGAGGAAGCTATGTGCTCTATTGCCTAGCCCATCTCGTTCTAATTTATGCATGAGGATTTTATGGTCGATCGTATCAAATGCCTTCTTGAAATCAAGGAAGACTGCGATAGTAAGATCACCCTTGTCTATGTTTGACAAAAGTTCATCCAGTAGAGACGCCAGTGCCCCAGTGGTGGACCTATTTTTCCTGAAGCCATTTTGCTGGTAGGTCAAATAGTTAGAGGACTCAAGGAATGTCTTAATTTGGTCATGTATTATTTGTTCTATGATCTTGCCAGGCAGTGGGAGGATCGATATTGGGCATAGTTCACTACAGGTTTGCGGGATGTTGACTTTAGGTATGGGCGTCAGTGTGGGCACTTTCCAGTCACCAGGGAAGATGCCTGTACTGATTATTAGGTTATATAAATGTGTAAATTCTCCACTCAGTGTTGTGATCTGACTTTTTATCAAAGTGGTACTGATGTCCTTCATTCCTGATGATTTGTAGATAGATATTTTGTTAGTTCTATCAATGATTTCTTCCTGGGTGGTTTCCAAAAGGTCATACTTTTCTTTATTTAGTTTGGCATGGAAGGTTTTGTGTTTATCATCCTTCTGTTTGAATTTATTTGCTAGTTTCTCACCTATATCTATGAAATAGTTATTGATTTCCTCTGCCAATAATTCATCTGGGATTTTAATACCAGTCTCTTCACTTGCAAGGCCACTGATTCTTGTCTCGTTTTTAGGTTCGATTTGGTTTATTTCATACCAACATTTTCTGGCATTCTGTTTATATTTGTCTATCTGGACTTGATAATACCTTGCTTTGGCTTTCCTTACTTCACTCCTAGCCTTTCTGACCATACATTTAGCTATGAATTCATCCCCTGGATCTTTTGTTTTCTCAAACTTTTGGATAAAGTAATCTCTATCCTTTTGAAGCTCTAGAAGGTCATCATTAAGGTAACCTCCCATGGTGATTCTGGTGGTGATCTCGGTTAGGGGACAGTGCCTGTCAGCTGCAATAGTGATTGTTGCGTTTAGCATATCCCAACATAGGTTGGGGTCTCTCATATCCAGAAATTCGGCGCTGTTTATTTCTTTGAGTGTGCCAGACAATTCATTAAAATTGCAGTTCCTATAAGAACGTCCCCAGTGACAGGTGATTATTATTTTTTTTATTTTTTTTTTTAAATTATAAATATTGGTTTGTGGTCGCTTATGTTATAGTTAAGGACTCCAGCCTTTGTACAATGTTTGATATTGGTAAGTGCCAGGTCTATTGTTTTGTTAGTGTTTTAGTTACCCTGGTTGGCTGCTGGATCATTTGTTGCAACTCATGTTCAGCTGCAAGTTGCTTTATTATCACTACCATCGTAGGCCTCTTACCATTATATTCTTCATTGAAGCCGCCAATGAGGAGTATCTCATATTTATCGATATTGGCTATATTATTCAAAGAGTTACTTATTGGCCCAATTCCTTCGGTTTAGGTTCCCATTTAGGGGTCTATATACGTTGCCGATGACTATTAGTTTTGTATGGGGTCTGGTGACTACAGCCCACTGTAGTTTAATATTGCTATTTGATAGGTTATACTCAGCATGTTTACCTGCATCAACATGGAGTTCTTGCTTAAAGTAAATACCTAGTCCACCACCAGCTTTGGTCTGCCCACTAAGTTGCTTTGTTTTTCTATCAGCCCTTATAAATTGGTAACCTGGTATAGATGTGAGTCTGTCTTCAACTGTTCTATTGAGCCATGTTTCTGATATAGTGAAGACATCAAAACCAGACCTGGGTAGGTCGGCTCTTAGCTGGTTGATCTTATGTGTGAGGCTACGTACGTTTAGGTGGCCAATCTTTAGTCCTGGCAGGCCCTTCAGATCTGTTAGAGGAAGTGCGCCCAGATGACACGGTCCCAAGGGCCCCAGGCCACCATCAGTCTGCCCCCCCTCCCTGGAAATACGGTCCACCCCGTCCCCCGAAGGACCCCCTCCCCCAGTGAGTGTGAATGTGGTTGTGTATTTACTTATGTTATGGTGTATAGCGTATTCTTTGTTGGGCATGGATGCTTGCCCGGAACTACCACCTAGCGGGCATCCAGCTTTAGCTAAACCTGATATTTGGGTTTTACCCATGATGTGGTGGTGGTTGTTGGCTTAGGCTGAGTTCAGTTTTAGTTGCGGTTTTCTCAATCGGGGGGGCATGATATTAGTGTATCATGTTGTAACATTGTGCTGGTTAATTAATGTACGGTCTACTTAATAGGTTCTTGTCAATGTTGTTTGAGTTGATGATATATGACAGTTAGACAGGGATCAGTGACAGCTGAGTGTGGTCAATAGTAGATAGTGTCACCACTTACATATTGGTAATCGGGTATTGACATTTGCTGTAGTTGGTGTTGGGTGATCAAGCAAATGCCCAAGCCAGGGTCAGTATGACAAATGTACATTAAGGACTGTTGTGAATGTGCCATATCAGGCGTACCAGTTCCAAAGGTTGAGCCCAGCCCTTCCATCAGCATGAATAATAATAAAACTAATCTTAGCTTTAGGCCACATGTCGTAGTGTGACAGCCCCGTCTAAGCGTATGGCAGTGACAGTGGGGGTGTCACAGTTTCAGCTGCCTTTCAGCTTCCACCGTACTGGAAAGTCACACATGGCAAGACTCATGTCATGAGTCATGAGACGGGTCACAGAATTCAACTGGTTTTCCATTGAAACAATGGACCAAAATTACCCATAAAAACGCTTTATAAAGTGTCACAACTTTCTTGATAATTGTCACAGGATGATGATTTAGGTATCACTAGAAAGGACTTTCCAATACCTTTGCAATGATATATTTTATGTTGGAATCTGTTGATTTTAAATTTGTTTGTCACATACCTGCAGCCCCGGCCCGCATAGTCTATACTAGTACTACAATGCTAGTTCTAACACTAGATCTGGCTAGATGTAAGCGTAGATGGTATAAGATATGAAGACTAGTTTTATGTAAATGCAATGGTAGATAAAAGAATCACATCTCAATTTAATATATATATATATTTTTAATTGGTACTCTGCATTTAAACCAGCTGAAATGAGCTGAAACTAACCAACTATTGCTCTATTTGTTTCTATGTGAAACGGCACAGATCCACTTTGTTTTGCCAACCAAGGTCATTCATAATAATACTTGTATATTATTCACATGTATTTTTATATGTGGCTCTACTATGGACCAATTTTTTGGGCTAATAAATTTATTACTTAGGCGTAATAAATTTTTACAAGATGGCGGGAGATCGGCCATGTTTGTCGACGTGGACGGATTGGCTGAGGCCGAGTTGGTTGTAAAATATGGTTAATGACATATGTAGAACTAGAAAATTAGTATGGTTAATCAGATATTGGTTATATATTTCTTACGGGACTGAAGGCACCGGCGGCATTGAGTATGGAAGGAAATCTTGCAGTGAACTGGAGAGATTGGATAAAAGCATACAAGATATTTGCAACTGCTACAGGCGCGTCGGCAAAGGCAGAACGCGTGCAATGTTGCCTGTTTTTGCACATTGCGGGAAAAGAAGCTCAGAAAATCCATCAAACATTCCAGTTCGATGACTCAGAGAAAGAAAAGTATGCGCCATTGGTGGAGGCCTTCCGCAAGTACTGCGCAGGGAACGAGAACATCACCGTCACAAGGTACAAGTTCAATTGTTACAAACAAACAACAGAAGATATGGACACATTCATTACAGAAGTAAAAAGGAAAAAAATAGCTCAGTGTGACTTCGGAGCGCTTGAAGACGCTCTTTTATGTGATAAACTAGTCTACAGCATTAAAAGTGACAGTGTGAGAGATAAGCTCCTGCAGACCGAAGATTTAACGCTCGAAAAATGCTTGAGCGTCTGCAGGTTAAGCGAACATAATACATCAACGTTAAGAAATGTGTCAAGCAGTGAGGCTGACGGAGACAACCACGTGGACGCCATTACGCGTGAGCAAGCATTGCCACGGCTGAACAGACAATATAGTACAGCGCGACTGCCACCACCCACGTGGAAGCGGCCAGCACGCCAATATCAAGGCAACACGGCAGGACTGAAAATAGACTGTAGCCGGTGTGGCTACCAACATGTGCGCTGGCAGTGCCCGGCGAAAGACAAGACCTGTATGGCGTGCAATAAGGTGGGGCATTTCGCCAAAGTTTGCAGAAGTGCCAGAACCAGCGGAAACTCAGTGAATGCTATAGAAGTAGAGAGCGTCAGAAATGAAGACAAATGGATGCAGGACGGAACAGCAATTTCGGAGGACGAGGACTTGTTCATAGGAACGTTGCAAGAATGCCATACATCAGGAGCGAATTTGTGGTACGCAAACATTCAAATATGCAACGTAAACGTGGAATTCAAGTTAGACAGTGGTTCGGAGGCGAACTTGATACCAAAAGAGCTGTACGACCAACTTACGGGCCAGAAGTTAACCAAGACCACGTGCAACTTAGTCACGTACACCGGCCATCGCGTGACGCCCGTCGGGGAAACGGTAATCAACGTGAAGGGCCACCCACTCAAGTTCCAGGTGACTACTACCGGCACACCACTACTAGGCCGAGACGCGTGTGTCGCACCTCACTTGATTGCACGTGTCAATGAACTGTCCATCCCTGGAAAGGTCGGCGCGAAAGCAGAAAAAATGGTAAATGACTATAATGATGTATTTGTAGGGTTGGGCAAAATCAAAGCAAATGCTCATATCCACATAGATAACAATGTAACACCAATAGTTGATCCTCCTCGGAGAATACCTCATGCTGTAATAACAGATGTAAAAAAAGAATTAGACCGCATGGTAAAGCTAGGAGTAATTGTATCACAGTCAGATCCGACCACGTGGGTTAATTCAATCACCATTGTGCGTAAGCCAGGAAAGACCCGCATTTGCCTAGACCCTACCAAAATGAACAAAGCTATAATGAGAGGCCCATATCCGACATGCACAATAGAACAAGTAGTGGCAAACACATGCGGTGCGTGTTATTTTTCGGTGTTAGACGCAAACTCGGGATATTGGCAAATTGAATTAGACCACGAGAGTTCATTACTTTGTACATTCAATACCCCGTGGGGAAGATACCGCTACACCAGGTTGCCATTTGGCATAAAAACGGCAGGGGATATTTTCATAGAACAAATGAACACTATGTTAGAAGACTTAGAGGGGGTGAGTGTCATTACAGATGATATCTTAGTGTACGGAAATACAGAAGAAGAGCACAACCAAAGGTTAAAAAGGGTGTTAAAAAGAGCCAAGAGAGTTAAACCTAAAATTAAACCCAGCTAAGTCACGAATTTGCAAGCGAGAGGTAAATTACGTAGGGCACACGTTGTCGGCCAGTGGATTGAAACCTAGTAAAGAGCGGATCCAAGCAATCATAGACATGCCCACACCCCAAGATAAACAGACCCTACAAAGGTTTCTAGGCATGGTAGGATACGTCGGGAAGTTTATCCCAAACCTTGCAGATGTAACTGCACCGTTGCGCATGGTACTGAAAAAAGAGGTCGCTTGGCACTGGCAAGAAAGCCAAGAAGAAGCATATCAAAGACTAAAACATCTATTAGTAACTGCACCGGTATTAACGTTCTACAATGTAAAACAGCAAATTGTAATGCAGGTTGACGCATGTAATTCTGGGCTAGGGGCCACCATATTTCAGAACGAAAAACCAGTTTCGATGGCTTCTAAAGCTCTGAACAAAGCAGAAATGAATTATGCTATAATTGAAAAGGAAATGTTAGCCATCTGCTTGGGTTGTAAAAAGTTTCCTGACTATATCTATGGCAAACCGATAACCGTGCAAACCGATCACAAGCCCCTGGTCTCAATCATGCAGAAACCTATTCATTTGCTGTCAACAAGAATGCAGCGCATGAGAATGCGCCTGCAAAATTACGATTTAAATGTTATCCATGTTCAAGGCAAATTGATGTATTTTGCAGACACCCTGTCACGAGCGCATTCCCTAAAGACAACACCGACAAACCTGTTCGACAAAGAGGTAACAGTAGCAGAGGTCAGCGTAGCACGAGGGCACTTCCAACAGATACAACAAGAAACCAGCAGCGACAACGTGCTTCAACAGATAATAACACTAACTAAAAATGGATGGCCAGAAAACAAAAACAATCTAAATAATGACGTAAAACCTTATTACACGTTCAAAGACGAGATTACAGTACAACAAGATATGGTGTTAAAAAACGATCGAATAGTCATTCCTAAATCAATGCAAAAACAAATGCTAGCACTCATACATGAATCTCACATGGGGGTGGTAAAAAGTAAGCAAGTTGCGAGGGACAGTGTATTCTGGCCCGGGCTGAACAAACAAATCGAAGATTTGGTAAGCAGATGCGCCACATGTCAACAATTTCGCAATGCCCAGCAAGCTGAGCCGCTGGTTCCACACCCTATCCCTGAGTTACCATTCCAAAAAGTAGGCATCAATTTTTTTCATGTAGAGCAGCGGACATTCTTGTTAATAGTCGATTACTACAGTAAATTTCCCGAAATCATTGAAATGAAATCGACTACAAGTATACAAACAATTGAAGAACTAAAAAGAGTATTCAGTCGTTATGGAATTCCAGAGGTGGTAGTGTCCGATAACGGACCGCAGTTCAGTAGTGCTGAGTACCAAGAATTTGCAAAAACATACGGGTTTACACCAAAATTTAGCAGCCCTATGTACGCCCAGAGTAATGGACAGACTGAAAGGTTCGTACAAACGATAAAAAGAATGTTGAAAAAAACTATCATAGAGAATGGAGATATCCATATTGCAATGCTAAATTATCGGAACGCGCACGTACAAGGGTTGAACGCCTCACCCGCTCAGTTGTTGATGTCGAGGGAGCTCAGGTCGAAAATACCGAGAATAAAAAAAAAGTTACAGCCTCACGCACAAACCCGCATAAAACCACAAATGCAAGCATGCCAACACAGGCAAAAAGAGTATTTTGATAAACGGGGTACAGTGAATCATTCCACGCTACGAAAAGGAGATGATGTTAGATACAGGGACCAACACGATAACTGGGCGAAAGGAGTGATTATTAATCAGGCAGGTACGTACCCGAGAAGTTACAACATAAAAGCCATGCAAGACATAGTCAGGCGGAACCGCAAACACATCATAAGGTGCCCGAAAATAGCACATGCACAGAACAGCACAGAGGTCAAAACAATCAAGCACACAGGCAGGGTCAGGTCGCACAAACAGACCCGCACAAGGGTCATCTAATCAAGTACATCACGCGACATGGCCGAACCAGCAAACCGGTTGACAGATATAGAACGGAAGTACCACCCAAACACAGTAGATTTAAGAAATAATTATGTACTAGATTGATAAGAATAAACATGCCGATGTACTGTAGTAAAAAATAAAAAATAAAAATGTATATTGCGTTAAGATTAATGTAAGACTATATACCCTGTTGGCACTCACGCAAAAGACAAGATGTGCAATGCAATTTGCAGAAAGGAAAAAAGGGAGATGTAGTATATGTGGTTTACTAATGTCCCGAGTGAAGACTGACTTTATGAACGACCCCGGTCGTTCGGGTAGGATCACGTGACCAGAGTGGAGTTGTAATGGAAAACCCTAAAGCTGAAATAAAGCCACTTACGTACTAGAGCTTGTCGTGTCCACACATACATTTGTTACAATCAGGGCTTAAACTTAGGGATTTTAGTCTAGGCGAAAACCGGATGCCTAGGTTATGATATTTAGGTGTCCGGTCGAAGATCTAGGGTCCGGTTTGATCTACTAATAGGCATACAAAAATGTAACAAAAGGAACGATATAATACAGCCATCTACGACTTTTGTTTTCTGATTGGCACATCCATGGTTTCCCCCTGGAGACCGCAAAATTAGGCATATACATATATATTTACTGCTAATTTATGGCAAGTTCCATGCCAAACTAGATTTGCCACAGGTGAATTCCATTTACCCACCACCATAACTTGTTAGTTATACAAGACCCTATTTTACAATTTACAAAAATAATAATGGTGATATGTGAATTCCCCCTACCCACCATTCCTATCCTATAGTTGTTGGTTATATAAGACCCTATTTTACAATTTACAAAAATAATAATGGTGATATGTAAAGTTTATGGTAAGTAGAGATTGGTTGTGAAAATAAATGGCATTGCATTCATGGCCGGTGATTCGATTTTTTCTATTTTCCTACAACCTTGACATAAGCAGAGATCCAGTTCTAATCATCAGACTTGCAACAAAAATAGACCAAAATCGGATTTATTTCCATTTCCCTACCAAGTTTGTACAGCCACAGATCCACTTCTAATAATCAGATTGACTTACAACAAAACCACTAAAAAAAAGTGTGTATATAACTAGACAATACAAGTGCCTGTAATATAACCTTTATATCCATTCAGTCTGGTTGTGTGGAGGAAATTATTGCTATCGTTTTTACAATGACCACAATGTGGACTTTAGTTTTGACATAATAGGTAGGCCCTACTACTGACGCTGGAAATAACTTAACACAATCCATAGGAAGGTGAAAAATTAAAATGGGCCAACAACCAGTCTGGATTAATAAGAAACTGTGCGATCAAGAAAATAAACACAATTACAACAAAAGGCAGACAAAACCGTTTAAAGTATATCAGCACAAACAATTGGAATCTGAAAGTTTTTTTAATTCATTAGTCACATAGTTTGTTTAGGTTAACATCTTTACTGTTCTGGTACATGATACACCATTCTTTATGTTTAGCTAATGTTTGTAACCTTTTGTTAGAATATCTTACCAAATAAAAAATAAAAACAATTACAATATAGCTACACGGCTAAAGTTAAATGTCTTAGAGCGAGTTATTTCTATATTTTATAACATAAAATTAATTGACTATATATAAAGTCCTTATTGAATTTCAACAAAAATCCAAATATTTTCTATAACGAATGATAATCTAACTACTGAACAGAATTATTTTGAATAAGGGCGTTATAAAATAAACTAAGGTTAACACATATGTAGGCCTATTAAGTAAATTCTAACGTTAAAGGGGTTACAGTAGCCGTTTGCTGCTATGAGCATTTCTCCCATGAGAAGTTGTTATAAATAATAAATCTTAGTATAGACAAGCCAACTATAGATTCACCACCGACTACATTTGTAAAACTATCATTTGCTACCCTATATCAAATCAGTGTTATTAGACACTGGGATAACTATAAATGAAACAAAATGTATGGTTTACATCTGATGGAAAGAAAAAGTTAATCATGTATTAATATGGATACAGAAAATAAGGTACAATTTCATTTTCAAGAAAGTGAAAGTGCAATTCCTGTTATGTTGGTCCCTTTAATATATCTGTTTGTGGAAGATTCTCTGGCAAAAGGTAGAAACAGAGCCACACCAATTAGTCCTGCTGCTAAGTTACTGGATGCACCAAGAAATTACATCACTGTATGCAATCGTAACAGGAAGTGGAGCTATTAGGTACTCCGTAGCACCAACGTTTCTTCTCTTCCTCCCTTCCCTATGCGTTTAAGCGCTAGGCTACATATCCCATATCACCTCTTTTAGTGCTAAGGGCCTAAAAGTGAGATCTCACAACGTCAAGTACATTGTCCTTTACCTAGTACCACTTAAATAACCGACAAGTTATTGTCTCAACACTGATATACGGACAGTCTTGGAAATCTATTATACCAGTTATCAATCTTGACACCAGACCTCACAATAACACTATCAAAATGCTACCGAAATAGCAGTGTCAGATCAAACATATTCATCAAATATATAATTAAAGACTGGAATTACATCACTGACAACCTCAACAAGCTTCCATCTGAGGTCCACCCCAGTATTCCAACTATTCTTTGCATTTACCGGATGCATTTTGGCAAAAGGGATATGATGGTTTATATCCTTGAAAAATGGATCACTTGACCAAGTTCAGGACTAGGACCATCAGCTGCGTTCATGAAGTGCCTGCTTTTGTTGTTCGCTGTCTCACATTGGGTTGGCTGGGATCACCTTTCCCACAACCTCACCGAACCCGATACGATAACCATTCCCTTCGCAGTAACCTAAAAGAATGAGATGGGTATATACAAGATATAATATGGTAACTCCAGAAGAAAATCAGTCGGTGGAACTTCAGGGCATTTACCACACCGGTCACTGGTGCTATATAAGCAATCTCCAACAGCACTTCCATATGACATACTGGTAAGCGTATAAAGGAACCAACCTTTTGGTATTTGAGGTAAAGGACATGCAGTCCATTAGGATAGGAAAATTCTGACAGGCACACGATTGCCTACTTGATAGTTTTATATATAGAGGTGGGTGCAAAACGGCCATAGATAAGCTGTTATAATCTAAATTGATGAAACAGACAAACAACAACACCGTTGCAGTACACCTACCTGTCATGGTTACCTCGTCACCGTCAGCCAGGAACTTGCGAGTGACTCCCTCGCCAACAGTAATGGGATTCTGCCCACGCCAACTCAGCTCCAGCATACTACCGAATGAGTCCTTTGTCTGTCATGACAGAAAGCTCTTCAGTTATTTCACATGACCTATTCACAATTAATATTATATCTATCAGAGATTTTTTTAAAACATAAATGCAATAACAAGTTATATTATATAATTTACTAAAAGATTTCTAATCTTCACTGCCGTACCCACATCGGCAAGGCTTATTTGCATGCTTCAGACAATATTGGGGAAAATCGAAATGTTGCTATGGTGATCGAGTTATGACTACTTTAATATTCAGTTTGTTTGTTTATTGCTGTTTTTACGTCCTAGCAACATCTAAGGTCATATCAGGATGGGCTTTATTATTCAAGAGTTCGAAGGACTCCATTGATTTATGATATGCAGACGGAGTGTTGACCTATTCCTACCGAAAAAGACAGGAAACGGTGGAACAAGCCAACTGTTTTATCGTTCTATTTATACATACACACACAGCCGCTAATAGTGAATGATGTTGAGTTAGTTCTAGATGTAGGTTAGCGAGTCCCTGGGCCATATGCATGGAGCGGTGTTAGCGGCGTGAGGTGTTAACCCTCTAACACCGGGTAACTATCACTGGTTATCAGGGGCGTCACGAAGTATGTCACGCCATATGCATGGTGGCCTAAACGGTTCGTGTTAGCTATATGTGAATTAATTTTACATTATGGAAATCTCTCTGATCCTGTTGCCGGCGAGCACCGGTATTGCACAATATCGCCGCCGATTCGGCGGCCGGAAACCAGCAGCCTTGTTACTGGTGAGCCTGTTGCCTCTTTAAACTACTAAACTAAATTTAAATAATATAAAGGTTTTTGTGAAAAATCTCATTTTGAATATAAAAATGCTTCATTGAAATTGTGGCCAACCTGGGCACTTACATCAGAAAATTCAAATACCCATGATTTCAACTGTACCTGTCTATTGTAAAACCGCATTTTGACTGCATATATTATGAATGACACTGCTTTGTTTTTACGACAAAAGTGGTGTGCCTGGTGTGCTTCGAGTGTATGACCTAGAGTGATCATCCTATAGCTGCTGCTTCATGTCGTCAATTATCAAGAAAAAATCTTCTTCAGAAAAGAAATTAATAGACCTAATTACATAGATTATATATCTCATCAACCAGCAAATAAGTAGTATGTTAGTCAGGCTTAAAAGATAGCGGTTTGCACTAACCAATCTATTAGACTAAAGTAGTACAAGCAAATTAATATCATCTGTACTGGTGATAGTCAGCTTGAATATGACTTGTTAGTTATTCATAGCCATATCAGAGGCTAGTGTAAAAATTGTAAGCCTGCTTAAAAATATATTGTGTATGTATAAATGTTTACCTTTATGGAAATATTATATAAGCGGTGAAAGTGAATCTATTGTGTGCTGATTCTGGAAGGTTCAAGCAGCTAGAGCGGCTTGGAGCCCTGTTGCTTGTTGGGGCAGGTAAGCAAGGCAGCTGGTCAGCAAGTGCTTCCTATCCTAACACCGGTTGGTCACTTCTACCTGAATTTTTCTTTGTGTGGGGAGGAGCATGAGCTTCGCCGTGGTAATAAGTGTAAACGGGCAAAATTACCGCGGAAGTGTACGAAAACGGAGTCTAAGGAGGAATGCGATTTGTCGGATAGTTCGTGCGGAGAGGAACCGCCGCCCCCGGTCCCACTGACGACACAACCGAAAGGAAGAGGATGACAGTCAAGGAGAGCTGCCTGTCGCAATAGTAGAGGACGAGGAGGAGAGGACCTTGAGGAAGCCGTTGGAGGACAGAGCATGCGAGCGCAGGAAACGCGCCCTACGGGTGGAATTGGAGAATTCGTCATGTGACGAAGATGGGTCCCATGGTGGGCGGGGTCATCACGTGAGGGCGTGGAAAGACGATGACGGGGAGGAAGAAGAAGCAGGAGACTTCGTCTTCCGAGTCTGGAGACACGGACAGTAGCACCAGTACAAGTTCGCCCAGTTCATCTTCAAGTGATAGTAGCAGGACGAAGAAAAGCAAGTCAAAGAAAAAAGAAGAAAGAGCAGAGTAAGTTCTCCATTCGGAAATACACTAAAGGTGATAAAAGCTTAAAGAAGCTGAACTTTATTGAGCTAATCTATGCCTGCTTAATCTGGGGAATGAAGCGCTCTGAGAAGATGGGGATGCCTTTCCGGGACATGCGCGATTATATGGCCCACCTCGCATATGACAATGCATGCCATCACGGGGAACTACACCGACGAGGCCTATCGGGGATATGATGCTGCCATTCGGAACAAAGTAAGAGAGAGAGGTCTGCGCTATTTTAAGCACGGTGATCAGGAGTTTTCTCTACTGCATTTCAATTTGGACAACTCAAAATCCATGCGTGAGGTGAAGAGGAGTTTTAAGTCTGCCAGTCAAACAACCAAGGCTACCGGCGGTGCGAACCGCTCACAGCGGGCGTGCTACGCATTTAATTATAGCAAGGAGGGGTGTGTTGCAAAGTCATCTGAATGGGAGCACAGGTGCATTGCTTGCAAAAGCAAGGATCACGGTAGCAAGCAATGTAAAGTGCAGCGCTGACGAGTCGATAGTGTTGTGGAATGCGGGTTGTCACATGTGGCTGGCAAGGAGTGTGTTGGTATATTGGACCAGCCGAGCGGGATAGTTGATTCGTCGCGCGCCACTGGTATGCATGATACTGGGCGGGGCAGCACTCACAGCACGCATGAGGGTGTAAACAACAGCAATACAAATAGCAATTGTGCTGACCATTGTAGCATGACCGGGCCACGCCAACAAGACGACGGCAGCCGTGGGGACAGTGTGGTGAGTGGCACAATATCGGGAGTGTGTTGTGATACGGTGGACCATATGTCAATAACAGAAGGCAAGGGTGCAGCAGTTGAGGATCGTGGTTGCAAACGCGGCGACTACAGACTTAATAATGGATCAGACAAGTGGTTTGAAGTGTGGAAAAATGTGGTCAGTGTATTGAGAGACAATGATGCTATTTATACCATTTGTGCTAAAGATGTATTTGATGGTTTTGTGTGCATTGTTGACATTTTTCATGACTGTTTGCAGGGATTGTGTAATTGTGTTCACTTTGTAGGTGGAGCTCCTGCCCGATTGAAACCTTGTAGAATATTTGTAGAATCAATGTGCAGGGGGGGATTGTGACCCAGATTGAGAGTACCTGATGAGAGGGGCATTGTTTGGTTTTAAAGTTATAAATGAAGGGTGTGAGAGTTGCTATAGAGCAGAAAATTACTCCTCTATTACTAATCCGGAAATTGGTCCAGTTATGACTAACCGCCTAATTAAAGAGATCAGTGAAGGCCTTTTGACTGTTGTCGATCACCCATGTACATGTATACATGCGTACATGTACATGTATACATGCATTGGGGGGGGGGGGTGCCGAAGGGTCACGATGACTTTAGGGCCATCGTTGACTGTTCCAAACCTCGGGATATATGTGTGAATCAATACCCTGATCAATGTACAGCCAAGTTTGGATATAATTTGGTGGAATGTATTACGGTGTCTTTACTACAAGGCGGTTTTCTGTCGACTATCGACATATCGAATGCCTATCGAGCAGTGAATATACACCCGAAGTGTAGGGAACGTCAAGGGCTAACGTGGGACTTTGGTTCAGGCTTGGTGTATCGGCGGGACAACCGGTTATGCATGGGTCTAAGCAGTAGCCCGTACGTGTTCTCAAAGATAAGCGATTTTATTGTTCGCTGTCTGGCGCATGAAGGGTTTGATAGTTGTGTGAATTACCTGGATGAGTTTTGTGTTTTTTCAGGTAATAGGGTTAGCTGTGAATCTGCTCAGTTGAGACTTATCACTATATTGAGATGGATTGGTTTCTATATTAGTTTTTTTTTTAAAACCAGCCCAAGTGACAAGGTTTTTAGGAATAGAAGTGGACGCGGTAGAGATGGAATTATGATTACCTGTAGATAAACTACTCAAACTGCGAGATCAGTTAGGCAAATTTCTGCCGAGAAAGAAAGCTACAAAGAGGGAATTAGAAATGCTAGGGGGAATATTAGCTCACTGCTGTAAGGTTGTCCACGGTGGGAGGACTTTCTCCAGAAGTGTGTACGATTTAATAGCATCAGTTGATAGATCCTGGCATATGGTTAGGCTCAATGCGGAATTTCGCCTGGACGTAAAATGGTGGCTAGACTAAATTTATTACCCCAAAAAATGAATTTCTGTGTCTGGTTTTGAATTATGATTAAGCACAACTGCTTATTACTTGATGTGCTTACCTCTCCGCTGATGGTGCCTGAGGCCAGCAGGTCACCGGGGCGCATGTTGCACCCGGAGACCGTATGATGGGCTAGCTGTTGCTTCATTGTCCAGTACATGTACTGAAAACAGGCAATTATACATCCCTATATGGTTACTTGCGCAATTATCATCACCGTTATTGTTCAGATTGTTCAATCTTTTGACCTAGAAGCCACATGGTGAAAGTGTAAAATGAAGACGCAACAAGGTGACCTATAAAGATAACAGTAGTTAGTGTCTGAAGACAAATAACCGGTGTCAAGTTAGTTTGCATGAAGAAATAGTAAACATAAAACAGCATATTACTACGCAATAGTGGTAAAATACTGAATATTTAAACTTCAGCGGTACGATACCTATTCCGATAGTTGTGTCATGGTACTTTAGCCTGTCAGATTCCAATGCAAGGATTTAAAAGAAAGTTACTATGATTAATTAATAATAAATAATATCGGATCCTCAATTTGCTGAATCTAATGAAGCTAATATATGCTACAATAACCATTTTATAACTTTCAACATCGTTCGGATTTGTGTTATATCATGCATAGCAGTGTTTCTGGTGGTAAATTAAAGAAAGCCATGCGTATCAACAAACAATTAACCTTATGTCTGAAAACACAATCTTCAGGTCAGTTCTCACGTAGAGCTAGTAATACAGAGTTATGACAGTGCGCTTGTATGGCGACTTATCGCTGCCCCACTGGTAGACCACAGGCACCATGACCCAATATCCCACTCATTCATATTGTATACAATTATAGCTACCGGGAAAATCCAGGAAATCCGCGAAATCGCGGAGATCTTTCATCCCTGATTAATGGCGAGCGCCAGGGCTACATAGCGATAGTATAAGTTTCCTTAATTATTTGTTTGACTAGGCTGAGGTTTAAACCCTCGACCTGCCGCATGAGAGTATAGGCGGCAATAACCGACTTGGTCATCCCGTCCAAGTGGTGATAAGAACCAATGATTAGTAACGTTCTGTCTTCAATGAAAGTGGAATATAAACGGGATTGACTCTAGTGCCATTGGACGTCGCACCACATATAGGTTAGGTGTGACGGGACCCCCACCCCCCCCTTCTCTCTCCGCCCCCCCCCCCCCACAAGCGGCATAGTGCAGAATCAACATGATTCACCGCCTCAGTAATGTCGGAGAGCCTGTAGGAGTGATATCCCACAAACTAGCTACTGGTGGGAGTGAGTCTCGCAAGTTACAAACAGACATATATCGAGCCCACTTCATGATTCATAACGATTTTCACGATCGTCTAATGCAAGAACTGTGCGCAGATCAGCATTTTACAGACAATAACTATTAGAGGTATGGAAGCATTCAGAAAGAAAGCAATGCCGAAATTCTGGCGTAAATACCCTTTTTAATAACATGTATGTAAAATGGTTTACCTTGTAGTTGCTGCGGCAAATTGTAGCTGGTGCAGGAATGCCATCCACTAAATAGAAAACGGAGTATATTTTTATATTTATAGACATAATTATTTAGACATAATTAGACATGTACAAAACAAAGCAAGAGATATTAGGCTCAAGGGCTAATCGCGCAATCAAAGATTCATGGATATTTCATAAATTAAATCTGTTACCCTAAATTCCCTATTGAACTGATACATACATTATATATATATAGGTTCTGGCTATAAATGACAAAGAGAGAGACAAGATAGCATTGGGTTGGCAACTTTATATACCAGCATATCGACCAATGGCTCAGAAAATTATGAAGAGTGGGACGAGTCAAACGCCCAGCAGCTGCTTATATAGGCCGGCGCAGGACCGCAGCACATGACGCAGCACACATCCGCAGCACAAGGAGCACAATAATAGATAGATATGAGAATTCAAAACAGTCACATAGCAATAACAATATTAAATAAAATAAGTAAAGTGTATTTTCCGCTGCCTATAGACGTATAACGTTTTATAAGCCCTATATATACACACCCACACCCACGTAGACGTAAAGTACACTAGCATTGATTTAATCTAAGCAATTAGTCGACAAGCAGTAGAACAGATTGTCCAGAATATGGATATAAAAAAACAGCTGAAGCTGGGTCAAGTCCACTCGCCCCTCCCCTGTTATACTGAATCTAATTTGGTTTAGTCTTCAATAACCTAAGTATACAATAAAAGCAGAGAATATGCGACTGCGTGCATTTCCAAAAAAGAATACGACTATTGATTTGCAGTGAAATATATTTAACGTGTTTCAAATTCAAAGAAAGTTAACGCACCTTTCAACTTGACCTCCAGGTTGATGTCAAAGTTGTAGTTATCGTCATGTTGCAGGTAGGGTAATGGCTTCGGGTCCTACGGAAAAAGGTGAAAAATGGATGAGAGCCAATAAGAGGAAACACAATAGGTATGTCTATTGCAAACATTGTTCCTATATATACGTAGCAAGCATCCAAATGGAACTCGATTTAAAGGAAAAAGCCACATTGCAGTAGTTAGGCGGACAATAAAGGCAGAAATTAATCATATATATACCTGCTTCATGTTACTGATGGCGAAAGGCATAAGGGCCTCCATGGGTACGATCCAGGGTGAGATGGAAGTACCCATGTTTTTCGAGAGGAAGGGGCCGAGTGGCACGTACTCCCACTTCTGAATGTCCCGAGCTGAAACCAGAAGGAAGGAGTCAGTAAACCTTATTAATAAACTGAAATAACATATCTTCACCAAATTAAAGCTATTAGGATAGATTACCAGATATAAGAAGAACAAAAACACATCTGCAAGCCCTCCAAGTAAGCATTGCCACTGCTATTTACATCAGTAACACCAGAAGGAAGGAGTCAGTAAGCCTTATTAATAAACTGAAATAACATATCTTCACCAAATTAAAGCTATTAGGATAGATTACCAGATATAAGAACAAAAACACATCTGCAAGCCCTCCAAGTAAGCATTGCCACTGCTATTTACATAAAACAAAACTAGATACATACATGACTAAACATGTACAGGGAGTGTTTCCCTGAGAGTGCAGTGTAAAATTGATCCGACGAATGGCGCCAGTAGTAATCGGATCTTTTATAACATTTTTTTGGGGTCAGTTTCGACATTCCATCAAATGTAGTACACCTAAAGGTGAAAACTGCGACACGTACCACTCCAGTCATTCATGATAACCATGCCAAAGATGTGTTCATGAGCCTTCTCGATTGGGATGGGGTCACCCATCTTGTTTCCATTCCCCGTGAAGAAAGCCATCTCCAGCTCAAAGTCCATCAGCTTACAGGGCCCAAAAACTGGAGGGTTGGCTGAAATAGCAGTACCAATCTCGTTAAGTATTTCTACAAACAGGACAGTCTGGATCTTCGCTGCTTATAAATGATTCGATGTAGAGTTTATATGGTTTGACAACCAATACGCAAAACAATACTTTCCCATTGTAGCATGCGCAGTGAGCTGTTATTTGCAACACTAGTTCTTGCAATTGCCATTAGAGGAGGGTTGGTGGTCGAAATCCTCTATAACATCGTTTCCACAAACCAAGCTACAGTCTTGCATTGCCGTCACGGTGAGGGTTACGTGAGGAAATGCTTGAACAAATGCAATGAAATACATTACCACTTAAAGACATACATAGGCAAAACAACTTTTGACAACTTGTAAGCACACAGATATGTGATAGGGCTGAGCTCCTTATGCGTGCGGCCATCGTATGCTTCATACCTGATCAGGAAATCATCCAATCACTCTGTTATTGTTTAGACACATTTTTCTAATCAAATAGGAAGATCACCTGCTAGGCAATGCTGACCATGAATGCCTGATTACATCACGTTGTCAAATATTCTGATAAAGCTCATTGGTGGGGGAATGCAAATGGTCTATAATGGTAAATGGTATATAGTGCCAGGTGCATGAATGTATATTATGTAGTTGCTGGTGATACTTTACTCATGGTCAATAGTCATTGTGTATTAGTCAGATCTACCCACTACCCCCTCCCCCCTCTGTTAGTCACGGATCACCACACACTCAGCTCAGGCAGGTGGTGGCCAAGCAGCCACACCGCATGGTGGTGGTGGGCAGATCACGGTAGCCATGGCGACAAAGGAATGCTTGATGTTCATTGGTGGAACTGTAAATGCTTGATTCTCATTGGAGAACACGGTCAGGTGGTATGCCATACCAGATCCATGTACCACTATAAATAATAAACCTGAGGGCATTGTCTCTCTCTCTACTTTCATTCTTTATACTCTTCCTTTCTCTTCTTGCCTGTATTGATTTCATTATAGCCTGCCTACACAACCACAGATTCCAGCTGAGGACTTTATACTGTGGTCTAATGAAATTCAAATCAATTTCAGAAACGCAAGAGAAAAGGAAGGGTGGGTCATTACTTACCTTCGTCTGGGCGGGTCTGTCCACAAGGTCGCTTGATGGAGGTGCCTGAGATGACGACTGAAGAGGCCCGACCATGGTAACCAACTGGAAGATGCCGCCTATAGAATGTAACAAGGTTTTCTCTTTTCATATCCACAAAAGACATCATACTATATTGCAATGATCAAGATTATGTGTATATGGGTCACTCTCCTCAAAACTGGCCAGCATGGGGTGGGATTTTAAAACATCAATAAAAAAACATCCTACTTATTTTCCCCCCTATACTTTTCATATTCTTGTTCAGATTTCATGCCAGAAATAAAGGAAATAAAAATAAACCGCATGCAAGTTTAGTCTTTTTTGTTGTGGGACATGGTTGGATCCTTACTAACATCTTGTAATGCATTGATATATCAGACAAAACAGTTCCCAAATCAAAAGGAAGTATTTATTAACATGAATGCATGGTTAAACAAACAAAAATATTTTTTTTAATGTTCAGAAATAACATTACAAATTTGCATCACAAACATAACCAGTGGTATCCTGATACTATACAATTATTGTATGCTAATTAGTCAGTGAATAAAGCACAGCTGGGAATTACTTTTTTGCATCAATATAAGCACTACATATTTCTGTATATTATGCCATGATTAATATGCTTCTCAGTATTAAATTATTTAATTCTGCTCAGATTTTTATTAAGCAGACTGTGGTGTCCTAAATATGTGCTACGTCTGAGCAAATAGAAATTGCACTTTCTACCCATCATCTAAGTATGTAGATAGGGTGCAGTGTTAAATATTCCACCAAACCATATATATACTAAGTAAAAGAGGTTTCTATATAGTAAGTCAGAAATACCTATAATGGAAAAAAAGAATCAGCAATATTTATTTTTATAGATAACTGTTTTCTTGCTTATTTTGTGTGTTCTGTTGAATATACTTAATCACAGATTACACCTTTATTTTTTTATCTCACCAATTTATATTTTACATATATATGTAAAGCGCCCGTCACATCTTACTGGCTTGATTGAGTACCGGACACCACCGGACAAAGAATTTTCTAGTCTGGTGGTGTCCGGTATCAAATTGTATCGAAATGTACTGAAATGTTGCGCTATTCGCTGGACGAAACGGACAAGTACCGGACAAGTACCGGACATGCCGAAAACTGACAAAAACACACCTACACCCTCACCACACACACCTACACCTCAATCACACACACCTACACCCCCACCAGACACCTCGGCCCCACCAGACACCTACACCCCCACCACACCCCTAACCCCGACCACACACATACACCACCACCACATCCCTAAACCCCCATCACACACCTACACCCCACCAATTCACTAAACCCCGACCACACACCTACACCCCCACCGTCCGCACACCACACACCTACACCCCCACCACATCCCTGAACCCTCACCACACACCTACACCCCCACCACATTCCTAAACCCCCAGCACATCCCTAAACCCCCAGCACACACCTACACCACCACCACACACCTAACGCCCACCACACACCTACACCCCTACCACATACCTAAACCACACACCTACCCCAGCCACACCACACTCCCTTACCCCCCACCACAGCTACACCCCCACCACACACCTCCACCCCCACCACATCCCTAAACCCCCACCACCACCCCTAACCCCGACCACACCCCTAAACCCCCACCACACATCTACACCCTGACCACACCCCTAAACACCCACCACCCACCTACACCCCACATCCCTAAACCCCCCCTCTAACACCTACACCCCCACCACAGCTACACCCCCACCACACCCCTAAACCCTCACCACACATCTACACACCCACCACACCCCTAACCCCCACCACATACCTACACCCCACCACATCCCTAAACCCCCACCACACACCTACACCCCACCACATCCCTAAACCCCCACCACACAGCTACACCCCAACAACACCCCTAAACCCCCACTGTAAAGAAGCACGCGTTGACACAGCGAGTGGAGTTGAACGACTGGTTTATTTTAGCTCTCACTTTACCACATCGACTAGCCCGCCCCCGCACTCCGCGTGAGCACGCCCCCGCAGTTACGACAAGGGTCGCATATATTACATCTCCCTTTTTTTTTTATAACAACAAACGTATGTACAACTGGTATAAGCTTAAATCTAACAACTTTCTCTAGTATTACATGTTATCGTTAACGGTAGAGTTTATCAGACATTTATTTGTATGAGAAGCAAACTCTGCTTTCAAATAAGTATATATCTTAAGCTAACATTGTCGCTTGTCTGAAAGATAGAATGTATTAACTTTTAACTACAGTATGTTCAATTAAGCGAATTGTCGTATCAACGATAGTGATAACAAGTCCCTTATGGTTACGTATCGTCTGCTAATTTCTAAAGTCTAAATCTTAAATGTAACAATGTGTAATTTTTTGTTGTCAACTAACTATCATGGTCAACTTCTACTTGCACTAGGTCTGTAATCTCAGTTATATCTATCCTTTATTATATTTGCCGTTCAATTTGCCCGTGGTCTGGCCGCTTGGCGCACGTGGCCTCCATGTCCCGTCCGCGCGTCTACCCGCGCAGGTGCCTAATTGTTTTGTTGTCCCTTGCCGTGTCTGACCACAGGTGCTTAATTGCTTGTCTATTTGTATGCTGGCCAACCCTAGTCTGACCGACTTGCTTGTCAAACGACCGAACCTTGTTATGTAACCGTCAGCCTGTCCGATTTGACCATTGATTGTTTCTCTTACAGCCGGTGTACTTGTTTTTGTCTTATCTACTGGTTGCGGCTTGGGCGCTTTGAATAGATGTTTTCGATTTCGCCTCAACTTCTTACCTTCTTGATTAACTACCTCGTAATCTCTATGTCCTGGGTTATTTACTTTTGTAACTTGCCCATTTGCCCATTTGCCTTCATGTGTTATGTACTTAACTAAGTCATTTTCTTTTAATGGAGCGTGCTCTTTTCCGGCGCGTTTATTATAATACTTTTGTTGTATTTTTTGTCGTTGTTTAAATTCGGCACCCGTTGACTCTGGGACAAGGGGTTTCAAATGCAGTTTGGTCGCCGGTAATTTAGAACGCAGCCTGCGGTTCATTAATAGTTGTGCGGGTGAAACATTTATGGTATCTAGAGGGGTATTTCGGTAGTTTAATAGCGCTAAATTATAATTTAGGCGTGATGACTGTGCCTTTTTTTATTAGCTTCTTTATTGTTTACACATAACGCTCCACCTGGCCGTTACTCTGTGGATAATGTGGGTTTGTATGGTTGTGCTTAAACCCATATTCTTGTGCAAAATTCCGAAATTCTTGGGACGCGAATTGTGGGCCGTTATCAGAAATTAATATGTCGGGTACTCCATGTGTACCGAAAATTTCGAGCAATGACTTGATGATATCCCTACTGGTGGTCTTTGATAATTCTCTAACTTCTGGAGATTTTGAGTAGTAGTCGATCACCAATAAATATGTTTTATTTTCAATTTGAAATAGATCAGCTCCTACTTTTTTAAATGGGCTGTTGGGTATTTCGTGCGAAATTAATGGTTCAGAATGAGGGAGACTCCAGTGTTCTTGGCAAATTGAACATCTAGCTACGATATCTTCCAACTGTTTGCTCATCCCTGGCCAGAATACATTGTCTCTGGCCAGTTGTTTGCATTTAATCACCCCCATGTGTGTCTCATGTAATATCCCCAAAACTTCTTTCTGGAGAGATTTTGGTATAATTACTTGGTTTCCTTTGAATAACATATTGCTATCTGCAGTTATTTCATCCTTAAATGTGAAAAATGGCTTAATGTTTGCTGGCAACATTTTATTTATTGGCCATTCACTCTTGTTTTTGTTTGTTGTTGTTTTACGTCCTAGCAACATCTAAGGTCATATCAGGACGGGTACCGACTTGTAACAGTGCGCACTCCTGGCGACTTTATAGTGCTGTCCCACTGGGAAACCAGGCCGCCGGCACCATGACCTGGTATCCCACTCAGTCACATTATCCTGACACTGAGCACACCAGTCCTTGCCCTATCCTAATAATGCCGAGCGCCTGGCTAGGAAGCGACAAGTATCAATTTTAAAGTCATCGGTTTGACTCGACCGGGACTCGAACCCACGACCCCACGATCTACCAGCACGGGAGACGGACACTCTAACTCATTCGGCCATCCCGTCTGGTCCCATTCACTCTTGACTAACCATGTTACTTCTATGAGCGTGTCATCTACCAATGTGTTGTTTTGTACACGTTGTAGCATGTTTGGAGCTATGTCGATAGAAGCTATGGACAACTGGTTGTCGAAAAGGTCATTTGGCGCTGTGCTAGTGGTGTGCGACCGGGACAGTGCATCTGCAAAATACATGTTACATCCATTAATATGTATTACATTGATATTGTAGTTTTGCAGACGCATCCGCATTCTCTGCATACGGGCAGATAGCATGTGCAGAGGTTTCGACATAATATTCACAAGGGGCTTGTGGTCAGTTTCTACTGTAATTTGTTTTCCATACACATAATCATGGAACTTAACACATCCAAAACATATAGCCAGAAGCTCCTTTTCAATGACTGCATAGTTTGCTTGGGTATCATCCAAAGCTTTTGACACCATAGCTATCGGTTGACATTTTTGAAACAAAGTGGCTCCTAAACCTGACTTTGAAGCATCTACTTGTATTGTGACATTTTCGTTTACATCATAGTATCTTAGTACTGGAGCAGACACTAACAATTGTTTTAATAGCTTAAATGCTTCACGCTGTTCATGTTGCCAATGCCAAGTTATGTCTTTCCCTAGAACTACTCGTAAGGGCTTAGTAACTTCTGAGAACTTCGGAATAAACTTGCTGACGTATCCGACCATGCCTAAGAATCGCTGAATACCAGCTTTATCGGTGGGTTCTAGCATATCCGTAATTGCTTGTATGCGCTCCTCATTTGGCTTCAGGCCTTGCTGGGTTAATACATGTCCTACATATTTAACTTCTGTTCTACAGATGCGTGACTTTTTTGGATTTAATTTTAAATTTGCCTGCCGCGCTCGACACAAAACCCGTTCTAAGTTATCATTATGCTCATGAATTGTGGCCCCATATACCAAAATATCATCCGTCATGACATTAACCCCAGGCAAATTACCTAATATAGTATTCATTTCACTTATGAATATGTCGCCGGCTGTTTTTATGCCAAATGGAAGGCGCGTGTAGCAATACCTACCCCATGGGATATTAAAAGTGCACAATTTGGAGCTTTTTTCATTTAATTCGATTTGCCAATAGCCACTATTGGCGTCTAAAACTGTGAAATATTTTGCATTTGCTGTTTTCGAAATTACTTCCTCGACTGTGCGCGTCGGGTACGGAGTTCGCAAAATAGCCTTGTTTAATTTCGTTGGGTCAAGGCACACCCGAATTTTGTTAGGCTTTTTGACGATGGTTATTGAGCTCACCCATGGGGTAGGTTCTTCTTGCTTTACAATTACACCTATCCGCAACATTTTATCCAATTCATCTTTAACCGTACCAACAATAGCATGTGGAATACGACGAGGAGCGTCAATAGAGGGCGTTACATTTTCATCAATATATATATTTGCGTTAGTTTTGATTGTTCCTAAACCCTGAAATACATCGCAATATTTAATTACCAAGTTTTCGGCCTCGGTGCTTTGGCTGCCTTCATCTCACACTTTTTCTTGACTGACTGCAGCAGGCTTCGGTCGCACTTGTCCGTACTTGATTTCACCGACACGCTGTATTAACTTTAGGTCGACACACGCATCCTTCCCCAGGATTGGGCTTCCGCTTGCGGTGACTTGGAAGCATATCGTCTGTCCTTCCACTTGTACGTGTATTTCTCCTTCTGGGCGAATCCGCTCTCCTGAGTATGTGACCAGGCAGCACTTGGAAGGATGTAGAATGACATTCTCCATTTTGTTGTAAATATCCTTGGATATGATATTTGCCTGCGCCCCTGAGTCCAGTTTGAATTTGATAGTAATGTTCTGAATTTTGAGCGGTGCATACCATAAGTCGTGGTGCTTGTTTTCAACCATCGAGAGTTCACCCACGTACAATAAGTCGTCGCTGTCTAACTCTGCTAGTTGCAACTGCTCATTTAACTCTTCCGATTCAATTTCAAGTTCGTTGACATTTGCTGTTGCATTTTTCTGAGCTCGACAAACTCGCTGAAAATGCCCTATTTTCTTACAAAATAAGCATGGCTTATCTTTGGCAGGACATTGGTTGGCCGCATGAGTATAACCACACCTTGCGTACTGTACTCGTGGTGCTGTTGATGGTGCATGGCGCTCCGCCCAGGCTTGACCACGTGGCCTTGGCGATGCGTAACGGCTTCGGCTCGGTGGCTCTGACCTGCGCGCCCCGACCATGTCAATACTTTCGTCTGTTATGCTACTTTTGCTGAGCTGTGCATGGCAATTCTCACTCATCCGACAAATGTCCCGGCACTGATTCAATGTTAAATTCGGAGTCTGCAGCAGCTTATCTCTCAACTTATTGTCTTTTACTCCGCAGACTATCCGGTCACATAGGATGGAGTCCTCGATTTCTCCATAGTCGCACAGTGCTATACGGTGTTCCAACTCACATATGTACTCATCTATTCCTTCACTCGACTGGTTGTAAGAATTAAATTTATATCTTACCACTGTCACATTTGTATGCCCAATACAGTATTCTTCGAACGCGTCAACTAATGGTTGTATTCTGTCATTGTCATCACTTTCGATTTTAAGTGTTCGGTGTAGTTTTTGGGCATGAACTCCAGCCACGTGGAGGAACACGCAACACTGAATTTTTTCTCCTTTGTTCGCAGCTCCAGATGCGATGGAGTATATCTGATATGAATTCAACCACGACCTCCAGCTTAATGCCAAGTTGCCCTGTAAGGATAGTGGTCCTGGCGGTTTTAAACCTGATAACGCCATATCCATTGGTTCGTGAACATCTGACACCATGTAAAGAAGCACGCGTTGACACAGCGAGTGGAGTTAGAACGACTGGTTTATTTTAGCGCTCACTTTACCACATCGACTAGCCCGCCCCCCCACTCCGCGTGAGCACGCCCCCGCAGTTACGACACGGGTCGCATATATTACACCCACTAGACACCTATACCCTCACCACAGCTACACACCACCACACCCCTAAACCCCCACCACACACCTACACCCCCACAACACCCCTAACCCCCACCACACACTTAAACCCCCACCATACACCTACACCCCCACCACACACCTACACCCCCACCACATCCCTAAACCCCACCACACCCCTAAACCCCAACACATCCCTAAACCCCCACCACACCCCTAAACCCCCACCACACACCTACACCCCAACCACACCCCTAGACCCCCACCACATCCCTAAACCCCCACCACATACCTACACCCTCACCACATCCCTAAACCCCGACCACACACCTACACCCCCACACCCCACCACCACCTACACCCCTAAACCCCCACCACACACCTACACGCCCACCACATCCCTAAACCCCCACCACCCAGCTACACCCCGAGCACACCCCTAAACCCCCACCACACACCTACATCCCCACCACCACTTCCACCCCCACCACAGCTACACCCCCACCACACCGCTAACCCCCACCACACACCTACACCCCCACCACACACCTACACCACACACCCCACATCCCTAAACCCCCACCACACACCTACAGCCCTACCATGTTTTCGCCACCGGACTATTCCGGAAGCAGGCCGGACACATAACTGCTGGGTACCGGGCATGAACTGGACAAACCGGACAACTCAGTCCGGCGGTGTCCGGTAGAAGTTTTGTGCATGTTCAAAACTTGTACCGGACACCACCGGACACCGCCGGATGGGTGCCGGACATTGCCGTATTTTACCGGACAGTGTCCGGTTCCCCAGTCCGGTAAGGTGTGACTGGGCCATAAAGGGGAGATGTCCAGCTTTCATTTGCAACCACAAAATGTAAAAATTCAAATATTAGATTTTTACCTTACATGTAACACTTCTGGCCAGTTTTGAGGAGTGACCCATATATATAATATAGGATAATTATACGATACTTACGTTAGCATAGTTGACGTATAATTAATATTACACCTGTAGAGATGTGTGCACAGCTTACCAGTTTGGCATCAGGGCGCTATCCTTCCCACGGAACATGGTGCCCACATTTGTGGCGTGGTGAATGGAGGAGTAGAAGTCTGTGTAGTCACCAATATTAGCAGGCAGGTGCATGTTCACGGAACTCATCGGAACGAACGCTCTGAAAATTAAAAGTATAGGATTTTCAGCAATTGGACCTAGCAATATCACCAAATTCAAGGAGAATGCACAAAATCAACACCGAGATTAATTAATTGATAAATGGTGAAAATGAATGTCTTGATGGGTGTGAAAGGATTTATTTATATAAGAAGAGTTTTAAGGAAATGATGTTGGTTGTTGGAGTTTTACATCCTGGAAATATCTACGGTCATATCAGGACGGGTATCGACTTGTCACAGTGTGCACTCATGGTGATGTTATAGTGCTACCCCACTGGACAAATCAAGCAGTCGGCACCATGACCCGATATCCCACAGCACCATTACCCGATATCCCACTCAGTCACATTAACCTGACAGTGAGCTAACCAATCCTTGCCCTATTCTATTAATTCCGAGAGCCAGGCTAGCAAGTGACACGTGTCAATTTTATAAGTCATTGGGTTTGACTGCACCAGGAACCGAACTCCCGATCTCCCGCACGCGAGGCCCGCGCTCTACCGATTCGGCTACAGTGCTCGATTTCAGGAAATGAAAGCATGAACTTGTTTACCTGTCATAGAGCTCGGCATTGGACTTGATCTCCGTGTTCTCGACACCAAGCAACTCCTGTAGGCGGGTCCGAGCCTCTTTCCAGGCAGCGTAACCAGTCGCCATGAAGTCATTGAGCACCGGCTGCAAGCACAAAGTCGGTTTTAGCTGGCTGAATGCTTAAACAGTAACAATTTAATATTTCAAGACCCATTAGAAATTATAATCCATGCAATGGTTAACAAGTAAACATAATAAGTCACAGTGTTAATTTCATGATCACATTGATCAGCATTGTAGATTTCAGCCAGTTTCTACAGTGTTGCACAATGATCTTATATCGACTGCTACTCGTGGTAGTAGGGATAATAGTTAATTGGAAACGACGCAAACCCTCTTACATGATATTCAGACTCACTTTCCTGAAGACATCATTGTTGTCTTTAAGGATGGGTCCGTTAAACAGGTCCTTGATAACGCTCAGATCCAGTACTTTATCCCCTATGGCGACTCCAATCCGATGTGTAGGCTGAGCAATATACACAAATTAACATTGAATATGGATATCTCTTCATATTCATATTCAAAAGAAAATGTGAGACGTACATATGTAAAGTCGTCGTCTGGCAGCTGTAGTTGTGTAAGCAGGCTAATAGGAAATAAATACAGGCAAGTATAAGAAAGGCAGAGTATAAAGAGTGCTCCAATCAACAGTAAGCATTCTTGTGTCACTATGGCAACTGTGATCTACCCAGCACCACCATGCCTTGTGGCTGCTTTGGCCTCACCTGCCCTGTTGTGTCTGTGTGTGTGGTGATCGTGACTAACAGTTGGGGGGGGGGGGGGGGGGGGGGAGGGGATGGGTTTTGAATAGAGCTCTTTCCACACTAACAGTAGTGCCCCTCTCACACTATCTATAGAATACACAATGACTATTTAATATAAGTAAAGGATCACCAGCACTACAGAATACCTTCATGCACCTGGCCCTATACATCATTTACCTTTATAGCAGTTCACATTCCCCACCAATGTGTTTTATCAGAATATTTTACACATAGATATCCCTGAAAATGTATAGTATTACTCGTAATAGAATGACTGCCCACATTTGTTAACTTATAGCATTTATTCGCCAGTCAACAGTTGTTCAGCTTACCACATATATGGCACTGTGTTTCTATTCTCAGACCAGTACCCACATTGTAATTCTCATGTGTCACCAAATTATATTATTGTCCAAAACATTGCGTCAATTTTACACCGATTCTAACAATTGGAACAACCGATATTTCAACATTTAACCATTTAACCATCGTAAAACATAAATAGGGCACTTTATATTCTTAAATCTTCCAGTTGAAAAAGCTACAAAGCTTCCTACTGCCGTCAGGGTGTATTAAAGATATGGGCACTAATTCCAAGGTCTCATCTTAAACCTTGCATCACCTATGCTCAATGCTCCCTAACGAAAGAACTCTACCTATGTATCAACCGATGTGGCTCTTTGCATGACGAGAGCTGAGGGCAGTGTAGCGTATTAGGTTATTACATTCATCCTGTGGAATAGTCTCAAGTGGTTTATGTTCACAACCTTTCTTATGCTTCCGATTAGTATATACATATCTAGGAATTAAACATAGCATATGTAGGTAAGCAGGGTAAAGGAAATGAGCACATCAATTCTGGATCAAAGAAGCTAAATACATTCTTCACATACCTCATTATATTTACCCACTATTGAATTGTGCAATCAATTAATTCATGTAGATAAATAAACCTTAAAAATTTGTCACATGGTCTGCCGACTGGGACCGACGGCAGCCGATGTGGTTCAGCAGACATCTTGATACTGCTATCTTGCGGAAGTCGCTCGCAACTCTGAACTCCGACCAACACTAGACGCACTGTACTCGAGTCGATTTATGAATTTAAAGAGGCCTATTTATGTTTTACGATGGTTAAATGTTGAAATATTGGTTGTTCCAATTGTTAGGGCGATGGCGGTCTTACGTTGCTCGGGAGTGACATCAAGGCACACGCGACACACTTGATGGTGACGATCAGAAGCACCAAAACCACACACAGACCAGAAGACATCTTCCGCATTGAACTACCTTGGGTACCCAATTTTCTATTGTCTGGTGCACGCATGGAAAAAGTACTGCCGCCCCTTCTGTGTGCATATGGGCACCCCAGAATTTGTTGTCGAATGGGGGCCCGTTGACCAGCCAGATCTTCATGAAATACATGCGAACAGTGCTGAAGGCTGCCGATCTATGATGGTGGCCAATGGTGACGTCACATCGTCTTCGTCGAGGGGTAGGACAGGAAGATGCAAGAGTGGGGATGCCTTTCGACTGCATTAAAACATTGGGACATTTGAAATCAAGCAGTGTGTTCAATTATGTGAATAAAAAATGTATTAGTCAGGGACCATCAGCTCTCCTGTCCCAATTTGGCTAAGAGCTAGATAGTCCAAAAATCTGTGTGTAAATGTGTGAAAAATGCGTTGCAAGTGATGTGTGCCTGGTGTGCTTCGACAGTATGACCATGGTCAACCCATAGATGATGCCTCCTGTCTTCAACTGCCAAAGAATATTCATCATAAAAAAATTATTCTAATACTTAATCATAGTTAGCTTTGTAAATGAACTCCTGCAAATAAGTAATAATTCAGTCAGGCTTTAATTTGAATTCTGGGTTGTACTACCTGGTCATCTAGGATAGAGAAAGAAAAGCTACTAAACTCATCTGTACTGATGAAACAAGCTTACACTAATGTTATCAAGAGTCAGCCAAGAAAAAGGCTCCTGTAACAATTTATTAAGCCTGATTAAAAAATTTATTAGCCCCAAAAAGTGATTCCATGTCTGGTTTTGAATTATAGGTGGGATTCCCTCATCACATGACCTACTAAAGGGGTTCCCCACACACTAGTCTGGGAGCCAACTGCCATGTTTTCCCTTAACCTTGCATTGTTGTATTAAGTTTTTTTTACTGTTGATTTTGATAGCCAAGGGTCTCTATTTTCAGAAACTGCTTGATGACATGTTGTCACCCTTGAGCAATTTGAGAAATTCAAGATGGCGTCAAAGATGAACTGCATTACCTATAAATGACCATAACTCCCTACCTATTCACCCTAGGAAGGTGATTTTGTCTCTACACCTAGGTTTTAGGGCTCAAGCTATCCATTAGAACTAAGTATTATGTTAATATCGTATTACATAATGGTAATTTCCAAGATGGCTGCCGTAACACTAAAACTGGCATATCTCCTTAACTATTTACTCCAAATTAGTCGTGAAGGTGTCTATCACTGGGTATTTTGGAGACAAATCTATCTGTATCAGATCAAAGTTCATATACTGATGATCCAAGATGGCTGCCAGTTTTCAAAAGTCGGATACTGCAGGGACTTTATGAAACCATCACGAAGAAGGTTGTTACTATGGATCATGCAAGGAAGCATGTGAAGGTCGGAGCTGTGCAAATATTTGATACCAATTTGATTTACTCAAGGGTGATTGGCCTACAGGCTAGTGGGTGGGACATTGACATTAAGGATGTGCTTGGTCATGAACTTGCGCCAGTTCCAATATCCATGTTTGATGATACTGGAGATATTCGGATTGCGAAATCGAAATCTACCTTGAAGAAAATTCTCCAAGTTGAGGTGTCTGCTGGAGTTGCTGGTGGTGCAAATGTTAGTGTGCTCGATGGCTCAGCAATACTCTGGGTTGGCCTGCTGATGGGTCTGTCAAGGACTATATAAGCGAACTTCAAATATGCCACAGGAAAAAGGTTATGGGTCGAGGACGTGTATCTGATATTTGACAGATACTATGATTACAGCACAAAGAGTGTTACCAGAGGATCTGGGGCAACTGGTGTCAGTAGGGTTCATCATTTGTAAGTCAACAGTAAACTTCCAGCACAGACGGTTCTACTAGCCTCTTCCAAAAACAAGAAGCAACTGATAGTTGATGATCTAGTCCAGGATAAGAAGTTTCACGAGGACAACACACAACATCACAAGTTAGTGGTAACAGGAGCAGATCCGGTGCCAATCGAAATCAGTGATGGTGGAGCTGTCATCTCATGGGCAGATCTGGCAACTTCACACGAAGAAGCAGATAACAGGTCTTGAGTTGTGCCGCAGAAAATGCAGAAAGCAAAATCACTGTTGTTGCCGAGGACACCGACGTCTTTGTACTGTTGCTGCATTATCATCACAAGGCAAATCTCAAGCATCAAAGGAAGGACGGTGGTTGATATAGGCAAAACTGTGCAGAAGCATTCTGAGATAGTCGAAGGAATACTCCAGGCACATGTACTTTCTGGCTGCGACACTGTTGCCTCCCTATTTTGGAATTGGAAAGGCCAATACTCAAAACACTTCGATCGGGGCACTCACTTACCATGTTGGGTGCACCAGGGCATTCTATGGAATCTGTTATTCAATAGGCTACCTCCTTCATTTCCGTGTGCTATGGACAAACAAACTGTAGTACAATGTCAGAGACAAGGTTAAAGGTATGGCTGTCAAAAACATGCAAAGGGTCATCAACACCAAAGTTGTGTACCTTGTCACCAACAACTGAGGCATTCAAGAAAAATGTTAAAAGAGCTCACCATCAGGCTTTAGTATGGCAGTCACTGGAAGCGCAGAATCCACCCGAGTTGGACTCAACGGAAAATGGTTGGGTAAAGCCATTGTCACACCTCACCGGACTGAGCGCCGGAGAAAACCGGACAAAGAATTGTCTAGTACGGTACTTTCCGGTGACAAAATGTATCGAAATAGAGCAGAATTGGGTCAATTGGTGCCGGGCGACCAGACAAGTACCTTACATGTACCAGACGAGAACCGGACACGTAACGGATGGGTACCAGACATGTACCGGACAAAACGGACACCAATGGATGGGTACCGTACATGGGTACCGGACATACCGGACACGCCAGTCCGGCAGTGTCCAGTAGAAGTTTTGTGCATGTTCAAAACTTGTACCGGACCCCGCCAGATGGGTACCAGACATCACCATACAGTACCGGACAGTGTCCGGTTCTCCAGTCTGGTAAGGTGTGACAGGGCCTTAAAGGATGACCAAAACAAGTCCCTTCAACCAGTCACCCTGCCTGATGAAGTTGAACTAGCCCCAGAGATGGTACTGCGTCTAATAAAATGTGGATGCCACAGTACTACTCCATGCAGTTAACATTCTTGTAGTTGCAACTCTGCAAACATGAAATGCACAATATTTTGTGCCTGCTATCATCAGGGTTGCTGTAACCCGACATCATAGTTGATTGCATGTCTCTGCGATGCACATGGGCAACACAATGTACAACAGTGTAAATTATTTGGTGAAGTGGTGAAATATGAATTGTATAATATGCTTTTGGTAGTCTGTGTGAGAATTCAGATTTAAAATTAAAGAACATTTGTTATAATATAACACCTGTGGTCATTTACCTTTTCATATGTTTCCCAAGATTGAATAGTATAGAAGATATACCAGTGCTTGTAAACTGGCAGCCATCTTGGATTTCTAGATGACATCATCAGTATATGAACTTTGATCTGATACAGATAGATGTGCCTCCAAAATACCTAGTGATAGACACCTTCACGACTAATTTGGAGTAAATAGTTAAGGAGATATGCCAGTTTTAGTGTTACAGCGGCCATCTTGGCAGCCATCTTGAAAATTACCATTATGTAATACAATATTAACATAATACTTAGTTCTAATTGATAGCTTGAGCCCTAAAACCTAGGTATAGAGACAAAAATCACCTTCCTATGATGAACAAGTAGGGAGTTATGGTCATTTATAGGTAATGGTGGCCATCTTGAATTTCTCAAATTGCTCAAGGGTGACAACATGTCATCAAGAGAGACCCTTGGCTACCAAAATCAACAGTAAAAAAAACTTAATACAACAATGCAGGGTTAATTCTCTTTGCTCCCGGACTACACAGGGGAATCCATGCAACCACCAAGATGGCAGGCGCAGAAAGCTCTCAATTCAACTTTAAAGTCTATTAATCTACATGATTTAATCAATTATTCACACAAAAAGTAGCTGGTTATGAGAAATAAACATTTGAACTTTATATTTAGCATTTTAGATTGCCGAATGGGCTGCGATATTTGGTAATAGCGGTGCTCGCCGGCAACAGCCTCACCAGTAACAAGTATGTTGGTTCCCGCATAAGCATATTCATCGCTGTACGGAGCGGGACAACCAACCACATTTGAACTCGTTTGAGCCCGTTTGAACTTGCCGGAAATTGACTTTCAACTTCTCGTGTTCGCGAGAACTCGGTGAGGTAGCTTAGTTATCCGCGTTATTGATAGATTATAGAACAGAAATACTTGACAATAAACATTAACTTTGTTATACCGACCCACCCACGGGGAGGCTAATGACTAACACATGTACATATATATACATATACATAAACAATATATACATAAACAATACCCACAGAGGATTTCATCAAAATCCAGCAACCGGAAACGGAAATAGGCCTCTATGGGCGCCGCCATTTGTAAACTAGTGTTGAATAACAAAATAATCAAAATCCAGCAAACGGAAACGGAAATCGCTTGTCAAACTTCGGTACGCAGCAAGCAGGGTGGACGACAGCGATTGGCCTAACGCCTTAATGATGCGCCGCCGCAGAGTAGCACAAGCCAAGTTGCAGAACAATTACACTGGTCCCTCATGACAGACCTTCCATATATGGTGCCATGAAGGCCCAATTTAGGTATTCGGGGTCAGTGATTGGTTAATAATATATCAAAACAAATGCCCGCTGCCATAGAATTTGCCGATATGCGCAGTTCAAAACTTTGATTTTATTCAAAATTAAAAGAAATAAAGAACAATTTGGCATAAACATGGATGCACAAATGCAATATTAATAGTTTATTCCGCGGAAAGAACGGCTGTATTCGGATAACCCGAGTTGCTATAATTTCAAATCGAACACTGCGAGTGGAGTAAAAATCGGGGGGTTGGTCTTAAGCATTGGTTATTCATATTAACTATAAAATGCTATTTATTTCAATTGTGTTGTGTAATTCTTGAACTTGCCGGAAATGGATTTTCCTCTTCTCGTTTTTGTGAGAACTCAGTATCAGCCAATCAGAGCTGTTCTTTTTTATTGCAAATGGACACCTCCATGGGGGCCGCCATTTGCAATCGAAAAGAACAGCTCTGATTGGCTTAAAAAATGGGAAACTATTCCTGCAAGGGCATGCTCAATATGGGACAGTGGTCACCCGTTTTTCCTCCTTTCCTCGCTGAGGACCCTTCTCGGTTCCCGGCCGCCGAACCGGCGGCGATATTGTGCAATACCGGTGCTCGCCGGCAACAGGCTCACCAGTAACAAGGCTGCTGGTTCCCGGCCGCCGAATCGGTGGCGATATTGGGAAATAGCGGCGCTCGCCAGCAACAGGCTCACCAGTGACAAGGGTGCTGGTTCTCGGCCGCCGAATCAGCGGCGATATTGTGCAATACCGGTGCTCGTCGGCAACAGGATCAGAGAGATTTCCACAATGTAAAATTAATTCAGTATAGCTAACACAAACCGTTTAGGCCACCATGCATGCATACGGCATGACATACTTCGCGACGCCCGTGATAACCAGTGATAGCTACCCGGTGTTAGAGTGTTAACACCACACACCGCTAACACCACTCCATGCATATGGTCTGGGCCCATATACATGGAGCAGTGTTAGCGAGCCAAACCGCGGTTAGGGTGGGATTTCTGGTTTAGCGTCGAAAATTCGCTAAGCATGGAGCAGTGTTAGACAAACACCTCGGGTTTAAACTCGGAGATTCTAACCCCAGCCCATAGCAGGTTTACAGCGATGTTAGAGTTAGGTTAGTGTCAGGATGGAGCCCAAATCTATTCAATGCTATCATATTTAACAGAATTACATACTCAATAAGTGAAATTTCAGCAAATTAACCATAAATTCGAAGCAATATTAACGCCACCGCTGCATTGGCGGCGATATTCATACTGTCGAATCGACGAATTTAAACAAAACAAATTGCCGCCGCTGCTTCGACGTCGATATCCATACTGCCTCACATCAACAAAACTAACATCGCCGCCGCCGAATCGGCGGCTATATATTAGGCCCAAATCTATTCAATGCTATCATATTTAACAGAATTACATACGCAATAACTGAAATTTCATCAAATTAACCCTAAAAACGAAGCGATATTAACGCCGCCGCCACATTGGCGGTGATATTAATATTGTCGAATCGACGAATGTAAAGTAAACAAATCGCCGCCACATCGACGTCGCTATCCATACTGTCGCTGCCACCGCATCGGCGGCAATACATAAGGCGGCAATACATAAGGCCCAAATCTATTCAATGCTATCATATTTAACCGAATTACATACACAATATGTGAAATTTGATCAATTTAACCCTAAATTCGAACCGATATTAACGCCGCCGCCGCCGCATTGGCAGTGTTATTCATATTGTCGAATCGAGGATTTCCCAAATCTATAAATAACTTCATGTTTAGCTAACACAAACCGTTTAAGCGCCCATGCATACGGCGTGACATAGTTCTCGACGCCGCCGATAACCGGTGGTAGCTACCCTGTGTTAGACGGTTAACACCACACGCCGCTAACACTGCTCCATGCATATATATATATATATATATATATATATATATATTTTTTCACTCAACTGGGGGATATTAATCTAATCTAGTACAGGGTGATTGAATTGGTAGACTGAACAAGGGAGTAGAAAGTATGGGAAGACCGGCAGCGAGAAAGGACAAAAAAGATGGCCCTAAAATTGAAAAACCACCAGATGACAATACTGCTAGGGAAGCCATTGAAATCGGCACAAACAGTGCTGTCACAAACAGTGACATACAAAACAGTGACATGCAAAACAAATGCGACCCTACACAGTCTTCCTGCTGTGGAGTTTGTTTGTTGTTGTTTTACGTCCTCGCAACATCTAAGGTCATATCAGGACGGCTGCTGTGGAGAGTGCAGCACAACAAATTCAAAGGGAACATGGGTAGAATGCAATTTCTGCTATAAATAGATGTGCAACACTTGCACAAAACTCAGCAAAGAAGAGGTAGTGTTCCTAAAAAAACCCAGCATTTTCTGGGCATGTAGCTATTGTGAGCAATCGGCAAAAACACTGCTACTCAAAGCTAAAAAAAGTCTAGTTGGCCAGAAACAACCCCAACCTGACCTAAACACAATGGCAAAGAAAATAGAGGACTTGGAATCATCCATCCAAGCCCAAGTATCTAAGTCGATGGAAGAGGTGCTGCCGACTCTAATAAAGCAGTGCTTCGGTGAACTGAAGACGGACGTAAACATGTCCGTCGAGAAAAATATAACAAAACTCTGGTCTGATGTAGCTCGAAGCAGCATGCCAGGGGAACAAAAAGAGACAACAAAATCAAGCCCCATAGAGGCAGTTGTGAAAAAAGCCATTGTGGCTCAAAAAGTCGCGGAGAAAGCGACCGAAAAAAATCGCCAAGAGAGGGCCGTGAACGTAATCATTCACAGGGCACCTGAAAAAATCAGTAATGAATCAACAGCCAGGAAAACCCATGATCTAGGGTTGGTAGATGATTTGCTACAAGCCATCGGCATAGAAGCGCGACCAAAAAACGCATTCCGACTCGGCCAATATAAGGAGGGTCAGAAATTAAACAGACCTCTCAAAGTTATATTCGACTCAGTTGAAACACAGGAGTCTGTTATGAGCAACTTGAACAAACTCAAAGATGCTCCCGATAAAGTAAAGAACTTAGGAGTATGTTACGATCTCGACAAAGAAGATCGTAAAACTCTTAGCGAACATGTACAAGCTGCTAAAGAAAATACTGATCGGTCAAAAAACTGGATATACAAGGTCCGGGGTCCTCCCTGGAACATGAAAGAATTAAAAATAAGAAAGCCAGGTCAGGCAAAATAGATCATAGAATAGTAAACAAAATAAAAACCTTAGAAGTTAAGTACACCAACATAGATGTCTTAACTAGCACTAAAAATCATTACTGGAAGTTGAAATCAGTTCATTGAGACCTGACATTATATGCGTCAACAAAGTATGTCCAAAAAATAGATTATACAAGATCAGTAAAATAAGCTTGGTAATAAATGGAGGTACGATAATACGTAGAGAAAATAGGTACGATAATGTATGTTGCAAATCATTTGATAGCAACTCATTTCACACCAAAAACAGTTTTTGACGAATCAATTTGGTGCGAAATTCTTACTGAAGGAGTCATAACCATTTTAAGATGTATTTACCGTAGCCCATCTAGCAATGAGCAAAACAATAATGCTCTTCTAGAATTAGTCAATGAGGTAAGAGAAATGAAACATGATAACCTGGTTATTGTTGGGGATTTTAACTTCTTACGTTGCCGTGATGACCATTATGCGCGGATTATTTTCGACCACCTAAATGACTGTTTCCTGCAACAATTTATTCAGGAACCAACCAGGTTCCGAGGAAATGAGACCCCAAATCCCTTGAACTGGGTCATTTCCAATAAGGATAATCTCATAGATAACATCACGATAGGTGCCCCGATCGGAAAGAGTGACCATGCTGTCATATCCTTCAAAATCGATGTTAAAACAGAAAATGAGACCATCCCACTAAGATACTCATATTGTAGAGGGGATTACATTGCCATGAGTAATGATATCATGTCCCATGACTTGCTAAATAAATTTAAGGAGAAAAATGTGCAAGAGTGCTGGGACCTGTTTCAAAATGTGCTATCAGGTGCTATCAAAAGGCACGTACCACTAAGAAAATTCACAACCAGGAAACAACCTCCTTGGTACTCCAGGGATATTACCACTGCCAGAAAATTGAAAAACAAAGCATGGAATGTCTACTTCAATAATAAGACATTGGAAAATTGGGAAAAATACACTATCGCTAGGAATGCCGCAAATGACATTGTCAGTGGACACAAAGAGACTTTTGCGGACAAAATTGTCCAAGACATTAAAAATAACCCGAAAAATTTCTGGAGTTATGCTTCACATAAATCAAAAAATGGCAATGGCATACCAGCTCTAGCCGATAGTGATGACGAACTAATCGTAGACGATGAAGGCAAAGCTGAACTACTCAATGAGTTCTTTGTCAGTGTGTTTACCAATGAAAATACGAATAATATCCCACCTTCTCCAGATTCAGGAGTCACAGAATTCATCAGTGACGTTGACATAACAGACGATAAAGTTGACAAATTAATTGAAAAACTAAATGTCTCCAAGGCACCTTGGGCCAGATGGGATCCATGCAAAAATCATCAAAGAGTGTTCTGAGCAAATTGGACCAATTTTGACATCTCTATTCCGTAAAAGCCTATTTGAACGGAAACAATGGAAAGATGCTGAGGTAAAACCCCTGCATAAAAAGGGACCAAAACGCCTGGCATCAAATTACAGACCTGTGAGTTTAACCTCCCTATGCTGTAAAATGCTAGAAAGAATAATCCGAGACTGTGTCGTAGAACACTTGGAAAAACTAGGATTGATATCTCCGGACCAACACGGATTCACTGGAGGAAAATCTTGTCTGTCACAACTACTAGAAGTGATGGAAATTTGGACTGACTGGCTGGATCATGGCCTGGCATGGGACACCGTCTATCTGGACTTCTCCAAAGCCTTTGATAGTGTGCCCCACAAAAGACTATTAAACAAAGTCAAAGCTCTGGGAATATCCGGAGCAATTTCTGAATGGATACAGGACTTCCTGTCTGAGAGAAAGCAAAGGGTAGTTGTAGGTAATAAAAAATCTTCCTTTAAGAATGTCACCTCAGGAATACCTCAGGGAAGTGTGCTGGGACCAATATTATTTATAATATTTATAAATGACCTGCCAGGCAGTGTCTCATCAAACCTAAAAATATTTGCGGATGACACAAAGGTCTTTCGAGCAATAAAAGACGTAAGAGATAAAAATCTCTTACAAGAGGATATTCTGAAACTCTCACAATGGTCTGAGAAATGGCAATTGCCCTTCAATGAAAAGAAGTGCAAAATTATTCATTACGGGAAAAATAATCCTCATTATGCCTATATTATGCAGAACACTGTCCTGCAACAAGATAGCTATGAAAAGGACTTGGGTGTAACCTTCGACTCCCAACTCTCCTTTCAGAAACACATGAGGACTATCATCTCAAATGCTAACCAGAGAGTAGGAGAAATTAAAAGAACCTTCCATTGCCTCAACAAGAACAATTTTCTCATTCTATTTAAGTCTCTTGCTAGGCCAATTTTGGAATACTGTCCACAAATTTGGAGCCCAATTTTTCGGAAAGATATTCTGGAGATCGAAAAGGTTCAGAGACGTGCAACAAAACTAGTTGCAGTTATAAAGGACTTACCCTATGAACAAAGGCTCAGGAAATTGAAACTTCCTACCATTTCCTACAGAAGGAAAAGAAGTGACAATTGAAGTATTTAAAATTATGAAAGGTTTTGATAAATAGATATGAACCAATTTTTCACCTTGAATAAAAGAGAAGGCAACCGGGGCCATACTCTCAAACTAGTAAAACCCAGAGCCGTTTCAAAATTAAGGCAACACAGTTTCTCAAACAGGATCATAAATATATGGAATAGTCTCCCAAAAATGTTATAGATGCCGGCTCAATGAATTCATTCAAGAACCGATTAGAAAAAGCATAATACAGGGAAATTTCACCACTTATTCACCACATGCTACTAATTTATTCCTTGTGTTGCTAATTACTTGCACTCAAGCAAAAATGAGAGACAAATAAGTGTTCACACTTCCTGTCTACCAATCACTATATCACTATATCATATATGGGCGCTGGAGGGTCCTAGCTTCCTTATTACGCAGACCTACGGCTACGTAGCTGCGTACCACCTGAAATTACAAATATTTAAAGAATTAAAACAAAACAAAAACATATACAATGTTTTATAGCACTTACTTCCTATACTGCTATAGCGTTTTATTCCATTTGCGTACCAGCTGCCACTTAAACCTGAGGCTGAGCACCTTGCTGCATAGATAAAAGATTCACCCGGTGTGGCGGTTTCAGCGTGTTCCCGTGCTCAGATGTGTCCCGTTGCTTCTGCGCATGCGCGGATTTCGCATCAACTCGGATCACCCGAGACACTTATTGGCGCATGCGCACATCCTACAAACTCGGGTCGAATAATTGAATACGCTTCTCCGCGCTCGGGTGGACAATCTTTTTTTTTTTTTTAATAACCGATAAAAAATACAGCAAAATAGGATTTAAAGTATTTTATGATGGCCTAGTTTACCTATATTTCCATTTAATTAATCTAAGTTATTCTTTTTTGGCACACGGCACGTGTATTTGTCGACTCCACTCGCCGTGTTCTATTTGAAATTCTGACGACTGGGATGACCCGAGTCGCCCGGGTAGTGTTAATCGATTAGGGCCATGTTTATTAGATTCTGACGCATGCGCAGAAGCGAGGTACACGTATGAGCACGGGAACACGCTGAAACCGCCACACCGGTACTTGTAGTACACGGGTGATCGACAACGTAGTGTAAATACGGGCGAAAATAGCTTTAGTATGGAACCTGAACTAGAAACTGTGGCTCCAGTATCAAATGGCTACTTATATCGGCACAGATTTGGTGAAATGGGAGAGAATGCAAAAAGACAAGATGGCGGCCGCAGAACGCCGTCGATTTTACTTTTAAATCTTATTAAACTAGATATTATATTATATTTTTCAACTCAAAGGTAGCGGGCTAATAATAAAACAGATGTAAAGAATAATTTTTGCTTGTTAGATTGTGAAATTAGGCTCTCAATTCTTTGACCCGTTTTTTCGACAGCTTTTACATAGGGTTGGTTTGCACCCCTACTGAGTAGGGGTGCAAACCAACCCAAGGCTACTGCAGCAGTACGGGGTGAATCTTGTATCTGGGTCGTTCTCAGAAGCTGTGTACCACTTGAGGTAGTCTACTAGAAATGCATATTTCAAAGAAACCCTTTATTGGAGTGTCAATATTTAGATTTCATCAGTTAGCCAAATAATGTGGGAGATAGTTTAGATCAAAAGTAAATGTTAATATTGTGTATTATGTATCTTATTGGGATGTATGTAGCTAAATACATAGAAAATTACATCACTAATTTGTGACATTGTCAACAGCATTGAAAATAAAGTGTCACAAACTTAATGAAAACCTCTGAACAACAGCTCATTTCACTTCAAATGGTCATATACAATGTCTTCATTAAGTTGAAGACATTTATTTCTAAAAAAAAAAATTTAAATGATGAAATAGTTAACATTTTCTGGAGTCATTAACATCGTAACATTTCGTTTCCACTTGCAAATACTATGAAACTCTGTATCAAACACTGAGTACAGATACAGTACAGGAATTATTTTCACCATTTGACACTATGCATGGACCCAGTTATGGTATAGTAAAAGATAAATCCTGAAATTGCCCCTAAACATTGAAATTTGAGCCGAACATTTGTGTAAAATTGTTTGTTTCCACTTTGTTACTCTGCTAATCCGTTACTCTGCTAATATTTTCTTGCTTTTCTCTTTAATATTCACAAATAAGACAAAACCATAGCAATGAGGTTTCAAATTATTATTACTACTGTTTATAAAGCAAGTGGCATGTGAAATGTCCTAAAAATGTCAAGTTTTGTGTGGAATATATTTGATTTTGGAGTCAGATTGGTTTCCATGCTATACTGCTATTTATTGGGTGTGAGCATCATTTGACCTACTTAAAAATGCCAGAATATGTTTATTTTCAATTATTCAGATGCAAAAGGACATACACATTGAGGAAACTTGCTTATAGGACTTTGGCAGCATTTTGATTTTCTGGTACTGATGTCACACTATTGGTACACAACTTTTGAGAACGACCCACCTACTTGCTGCACTGTTGCCGCATGCGGCATGGCAATGGATTCAGTGCTGTGGCAGTGCCGTGGACTGAGACTGAGTAGTGCGATACCGGGGTGTCAAAAGGAAAACATATTCCAAATAACGGAAGGAAAATACTCACATTGTCAACCGTTGAAAAGACTCCATATGGTAAATTCTGGATAGGAAAGTGGCTGTCAGGGCTGACTTCAATGTACGACATGGCTAAACTTCTTGAAAATGAGTTGAACTTGGGGTTCCGCCGGCAGGTAAATGTCACAGCTGGCACTTTCTGAGTAGTTCGAAAGCTTTACACCAGATGGTGTACGTGTGAGTGTATGAACCTTGAACCATTGGAGGCATTCGACTGGGACCTTTCTATCCGCAAGATTATGGATGGCGCGGATGGAGCCACAACACACATATCCGAATCATACGAATTTGTAAGGAAATATTTTGATATTCGCATAGAGAAGCCCAGTCGAATGCCTCTAGCTGCAGCTTTCATTGGGGGCATTCGACTGGGCCTCTCTATCCGAATATCAAAATATTTCCGAACAAAGGTACTGCACTAGACTTAACTAACTGTTTGGACCAGATATCAGACTAGATGAGGCGAATCAGCCCTAATCCACCTCAGCGTCGCGTCCACACGGCGAATATAAGCTGGGCGTTAAGTCGCCTCAACTAGTTCGCCTCCTATAGTTTGGCTCACATTCGCCATGTGAGCCGTGTTCACACGGACAAAATGTGAGGCGTATCACACAAATCGAATCAGGTGAGGCGAATTAGGCGCCCGTTCACACGGACACTGCGTGAGGCGGAAGTGGATAGCTGCGCATGAGCAAGTCCAGGCTAACCAGCGCCATTTTGGGTTCGACGAGAGTGTGGTTCGACCTAAATATGTATTTAATGATTCGTATTGGTTTGGAACGGTCAAAACTTCTGCTGGGCAGTGAAACCCTAAAAATAAATGATGAAAAAAATAGCTGTGCATAGATAGCAGTTTCATTAATTAAATTATATAATATGCGCTATTGATCGACCGGAAAGTCAACAAACTGAGGTGTCGACTGCGCATGCGTGTGAGGTGCTTAATCCGCCTCAGTGCGTTCACACGGACAAAATAAATCGAATCAGAGAAATCGCCTCACGTAGACTACCTCCCTTAGGTGGTTTACAGGATCCGCATCACGTGAATCGAATCAGCCCTAATCCGCCTCAGACGTGCGTTCACACGTGAAATGTGAGGCGAACTATACAAGTCGCTTTCTACGAATCGATTTACATCGTCCGTGTGAACACGGCTGTGGACGCGACGCTGAGGTGGATAAGGGCTGATTCGCCTCATCTAGTTTGCTTCAAGTAAACCACGTCGCGAGGTAGTATATATGATGCGAACTAGCTTAAGTCGGCGCTGTAATATATGTGTACGGTGCGTATAGCCGAGACCAGTATGACGTCAGGACGCGTGACCTAGAGAGCGGCAAATAAACACTTGGATACCGGACGTCGTGGAGTTCGCTTGTGTTACATGATACTACATGGTGTCAAATCGTGTACAGAAACCAAGGGACGCTCACAAGAAACCAAGTCACCATGGCACTTTCAGGCCTGAAACTGCCAATGCCGTTAAGCCTAGAAGGAAATCTGGCTATGAACTGGCGGACATGGTATCGCGCATTTGAAATATACAGCATAGCCACAGGAGCAGCAACCAAGACAGAAAAAATACAATGCTGCATATTTTTACACATAGCCGGACCGGAGGCGCAAAAGTTGCACTCGACGTTCAGAATGCCGGAGAGCCAAAAAGACAAGATCGACCCCTTAATACAAGCATTTGAAGAATACTGTGTAAGGAAAACAAATATCACGGTTGTCAGGTATACATTCAACTCATATAATCAAACTAATGAGTCGATGGACACTTACATCAGGGATTTAAGGCACCGAATATCATACTGCGATTACTCAGAAATGGAGGACTCATTGCTGTGTGACAGGCTGGTGTGCGGGGTGAGAGAGAGAAGAGGCTGCGAGATAATTAAGTTACTGCAAACGCCCAACTTAACATTGGACAGATGCCTGGAAATGTGTCGACTGAGCGAAAACACACACGCCCAACTACACCCGGAGGGAGGCAACCGTACGGAGGAGCAGGTAGATGCCGTGAGCAAGCAAGGAATCTACACATCACGGACGAGCAGGAATTCAGCAGCACCACGTGACCGCACATGGCACGACCGAGCGACACGTCCCTCTACACCGGGGACGACCTGCACCCGATGCGGAGACCAACATGGCGCTTCGACATGCCCAGCAGTGGACAAACAATGCATGTACTGCAAGCGCTACGGACACTTTCAAAAGGTTTGCAGAACCCGACGTGCAAGTCGAGCTCAAGTGAACGAATTGAGCACGAATAATGACCAACAAGACGAAGGGGACGAACACAACGGAGGAAATGACTTGTTTGTGGGCGAGATAACTACCGAGCCGTTACGCAGCAGCAACTTATGGTACGTGGAATATAAATTACAGAACATACCGGTTAACTTCAAACTAGACACTGGTTCCCAAGCTAATGTCATACCGCGTACTGTCTACAATGCTCTGAAAAATACCATGTTGGAGCCTTCAAAGTGTTGTCTTGTCACTTATTTAGGTAATCGCATACGACCAGATGGAGAAGTCAATATCGTTGTTGGGGGCATGCCGTTGAAGTTTCAAGTGACAACTCATGGCACACCCATACTAGGAAAGGAGGCATGTGTGCAGCTTCAGCTGATCTGTCGAGTAGGAGAAATCACTGTACGAACAAAAAACGCAGTCACAATGAACAGTGCAGCTGAAGAATTGATAAAGAAATATGTGGACGTGTTCACAGGGCTGGGAAATATCAAGAGTAGGGCAAAAATACATATAGACCGTAATGTTGACCCAGTGATTGACCCACCGAGGCGAATTCCTCATGGAATGGTTGACGAAGTGAAGCAGGAAATAGACAAAATGTTAAAATTAGGGGTTATTGTAAAGCAGGTTGAACCGACCCCATGGGTGAATTCAATAACTATTGTAAAGAAACCAAACAAAATTAGAGTCTGCCTTGACCCAACAAAGCTTAATAAAGCAATACTATGTACTCCATATCCGACCAGAACGATAGAGGAAGTTATAGCGAAAGTAAGCAATGCCAAATATTTTTCGGTCATTGATGCCCATACCGGCTACTGGCAGATAGAACTTGACACTGAGAGCTCGAAATTATGTACATTCAATACCCCATGGGGCCGGTTCAGGTACACACGGTTACCGTTCGGCATCAAAACGGCGGGGGACATATTCATTGGGGAAATGAATAAAAATATTATTGGGCTTGACGGGTGTTAATGTAGTCGTGGATGACATATTGATATATGGGAATACGATTAAAGAACATAATGAGAACTTAGAAAATGTCTTAATCAGAGCTAGAGAAGCTAACTTGCGTCTGAACCCAGACAAATCCGTAATTTGTAAACCTGAAGTTAATTATGTAGGACACACATTAACACAAACAGGGTTGAAGCCAAATGCTGAACGTGTACGGGCCATTGTTGACATGCCCACTCCTACCGACAAAGCAGGAGTTCAACGCTTCTTGGGCATGGTAGGGTACGTAGGCAAATTTATACCGAATTTATCCGAAATTTCAAAACCCCTAAGACAGGTGTTGTGTAAAGAGGTAGTATGGTTCTGGCAAAATGAGCAAGAACAGGCATTTACTAAATTGAAGAAATTATTAATAACAGCACCTGTGCTAAAATATTACGAGTTTCCACTTCCTGTCTGATTCGGCAAGCTCGACATCTTTGGCCCAACTGGTGGCTATTTTAACAAGATTCTCAGTGCCTCGGTTGGGGTTCGTGCGTAGCTTGTAGAGGAGTTTGTTGCAGAATCTTTTTGCTCTCCTCATTGCATTGGAGGTGGTGCGGCCAGTGTGATTACAGGAGATGGTTTGCTTTATGGTGTCTGTCATTGCTTGGTAAGTGAGTGTTGTGAACTCATCACATGTGGTCGGTGGGTTCAGATCTATTAAGTTTTTTAGACGAAGGTTGAAGGTTGCCCAGTCCGCGTGGTTTAGGTTGAATCTGGGTGATGGTGGGGGGTGGGTGACTTTGGGTGCATTGGTGTGGAGGAGAGCTGCGTGGTGGTCTGAGTATAGTGTTGTGAGCTCCCAGGAAGCTGCGGCTGCAAGGCAGGAGTCGGTGATGCAGAGATCGATTGATGTGCTTGCCCTGTAGGTAGGCGAGCCATCGTTGAGGATAGAATGGGATGTTGAGTCGAGGATCTCTGCTAGGAGGACACAGCCTCGAGGGGAATTGATGTTGTTGCGTCCCCAGGAGGAGTGGTGGGTGTTAAAGTCTCCCATGACAACCTGGTGATCTGTGCCGTTGCCGAGGGCCCGGAAGATGTGGTTTAGAGTATAAGTAGTGTTGACAGGGTTGTAAATGTTGTATACATCCATGACGGAGTGTGCTAGGTGGAGACGTATGCGAAGGGTGTCAGCATGAGGGTTGAATCTGTTGGGTGGGATCTTGGTGGAGTGGATGTGGTTGCTTACGAATGTGGCGGTTCCTCTTGAGGGTCTGCCTGCTGCTGCGCGTCTTACTGCGGGGATGTGGTATGTGGTGTAGCCTTTGATATGGGGTGGATCGATGAGGAAGGTTTCTTGGAGAAGTGCGACGTCAATTTTCTCTCTTTTTAAGGTGTTGCCAAGAAGAGCCATCTTGGATTTCAGTCCGGCACAGTTCCAGGAGAGAATGGTTAAAGAGTTGTTAGTGGAACGGGGATGGGAGTGCGGGCTGGTGGGGGCATTATTGTGTACCTCCATTTTGAGCTGTCAGGGCGGCACAAAAAGAAGCTGGCAGGTCTTTTGGGACATGAGGAAGGAGATGCTGGATGTTGGAGTCGACTTGGAGCCAGTTAATTAAGCCGAAGGCTAGGGCCTCAACTGAGATACTGGGTGTTATTCTGGAAAGTGATGTATTAAGAATGTGGAGGAATATAGGGGTGGGATTTGGGTCGGGGGCAGGGGGGTCGCTTGGTGTGGAGGGGAAGGTGGTTTGGGTGAAGGAGTCAGCAGTGGCTACAGTTTGAGTGGAGATGGATCTGGTCTGTGGGTGGGAGGAGTAGGGGTGGGAGATCTTGGGTTTGGGGGCGGTGAGGTTGAGGGAGAGGAGTGAGGGGGGCAGAGGGGCAGGGCTGGGGTGGAGGGACAATGCGTTGGTGGTGTTGAGGGGTGGGTAGGAGGAAGCAGAGGGAGAAGGAGGGGCAGTGGAAGGGAGGGCATCAGGTTGGACAGGCAGGGCAGCAGTAGGGGGGGCCTCAGGTTGGGTGGGGGGAGTGGGGCAGGCAGGAGGGGGAAGTAGGGGTGGGTTTAGCCGCTTCCACAGCTGGATGCGCACTGGGCAGTCTCTACTCTTGGCTTTGTGATTACCTTTGCAGGCAGAGCACCTGACGGGTGCCTCACAGTTAGCGGCAATGTGCCCCGGAGCGGCACAGCGTGCGCAGACAGCGGCAGTGGCTTTGCATTCATGCCTGTAATGGCCGTATTGTTGGCAGGTGGTGCAAAAGGTTGGTCTGAGGTGAGGAATGGCGATTCGTAGGAGACCGTAGGCTCCACAGTCAAGCCGGCAAGTGGTGTCTATTGGATGGTCAGTGAAGACATTGGCACAGTAAGTGGCAATGTCTCCCTTATTTATCCGGGAGGCGCTGACAATGGAATGTCGTCCTATCAGGTCGGCGGGGTTTATGCGTGGGTGGAGGCCAGAGATGACATAGTGGTGCGTCTTGGCTGATCCACGCATCTCCGTAAAAGTTGTTGAGGCTCGGAGTCTGTCGAGGGAAACCTGTGTCTTGGCACCAATGACGAGGTGGTCAGGGTATTTATCCAGGGAGAGAGGGGTAGTGCCTTGGGTGCGATCGAACTTGTCGAGTTCCTTCAGCGTGTCTTCTAACTTGCCATTGAAGAGGAAGAGGGCAAGGAACCTCTTGGGGCGGCGGCTATCACCGTGGTACTCGGTTTGTGGAGGTGTAGCGGTTGTGGGCGTCTTGCGTTTGTTCTTTCGAACTACCTTGGACCAAGAGTCAGCCTTGGTGGGGTATTTGGAGTGGGGGGCTGGTTGGGCTGCGGCTGCTGGGCGTGTGTCAACGGACTCATCGTCACTGGACTTGGGGTCCTTGTCGGGCACACGGGGTGGGGAGACTGACCTGTTGGTGATGGTGTTGTTGTTCTTGTGCGTGGAAAAGGAGGTGATTGTGGTGGTGGGGAGGCTGGACGAAGAGGTGATGGCAACTGGGTGTGGAGTGTGATTGACGATGTTCCGAGGTGGTGTGGGAGGGCCTCGCGGAATGGGCTTGGCAGCAGGTGGCGCGCCGCTGGGTCCAATGGTTGGTGGAGTGGCACAGCTGGAGTAGGTGTGGTCCGTCGTAGGAGTGGTGGGGAGAGTGGTATCATCTTGGTCACTGAACACCGGCTTTATCAGTGGTGCTGGTGGCACGGCGCGCGGCAGTGGTTCTGGTTCGGGTATAGGTGTTGGTGAATCGACCTGCACTGCCTTGCTGTGCACATGTTCCTCCAGTATGCGCCACAGCTTCTTCTCGTAGACCCGGCGTGTCGACTCTAAGATGGGTCCAGGGTTGATTCCATGGTCCTTCAACTGAGCTCTGAGGTCATCGTCCGACAGAGCCGAAACTTCATATGCTCCTGCGCCATTCATTTGTGGAGATGTCTTCTTTTGAGGCAAACCGGGTTTTTTGTTACATTTTGTTGGCGAATTCAGTATCGTCACTTTTATTTATTAATACTTAATGAAAGGACCGTGTCAGCTTCTGACAGTTAAAATTGGGAATGAGAGCGTCCACTGAACAGAGAAACAATTCAACAAAATAGATCACATCAAAGACAATGTAGATGTAATGGTGCTGATAAGCAAAATGGTACCCCATTGACGTGGAGAATTTATATGCTCCATCAAACCAGGCTGAGTATTCATGAATAAATGTTTTTATGTGGCTGTGCAACTTGAAACAAGGAGGGGTTGAATGTAACTTAGCGTTTGTGTAATGTTGGCTAATACTAGGTTCCAGCACTCTAACTATTGATCACTCTACATCACATTTAATTGATATATTTATCAATTACAAAACTTAGGTTTAAAGTCGCCAGCTATCCGCCGCGTGGAAAACAAACGAACTCGATTTGAAATTCTGATGCGACTGAAAACTCCCCAAAACACCAGCGGCCTGTCGTGGTTTCTGTGCATGCGCGGATTTTCGCACGTTGCGGCGATCACTGCTATTTGTTTTGTTTACACTCGGCGATTCGACGCTGATCGAGCTGCTACGTTAATATCGCTTGGAATTTAAGGTTAATTTAATTAAATTTCATTATGTTAGTATGTAATTCTGTTAAATATGATCGCATTCAATAGATTTCGGCGTAATCGGTCCCTAACACTGCCGGGCACAAGCTGAGCCCATACTGGGAACCAGCAAATCTTGTTACTGTGTGAGCCTGTTGCCGGCACAATTTCAGCCAATCACAGCGCAGCTTTTGCATTGCAAATGGCCGCCGCCTATGGGGGCGGCCATTTTGAAGACAACAAACTGCCATTGCAGTTCAGACTAGCAGTGCCCTGGTCCCATACTCTCCCCACACATACTTGGTTCATTTAAACATAAAAACTAAACAAGATTGTGCTTGGAGAGCATTTGTCGGAGTACGGGCAGTGTCCCAGCGAGCTATAGCTGGTCCCTTTAAGCACTCTAACTAATGATCACTCTAACACATTTAACTGATATATTTATCAATTACAAAACTTTGACAAAATAAACAAAACATATTAACAAACAATCCTGTAAAATAATTCCATAAGATTCCTTCGATTTATGGTGTATTTAGTTTTAAAATACTGCTAAAACAACTCGCACGCGTCCACCGTGACGGTCGCCATTTTTCACTTGGGTCGGATCGATTTGCACACGGCACGTGTATTTGTCGACTCTACTCGCGATGTACGATTTGAAATTCTGACGACTCGGGTAACAGCGAGTCGGTCGCGTCGTGTTAATCGATTATGGCCGAGGTGGGTTACTGGGGTCGGGTTGTTTTGCACACGGCACGTGTATTTGTCGACTCCACTCGCGATGTTCTATTTGAAATTCTGACGACTCAGGTCACCCGAGTCGCCCGGTGTCGTATTCTCAGCGCCCGGTCATTCTCAGCGGCCTGTCGTGGCTTCTGCGCATGCGCGGATTTTAGAACGTTGCCGCGAGCACTGCTATTTGTTTTGTTTACACTCGGCGATTCAACGCTGATCGAGCTGCTACGTTAATATCGCTTGGAATTTAAGGTTAATTTAATTAAATTTCATTATTTGAGTATGTAATTCTGTTAAATATGATCGCATTCAATAGATTTCGGCGTAATCGGTCCCTAACACTGCCAGGCACCAGCTGAGCTTGTAGCAGGTGTGGTGGTTTCAGCGGGTTCCCGTGCTCAGAGGTGTCCCTCGCTTCTGCGCATGCGTCAGAATCTAATAAGGATGGCCGTAATCGATTAACACTACCCGGGCGACTCGGGTCATCCCAGTCGTCAGAAATTCAAATAGAACACGGCGAGTGGAGTCGACAAATACACGTGCCATGTGCAAAAAAAGAATAACTTAGATTAATTAAATGGAAATATAGGTAAACTGGGCCATCATAAAATACTTTAAATCCTATTTTGCTGTATTTTTATCGGTCATAAAAAAAAAATTAAAAAAATTGTCCACCCGCGCGCGGAGAAGCGTATTCGATTATTCGACCCGAGTTTGTAGGATGTGCGCATGCGCCAATAAGTGGCTCAGGTGACCCGAGTTGATGCGAAATCCGCGCATGCGCAGAAGCAGCGCAGAAGCGAGGGACACCTCTGAGCACGGGAACCCGCTGAAACCACCACACCGGCGATGCCTCGGGTCTTTTGACCACGACGGGCCGCTGAGAATGACCGGGCGCTGAAAATACGACACATGTCTGGTGGTTTCAGCGGGTTCCCGTGCTCAGAGGTGTCCCTTGCTTCTGCGCTGCTTCTGCGCATGCGCGGATTTCGCATCAACTCGGCTCACATCGCCATCACCTGCTCCCATGCGATCAATGCACAGGATCTCGCTGAGCAGGTGCTCCACCTGGTAGGAAACGCCTGCCGGGACCTTGGATTAAAAATCTCCCCCACCAAGACCAAGATCATGCACATGTTCAGAGGTCAACCACTTCACCCCCTCTACCTAGATGGATCCCCTATCGAATGGGTCTCCACCTTCGACTACCTAGGTATCCGTCTAGACCGAGACCTGAACATGAGAGCCCTCTGCCGCCACTTGGCCACCAGAATGACCAACAGACTCCTCCTCATGAAGAGGATCTCCGGCTTCTCCTGGGGCGCCCCGGACAGTGTACTCGCACTCTACTACCGCCAGGCAGTCCGCTCCCTCTTCGACTACGCTGCGCCCACACTCGCTCTCACAGCCCTCGGGCTTGACAACCCCCAAACTCAACTACCCAAGAACAAGATCTTTTTGAACGAGTTCCGGAAACTTGAGAACATCCAACACAGGGCTGCCAGGCTTGTCCTCCGTGTTCCCAGCACCACCAGGATCGAGATCCTCCTCCTTGAATCAGGCCTCCCTCCCCTCCACCTCCGAGGCAAACAACTTCTCACCACCCATCTCACAAGAACCCTTTCCTCAGGCCTTTCAACAACAATCCGCAGAGCCGCGGCCTACCTCCGAGATGGGACCCGCGTTCACCCTCACATCTCCTACCGTCTCAAGAACGCCATCACCACCCTCAAGGACTCCCACGGACTCCACATTGCAGACTTCGCCCTGAGCCCTCTCAAGCCACCTTGGGTTTCCATCCCAGTGGAAACCCGAACCACCAACCTAGTTGCTGCCAAGGCGGCTTACACCACCCCAGAACTCCACTCCCTGGCTCTCGAGGCCATAACTCAGGCGAAGGTGGAATTTCCTCTCGCAAAGACTGTCTACACCGATGGCTCCCTTAACCCAACATCAGGTAGAGCAGGAGCCGGAATCTTCATCCCCTTCTCCAACACAAAGAACACCACCAGGGTGTCAGACTTTGCTTCCACTCTCGATACCGAGCTCGCCGCCATTCACTTGGCCCTCGAAGACCTCCACAACTCAAGTGCCATCATCATTACCGACTTTTTGAATGCCATCAAAGAGATCGCCCACCCAAATCCCCGACACTCCCTTGCCGACGCAATCCATATTAAAATCTTCACCAGACATCAGGCACACCTCAAAACAGTCCTGCTATGGGTCCCCTCGCATATAGGACTGTATGGTAATGACCAGGCCGACTATGCCGCTCTAGCCGGTGCCAACCGAGCAGACGTAGAGACAGCCATCCTTCCATCCATCACCAAACTGGCCGCCGCCGCTTCTCGAGCCACCACCAAACTCTGGGAACGAGCCACACAGAAGGAACAAGTACGGAACCCTTATTCAATAAGCTGGCTCTGGTACACCCTGGTCAGAACGAACATCCCCCATCCAGTCGGCCTTCCTGCTTCTACACAAGTCGCCATCAACCGCTTCAGGACTGGCTACCGCCGTTGGATTGATGTCCCCAACCTCCAGCGCTGTCCCTGCGGAACTAATATCTTTAATGTGGCCCACATACTCGCCTCATGTGGCGCCATCGACAGATCTGCCATCAGCGACTTCATGGAGGATGCTGACCGCCAACTCAGCGACAATAGGGCCGCTCTGGCTATCCTCTCCAGGATTTCCAAGTCATCCTGGAACGCACTTGCGCGCTTCTACCGCCAGAATGCAGACATCATCAACACTGTCGGTCGCCCAGTTCATGACATCGGGGACTAGCAGGCCCCACCTCATCGCCATAGCTGACTTGGTGCCACTACTAACTAACCACTAATTTTCACTGCAACAAACAGGTAACCCCACCCTCTGCCTAACTAATCCTCCTCACTTCACTTCTTCCTCTGGCCTTGGCCGGACTTACGGTGCATACCGGTGAATCTGGAGGGACTGAAGTTTGGATCCTGGTCGAGTCAAACCAATGACTTATAAAATGGGTACCTGTTGCTGCTAGGCGCTTGGCGTTATGAAATCAGGACAGGGACTGGGCGCACAGTGTCAGGATAATGTGACTGTGTGGGACATCGGGTCATGGCGCCGGCGGCCTGATTTCCCAGTGGGGCAGCACTATAAAGTCGCCATGAGTGCGCGCTGTTACAAGTCGGTGCACATCCTTGTATGGCCTAGGGTCTTACGGGGGTGTAAAACTACACCAACCACCCAGCCTCCCCCGGCCCTCTCAGAGGACTGTGGTTGGACTCTTAGGCTGCCTTGTTCTTCCTCCGCCCCCTCCCCCCTGCCCCTCAATTCCTCTGATCACTACACACCGGAACCCAACTCCCCACCACATGGGACTGCTTTCAGCGGTGCCCATTCAGTGCTGCAGATTTGCAGCCTTCAGCGCACCAATGCGACTGAAAACTCCCCAAAACAACAACCTGAGCCACTGATTGGCGCATGCGCACATCCTACAAACTCGGGTCGAATAATCGAATACGCTTCTCCGCGCTCGGGTGGACAATCTTTTTTTTTTCTTTTTTTTTTATTAACCGATAAAAATACAGCAAAATAGGATTTAGAGTATTTTATGATGGCCCAGTTTACCTATATTTCCAAGTTATTCTTTTTATGCACATGGCACGTGTATTTGTCGACTCCACTCGCCGTGTTCTATTTGAATTTCTGACGACTCGGATGACCCGAGTCGCCCGGTGTCATGGTATAAAACCCCTGCCCGATCGCAGCCCCTGCCGTGAAGACAGTTGACTAAGCATTTATTTTTGTAAAATAAATTTAAAAACTTTCAGTGGATCGATTAAAAATATCTTAATGCGCGATTGAAGAGGAAGATCTGAAGTATTTAATGTAACCTAAGAGCAATTTATGCTGAAAGTATTAAAAACAGAGATAATAGTGAAAGTTGGGATATTCTGAGTGTCAGTGCAATCTTCATACAGAAAAAGTGAAATATCTATATGAAACTATACACCACCTAGAAACAAACCCCCTGGAACATATATAGAAAACATATCCAACGAACAGATTATATTAAATTTATATGGTTAGGGTTGTGCATTTCTATTAATCTTTAATAGACACTGGCAGTGTGTATTCGTTCTGCAGCCGAGCTGAGCTTGTTTACAACCTCTGCGCATGCGCAGAAGCCACGACAGGGGCTGCGATCAGGCAGGGGTTGTATACCATGACACCGGGTAGTGTTAATCGACTACGGCCATCCTTATTAGATTCTGACGCATGCGCAGAAGCGAGGGACACCTCTGAGCATGAGAACCCGCTGAAACCACCACACCTGTGTGGCGTTTTCAGCGCCCGGTGTGGTGGTTTCAGCGGGTTCCCGTGCTCAGAGGTGTCCCTCGCTTCTGCGCTGCTTCTGCGCATGCGCGGATTTCGCATCAACTCGGGTCACCTGAGCCACTTATTGGCGCATGCGCACAGCCTACAAACTCGGGTCGAATAATCGAATACGCTTCTCCGCGCTCGGGTGGACAATCTTTTTTTTTTTTTTTAATAACCGATAAAAATACAGCAAAATAGGATTTAAAGTATTTTATGATGGCCCAGTTTACCTATATTTCCATTTAATTAATCTAAGTTATTCTTTTTATGCACATGGCACGTGTATTTGTCGACTCCACTCGCCGTGTTCTATTTGAATTTCTGACGACTCGGATGACCCGAGTCGCCCGGGTCGTGTTAATCGATTACGGCCCGTTGATGCGAAAACTGCGCATGCGCAGAAGCAGCGCAGAAGCGAGGGACACCTCTGAGCACGGGAACCCGCTGAAACCACCACACCGGTCATGCTCAGCGGCCTGTCGTGGCTTCTGCGCATGCGCGGATTTTCGCACGTTGCGGCGAGCACTGCTATTTATTTTGTTTACTGCTACGTTGTTAGCTGCTACGTTAATATCGCTTGGAATTTAAGGTTAATTTTATCAAATTCCATTATTTGAGTATGTAATTCTGTTAAATATGATCGCATTCAATAGATTTCGGCTTAATCGGTCCCTAACACTGCCGGGCACCAGCTGAGCTTGTAGCCGGCGAGGCCACGGGTGTTTTGACCACCGCAGATTAATTAAATGGAAATATAGGTAAACTAGGCCATCATAAACTACTTTAAATCCTATTTTGCTGTATTTTTTATCGGTTATTAAAAAAATAAAATAAATTGTCCACCCGAGCGCAGAGAAGCGTATTCGATTATTCGACCCGAGTTTGTAGCATGTGCGCATGCGCCAATAAGTGTCTCGGGTGATCCGAGTTGATGCGAAATCCGCGCATGCGCTGAAGCAACGGGACACGTCTGAGCACAGGAACACACTGAAACCGCCAGTGTAGGTCTAGCGAAAATTAACTTGCTAGCTGTGACAATCTGCAAGTACAAAAACACTACTGATATTGTCACCACAACACGACGGGCATCAAACCGGATTCTTCGGCGGTAACAAACAGACCACAATGCATTCCCTCTTCCAAGATGGCAATGCGAACATGGTCATGGGTTTGGGCTCACCAACAGCGACGACTGAGATTCAGATATTAGTGGTACACATTGGCTCCTACTACTACTAGTAGTAGTAGTACTACTACTACTAGTACTACTAATACTAGTCTAGGCTAGAGTACTATCTTGAGGAACTGAAAATCACTCTCCACTCTCAGTCAAAATACTAAGCATAACCAGATGCAACATGCCTTTCCGCATACCTCGTCGTATTAAAGAGGATCCACTCTGGAGGATGATATTCCTAGGATTTTATGCCGGCCCTTTGCGAAGGCCCATGATTTGTGTTTGCATTCCTCAGATTATATTCGTACTATTCTGCGGCTACATGTATTACAGTTACAATGGAGGTAAGTACTATAGTATAGTGCTTTAGATCACATAACAAGGAAGGAATCATGACGGATTAGATCATGAGTCCTTTTAATTATAACAAAAATATGGCTGGGTGAGTGGAGAGAAGGGAGAGTAAAACTGAGGTATTTTCAATTTTCTTCAGAGTAGTTCAAACAGGAAATATATTTGCTTTAATGTAAAATATATGTTAGTACAATTATATTGCATAATTCAGTGAGAAACACATAGATGAAAACCATATTTGTTGTTGTTGAATGTAAAAACGTTTTGGAGTGTATGGGGTTTGAACCCACACTGCCGTCACACACCAAACAACTTTAGATTACAAGTTCAACACTCTAACCACTAGGGGCCACAGAGACGACACATGATTACAAGTCTCAGTTCAGGCTATTTGTGTATAGGACATCACATATACAAAGTGTATGTGTGTGTGTATGTTTGTTGTTGTTTTACATCCTAGCAACATCTAAGGTCATATCAGGATGGGCACCGACTTGTGACAGAGCACACTCATGGTGACTCTATATTGCTGCCCCACTGGAATACCAGGCCACCAGCACCATGACCTGATATCCCACTCAATCACATTATCCTGACAGTGACACTGAGCCAACTCGGGCAAAGTCAGGCAAATTTGGTCAAAAGCCAAGCGGCACCATTTGTCAAGTGTAAACAAATTTGTGACGCCCGTGCGGCGCCCGCATGAGAACCCCCCCGCACCAGTGTGTTCGGCTTCTCTTTATTACATACATTTTGATTTTTGACGCATGCGTGACACCCACGCCAGAAACGCGTCCAGTGTGTTCGCAGCTTTACTGACAAATTTCAAACGGATGGACGCATACATTTACATACATACATGACCAGACGGGATGCCCGAATGAGTTAGAGCGTCCATCTCCCATGTTGGTAGATCGTAGGGTCATGGGTTTGAATCCTGGTCGAGTCAAACCAATGACTTTAACTTGTTGCTTCCTAGTCTGGCACTCGACATTATTAGGATAGGACAAGGACTGGTTGGCTCAGATCAGGATAATGTGACTGAGTGGGATATCAGGTCATGGTGCTGGCGGCCTGGTATTCCAGTGGGGCAGCACTATAAAGCCACCATGAGTGCGCACTGTCACAAGTCGGTACCTGTCCTGATATGACCTTAGATGTTGCTAGGATGTAAAACAACAAACAAAAACAAACGTACAGGCATGAACATACATACATACATGTATACATACATACATACACAGATGCACATGCGCACACACACATGCATACACACCTTGTATATATTATGTGATGTCCTATACACAAATAACCTGAACTGAGACTAGTAATCATGTGTGTTCTCTATGGCCTAGTGGTTAGACTGTTGAACTTGTAAACTGAAGTTGTTTGGTGGTGTGGGTTCGAACCTCATACACTCCAAAACATTTTTACATTAAAAAAAAAAAAATGTTTCTCATTGAATTATGCAATGTAATTGTCCATGTTGCCGGAAACATGCATAATTCAAAATACCTGGCTACGGGCTTGATATGATAAGTAACATAGATACCGTTCGGAGCACGCGTTGCTATGGACCGAATTGACTTCCGGTAGTAAATCCAAGCGTAGCTCAGTTCTTACCTGGCCACCGTCATTGACGTACTGATACTGCTTGAGTTGAATTTTACTACGCTGAAGATGCCAAAAGTAAAATCTGTAGTAGGGAAGTATTCCAAGGCTTTGTTGAGGTCAATGGAGTCTTCCGGGGACGATTGTAATGGTGTTTTCCAGGAAAAAGATTCATCTGACAGGCGCGTGTCGACCGCGCAGTTACAAATGGAGGAGCTGGACTCGGTTCCACCAGTGCCATCGACGTCAAGTGATACAGGGATGTTGACACTTGGTAATATAGCTACGTTACTGGATGTGAAGCTGAAATCATCTCAAGAGCCGTTGTTAGATCGTATCTGCCGGCTGGAGGAGTCATATCGACATGGAGGACAATTTCTGGGCAGATCGGACGAACCTCCGATTTCCAATGATGACGTGACGGAAGATTCACTTGTGACAGTTCCTCGCACTGGCGAGGTATCGGAGGTTCGTACGAGCAGAGTGTGCACTGGGAAAACGAGTGTGCACGCGACAAAAGGTAAAGTGTGTCTTAATAATTGTTGTGGCCATCGAGCATGTAAGCGAGCATCTTCAGATTTGGATGGTGATACGGACAGTGATGGCTCAATGATGAGGGAACTAATTCATTATGCGGGTAAGAAGGCAAGAAAAGCAAAAACTTTTAAATTAGTTCCGCATAAGTATGTAATCAGAAATGAAAAGAAAGGAAAAGTACAGCAAGGTGAATCAACTTGGTTCGAGTATTTGGCGGCGATTAGGCGCATGGTAAAGCGTGGTGACGTTCCAGTGTCCTGGGAAAAACATTTGGAGGAGCATGTTGACACTATTTTGGACATGGCTCAAAATTACTCCTGGCGTACGTGCCTCACATACAGTGAAAAAATCTTCAACATGGTGGCGGATAAAAGGTTACCGGGAGGTTGGGAGGATCAAGGCAAAATTGTAGAAGTTAGACGAGATGTATGTGGTCTTGGAAAACGGATCGATAATACTGTGAATGCTACTCCCTGGTCGAGTGCAACTGAATACAAAAAAGGGGTGGATACTCGCCCATGTATTATTTGGAACCGTGGAGGTTCATGTGGACACACTGGTGACCATGGTGAAGGAAGTAATAAATTTAGTCATATTTGCTCTTACTGTGCGTTTAAATTGAGGAAGAAACATACACATAAAGAAATCGATTGTAAAACTAAACAACATGCAAAAGACAACGTTGGGGATGAATCATCTACTCGTGCAAAGCATTTTTAATTGGCAGCTGGTCTGGGGCTGCGTGTGCGGTTGAGAATGTGCGTGTATCTTCGGAGCAAGTTCAATGTGTCAAGTCTGACTCTACAGATGGCGCCATCGCACAGTCGTCGTCTCTTAACCCAGTCGACACTGGCCGGAGTGAGTTCAATGCGGTGGCTCTGACGGTGGCGTGTCGGCCTGTTAATAACTCGATTGTGTCTGATCAGATTAGTTCCACGGAATGTTCTACTTTGCTGGTTGATGAATATAATAATGCTAGTGAGGTATTGGATTCTGAGGGTACACTACCGACACTTTCAAGTCCCCTGGGGAACATCGTTAGAAGAAATTCAGTAAATTTGTGTAAAAGACAGCTTGCGCCATCTAATGTATTATCAAAGAACTGTAAGTTCCAAAAACTTCAAATTGGTGGTGGCACTAATGGTGTTCAAGGAAATAGGGTTACTCAAAGTAACGATTCTTGTCAAATGGCACGGGAGAGGACAAAGATACATTATAAATGGTTTAATAAATCAAAGCGCAAGTTAGTCAATATTGATTGTAAAACTAGATATGTGACTGACATCGAGTTTAAAAACATAGGTACGGCGACACATCAGGCACCATTGACGGTGATTCCGGCACCGACTGGGTTCGTTGGATGCGGTTGTCCTAGTAACGGCCAAACAGTGGATACTAGTGCCCGTCACACGGGTTTTAAACTACCGTTAGCAGATAGTTTGAATATTGGACTACACCCTCTGGACAGATTCGGTACTTGCTTGTCAGCAAAGTCGAATATGAACGATACAGACTGTGTAACAGTGCTTGACTCTGATTGTGTTGGAAAAGTGGCCAACGTTAGTTGAAAATTGTACAATGTCTGTTCCCTATGCTGATATTTTTAGTAAAGTCAGAGCTTCTGGAATGCCTAATTATTTGTCGGCTAAGATTCCTGTCCCTTCAGGTTTAATTATTAAAAACTGGAGAGATTTATTATTAGGATATGAAGACAAGGAACTAGTATCATTTTTAGAATTTGGTTGGCCAGCCAACTTTACTGGATCAGTTGTACCAACCCCAACGTTGAGTAATCATGCTCGTTCTAAGGAAGATTTGTTTTGGATTGATAATTACGTTGCTACTGAATTACTTCATGGTGCTTTGTTGGGTCCTTTTGATGATCCGCCCTTTTGTCCATGGGCACAAATTAGCCCTATTATGACCCGCCCCAAGAAAAATACTGATGAACGGAGAATAATAGTCGATCTTAGTTACCCACAGGGGCGTAGTGTAAATTCTGGAATTAATAAGGGTTTTTATCAAGGGAAGCCGTATAAATATAATCTCCCCACTATAATGTCCTTAGCTAAGGAGGTTACAAAATTGGGTAAAAGTTGTTTTATGTGGTCAATTGATCTGGCAAGGGCTTATAGACAGTTACGGACGTGCCCTTTAAGTGTACCGTTGTTTGGTATTAAAGTTAATGAAAAAATTTATTTCGATATTGCTCCACCGTTCGGGTGTCGAACATCGAGTATGGCTTGTGCTCGCACGACATCTGCTGTGGTTTATTTGATGAGGAAAATGGGGTTTTTTGCTTTATGTTTTCTGGATGATTTTGTGGGGTGGAGGATTCATTGGTTAAAGCACAAAAGGCGTATGATTATGTCCTAAAATTGACTGCATGTTTAGGCTTAAAATTATCGTTTAAAAAATGTGTCCCTCCTACACAAACTTTAATTTGGTTAGGTTATGAGATAAATTCAAAAGAATTATTTGTACGTATTCCTGATGACAAGCTATTAGATATTTTATGGGAATGTAAAAAGTGGATCGTGGGTAAACAAGTTACGCGTAAAAATGTGCAGAGGCTGGTGGGTAGGTTACAATTTATTTCTAAGTGTGTCATGTCTGCACGTGTTTTTATGAATAGAATTCTAGAATTTCTCAGGAATACACCATTTATAGGAAAGGTTAAAGTTACAGATATGTTAATTAGAGATATAGCTTGGTTTTTGCGTTACTCAGAAGGTCATAATAAGCTAGTTTTGTTGCATCATAGCCCTAGCAAGAAGTGGATCATCGAATGTGATTCTTCATTACGCGGTGGAGGCGCGTTCAGTCCAACACATTACTATTCTGAGATGTATTCTTCAAAATATTTAACAAATGAATTTCATATTGCACAGCTAGAAGCTGTGAATTTGGTAGTTGCTTTAAAAAATTTGTCTCCACCTGATCCACATGATTATCGTATTGTAATAAACACGGATAATGCTGCTTCCCAACAGGTGTTATCTACTGGTGCTGGGAAGGATCCGGTATTATGCGCTTGTGCTCGCGAAATTTGGAGGTTTGCAGCCACATATTCTTGCGACGTACAAGTTGTCCATAAACCTGGAAAAGACCTGGTATTAGCAGATGCTCTAAGTAGGTTGTTCTTGGATAATAAATTTAAAATAATTGCTGATAAATTATGTCAGCAAAAGTTATTAACTAAAGTACATGTTTCTTTTAATGAGCAGGTCCTCGATGTTGCTTTATGAACAGGGCCGCTGCATATTGATAATTCTTTTTTTTGCCTTTATCAATTTGCAGAGAGTAGACGGGCGTTAGTACATAGGATAGGTGTGTACTTCTCAGCAGGATTAGCAGCAGGGACTTGGAGAAATAAAAGGGTACAGTTTAGGGAGTATCTAATGTTTTGCAAGAATATTGGTGACAATCCTAAGAGGCCCAAAATGAAGACGGTAATGTTGTATGCTTTATATTTAAATGATAACCTAAAGACAGAAGGAGCGATTAAGAATTATATGAGTGGAGCAAGGACGTGGATAAGATTAATGAAAGGAGATACTGAATCATTTGATTGTTATGCTATGACTGTAATTAAAGCCGGGATTTGTAAACTTAAAAACAATACTGTAAATAGAGCATATCCATTAAATATTAAACATATTAAAATGATAATTATAAAATTTAACAAAATTAAAGATGATGGCCTTGTGTTGATTGTTGCATTATTAATAGGCTATTTGTGTTTATTAAGACAATCTAACTTATTTTATTCCGAGGTAACTGGTGATGGCGGTCACATGCTGCTCAAGGAAGACATCAAGGCACACGAATCACATCTAACAGTAACAGTTAGAAGCACTAAGACCACACACAGACCGCAGGATGTGTACAGTATTGAGCTACCACAAGGTGCAAGGCAAAACTTCTGTCCACTGCGAGCTTGGCTCAAGTACATAAAGCTGACTCCATTGCAAGAGGGTGCACCAGCATTCATGATGAACAATGGAAATCCTCTGACAGCAAAAGTGTTTAATAAGTGCATGCAAGCGGCATTAAAATCATGTGGCTATACATGGTGGCCAATGGTAACATGTCACAGTCTACGACGAGGAGGAGCACAAGCGTACGCACGAGTGGGGATGCCTATAGACTGTATAAAAAGACTTGGGAGATGGAAATCAAATAGTGTATTTAATTATGTAAATAAAAATTGTGTTGGTTAGGAAGCATCATCTCTCCTGTTCCAAATTTGGCTGAGAGATGATGATCCCAGTGTGAAATTTGAATGATGGTGGCTGTGAGAAATGAAAGTGCAAATGTGAGTGAGTGTGCCAGATGTGAGCTGAGAGTGTGACCGTGATCTTCTGTAGCTGTGTCATTATGTCTTCCGTTTCAAGTTTTCATTACAGGATTGAATGAAGAGTACTCAGAATGATATCATATAGTAGTATGATAGTACAATCAATAATATAATATTATACCTGCATATAAGTAATTGCATTATAGAAAATATTTAACTCAAATATAACTTGCAAATAAGTAATAATTGATATTAGATCTTGATCAGATTGTATTATCTGATGATATAGTATAGGTAATTCCAATATCTCAATTGTATTATTGAGAAATAGGTGCTATAAGATTGTTCACAAAGGTGTAGGCAAAAGGCTGTGTAAAAATTTATTAAGCCTGATTAATAAATTTATTAGCCCATAAACAAATTATCTGTGTCTGGTTTTGAATTGTACTAACATATATTTTACATTAAAGCAAGTATATTTCCTGTTTGAACTACTCTAAACAAAATTGAAAATACCTCAGTTTTACCCTTCCTTCTCTCCACTGACCCAGCCATTGTCACAACAATCTAGGTCACTCTCCACCACCAAGTGGAAAAGTTCAGTACTAACCATGCACCACCCCTGTGGCACAAATCTGAACTATTCCGAGTTTGTTTGTTTTCCTGACGAGGTATAGCTCGCCACTTTAAAGTTGAAGTAGGGCCTACATCTTCTCAAATGTCAAGTTATATTAGTACACATTATTAAATAGTATATAAGATTAATCACCCATATCTCGAGCAGGTACATAGCCGACGTAATATAGGTTCTTCAATACCATGCATGCTCTCATACGGGTACCATATTTTAATATACTGCCTCCTCCCTCCACTCCCCTTCTACTCCGTGTAATGGGGCTGTCACATTACGACTCTTCTCGCTGGCGTGCCACCAACGCGCAAAATAACTTGTATGCGTCGAGACCCGTCCAACTTTTCCGTGTATTAGTAGCGTGCGGCCGACGCTGTGGTAACATATATCGACGCGTGAGAGAAAAAAAACAAAAAAGTTTTGGCGCGCTGTCCTGATATGACCTGAGATGTAGCTAGGATGTAAAACAACAAAGCCACATTTTGGCGCAACGTGTGGGCACGACTCTAACGCGCGTGCGATGTGTGCTTGGCATTCGCGTTACGTTATTCCAGCGGATCTCGACGTGCGCCTAATGTCCCCGTAACCGTCGCACCCACACGTTGGCGCGCATCGGCACGCGTCGAAAGTTTTGTGCAAGCACACAACATTTGATGCGCGCCGGCGTTCGTCGACATATAGCAATGCGCGTGTAACGCTTCCAGACGTCTCCCCAAAACGTGACACACGTCGACGCACGTTGGAGAGAAACGTTGTAATGTGACAGCCCCATAACACCCTACTAATTACTGTAGGTAATAGTAACACTCGTCAAGCTCATATGAAGTTATTTCATTTCTATTTTTGTTTGTTTAGTGAAATAGCATTAATAATGTAAAATATCACCAAGGTAGGTCAAAGTAGAATGTCAAATCCTTCTGAACTATATATAAAATCGTTGCGTTGGGTGGGCTGTATTTTTTCCATGTACCTCTTCAGGGTCAATACTCACCAACCATAATAGGATAGGACAAGAACTGGTTCGCTCAATATCAATATAATATAACTGAGTGAGATATACAATCATGGTGCAGATGACATGGTATATCAGTGGACCTGCACTATAAGGCCGTCAGCGTGATCATCATCTTTTTATGCCAATTTAAATCATAGGGTGCTAAGGAAAATGAAGAGAATGGGGTTTGCCCGAGGTCAGTTTATTCAGTATTCCGGCTTTCTCTGCTCATAAAATCAAACTGAATATTTCTGAATGGTAAATAAGGTTTACATGAAAAACTGCCACCATTTGGATCATTACTCCCGTTTTGCTGTTGTTACTCACATTACAAAGTTCAACACTTCTACAAATGTGACAGATTTCATGTTCATCACATAGTATTTTACAATGATTTTGATCAAATCTGGCAAAATGCTCAATTTTGAGCAAGTTTAAAATGACACAGAAAATCACCCGTACAAGATAATTGCCTGAAATCTTCAGGCTTCATTATCGTCAATATGCTCTTTCTATTTACAGTATATATACAATATGCTTCGACATATGTGAATTATTTTAATTTCATAATGATTGTGATCAAATCTGGCATAAAATGCCCAATTTTGAACACGTTTGAAATGGCACATGTACAAGATAACTCCATGAAATCTGGAGATTGTATTATCCTCAATATGCTCTTTCTATTCACATCATAATCTATATAATAAACTTTGATAGATGTGAATTATTTTAATTTTACAATGATTTTATACATTTCTTCAAAAGTAGCAAAAATCATTGCACATGGCCAGTCAGGTAACAAGTACTACTACCACATAGGTATCCCAAGTGATCTTTAAAAACAGGTTTGAGCTTGATTTAATGGATTTCACTTGACACTTCATTTGTCAAAATTGTTCTAATATTAAGGAAGATATGGATGTTTTTAGGTTGTTACTCTATCAGTCCTGCTCAAAGCTAAAAAGATAGCATTTTTCATAGCTCCTAAAATTAAAACTGGGGCAATGAGCAGTGGAATGAGGAAGACCAGTTCTCCTCCTTAAACTACTAATGTACCCCACCCCCACCCCCCAAAAAAAAAATACCCCCCAATTTTTAGTCATTAAATCGCTGTGCGCATGAGGAGCGCCATAGGTTCGCATGAGCACCGGTAACTATGATGGGACAGGAAATTAAATTCTCTTTAATTCAATACCAACTTTTAAGGGTTTTAAAATTATATTTTCAGTAGAAAATAGCACTTCAAATGGAAATTTTTGTAACTTGAAATTTCAATAATTCTTTTTGCATTTTCTCTCAAATTAAAACATATACAGTTTTATATGAATGGAAAGCTCGGAATCTCACTTTTCTAGGGGTATTAGTACCTTTTTCCTGGGTACTTTGATCAACAAATGGCATTGTTGCACAAATTGGATGTATACTAGCTAATTCTACTAGGGATACCATGACACATCTGCACCTGGGAATTATGATGGATTGAGAGTGAAAACTGGGAGTTGGTAGTAGTGTTTATTTAGCTATATCAGGCTTATTTATTTGAATAATATAATGAATCCAAGGCTAAAGGTAAGAGAAGAAAGGTTCGTAAGAACCCTTTGTGGTTTGTTTTGCCAGGGTGTTGAAGTGGAGCATTTTTTGACAGAATTTGACATTTTCAACAAGTAATCAGCCTGTGTTTGGGGTACCTACTAGTAGACTTTACAATTCACATTTAATTAACTCATGCATTAGTTTTTCTCAAACAATCTATTTCACAGAGCAAAGTAGCTCTGTGAATAATAATCATTCTTCCACTAATTCGCAGAGCAAAGCAGCTGTGCAAATGATAATCATTCTTCTGCTAATTCGCAGAGCAAAGCTGGTCTGTGAATAGCCTCGTCCTTTAGCAAAGGCCCCATACCAAAGCCTTCACATATGTTTAGTTAGAGCACTCAAGGCCTATTTATCCAAGACCAAGAAATTTTGAATATTGAAATAGCTGTTAATTACATGGTCCAATCTCGCAAGACACACTGACATGTTGGACCATACAAACCTTAGCCAAAGCCGGTATGGATACAGAAAGGTCCTCAGTCCATTCCAGGAGACACTGCACCATCAGAAGCTCATATGCTAAGAGTCGCTATAACTTTTAAGTAGCCTGGAGGCTAAATCCAGAGGTACAACAGAGTAAATTAGACAAGACTTACCTGAGTATAGAGGGGGTGTAATGACGTCATGAAATAACTTTCGGTGGCCATATTGGATTACATACAGAAGGCTTGCAACTGTCTACATTGTGCTTATTTACTTTTCCTCCGATGGCGAGGAGCACTACAGCTCCCAATTCAGTATGGGTGAGTTGAGGTGTTCTTTGGAAAGCTCGCATGACACAGCAGTTGGACCTGATGGAATTCATTATCAATTTTTTAAACATCTCCCTGAACATGCACTGAGACTGTTGCTTCAACTCTTCACCAACATCTGGGAGTCGGGTGTCTTCCCCGACTCTTGGCGGGAGGCGACAGTAATATCGATTCCCAAACCTGGTAAAGACCAGAGTGAAGCCAACAACTATCATCCCGTAGCCCTCACAAGCTGCATCTGTAAAACCATGGAGCGTATGGTAAACAAACGCCTCGTCTGGCTACTGGAGTCAGGACACCACCTGTCCAACCTTCAATGTGGCTTCAGACAGGGCCGCAGCACCCTCGACCATTTGGTGCGCATGGAGACCTTCATAAGAGATGCTTTCCTTAAGAAGGAGCACGTTGTGGCTGTCTTTTTCGACCTTGAAAAAGCCTATGACACAACGTGGCAGCATGGCATCATGGAGGATCTTCATGCGATTGGCCTTCGTGGCCACCTGCCAGTTTTCATCAGCAACTTTCTAGCCTTCAGGCATTTCCGCGTCTGTGTCAAGACTACCTATTCCAGCCTACACTCACTGGAACTAGGAGTACCTCAAGGCAGCATACTGGCCGTGACCCTTTTTGGAGTCAAGGTCAATGGTATTGCTGCTGCTGTAAAGCGGGGGGTCTCCTGTAGTCTTTTCGTGGACGACTTTGTTTTATATTACTGCGGGGCTAACATGAATGTCATAGAGAGACAGCTACAACCAAGCATAAATGGGATCCATCGATGGTCAGTTCTGAACGGTTTCAAATTTTCCAAGACCAAAACAGTCTGCATGCACTTCGGCCTGCTGCATAGAATGCATGCGGAACCGGAGCTGACCTGGATGGTGATCCCATTAAAGTCAGACAAATTTCTGGGCCTCATTCTCGACGCAAAACTGTCTTTTGTGCCACATATAAAGTACCTGAAAACAAGATGCCTGAAAGCGCTAGATATTCTGAGGGTGCTGTCCAGCACAGAGTGGGGAGCGGACAGAGATGTTCTGCTCTCTGTGTACAGAACCTTGGTTCGGTCACCGGTGGGCTACGGCAGCATAGTATACGGTTCCGCAAGGAAATCATATATTGGGCTGCTAGACACGATCCACTACCAGGGACTGTTCCTGGCCCTTGGGGCCTTCCGCACCTCACCGGTTCAGAGCCTCTATGTCGAAGCCAATGAATCATCACTTAACAACAGGAGAATCAAACTGGCCATGCAATATGTAGTCAAGATAAAAACTAATGCATTGAATCCTGCACACAATTGTCTATTCGAGCAACATGACAAATCCAGGTATGAAGCCAGGCCGAATTACATCCGGCCACTAAGGCTCCGAATGAAACCTCATTTGGAGGCCTTGGGCGTGGATTTGGAAGTGTTGGAGGATGCCAAAGTCCCAGAACATCCCCCGTGGTCGTTGAGAAAGCCATCGGTTATCCTCCGACTCACGGAACTGAGGAAGTCTGGGACACATCCACTCGAGTACCAAGGACTGCATGCAGAGATTCAAGGCCAGTTTGCAGACCACCTCACCATATACACTGATGGTTCGAAAGACCAAAGCCGGGTAGCTGCTGCGGCAGTCTGCCAACGGGAACAATTTGGCGTACGTTTGCCCGATCAGAGCTCAATTTTCACTGCAGAAGCCCAAGCACTCCTTCTCGCGTTGGAGTGTATCGAGATATCCAACCACACTAACTATGTTATATACAGTGATTCGTTCTCTTGCCTCCTGGCTGTTGCTGGACTGAAAACGAATCACCCTATTCTAGCAACGGTCATTTATAAAATGAACCAACTGACAACGGATGGGTATGACATCCCCTGGGTGCCTGGCTATGCCGGCATACATGGAAACGAACGAGCTGATCGGGCTGCGAAGAAGGCCTTGAACCGTGTCTGATCCCTCACTCTGATCTGAAACCACTAATAGCCACCCACATAAAATCCAAATGGCAACATGAGTGGGATGAAAACATTAATAAACTTAAAGAAATTGAACCATCTGTGGGAAAGCCACCACTGACTCATGCGGGAGGTCGGCAGGACCAAGTGGTCCTTAGCCGCTGCCGTATTGGCCACTCGTGGCTTACACATGCTTTTCTGCTCAAGGGGGAACCTCCCCCTGAATGTATTAGGTGTCAGTCCCCGCTGACACTCAAACATATTCGACTAAGTTGCGTTGATTTGTTGGCCCTGCGCCAACAGTTCTACACTGCAGACAGTATGCATGACCTTTTTACTAAGGTAAAACAGGAAAACATTTTAGCCTTTTTGAGGGCAGCTGGACTTTACCACCTCATATAATTTACTAAATAGATTCTATCAATTATTAATAAAACTTTTCTTTTTCTATGGGAATTTGTTTCCCTTGACCACAAATATATGATTGTGAGCTTTCTAATTTAATGAGTGTCTATTGGCACATAATTGATTGTCTGCTTTTACATGTAAAAGCGATGGTTTGAACAAAAAAACAAACATTTCTCGCCGTGAATATGGCCTATGCTGCCGATACGGCGTAAAGCAACCACCAATCAATCAAGCTTATTTACCGATTTGTTGGTTTATTTGTTTTGAGCAGTTTGGCCTCAGAAGTTCTTGTTAAAGTGATGTAAATAAACACATTGGATGTACTGCCCAGAACCGCTCAGAACACAAGAAAACTGTTTTACTGCATCAGCATACATTTACAACATGGCTAGGCGAGGGTGCTCATAATCCAAGATGGCTGAGTGATGACGTCATGGCACTCCCTCTATAGTTGAAGGATACATTGTTTTCCCGAGGGTTTAGCCCTAGATAGCCTCATGACAGAGTCCACCGACCCATATCTAGGGGACTGATAGAAGCAATAATAATAATGGACTGACATATTACCCTTACAAGAATTTAATCAAGCATAAGTTTAATTAAAACTGGAAGTGCATCATCCCCGTGTCCTATGACTACTGGGGCTATGCCCTCGGTACAAACAGAAGTCATACTACAATTCTCGTCTCTTTCTGTCTCTCATAAAAGATAAAATCTCAGCAGTTGTACCTCGACTATAATTCGATGACTGGAACATACCGTGTATTTATGCTCTAGAGCCGTGTTCATACATACAGCGTTAGGCCGACTTAGATGAGGCGAACTACATGAGTCGAACTAGCGGCGCGTTCACACATACAGAGTTTTCAAAGTGTGTCTCATTCAGACATGTGGGTTAAACTGGCTCAGATCGGTCATATCAGGATGGGTATCCACACATACATACATCCACACATACATCCACACACCACACATACATCCACACGTACATACATACAAACAACATACCTAAAAAGAGATGGGAAGAGTAGGACGGTCCAAACATGTGCTTCAACCACTATCAAAAGCAACTACCTGTTGGGAAGCAGTCTCCATATGAGATATGAAGAAATGGGATGGTCCAAACATGTAGGACGGTGCAAACATGTGTTCTAACCACTATGAAAGCAACTACCTGTTAGGAAGCAGCCTTGATCCATGTGCTTAAGCCGCCTCAACTAAACCAGTTATGTTCACACATGCCACTTAGGCCGACTCAAGCTAGTTCGCCTCATCTAATCTACCTCGCGAAGCGGTTTACTTGAGGCGAACTAGTTGAGTCGACTCCGCCCTAATTCGCCTCAGCGGCGCGGTCACACACCCAATGTGAGTCGACTTAGATGAGGCGAATTAGTTGAGGCGACTTAAAGCCTCTGTGTGAACGGGGCTTTAGTGAAGATATTAAGTTTTGATTTCGTTATTTTTATTTCATGCGGTTTCCTTCATTGCCACAGGGCTGGTGCCACACTTCCTCCGTTCCGATAGTCAAGTAATGACTATCAGTGCGATCCATGCACTGCATCACTTCAAGGATGCACAAGGAGATGGGAGTCGCATCACATGGGCACATGCTGTCAACAACAAACGGCGTCTCGAGAGAATCCTCAACAGTAAGATACAAAGCATACTGGCACCTCCAAATCATTCACTCCCGTAATGAACAATTCATCCCAGAGTGCTCTGCAAGAGCAGCCCATTCGTTTAAAATGTTTTCACTAAGTCATGTAGTTAGTAACAGTAAGGCTGTAATCGCATGCACTTATCCCCTAAATTAAGTATTCACTTTACAATCAGTTCCAAGAGGCATGTATCAGAACAACTCAAAACGCGAGTCATTCAGTCCTAGGACCCTCTTCCCTCTCCAGTCATGCACAAACAAATATTGCCCGTTTGCTTATAATCCAAAATACAATCTCAAAGCATCCCAACCCTTCGTATTCTCTCCCATTATTTAAAGTCAAACTGGTGTACCCGTTCTGTGTGGCAGGTGAGGTGATGATGATGGAGGGAGACGTCCTGTTGCGTGGCCAGGGCACGGAGCAGCAGCAGCTGGTGCCCATCATGGCCGAGCCACCACAGGTGGACTCTGACCTCACCTTCGAGGAATGGGTCCATGCCGTCAAGAACTCCGGAAAGGGGATTAAAATCAACTTTAAAAGTATAGAAGCTGTAGACATGGCGCTTCAAACCCTCAAAGGAGTAAAAACTAGTGTTAGTATACATGGTAACTTGTTTTTTGGTGTGTTGGTTTCGTTTTTAAAGTACAGTAAAACCTCTCTAACCGACCACCTCCACAGATCGACCACCTCCCTAAATGGACCACTTAAACTTTTAAAGTCGGTCCCAAGGTCGGTCGATTTAGAGAGGTTTTACTGTACTGTTTTTGTGATTAAGTTATTGAAGAATATCTGTTAAGCTGATAGATCCTAGTTTGAAATATAATTTAAATGATCTAAGAGTTTGAAAGTTGCATAGTCCGATGGCTTTGAGTTTCTGTTATTTTCTGAGATAAATTTGATCGTTATAATTAACCTTCCTTTAGTTTTAAGTAACTTTGCCCTGACATGACTAACTTAGGAGATAATTCAAGTGTAAACATGCCAAATTAATTTTGGCATGCTTGCCAAAAGTCTTACTCCATAGGATTATGGTTAATTTTCTTATTAGACCATATCTGTCTTCAGCAACACTTGTGCTCTGTGAACCAGCGTGATGTGCAAAAAGAAAAAAAAAGAGAAAATTTCAATGTCCAGACTGAATTACTAATACTAATTTGACTGTCCTTTTGATAACACGACATCTGCTATGTCAAGAAAACATTGGTCTGAACGCAGAGTTGTCGTTGGAAGACCTTTATTACTTAGTCAGTTACTGTGCATCATCCTGCTTGTATCACTTTTGATTTTTACATTTTGGCAGCTCCGGGGACCGGTGTGGCTTCATGCTGAGATACTCCAGGGTCCCAATACGGCTGAACACCCTATAGACTGGCAACGCTTTCTCCGTCTCTGCCAGGAACACTTCGCCGAGAGTACAGTATCACTTGGCTGGAAATTGGGCTACGCTAAAGAGCGCACCAAGAATGCGTACACGTGGCTCATGGTAAAATCTATGCATGATGTCATTGAAAAAAGAAAGGTTAGGCAGCCAATCACGTTTTCTGTGCGCGCCAGCTATTTGAAATATTCTATGCCACAGTTACAGTGGCTGATGGAGATGACGGGCGGGACGTTATGTGTGTACTCCCTGGAGTCGGACTCAGTCCCGGTAATGGACCTTTTGTACGTTCAAAACAAGCTACACAAGGACCAGGTATTTTTTGACCTCCCAGAATCCTTACAGGCCCATTTGAAGTCAGTGAAGGATCATGATCCAGAGAGGGCGGTTGAACAAAATGATGATCAGGGAATGGGCTTTACAGTGGAGGATTGGATCCTTGCGCGTGGTGAGCGCGGTGAGACAATTTTCTTAGGCTCCGAGGCTGTGATTCTTCAGCGGGGCCAGCTCCTGTCGAAATCAAAGTACCCAATGGATAATATAAAAATGTTGCAACTGATCGCCCGCGTCCAGTTTATTCCAACCAGCGAACTGGAGAAGCAAGTAAACGAGCTGGCTGGCGACAGGGTGACCGAGAACACTAAGGACGATTTCAGCTTGGAGATCTATTTACATGTGATACAGGGGGCACGCCCTTCAGCCATCTCTGGTATAAGGTGTAGCATCAGCCCTACTGGTAAAGTCAGCGTCGGAACCAAAGCCATACCGGGCACTGACTCTGAGAAATCTGCACTTTTGAGTGGGCCGGTGAGCTGTATCGACATTTACATAGAGGAACTTCCATCGAAGGGCGTGCTGATGAAAGTGAGCAGCTTGGAGGAATGTAACAGTGCCACTCCAAATATGCACCAGATTATAGAGGTAAAGCTTCCAATTCACGACCTCCACCTGTACGGAGAACACATCTCCATACGCGGCGTCGGCACTACCAGCTTCGCTGCGATTTCTCGTTTCCACATTACATTATCGGATCATCTGTAGATATTGTCTATTATTGTGTCATATTTAACTTGAGATTGGGTATGCGAGCAAGAGTTGACTTTAATTTGGTTACACGCAAATCTTAGTGATTTTTTTCCCTTTGTTGTTGTTTTCCTGAATCTAGCTTTAAAAAATATTATTTCATTGATGTGATTTTGTTTTAGCCGGTGGCGAAATCTGTGATGCTTCTTTCCCTGTATTGCTCCATATAATATGCTATGTGGCTTTCGTTTGAATTGATTGTCAAATATTTCTAAGAGAACTTCAAATTATGTGTGCCGATAGACTCTAAAGAAAAGGCTCTATCTAGCTTTGTGTAAGCCTCCTGCTTTCATTCCATATCATTCCCCGACATCTTTTAGTCAAACTGTAATAGGTTTCGCCTTAGTCCGCAGCTGCTCAATGGTGAAAACGTTTTCAGATGCGATGGGGGACAGAAGTTACGTCAAAATTATTATCTTAGTTGCATGAGAAATGGGTTGATTGGCAATATGTGCATTCAAAGTTAATGGGCCGCTGGTTCCTTGTGAGAGACTGAAACTAGGACCTGGTGTTCATACTCTGTACAGAACTGTACCCATATCTGTGATGATGCTGGGTTTGGTTCCAGGAATTACAGTGACTCATCACAGGTGGGGCATACCCCATAGCCATCATCATGCTGTCGGTCGCGATGCGACAAAGACTGCTTTCATTACTTGACTGCCGCTCTCCATTTACTGCGGTTGTACATTTCATGAAAGCTGCCTGCAAACATGTTGAAGTGCTGCTGGCTTTTGCAAGTTACCAGCGGCACTCTCTCGGGGAGCAAATAGGGGTTTCACACCGGCAAGAACATGTCCAGACAGGCGCAAACTATTTGTCCCTGCAGTGGCTGGTCAGGAGTTCGATACATCAACCACCCTTAATGCTGCCACAGTGACATGGTTTTCTGTTTAGGGTTTGCTCCCTTAGCCTTCGGTTCTGTCAAGAACCTGTACCACAAGGCAGTGGTTTACAACTCTGCAGGGCAGGGGCGTCAAACTCCCTGAGGTATTGCAATACCTGCATACCTGTTCTATTGCAATACCTGCATACTAGATACATACATAGCTTACAAAGAGCACGTTTAAGTTAATTAAAAATAAACATTTGCCGCTGACTGTAAATGCACTGCCAGTCAATTTCATTTGTAACTATTATATAAATCGAATGATCAACAATGACTTGTATTCTGATGATTCCACTTTAGGTTAATTATATGCATTCACAATAGTTCTAAGGTAATTTTTTCTATATAGATAACGGAAACAATGGGTTCTTGGCTCAGTGCTAAGAAACGACAACAGACTAAGGATGGTCATGATAAGGGAATTCTCATATACTTTGGCAGGCTATACTGAAGTGGGTTGGAGGGGGGGGGGGATTTGTCAAGCATAGCTAACTGTATATTTAATCTAACAGCTCGTTAAACAATTGCTTACTTATACTGCAGAAATTGTCTTTGTAACAGGTCAAAAAGAAACAAGATTTGTATGTGTAAATAATGGTAACAAAGTACGACCGGAAGACCAATACTATGGCGTTGAGAAAAATCTATTTATTTGAATAAAATTCATTTACAATGAAAAGAATTTTTAAAAAGGTGGAGAAAAATATTGCCATACAATAGACTTTATATAAAGACTAGACTGTAAACGAAATCATCTAATGCAAGTATATTAGACAACATGAACCTCAATGCATATCATACAGGTACATACAAAGCTATCCTGAGTTGCGTTAACCTAAATATCAGGCAATGGATACACGAAGCTACAGTTCTATTTTTAAACACACGATATCAAACAATTAATGGAAGATGCACCACATTTACTGACAACATGTCTTAGTAATCAACATATGCCATGCCGATGTTCTGCTTAAACTAACAACGCGCTCTCTCTCCCTCTCTCTCTATATATATGTACAAACAGCAATCTCAGAAATAGCACAATTTGGAAGATTAGTTTTTTGTGGGGATCCGTTGAGTAGGTGACCGCGAAGTGTTTATTTAATCATTTTTTTCCCAATTTGTTAAGGACATATTATGAGTGAAGGCCAGTTTCTATAGCTATTTAAAGGAACGTGCTTGCTATAAATTATGATCTGCTATTCAGCTGGGCTTACCCGTAAGAAATGACATGCATTAAAAAAAAAAAAATAGCACGCCTGTAAACCTGGTGCCATTTAACTAGACTACCTAAGTGGGTCCATCCTTACAGCTCAACATCTTATAACAGGCCATCTCTTGTCATGGCTTAAGGATGGATTTCACATACCCTAAAGCACATGTATTCGCCATTATCCAATTTTAAACTGTACCAAATGTGTTGCGAAATATGGCAGGCGAATATTTAAACAATATACATATCTACATTTAAATGGCCTTTAGATAATTGTTATATGAAACAGGAGGGGGCGGTACTGATGTTAAAGCGTTAAAGTCGCTTTAAAAAAAAAAAAAAGGTTTTGAGTTTCTGCTATATTAAAAAAATATATATATATACATTAAGTTGATCATTAGAATCTACATTACCTTACTTGGGATTAAATTTTGTTATGCTTTTCCTTTTAAAGATTTGAAGCGGTGTTCACACCGAAATGCTGGACACCATAGGCTTGCACAATATGAAGCAGTGACATGTTATATTATATTGAGTATACAGCAATCAATGTTTACTAAGTGCACCAGTATCTAAAGTCAAATATGGAGAATCAAATCGAGGCAGGTGCTTTGGCTTCGAAAATGCTACACACTCATCAGATTACGCAACCCTAATCAGAACATGCCGCGTCGTGGTTTAAAAGCCCGGCCAGATCGGATGCCCTGTCGTGGCCTCTGCGCATGCGCGGATTTTCGGAGGCCTTGCAAACTGCAGCATGTCGGAGTTTGAAAGCCCGGCCAGATCGGATGCCCTGCCGTGGCTTCGCACTGAGGGGGAGGGGGGTACTTTGGTTGGCTTGCGAGGGGGGGGGGGAGATTACTTTGGTTGGCTTGGTTTCTTTGGAGGGGGGTGTTTTTACATTATTTTAATTATTAATTCAAATATCTCCGGGGTACGTTTATCTTTTCTTGGCTGGCCTGGGGGGGGGGGGAGGGGTTGTTTTAATCAGTCTTTTTGTATTTGTGCTATTTCCTACTGAAGGATTATTTAATTATTGGGGGGGGGGGGGTACTTTGGTTGGCTTGCGAGGGGGGGGGGGAGGGAGATTATTTCAATGTTTGTAAACATTGTGTATGTGCACGCAGCTCGGCTGCAGAACGAATACACACTGCCACTGCCACTATTAAAAATTAATAGAAATGCACAACCCTAACCGTATAAATTTAATATAATCTATTCGTTGAATATGTTTTCTATGTGTACCAAGCAGTTTGTTTCTAAGTGGTGTAGTTTTAGAGATATTTCACTTTTTCTGTATGAAGATTGCTCACGGCCATTGACAATGCACTGGCACTGACACTCAGAATATCCCAACTTTCACTATTATCTCTGTTTTTAATACTTTCAGCATAAATTGCTCTTAGGTTACATTAAATAATTCAGATCTTCCTCTTCAATCGCGCATTAAGATATTTTTAATCGATCCAATGAAAGCTTTTAAATTTATTTTACAAAAATAAATGCTTAGTCAACTGTCTTCATCCACGGGTGTTAGAAACTGGGGAGAATTTGACGCATGCGCAGACGACGCGCTTAAAATCCGCGCATGTACTGACTATAAGAAACAACCTGCCTCTTGCTAAGTATGCATATATATCGATACATCTCTCCTTCTTAACGAAGTTATGGCACTTATTAATTAATCTAACAAAAAGCTTTGAAACTTCTAAAAATGGATATGTCAATGTCTTTGATTTGTATTCTATTCACATGACATAGTATATCTCAAAACTGTTAGTGTCTTTGGCAGATGGTAGTCATCAAGAATTACTATTAGTATTACATAAACCCACACGTTTCTTGCCAACAAGTATTTGGGTTAACTTGTTTAAAAAAAAATCTAATAGCAAATTAACAAACATAGTCACGAAACCTGACATTGGCTTTTCTAGCACGCTCTGAGCGTCATAAGCTTGGAGAAGTCGGCTTCTGAAGTGGTTCAACATTCACTTTGGGTTACTAAAGAGGCATCTCCTGTGGCAACCGATCTTGTGCTTCAATCACAAGTCACAAGCTGTTCCTTTGGTACATCAGGCATGTCAGAACTTTCGAGTTCTGCCTCAACCATCTGTGGCTGCTGGGACGATGTTCTGATGTCACAGCGGTTCATCGATAGGTACCTCCACCTACACGGACATCATATGAATGCAGTGCAACCGTTTTATCACAGGTTCCAGGCGTCCATGTCTTCTGTCCAGGTTGCTGAATACGCACTCTCACCAACCTACCCTTAGCTCTGGTAACAGACATATGTGAACATTATAGTATACCTCCTGGCTCTCTTTAGCAACAAGAAGTGCATGACTATCATTCTCAGTAGAATAACGTGGTTGTAGCAGAGATGATGCCATGGGAAGCAATGTTTCTTTCAGTTGGTGACGCCGTGAATATGGCCTATGCTGCCGACACGGCGTAAAGAAACCACCAATCAATCAATCAATTCAGTTGGTGTATTGCGCCAATCTAGGAGTGCTAAGAGCTCTGAGCTTCCATCCTCCATGCACTTAATGAAGAGACGTTTCAATGTTTTGACTGCATTCTCTGCTTTCCCATTGGATTGAGCATAGTGGGGAGATGACGTCACATGCTCAAAACCCCACTGATTTGCAAAACTTGCAAATTCCGCAGATGCAAACTGTGGTCCGTTGTCTGATACTAACACATCTGGAATGCCATGTCTGGCAAACATCGAGAAGAGTTTATGTATCACTGTCCTTGATGTCGCAGATTTGATATTTTCTACCTCTAGATAGGTGCTGTAGTAGTCACATACTACCAGTAATGTACGTCCATGCAACATACACAAATCTACTCCCAGTTTGGCCCAGGGACGCATTAGAACTTCATGTAGTCTCATTGGCTCCTTCTGCTGAGAAACCTGATGGTTCTGGCAAACATCACATGTTGAGACGTACTTCTTTATATCCTGTGACATGTATGGCCAATACAGACATTCCTGTGCTCGGCGTAAACACCCTTCAATGCCCACATGGCTGGCATGTGTCAGTGCCATTGATTCCATCCTCATGCATGCGGGAATCACAAGTCTGTAGCCCTTAAGATGAGTTGTCCATGTACTACAAGCTCATCACGACAGTCCCAATATGGTTGCACTGCAGGTGGCACAAATCTTTTTTCATCTGGCGAGCCCATCCTGATTACTTCACTCAGTAGTGCAAGAGCTGGATATTCCTTTGTAGCATGTCTAATCTGTTGCGGTCACTCTGGACTCACAGGCAGATTTTCCATTGGATTGATGTTTTCCACTGATGGTCACACATCTCAGATATTCACGGGAAGATATGCTGTACTAAGTGTGCCTGCCAAGAACATCTCCTTGCATTTGTGATACTTTACTCCCAGATTGTATCGTTGCAATCTCAATAGCATATGCTGAAGTCTCATCGGTGCTGCATGTAGAGGCTTCTTGAAGATAGACTACAGTGGCTTGTGGTCTGACTGTATGGTGATCTCCTGATGCCCATACACATATCCATCAAACTTTTCACATGCATACACAATAGCTAGCAGTTCTTTTTCAATTTGTGCATATCTTGTCTGCTGAACTCAATGCTCTTGATGCAAATGCGACAGGCTGACCCTGTTGGATCAGCGCTGCTCCCAGACCGGATTGAGGTGCATCACAGTGTATTGTAACCTCGTCTTCTAGACAATAGTACTGTAGTACTGGAGCACTTGAAACAGCTGCCTTGACTCTTTTCAAGGCATTCTTCTGTGCATGACTCCATTCCCACCCAGTGTCCTGATGAACCAACTCTCTCAGTGGTTCTAGCATTTCCGTTAGCCTCGGCACAAACTTAGCCAAGTAAGTAACCATGCAGATGAAACGCTGTAATGCCTGCACATCCTCTGGGTCTGGCATTTCTACAATTGATCGCACCTTTTCTGGATGGATCTTCAGTCCTTCTCCTGATGCTACATGACCTATAAATGGAGCTTCCATCTGGTGGAGCTGTAGTTTTTCCATGTTCAATCGAATATCCTTCTGTTCGCATCGCTCAACGAACATTAGCAAGTTTTTAGCATGGTCTTGGATTGCAGTCTCCATGCTGGACCCACATCCAACCACCACAGAGTCATCTGCAATGACTTCTATGCATTTTAATCCTTCTATGAGTTCATGCATTTTGCATTGAAACACTTCTGGCGCACAACTGATCCCAAATGGCAGGCGTTTCCAACGATACCTCCCATATGGTGTGTTGAAAGTTGTGAGCTTAGATGACTCCTCATCTGGACAGATGTGCCAAAATCCTGCACGCACATGTAGGATGGTGAACACTTGCACCATGCACCATACATCTTCAATTGTAGGAAGTGAATAGTGCTCACGTATTGCTCTGTTCAGGTCCTTTGGATCAAGACAGATTCTGAGCTTCTCATTCTTCTTTGTCACAGTCACCATTGATGAGATCCATGGTGTTGGCTCTGTCACTGGTGTAAGAATCTGTTCTTGCACCATCTGGTGTAGTGATTCATGAAGCTTTCCTCGCAGTGCCACTTGCACCTCTTGGCGCATGCTGTACTGGATCCACACCTGGATCCAGTTTGATGTGACTGTCCTTCCAGCTTTCCAACACTATCAGCAAATACCTTAGGAAATTTCTTCTCTAGTTGTTGCTTGCTTAATGTCTGTTCACCTCTTCCAACAGTAAATAGTGGGTGACCTTCTGTATTTGGATGGTTCACATCATCTGAATCTAGCACTCTTATCAGCTGCATGCCAATACAAGCCTTCCGACCAAGCAATGGATGTACATTGGCATCAACTAAATTACACCGCAAGGTACACTTGGTGTCACCACGGGAGACTGGCAAAGGCAGTCGTCCTGTCAGCCTTATGCCCGGTACACACCTCCCGTATACGATCTAAAACTGCCCGTTTCACGACTAAGTTTGAGTTTTAGTCGTTAGGTGTGCAACCCCCTAGCACACCAGAGCCTTGCGATTCACGACTTAAAACTCAGTTTTAGGGCTTAAAACTCGAATCGCAAGACATTCGAGAAATGAATCGGCCAGTTTTACGTCGTGAAACGAGTCGGGTCGGGTTGTGAAACGCAGTCAGTTTTAGCACGTGAATCGTATACGAGAGGTGTGTACCAGGCATTAGCTTGCTTCCACCAAATGCTATAATTTCATCTTCATTCGACATCATGTTCTTCAGCTTCACATTGCCTGTGGCCTTCTTGTATAGGCTTAATGGTACCACATTACACTCTAATCAGGTGTCCAGTTGGAACTTCATGAAGTTACCATTCTCTCTCAGCTTGAGAGTGATGAACCTGTCTGAGGCTGACTGCACAGGGGCAGCCTCATTAACTCGGTAGACTACATCTGCTTCAGCAGCATACTCCTTTACTGCTCGAACCAACTTCTGTGTGTCTCTTTGCTGACATTTCTTCGCACACTTTACGCATATCTTGCCTTATGCTGGATATAGTTCATTTTTAAACTCATGAGATTGACCACAGTATCAACATAAATTTGAATGCTCTTTCTTCTGTTTCCATTGTGTCTTTGGATTGTATTTCTTCTGCTTGTGAACTGCATTTACTGACTCAGCTGGATGTGTTCTACCATCAACTTCTTGGATCTGTGCATGTGACAGCTCTGCTGCTCGACACACATCCTGTACTTTTGTTATGGTCAGCTCCTCCTTACACAGCAGATTTATGTGAATATATCCATCAAAGATACCAAACAAGATTTGGTCTCTCAATATCTCATCCGGTGTTATTTTTTCAAACTGACAGTGGTTTGCTAGCTGTCTCAATGCAGTTGTGTACTGATCTATTGACTCACCACTTCTTTGGTGTCGCTTGTAGAATCTATACTGCTCAAAAGGCACACTTTTCCTTGGTTTGCAATATACCTCAATCTTGGCTAACACCGGTTTGAATTTGTCTTTATCTGCACCTTCTTCCCACAGAAATGTAGCAGACATTCTCCTAGCCTGAGCACATATAACTGTAAGCAGTGTTGACACTTGCACTGTGTCTTTATCATTCTGTGCAGTAGCTCTAGCATAATGCATACCCCATAGCCAAGTACTGACTATAAGAAACAACCTGCCTCTTGCTAAGTACACATCTATATCATTACACTATCCTTCATTGTAGACCAGATGCTTTAAACTCAGTTTGCTCCCCCCCCCCTCCCCATAAGCACATTGCTCCTGATGACCAAACGTAGTAGTGACATTTGTATATTAATTTGAATGCTTCAAGTATCCTACATTAGATAAAGTACCACTCCCTCTTTATATGTGTAGCAACATGCATCGTGCTTTATCGTAGAATGGCATGGATCCTAGCTATGGGGGGGGGGGGGGCACAACTTCGGTAGCGGCATCCACACTGCTTATTGGTGGAAGTGGCCAACATGATGTTGTCACTATTGTATAACCTGTTTTGTTTAGATTTGTCAGGGCTAAAATTACACTTGAGCTAATATACGGTTTCTGGCTATGTGATGTCCATTTAAAAAACAGTGATAAACAGCTTCTGTGGGGACTGACCTGTCAATGAATGGGTCTAACAATACAATTATAAATTTGAATTGAAATGATATAAACTAGGATTCATAACTATCAACCAGTATTTCTCATCATTATGCATAATCACGTCGATTATACGGTATTGTTTAACAGTTAGGGGACTTTATTTGACCACTGTTATTTGCATGATCTTCGTGGTTTCCCTTCAGATTACCTAGGTACTTGTCCACAACGGGAATGGAGGTTAATCATTCACCTACGGGGGAAATAGGGGTCGCATGGTGTAGTGACAGTGCGCACTCATGTCGTGTAGTGCTGCCCTAGATACAATGCCATCGGCATGATGATATGGTATCGCATTGACTCACATGATTCAAAACTGAATCATCACTCTCATCTATCTAGTGTTTGCCTTATTCTAGCAATGCCATACAATGTAATGACAAGGAATTATGACAAGTTATTTTCACAAATCCAGGAACTGAACCCATGGCCCCTCGCGTCTTATCCACCGGCCATCCCGCCCAATTACGCGAACTCTTTATTTAGTTGGAGTCGGGCCTTTAATGTTTATACATGCAGGAACTATTATTTCAATTTTAGTACTATTTGAATGCCTTAGCCATTACTATTTTCAAAAATATAATGTGACTTGTATGTAGACCCTAGGTATAATAAATGTAATGATAAATAAAATGTGTGAAAGATGAAAATACTGTTGCATTGAATTCGATAAAATTATTAGGTTCGTGACTGCACATGTCTCCTTTTGCATATCATATTACATATTAGTCGAAATTATTGTAAAACCAGACGGGATGACCGAATGAGTTAGAGCATCCGTCTCCCATCTTGGTAGATCGTGGGTTTGAACCCTGGTCGAATCAAACAAATGACTTAAAAATTAATACTTATCGCTTCCTAGCCAGGCGCTCGGCATTATTAGGATAGGGCAAGGACTGGTTGGCTCAGTGTCAGGATAATGTGACTGAGTGGGATGTCAGGTCATGGTGCTGGTGGCCTAGTATCCCAGTGGGGCAGCACTATAAAGTTGCCATGAGTGCGCACTGTCACAAGTCGGTACCTGTCCTGATAAGACCTTAGATGTTGTCAGGATGTAAAACAACAATAAACAAATAAACAAAATAAATTATTGTATCATGCCCCCCTCTGTCAACCCCCAATAGGCCACTAAAAAAAAACCCACATCTTTCGACAAAGCATATGACTTAACGAACTTTCGTGGCCAATGTTTGAATAACCATAATTATAGAAATAGAGAGGGAGGCGAGTTAGGCCTGAAACTGATGAACCATGGTTAAAGCCTTCGACAAGTCAGGAAATTACAATTTCTGGAGCCCTATCGAGCTGAATTTGCGAACTATTCTGCCCTCAACTAACCATAGGAAATTACTATGGATTTTAACTAGAAATTATCTTGTGAACCAAACTATGAATTGGCCTAAATTGTTCTATTCCTGTAGAAAAGTCCTCTGTGTCTAACCTACTCTGATGTGTGATACAACTATGAGCCCTGAGTTATCAAACATTGCAAAAGTAGTGTATACTGTTTGACCTTACATTTGGTACCCAAGTGTTGTCGGTTCAAAAATATAAATGCCTTGGACATTATATTTGCACATATTGTCAATCTATCAGTGCGGCCACTTTATACCTTTTTGAAAATATACTTTTTTCAGGTATAAAAACTTAATCTATCAGTGCTGCATACTTTTCTTTTGAAAATATACTTTTTTTCAGGTGTAAATACTTTTTTTTCTGCAAGGAATTGCCAATCTGGTATTTGAAAACTTTTCAGACTTAGAATTAGGAATTTGATGAGATTGAGAGATCTGCTTTGCTAATCACCTTGCAGGACTGGTGTGTGTTTTGTTGAGTGGAACTTTTGCTGGACTCTACTGTCAGCGACCAAGTGATGGTGCACTGAACTATGCAAAACCGAGGGCTCAACAGCCACAACTCCTCACATCATTCCTGAAGTGTGTTCACAAGCAGCACATGTTAGCTTAACAAGGTAACAAATAGTCACAAATCAGGGTAAGTTGACCCATATTTATACTTTTTTAAAGACAATTTTGATACCCTTTCTTTCTTCTTTTAAGATTTGATATTTTTGGGTGTCTAAAATCCAGAGTGGCAGCACTAATCTATATCTTGTGGCAGTATTTTTCACTAACCCCTTTTAAGTGTACCCGGTAACCAGTGTAATTATTTGCAGTAAGCCTAATAACTGACAATTATTTGCAACTTATGAACATGTCAGCACCTCTTTGAACTGTCGTCTGAAATTATGCAAGAATGTAGATATTATGTCAAACCAGGCCTAATTAAGAAAATGTGATTTAGCTGCTGAAATATAGGTGTACTTCCAGGATGTGGTTTAATTTTCTGAACCTGGTAAGCATTATTTGCATTCTGATAACAGTGTCTATGCAGACAGGGTCTGATAACTAGCTTTATAGTGTGTAGGTTTCTGCCAGATAGTAGGAAAATGGGTGTGCCTGAGTTAAACAGTTTTGCATATGGGTTCTTCTTTGCTGCTGGTTCTAAAAAGGGGAATCGGGGGTAAAAACTTAAATACGTTACAGCTTATCCTAGTTAGGTTTGTTGTGTTCCACATATATCCTATTTTAAGGCACGATTAAAAGAAAAGCAGTTTGGACCCCGACTGCAAGTCAGGGTGGCTTTGAACACGACTAAGTGGAGAACGTTACACGTGTTTCGGTGTGACACAAAAAGCTGCCTAGTGTCAGATTTAGATAAAGACCCTTATTTTTTCCTAGTACGGTTTTGAACTGCACTCACTAGGAGTAACTAAGTGCAATTTTATGAGGGTCTGTCCACTTGAGAGTAGAACAGAGGACTTAAACAAGCACCACAGATGATGAAAAAGTATTTATGCTCATTAGTTTTTGATGCTGTGGACATATTTCAAAGTAATCTTGGAACACTTCCCTAACTTCTGATGTTCTTGGAATTGTAACACATGTTTCATGTAACATGTAACGGATGTAACACATGTTTCATGTGACACTCAATAATGACTTAAGTTAGACAATGCTAATAGCATGCAAAAAATGTATTTGTTCAGGGCATTATTTGTACACATTACATGTATGCAAATATTTCTTTTGAGTGTTATAAGTTTTCTTATGTAGAAAAAGATATTGTGATGACTTAGGGGATGAAGATGACAACAGGTGAACGTGTGTTTCCTTTTCATCGATGTGTGACACCCCGCAGTAATAGCATCATACTTTATAGCAGAACCTGTTTATGACTTGACACCACATCAATCAGTAGGTGTGTAGATGCCCACGGTATATTTGAAAATCATGGTGAGAAGAGATTTGATCCATTTTTGGATTTTGTATCGCGAAATAAATTTTCGCCATTGCGTGTGTTTCACCCATGACACAAAGTTTATATTTCACTTTTAATGCATTTTAGGAAATCACTGCGGCAGAAAGGTAGACAAATCAGAGTTGGGCTGAGTTCTTATTTTATTAATTCTCTGGCAGGGACTACAAATATGCCCACCTACAAAAAGAAAATTGTAACAGGAGTGAGACCAATTCAGGCGCTTTACAGGTGGCGCGCCATTCGCGTGCCCCGGCTGGGGTAGGTGCGCGACTCCTAACACATATAATACAGTACAACAGTAATAATAATCAATAATTAAACCTTGGTATATGCTTCGTTATTTATATTATTATAATCGATTATAATACACATAACTTTTGTGTTCAGAACTAGGCGTCTATGATGCTATGCTATTTAAAGCAGCAGGGTTTTTCCTGGCTTGCATGGTTGGATATTGTGAAAATTGAAGGTGAACGTGTGTTTCATGACGTGACATCTCATGAAACACGTGTTATGCTCACTTTCAAGCATCATTGTTTTACACACAATCCTAAAATTAGTTTTCTTACATTTTTGCATGTGACAACTTTGCAAATAAACTAGCTATGTTTGAATATTTTGGTCTACAATGAAGTAGTTTCCAACACAAGCAGTACACTTTCACTATTCCCATTTTTAGCTGCCATATTTGCGTGACAAATGAATCTATTTTTGGAATAAAAAATACTGAAAGGAATTTTCTTCATTTGGTATGAAAAGGAGAATTAATTTAGATGAAAACAGTCACAATGTGAAGGACCAACCAATTAGGACCAGCAGCAAAGAAGAACCCATTATATATAGTATATATAATATATATAGATTAGTTAGATGAATCTTACCTCGGTATAGATGATGGATAACTGTTGTTTTCCTGAGGTATAAGCCTCGGATAGACATGGGTGAGGGAGAAGGAAGCACATCCGGGTCCAGCAATCTTTACCTACTTATTCAGGATAAAAATGATCTAAAATAATAATAATCATGGATCTGTAATGTTTTCTTGTTACAAGCAAACGGTATAGGCGTGGTGGGTGGGCCCTCACCCATGTCTATCCGAGGCTTATACCTCGGGAAAACAACAGTTATCCATCATCTGTACCCAGGTAAGATTCGTCTAACTAGTCTATTTTACCTCAGTATAAAGCCTCAGGCTAGCCGCAGGCTAGGGAGAACTTTACGTGATATCATTTTTATCCTGTGTATTGTATTCTTTATTACATTCGTTAACTATTTCAACATTTTGTAAAAACATATCATGTAACGTTTAGACAGTATTAATGAGATTGAAAAATATTTCTTTACTCAAAGACTAAAGAACATAGGTGAGAAATCGTCTGGCGATACCGCTTGACTTTTCTAGTCGTTTGTTGTAATGTTTTGCAAACGATCTAGCGGTCTTCCAGCCTGCATGCGCTAGGATTCGTTTTTACCAAAACCCCTAGCAACCACGCTTTTGAAACCATGGCGCCTCGCATTGAATGAGACGCATATCGGTCTGTATTGACTCCTGCCAATTTTAACACTGTAATTGTCCATCGTGCGAGAGTACCTCGCGAAATGCCCTTGTGTGGCTTAATAAAGCTCACCAAGAGCTGTCTTCAATTCCTTAAGTCACTGGTCTTGGATATATACACCCATATGGCTGAAACTACACATAGTTTAGGGTCCTCTGTGAAACCTGTAACGTTCACTGTAGACAGAGGGTCTCCCGTGCGGTTAGATTTTAATAACTTTGTTAAATCAAATGTAGCTTCTTTCCTATCTATCTCCAGGCCATCTAGTGATAAGGCGACTATAGTTTGTCCTCGCTGGCCTGTCACTAGTAAAAGTAGCATGGCTACTTTAAACCCTAACTTCTTAACATCTAAGTGTTTGTTATGCGGCCATCGTTTGAAAAGTTTAAACACGACCGATACATCCCAAAACCGATTATATTTAGGTTTGGGGGGGGGGGTTACGTTAATAGATTGACCTTAGGATCCAGTGAATAACTTGATGTTTTCCTACTGTTTAGCCATCTATTCTGGGCAGAATAATGGACAAGCACATCTGGCTGCATTAATGGCCCCAAATCCTAGGCCTTCATCTTCTAACATGCATAAGAATCTTGCTACCTGAGAAATCGAAGAAGGATTCATAGGTTTGACCTTTTGTATCAGGCAACGAACGTCCCACTTCCTTAAGTAAGTTGTGTACATTTTGACTATGCCTTTCCTCCATGCATGCGAAACTAATCGTTGTTGAGTAATTTTGTCGAGGCCAAATTGTTATAAATATTTATTTAGAAAAGGAATGCTAGCAGTGGCGTCGTCGACATGTCTCCGTGGCGTGTCAATGGGCCTTGATGTGTTAGATTTCCTGGGGATCTTCGGAATCGTAGGCAGTCTTTGGCTGTCGACACTATGCCTGGTAGCCATGGTTGTGTGTCCCATTCAGGGACTATCAAAATTGCGTGAGTTTTGTCCATCTTGATTTTTCTGGCCACTCGGCTGATAATGCTGAATGGGGGGAAAATGTAATAAAATTCATTTTCCCACATTAAAGAAAACGCATCTACCTGCCAGTCGTTTGGTTCTGGGTGCCACAAAACATACTTTTGTATTTTATCATTATTTTTGACATGTTTTTGAAAATTGCTGTATTTAGGGACCATTCCAAATGATCATGGAAATGTCTACTTTTTTTGTCAGCTAGGGTATTCTAAACCCCTGGAATATGTGCTACTGTTAGCCAGACTTGGTTTTGTTGCGCCCAATCCCAACTCATTTTTGCTATATTATTGCATGGTTTCGACTTTGTTCCCTCCATGTTTCTTACATACGCCATAGCTGTTGTATTGTCCATAGGAATTCTAACATGATTTCGTGGCACTCTGATTGAGCTTGCTAGCCCTAAATAAATGGCTCTTAATTCCAGGGCATTAATATGGTCAGAAATTTAATTTTGTAACCATCTCCCTCCTGTCGCTACATCGTTTCGATGTGCTCCCCAACCTTCTAGCGAAGCGTCGGTCGTGACTACCGTGTTGGGTTCTCCCATTCTAATGGGATTGGGAGAGTCATGAACATGTTCAAACCACCAGGTAATATCCTGTAGTCCCTCTTCGGAAATAAAAAAAAATTGTTCAAAGTTCCCTTTAGTGCATGCTAATGCCAAATTCTTATCTATCTCTAGAGATTTTATGTGGGCCTTACCATATAGAATAGCAGGAGCATACGTTATCATTATACCGATTAGGACGGCGACCTGCCTTATCTTTGGCCTAGTTAGCTCGACCAAGCTGGTCGCTGAATCTAGAAACTTCTGGAGTTTCTGTTTCGTAAGCGAGACTGTCATTGTTTTTGTATTAACAATAAACCCCAAACATTTAAGTTTGGTTGTCGGTTTGAACACCGACTTGTCTTTATGAATATAAAAACCCAGCGTCGTAAGCAGTTGACAAAGATCGTTAACTGCATTTTGACATTCTTTAAATGACTGTGCCATAATAAACGAATCATCAATGTATGGGAACATAGTGTGTCCTTTCCTAGCCATAACTGAGAAAACTGGCTTTAATAGCTTAGTAAACATGCGAGAGGCGCAAGCCAACCCATTAGGCATACAGGTAAATTGGAACAGTTTGTTATTCCAAATAAATCTTAAGAACTTTCTGTGTTCTGCGCATATAGGAACTGTATAATAAGCGTCTCGTAGCTCGACACTGGCCATCCAGGCCTCTGGTGTAACCAAATCCCTGGCAGTTTCAAATGAGAACATTTTAAAATGTTGATATTCAACTATTTCATTTAATTTAGTTAAATCTAGGATCAGTCTGATCTCTCCATTTGGTTTAGGCCAGGAAAATATATTAGAAATAAATTCACCTGGTGTGTGACTAACCTGCTCTATAATACCTTTTGTTTCAAAAAGAGACACCTGGTTTTCTAACAGTATCTTTTCTATTTCATTAAATTTATAAGGGAAAGGAATACGTGTTTGTTTTGGAATTTCTGTAAACGGAATCTGTACTCCTCTAACTATGTCCAAAATGTCCCTATCATTAGTTATTTTACACCATTCAGGAAATTGTGTAGCAATGTTCCCTGCATTAAAATTCCTTACATCTGTTTGTGTTTCCTCCGTTACCATGTCTGCTGCCACTGGCGCCAGAGTCTGCGTGACAGTTTCTATTTGTTCCCTGGGTGTGGGAACGGTTGTTTGGGTGTGTACTCCCTTCTGAACGGGCGGTTCTCATCGTTCCACCCGAATGACTGTCGGTCCCCTCTTCCCCTTCCCTTTGGTTGGAAGCCGTAGGAGGGACCGGACCTTCCCGCTCTTGCTCCCCAGCGGTTCCGAAAATCCGTCCGGGGTCTCCGAAACCTGGAAGAATTATCCAGTTTCTGTTTCATCTCCATGTTCTTTCCACTCTTTGCCTCTGCCTCAACCTCTTTAAAGAGGTAAGGGAGTTGACCACCAAACATTTTCGTCTTGTCGAGTGGCTTCCCTTTCACTGGCTTTGGCGCTAAGAACAATGTGTACTCTTTACCGTCGTTGTCTGTGATCTTCTTCGATCTCACTACTTCCTTACCAGCGTCTGTCGTGACCACCTTAAAGACGTTTTCGTATCGTCTGTAGCTAAGGAAGTTGCTAGCCGCGGTAAGCAACGCAATGTTCTTATCCATAGAGCGAGCTAGCGAGGAGAATTTGTTCTCTGTCTGCATCCTATTAGCGATGGGTGCCACTGACGTCAGCGCCCCTAACACCGCCTTATGGATGGTGAAAAGTACATTCTCAAACTTGCGTCTGTCGTCACTCAGACGGACTGCATCTCCTTCACCACCATGTTCGGAATTCCTTTGATTCCCGAAATCTGCTCTGTCAGTTTCGTGATAACCTCTGCCAGCTTAAAGGTTTTGAAATACCCTTTAATCATCTCTCGCATCATAGTTGTCGTGCATACTTTCTTAGCCTTCTGTTTTGGGCACTTTTTGCAGACTTTTCCGCCAATTTTGGCATAAACTCCCGCCCTCTCTGTGTCGGAGTCCGAGTCGGTGGAAGACGAGTCGGAAGAAGAGTCCGATGAAGAATGCTTCTTTTTCTTCTTTTTGCTCTTTTTGACTCGCTTGGCTTTACTGGCCTTGGTGAAGTCGTCACCAGACGAGCTGACGGCTTTCTTCCTTTTCTTAGGTTTTGCCGCCTTTGGACAAACCAATTCGTCCGCCGAGTCAGTGTCCTCTGGATCGGAAAAGTCCTCCCAGTCCGAATCGAGGATAGGGAGAGGCCGGCCTGTAGCCGGGCGCGGGTTCGGCTGGATCTGTTGTAGGTTTAACTCCAACATCTGGCTTATCTGGGCGTCCAGGTCTACTGATAAGTGGCCCCGTCGTCAGTTTCCCTGTCAGACGGAACGTCTGCACTGGGCTGTGGGGACGGCGGTGCCGTGCCGTCAACATCGGGCGACGAGTCGTAGCCCGTGGGCTCATGCCCCTCCGCTGCAGCCGGTGGGGGCTTGTTTCGCTTCGTAGCCATCGGTAGTCTGTAACCAAATAAATTGTTACTATAAACCGGAATCAACTCAACGTGAACACATAAGTGATTCCAGGTTTAACCCGGGTTGAGGATCTATGTGGTATTGAGTAACGTATTTACACCGTTCTCAGTACAGGCGTGGTAAGCTAAGTGTATTGTCGTAGGTGTGTGGTATCGAAACCAACCATACGAGGGGTAGGCCTCTGGGACCTCCCACGCGCTCTGTATCGTACACTTCTCCCTCCCGCGGCTTCTGCGCCAGCAAGTTGGAGAAAATGCTACGAAACTCGGAGGTACGCCTCAAAAGATATTGGGGAGTCTATAAAAGAAACCCAGGATCATCCCCAACAACACCCTCTATTAGGTTCCGAGGGAATCTCCACAGGAGATGTGACAATGCCAACATCTCTACCCGTGTGTAAACAGGTGTCGATAGAACAACGGTTTCGGTTCGTAACGCAAAGCCGATGATTTCCACGTCATCCACTTCCAATTGCTGACTACTTCTTTGTGGGAGGGGGGGGGGGGTTACAGGCTGCAGAACTGTAGCATTATAAACGGCACCAATAAATCGTCTGTTTTTGGCAGAAATATAGACTTCTGGGGGAGGGTAGGGGGAGGAGTTTGACTACGATAACGACGAATTGTTGAAGCGGGACTGGGTCGAGACCTGTCCGATTTTAGCAGAGGACTCGTGGCCAGTCGCCAATGCTGACTCCAGAAGGCCCTTCCATATCAATGTGTGATCGGTTTTGCAATATTTGAGGTTATGGATGTGTTTGAATGATATACGATGTCTTCACAATCGTACCTATGAATCTCACTATATGTACCATTCCAATGACTCAATGGAAGTATATTTGGCACGTTGAGTATAGAATACCAGTATGTTGAATTATAATTATTCATTCAAAGTATGGCATACATGGCGCTTCATGAGGTTCTTTTTCATTAAAAGGTTATCACTATATTGATTAAGTAAATATAGAGTTTGTGGATTGTATAATCTGTATGTATCATCTAATTAGTATGATTCAACTATCGTATAGAAAATGCTGACTGGAGATGATTACTGTCGACCGGGTTGACACCTAGGATGTATGTGTTATCCAGTACGAGAACAGGTAAATTTAGAAAAGTGAAACCTTCAAAATTCATTATTTGTTTATAACAGGTAATATATCATAGTTGAATATTTACTGTTCTCTAGATGATGGTACCAGTAATGTCTATCTCCTAACAGTCAATAGACGAGATCACCGTTCCGACTGCACATGCACCAAAAATGAAATTGGCAGCAAAGCAAATGCGTACAGCCATTGAGTTAGCTGATATGCATAGGGGAAAGACTTTGATTTTATTCAAAATTAATAGAAATACATAAGAATTTGGCATAAACATGTATGCACACATGCAATATAATGATCTGATGAATATATCTAAGACAACCTTCCGTCAACGCCTTCAAAGGCAGACTGGATAAGCATTGGAGGGGGCTGCAATATTGCACACATCCAGTACTCGATGCGTTTAATCCTAGTAAATCAAATTTTGACATGCATCGACCTGATACAGACTTATAAGCCTAACAAAATCAGAAGCGGATGAGTATGAGTAAAACTAGCCATAGTTAAACATTTTGAGCTAGGAAACATACAATTCCACACAAAACAATCAGTCACTTTAAGGCTGCTATCCACATCACCATTAGTAATTCTTGTTCTAAATATTAAAATGCCAAATGTCTCAGAGAAATATATAACCGATATCTGATTAACCCTACTCATTCTCTAATTCTACATATGTCATTAACCATAGGATATAAATTAAAACATGAATAAAATAAGTAAAACTGACTCTGGCTATGGCTCTAGTGCTAGTCTGAGTGCCCAGATTTGTCCAAATCTAAATGCACGTGGCATATGAAGTGCTGATCATATTCATGTAAATGCAATGCTGGATAAACGATTAATATCTGAATTTATTATATATATATTTTTTAGTTGGTATTTATGTTTCAAAACTGAGATGAGCTGAAACAAGCACATTTCATAGCTGCACCCACTGTCTTAGCATTAGTCATGTGCTTCGCGAGGGTTTGTTTTTCTTCCACGCATCCCACAATACACCGCATGGCGATGTAGTCTATTCAACAAACAAATTATGACGTACCTACGAGACTGGAAAAACTATCAGCAGCTGCATGGATAATTTACTCAGCAGGAAAGGGTCGTGAACTATACTTATGTTTTACTTATTAAAATGCTCCACACTTGTAATTAGTCGTGGAACGATCGTGACCACTTCCATATACAGTTTGATTCAATTCAGGCGCACTGTAGCCATGGAAAGATAAAGCTAACGTAAAAATGGACCACGTCTTAATGAGGACGGCTAAGCAATGTAAACGATTTAGGACGAATAGGAATGAACCATGACTAGATACAACTCATTTTTTCTATTTGTTTAATGTACATGTATTTTGTTCAATTGTAGCATACCAAATACAAATTGAACCGAAAATCTTATTAATGATATTTAAAGTCTGATGATTAGCAATATATAATATAATGGTTAATAGATATGTCATCAATATAGGGCATCACATTAATTCAACCTTTATGTCTTATCCCACCATGTCTTAAAATAAATTACATTGTTTGTCAAACTACTAATTTGCCTTATTTTTCATTTTGTGTGGTGCAAGAGAAAGTCAAAGGAGGCATTTGACTGGTATTTCCATCCGCAAGATTTAGGCTCTGCCCACCAGTGAACTAGGTTTTCAAATGCAAAGAGGACCAGTCAAATGGCTTCAGTGGGTTCAGCCAATCAGAGCTGTTGTCTTCCATTGGGGGTGGCCATTTGCATTCGAAAAGAACAGCTCTGATTGGCTGAAGCTACGGAATCCATATCAGCTATCTTGAAATACACCACGCGTTGTTTTGGGGAGTTTTCAGTCGCATTGGTGCGCTGATGGCTGCAAATCTGCAGCACTGAATGGGCACCGCTGAAAGCAGTCCCATGAGGTTGGGAGTTGGCTTCCGATGGGGAGTGTTCAGAGAAATTGGGGGGGGGGGTAGGAAGGAAAAAGGCAGCCTAAGAGCCCAACCACAGTCCTCTGAGAGGGCCGTGGTAGGCTGGGTGGTTGGTGTAGTTTTACGCCCCAGTAAGACCCTAGGCCATACCAGGACGTGCACCGACTTGTGACAGCGGCCACTCATGGCGACTTTATAGTGCTACCTCACTGGGAAATCAGGCTGCCGACACCATGACCTGATGTCCCACACAGTCACATTATCCTGACACTGTGTGGCCAGTCCCTGTCCTGATCTCATAACGCCAAGCGCCGAGCAGCAACAGGTACCTATTTTATAAGTCATTGGTTTGACACGACCAGGATCCAAACTTCAGTCCCTCCAGATTCACCGGTATGCACAGTAAGTCCGGCCAAGGCCAGAGGAAGAAGTGAAGTGAGGATGGGATTAGTTAGGCAGTGGGTGGGGTCTTGTGAGGTGGGTGGTGAGAAGTTGTTTGCCTCGGAAGTGGAGCGGAGGGAGGCCAGATTCAAGGAGGAGGATCTCGATCCTGGTGGTGCTGGGAACATGGGAGGACAAGCCTGGCAGCCCGGTGTTGGATGTTCTCAAGTTTCCGGAACTCGTTCAGAAAGATCTTATTTTTGGGTAGTCGAGTTTGGGGGTTGTCAAGCCCGAGGGCTGTGAGAGTGAGTGTGGGCGTGGCGTAGTCGAAGAGGGAGCGGACTGTCTGGCGGTAGAAGAGTGCGAGTACACTGTCCGGGGCGCCCCGGGAGAAGCCGGAGATCCTCTTCATGAGGAGGAGTATGTTGGTCATTCTGGTAGCCAAGTGGCGGCAGAGGGCTCTCATTTAATGATTCGATCATAATGAACCGTGGCCAATCATCAGCTTTTGGACGTTAGTCCGAATCTGATTTTGTTTCCGTGTCTACATCTTTTTTTATTTGGCTGGGTTTTGTGTAGCCATATTAAGTTGTTTTTGGTTTGTCATCCTCGCTCCCCACCCCCCACGGAGCCCTAAAAATGGGGGGGGGGGGGGGTGGAGAGTGTGGTGCTGCGGTAACCGACAGATACACACCAGGGATATGAGGATAATACTCTAGCATGGAGGCAAAAAAGCATAACCAGTACTAGATTGACCCTAGCCACCACCTTCTAGGAAGTGAAGAATGACTTGGTAATTGTGTAAATATAAAGATGAATACATTTGTTGTATGATATAATATATCCATTCTCCATTAAATCTACCTAGGGCTTGGCATGACCAGCCGATTGATTGAAACGGGCCAGTCCAACCTATCATCTAGATGAAGTTGGGGCCAAAGTGCAGTGTTGCTCCACAAGGAGACTTGGCCCATTGCAGTCCTCATGCACCCTTCCTCCACCGACACGAGTCACGGATCACGGCAAAAGAGTCACACCATTTGTCGCCTTTTACAATCTGCAAGGGGGTGCAGAGGAACTATTCTAACCCGTTTTTTTATCAAAGTTACTCAGGACTAATGAATATTAGAATATAATAGTCAACCTGAGCTATTTATCTCAAATATAACTAACAAATTAAATCGCCATCGGACCATGCAATTTTAACTAATGCAGCAGCCATCCCATGCTGGCCACATCAGCCAGGCCTGAGCAATAATAGTTTGAGGGGATCTGCTGCAAATACACGTTTCCTGTTGTAATGCTATGATGTCAGTAGCTGTTCTGGGTGTGCCTATGCGTTATCATTTGGACGGGATCCATCGCAAATACGCTGTTCCACGCCGTATATACAAATAGTCTGAACTGAGACAAGTCTCTGTGGCCTAGTCGTTAAGGTGTTGAACTTGTAATCTGAAGTCGTTGGTGTTGTGGGTTCAAACCATGTGGGCGTAATCGATTAATCAACTCGGGTCATCGAGCCACTTTTTGGTGCATGCGCACATCCTCCTTCTTTCGTTGACGGACTCTAGCAGAGCCCTGGAGTAACTTCCCCCATCAGTCCTCAACTTGGATGACCTCGGCATTGTCTTGTTCTTCGATCAACACTTAAGATTGATGATATTGCAGCGATCAGGTCTGTACTGATCGAGTGTCAGATAAAGAATGGCTAGCTTTCAAATCTACTACCAGAAGTTGACTTTGCCCAAGGTTACGGAATGCTACACTATGCTATGGTATGCGTCACTAAGGAGCCTGTAGTCAGGGTTTTGAATTACGCATGTTACCGGCAATATGTACAATGTTGTAAAGACATGGAACTTCAAATAGTTATCGCTATTTACTAGATGATCAAACTGATTTAAATATGCAACATGCCTATTATTATATTATAATACAATTATCACATGCAATAATTGCATTAGTCGGCATTATAGTTTTTAAAAAGCCATTTATTGGGTTCAATGGACATGTTGGCATGAGCTAACCCAGGTTGCATAACAATTATTTTCGTTAATTTGTATCAGAGGCTAATATATTTGTGGGTGGGGCGGATGGTAAACAATCTGTTGAATAAGTTATGTCAGCGCCGAAGCACTAGTCTAACCGCCATTTTTTCAATTCGGTATCATTTACAGAAAAATTGTATACAGAGTAAGGTATAACGTGAGCTAACAATAGCTGTTGAATACACAATAATTCAGCTATTAGGTAAAGTTGTAATACGCTTTAATGTGTGTGATCAGTTTGAGTTAGACAAGGAGCATATAAACGCCAACTTGATAGGAATATTCTAGTGTTACACTATCGTGGTTAGTAACACATCGCCTCAGTTGTGGCTAGTGAAGCAGTGGGGCGAACCCTAGTACATTTGGTTTTAAATATTACATTAAATTTGTATTTAGACTGTCATAGGTGGTTGGTTGACTGGAAATAATGAAAAAACAGCAACAACAAGAAGGGGGGGGGGGGGGAAACTGAGGCCGAGGGTTTGGTGACGTCATAAAACATCCTTTATCTCAAGAACACTTTCACAGTTAATGAAATATACCTAATTTGTTGTCATCTTTAATCCTCACCGAAAACAGCACATAAATCATTTACTTTTGTTCAATGATTATTGTTATTGTCATTTGATTGTGAGACAAGGAATGTCCCAAGTAACGTCAGAGGGAACAAAACAAGTAGGGTTTTTATGATTCTGTCAAAATACTGCACATGCAGTGTAAATATTGCATAATGACAACCACAGAGATGCAACATTGACAACATAATGAGAGGGGTAGGAATTCTCAATTATCTATACTGGGTCGCCTTGGCATGGACTTCGGGAAAGCTGGCACCAACAACCTCATCGACCTTTAAAAAAAACATTAGAATAATTAATTATATATAACAAAGATTTGGATACAAACTATCACATGGGTTCTCCTTATGCTTTCTAATTTCTACCATTTTCGACGATAATTAGATACATTATGTTGATTATTACAATCTACATTAAACGTGGTAAATTAATGTTGGCGTCTGATACCAAAAATGTCATCATACAGCAACAGGTTCAACCAAATTCACTTTTGTCCAACAAATGCAGTCATAGTGCACCACTATCTAAGTTGGATATCTAGGATCAAATGAATCGAAGTGTTTGCAAATTGAAAACATGATCCCATCCATGACTAATCCAAATAGATGATTCTGTGTTCACTTGTTAAAAAAACACTTTATTCTATTTCTTTAGTATTTGTTGACCGACCTTGTTCCCGTTCTTGAAGTAGATGAAGGTGGGCATGGCACTAATGCTGTATTTTGAAGCGATTTCCTGGAGACGAAACAAACATCATCATTAATTGATCAGTGCACCTGGGGGCAAGTCTCGTGTGCTAGGCTCACCAAATCCACTGTCGACAACGGGCTAAAGATTACCGGGGGTGGGGGGTGGTACATAGAGCATAATAAAGGAATTTGAATCACTAAACTGTAGACTTATTATTATAACCATGATGAACTTGGAAACACCAAGATGCAACAAATCACGGGCGTACAACTCGAAAATTGGCAAAAATAACTATACATATCTGGCATGCATTGCTCATTGGGAAAGTCGGAGTCAGGATGATTAAACAGTAGAATAAAAACCAAGAGATATACAAAACTCACAGGACTTACTGCAGAGCCACCTCAGGATGGGACGGAGAGGGGTTGGGGGCGTGGGGGTTAAACCTGTTATGAATGGCACCTTATGTTTAAGTATTTTAAGTTAAACTAGTCAAACTGAAACGTGAAAGCTAAACCTTCTGGAAAGAAGAGTTTTTAAAGGTTTTTTAACCAGATTATCAAATGGAAATGCGTTGGCCGTGTGAAACAAATACAGACTAACAACGCGAGGACAAACTAACCACACAACTGGTTCGCCCGTGTTTCTTATTTCGAGCACCCAGCCAACTTAGTAATCACGTGACTGTCCCAGTGTTGGTGTTATAACCTAACTCTGATAAGCACCTGCATGAGTGTGACCATGTGATTTGTGGTCATTTACTGTAGTAACCGATCTGTTAATCACTAGGTTCTATTCATTTACAACTAGAATTTCAAAGCATTAGACAATATTACTTCCGAACCAAATAAGTATGAGTATATACTATATATAATTGCATGAGTTTATCAAATTAAGACACAAATTTGGATAGTCACTTTTGATGTCTATATTATATAGACCGGTTGGAAGGTGTAGGACAAACCAGTTGGATTTGAATGCACATACTCCTAAAGCGCTGCAATAGTACGTTTCTTTATTTCTGCTTATTTTTGTTTTACTTCCTAGTAACATCTAAGGTCATCAAGATGGGTACCGATTATGACAGTGCACACTCATGGCGAATTTATAGTGCTGCCCCACTGGGAAATCAGGCAGCCAGCACCATGACCTGATATCCCACTCAGTCACATCATCCTGACACTGAGTGAACCAGCCCTTGCCCTATCCTAATAATGGTGAGCACCAGGCTAGGAAGCGACAAGTATCAATGTTTAAGTGATTGGTTTGACTCGACCAGGGTTCGAACCCACAAACTCATGGGTTCGGATCCCCCAATCTCCCAAAACAGGGGACGGAGGCTCAACTCATTCGGCCACCCCGTCTGGTCTATTTATCAGGGATGAAAGTGGTCTCCGGGAAAAAAAGCGGAAATGCTGATATTCTCCCATAGGCTTAGCATTGTCAGGGAATCGCTGAAAATTCGCTGAAGTCGGATTTCATACATATTGGTATACACTAATAGTGCTGCACCATTTGAAGCATGTACTACTACTAGTATACGCTGCCAGTGCTGCGGCGTTTGCACCACATATTAGTATACACTGATGGTGCTGCAGCATGAAATAACGTATTGGTTGGTTGGTTGTTGGAGTTTTACATCCTGGCAACATCTAAGGTCATATCAGGAAGGGCGCAACGTATTAGTATACACATATAGCTACAGGAAAAATCCCGGAAATCCGCAAAATCGCGGAGATCTTTCATCCCTGATTTATAATATTACCAGTCCAGCATGCTATTAAGTTTGGTCATTGGTTATTTGTAACACGGTAACTACCATTAAATTTGGTTAACACTGGAATTTTGCAGATACCTGAGCATTTTACGTCGACGTGTCCCAGTATTAAGTTCTCTGAATAAACAGTAATATTGATGAATAGAAACGATTAATATCATTATCAGTTGGTCAGACATGCATTTATCTTGATAAAATTATGGTTCAATAATAGACAAATCTTGAAATCCAAAAATCCGAGCAACAAAACTTTTGGCAACAAAGGTAAAATACTGATGCGTCAGAACACAGATTTACTTACATCCAGCTCATCTACGTCCACTTTAAGGAAAACCACGTCGGGCATCTCGATGCTCAGCTCCTAAACATATCGAAGTAATAAATTATTCTGACCAAATAGAGGGTCAAAGCGTGGTTTATAAATTTAAACCTAATTTACCAAAAATGAGCTTGTTAATGCACATACAATCCTTCTGGTATAAATGTTTACAAAGCATCTTTGACAAATCGACTAGACACATGCTTAAACAAGAATCGCCGAATATGGTAGGTAGCATTTACCAAATAATGCATATCGATAGTTGACCTATAAAGTAGGCCAATACTTACTTCCATTTTGGGGGCAATCAATTTGCACGGTTGACACCAAGTAGCATAAAAGTCTACTAATACGAGCTTATTTCCAGCTGCCTTCAATTCCTGCGCGAAGGCATCCTGAAACAAATTAAATAAAAAACTGACAGTGATTTCCTAAGCTGTCTTCATTATGAACAACTTCGGATATCTCACGCACTACTGCCACAAATTGAAATTGTTCTCAGATCGCCCATAAGTTTATAAATATGAACAAACCTAAGCTTAAGTCAAGATCCCAACACCTCAGCTATACAAAATGTATAATCGACTCAAATTATAGTCAAATGTTCTGAAACCATGATTATTATTTCCACAAAAGCTCTTATGATCTGTATTTAGGTGGAAATGACCGCTACCAGCAGGGATGGTCGAATGAGTTGAGCGTCCGCTACCCGTTTTGATATGTCGTGGGAATACGAACCATGGTAAAATCAAACCGCTGACCAATGACCAATTGGAACTTTTAAATCATCCTGATGGCAAACACCACTCAGTTGACACAATACTAGACTGAATATGTACAATAAAACATTTACATTCAACATTGACAGTGTGACAAAACTCACGTGGGCATATACTATTTACTATGCCAACATAGGAAGAAATGTTTAAAAAAAATTTTAAGTGGTAGACTTGCAGAAACCAGACAGGATGGCCGAACGAGTTAGAGCGTCCGTCTTCCGTGTTGGTAGGTCGTGGGTTCGAACCCTGGTCGAGTCAAACCTATGACTTAAAAATTAATACTGGTTGCTTCATAGCCTGGCGCTCTGCATTATTAGGATAGGGCAAGGACTGGTTGGCTCAGTGTCAGGATAATGTGACTGAGTGGGATATCAGGTCATGGTACTAGCGGCCTGGTCTTCCAGCGGGGCAGCACTATAAAGAATCCATGAGTGCACACTGTCACAAGTCGGTATCCGTCCTGATATGACCCTAGATGTTGCTAGGTCGTTACACAACAACAAACAAACAAGACTTGCAGACATTTTTAAAATATGAGATAGGCTTTCAGACCATATATATTTTGATAAAGCACTTCAAGCCCTTTAATTTGACATATGGATGAACTTAATAGCTCAAGTAAAAGCAACGCTATATGTAGACCTAATGTACCTGGAAAATAGGCTATTTATCTCACAGTAAGTGCATTGGGTTATATGGGCTGGAATTTTGACCGGAGTAGCACCAAGCTGCCACGGAAGGAATTTCTTTAAATGAAGACTGTAGGTATATATATTGAGGAACTTAAAAACAGTTTAGATACTAAATAACAAGTCTTTGCAGAAAAGAAAAAAGTCTGTCATGTTGCATTAGTGTACTTAATGAAGGGAAAATTAAGTTCAACTTCAGAAAGCTGGATGCTTTTTTTTCTCTCTTCTTTAAAAAAAATAAATGTCCACTGATGCAATTGTTATAGAAAAGCAGTTCAATAAGAACTAAGGACAAACAAAGCATGGACATAACACATACAAACATAAGAAACGACACATGGAGATAACTGAGTGTGCATTTTGTTTGGTCTCATAAATGCTTTGTTTAAAGGTAGGGACAGACAGGACGCATGCGTCAAGTACAAGCGGTCGGCATGCAGTTCTCTAGATAAAGGATTCACCCGGTACTTGTAGTACACGGGTGAACGACAACGTAGTCTAAATACGGGCGAAAATAGCTTTAGTATGGGACATGAACTAGAATGCCTGCCTCCAGTATCAAATGGATACTTCTATAGGCACAGAGTTGGTGAAATGGGAGAGAATGCAAAAAGACAAGATGGCAGCCGCCGAACGCCGTCGATTCCACTTTTAAATCTTATTAAACTAGATATTATATTATATTTTTCAACTCAAAGGTAGCGGGCTATCAATAAGACATATGTAAAGAATAATTGTTGCTTCTTAGATTGTGAAATTAGGCTCTCAATTCTTTGACCAGCATTTTCGACAGCATTTACATAGGGTTGGTTTGCACCCCTACTGCAGCAGTACGGGGTGAATCTTGTATCTAGCAGTTCTCATGCTGAAATAGTGCCTGCGTCTGAAATAGCTGGATGCATCTGCCACGCGGGAAAAACTCTATATATATATTACCCAAATTGACTTTACCCGACCTCCGTCAATTCTTGTAAAGTCAAGCCGTGCAAAGTCGGGAAAAGTCAGTCACAAGCCAAGCGGCAAAAATCGCTTCAAAAGTGATGCTATCTGTCCGCGTGAGAACTGCCCGCGCCAGTGTGTTCGGTTTCTCTTTGTTACAACTTACATACATTAACATTTTTGCTGCGTGACGTCCACGTGAGAACAGCATGACGTCTGCGTCCAGTGTATTCGCAGCTTTAGTTGTCTTACATGTCATCAAATAAATATTGACTAATATTTATATAAAAATAGTATTAAAAAATGTTCACTGATGCAATTGTTATAATTACACATGAATATTAATTTGAACATTCTGGGAAATTTTGTTAATAAAATACAATATTGAATATTGTGATAGAAAAGTATGTTACATACAATATGTTACCATTAATTGTCAAGTTCCTTGAAAATAGGAAAATATACATTGTGCCTTCAATATATGTACACATTGTTTTTTTTAAGGAAAAAAAAAAGGAAATAGCCCAGATAGCACACAGTCGTCGGCCCGACGGCGGCCGCTCCGTCGGCCCGACGGTGGAAAACGCCGTCGGGCCGACGTTGTTTTGTCCAACCTCCCGCCGTCGGGGCGACGGCGGGTGCCGCCGTCGGGCCGACGTTGTTTTGTCCAACCATCCACCGTCGGCCCGACGGCGTTTGGCGCCCCGTCGGGCCCCAAACGCTGCCGCCGTCGACCCGACGAGCCGAGAAGGCACTGTCACTATAGTGTCAATACGTACAGGTGCAAAAATATTAGTTTTATTCAAAATTAATAGAAATCGAGAACCCTAACCTTATAAATTTAATATAGTCTGTACGTATTGACACTATAGTGACAGTGTCTTCGAATCTCGAAAAAAACCAAGATGGCGGTTCTTGGTCAACCTTCCGTACATGGTAATTCAAATCGTATTAACACGAATAATTCCATTAATACATCGTAATAAATTACAAAACTTTTACAAAATAATCTAAGCATATTAATAAACAAACCTGTTAAATAATTCCTTTAAATTCCTCCGATTTCTGGCGTTATTTGTTCAAATAGAACGCTGTCCAACGATCGCACGTGTTGTGCTGGCAACTCGAGCCGGCGACTCGAGTCAGGTGCGGATTCGAAGTAAACAAACCGCATCGGATGATTCAAAGCGTATTAACACGAATAATTCCACTAATACTTCGTAATAAATTACAAAACTTTTACAAAATAATCTAAACATATTACTAAACATACCTGTTAAATAATTCCTTAAAATTCCAGGTAATTCTGGAGTTATTGGTAGAAAAAGAACACTGATCAACAATCGCACGTGTTGCGCGGGCGACTCGAGCCGGAATCCAAATTTAAAGAACTGCGCATGCGCGGCCCACCACCGTCGGGCCGACGATGGCCCGACGGTGTACCAAGTGTGGAAAATGAATGCAAACCTGCGGCGGCCCACCACCGTCGGGCCGACGTAGGCCCGACGGTGAATCAAAAGTGGAAAGGGATTGAACCCTAACGTCGGAACAACACCATCGGAACAACACCGTCGGGCCGACGGTGGCTCACAAGTGGAAAAGGATTGAACCCTAACGTCGGAACACCACCGTCGGAACACCACCGTCGGGCCGACGATGGCCCGACGGTATACCAAGTGTGGAAAATGAATGTAAACCAGCGGCGGCCCACCACCGTCGGCCCGACGGTGCTCAAAAGTGGAAGGGGATTGAACCCTAACGTCGGAACACCGCCGTCGGGCCGACGATGGCCCGACGGTATACCAAGTGTGGAAAATGAATGCAAACCTGCGGCGGCCCAACACCGTCGGCCCGACGGTGAATCAAAAGTGGAAAGGGATTGATTCCCAACGTCGGAACACCACCGGCGGCCCGACGGTGGAAAGTCGATGGCGACGGTGCGACCAATAGCCGACGTCGGCCCGACGGCTGTGTGCTATCTGGGAGGTAATTGTGTATCATGGCATGAATGAATCTTGTTCCTCTGTTCCATTGAAAGGGACATGTAATGTATGTCTGTTTCAGTTGTGTTGTTACGTCATGGGAGAACGTTCAAGGCAGTTGCAAACTAGATCTCACAGCGTCGACCTCAACTTATTTATTACAATAGGAGGGCAGGGCTCGGACATCCGGGAACTTAGCGCATCGCGTCCTAGCAACTGTTCGAGGCGGTGATGCGGATTCCGAGGGACACCAGTTTGACAGGGACACTTCCATTCAAATGCATTGTTAACTGCCGTGAGCAAATCTTCATACAGAAGAAGTCAAATATCTCCCAAATTACACCATCTAGAAACAAATCGTTTGGTACACATATAGAAAACATCTTTACCATAAAGACTATATTAAATTTATAAGGTTAGGGTTCTTGAATTCTATTATTTTTGAATAAAACTAACGTTTTGCACTGCGCGAAGCGTCAAACTCAAGGCATTGTCAATGGCCGTAAGCAATCTTCATACAGAAAATACACAAGAAGTCAAATATCTCTTAAATTACATCATCTAGAAACAAATCGTTTGGTACACATATAGAAAACATCTTTACCAAAAACATTATATTAAATTTATAAGGTTAGTGATGATGCTGTTCGATTTTGACGCATGTGCAGAAGCGATGTGTCCCTGTCAAACTGGTGTCCCTCGGAATCCGCAACAGCGGCGAAAACAATGGCAGTCACAGCATTGAAACAGCTAGAGAGAGTGGTGTATTTGAGTCTTGTTTGTTTTACTGGTACGATCTAATTATGTTATTTAGAACAAATTATTTCGGTCAAATTAAACCAAAAATCCAAGCGACATTAACACCGCCACCACAAGGGCGGCGTTATTGCAAACGTAAATAAAACAAAAAGCACAAATCTATTCACTGCTACGATCTAATTCTGTTACTTGGAAACATGAATATTCATTCGGGGAATGAAATAATGTTATTTCGGAGCATAACTTACTCAATAGGCGAAGTTAAGCTCAAATTAAACCCAAAATCCGAGCGATGTGAACGCCGCCGCCGTACCAGCGATGTTATTGCGAATGTAAATAAAACAAAAAGCACAAATCTATTCACTGCTACGATCTAATTCTGTTATTTAGAACCATGAATATTCACTCGGGGGTTGAAATAATGTTATTTGTGAGCATAAGTTACTCAATAAGTGAAATTCGGTCAAATTAAACCCAAAATCGAAGCGATACTAAGGTCGCTGCTGCACCGGCTGCATTATTGCGAATGTAAAAGCAGGGGGGCACCTAGATAAAAGATTCACCCGGTACTTGTAGTACACGGGTGAAGATCAGCCTTATATAAATACGGGCGAAAATAGCGTTAGTATGGAACATCACCTAGAAACTGTGGCTCCAGTATCAAATGGCTACCCATGTAGGCACAGATTTGGTGAAATGGGAGAGAATGCAAAAAGACGAGATGTCGGCCGCAGAACGCCGTCGATTTCACTTTTAAATCTTATTAAACTAGATATTATATTATATTTTTCAACTCAAAAGTAGCGGGCTAATAATAAAACAGATGTAAAGAATAATTGTTGCTTCTTAGTTTGTGAAATTAGGCTCTCAATTCTTTGACCCGTTTTTTTGCCAGCTTTTACATAAGGTTGGTATGCACCCCTCCTGTGGCTACTGCAGCAGTACGGGGTGAATCTTGTATCTAGGGGGCACCTAGGTACAAGATTCACCCCGTACTGCTGCAGTAGGGGTGCAAACCAACCCTATGTAAAAGCTGTCGAAAAAACGGGTCAAAGAATTGAGAGCCTAATTTAACAATCTAAGAAGCAACATTTATTCTTTACATATGTCTTATTGATAGCCCGCTACCTTTGAGTTGAAAAATATAATAAAACATATAGTTTAATGCAATTTAAAAGTGAAATCGACGACGTTCTGCAGCCGCCATTTTGTCTTTTTGCATTCTCTCCCATTTCACCAACTCTGTGCCTATAGGCATAACATTGGTAGCCATTTGATACTGGAGCCACAGTTTCTAGGTCATGTTCCATACAAACCTATTTTCGCCCGTATTTAGACTACGTTGCCATTCACCTGTGTACTACAAGTACCGGGTGAACCTTTTATCTAGGGGGCACCCAGGAACTGGCTAGGGGGTTTCCTGGCCCCCCTTGAAGTGTCAGAAATGTACAAAAACAGGTGATGAGGTGTGATTTACATTTTGCTCTGAAGTACAAAAAGGTGTTAAACACTCTTCCCCCTTGAAGTATAGAGTGTTAAAGAGCATGGCCCTTTGAAATATACGTTTATATTATTTTTTTAACAATTTGGGGCGGGGTGGGGGGGGGTTCCGGGCAACCAGGAAACCCCCCTGGATGCGCCCCTGAAAAGCACTGCTGTAATCAGATAAAAGATTCACCCGGTAGTGGTAGTACACGGGTGAAGATCAGCCTTATATAAAAACGGTCGAAAAATCGGGCTAATGAAATGAGTCTTTATGAGAGCCTAATTTCTCAAACTAAGAAGCAACATTTATTCTTTGTATATATATCTTCATGTTTACCCGCTACTTTTGAGTTGGAAAATATAATAAAACATATATTTTAATGCAATTTAAAAATGAAATCGACGGGGTTCTCTGGCTGCCATCTCGTCTTTTTGCATTCTTGCCCATTTCACCAACTCTGTGCCTATATGAGTAGCCATTTGATACTGGAGCCACAGTTTCTAGTTCATGTTACATACTAAACCTATTTTCGCCCGTTTTTACACTACGTTGTCCTTCACCTGTGTATTACAAGTACCGGGTGAATCTTATATCTATGCTGTCATCTGATTGTTTTCACCGCGTCAATATGGCGGATCTCATTGTCAACCGGAAGTGAGTTGAATGCGCCGACTCCTAAATATGGAGTGTCGATAGACTACATCACGGTTCCAGCGGCGCGGTGCATAATAAACCCGCGAGAAGCACATAACACATGCTAATACGCTGGGTGCAGCTATGAAATCTGCTAGTTTCAGCTCATCCCATCTCTTGTTTGAAACATAGAATACCAACTACAAAAAGATGTATAATAAATTAAGATATTAATCTTTTATCCAGCATTGCATTTACATCAGGCAGTATAAATCTTCAAGGAAAAAAAAAGAATCAATATAATCAGCACATCTTATGATCTTATGCCTGGTGTATTTAGACTTACAAATCTAGGCACTCAGACTAGTGTTTGAGCCAGTTTTACTTATTTTATTCATGTTTTTATTTATATCCTATGGTTAATGACATATGTAGAAATTGAAAATGAGTAGGGTTAACCAGATATTGGTTATATATTTCTTTGAAACAAGTTTTTGTTGACACATATGACATTTTAATATTTAGAACAAGAATTACTTCTGGCTAATCAATGGTGATGTAAACATCAGCCTGTAAAGTGAATGAAATTGTATTTTCTTAGCTCAAAATGCTTAATTATATTATTATATTGCATCCTTCCATCCATATTTGTGCCAAATTGTTATGTATTTCTATTTATTTTGAATAAAATCAAACTTTTGCCCTACGTGTATCGGCAAACTCAATGGCCGTACGCCTTTGCTTTGCTCCCAACGCCGTTTTCAGCGCATGCGCAGTCGGAACCGTGATGTAGTCTATTCGTAAGCTGCGCCTTATGAATAGCTGATATTCTATTCCTACTGTGACGACACAAATTAGGTAAAATGGGAGGTGAGAGAGGGGGAGCTGGAGAGAAGGAGGGCAGGGATGAACGATCTTCGCAATTTCGCTGATTTTTTCCTGTAGCTAAGTTTTGAAAGTGTGTCGCATTCACACACACTTCAAACTGGCTCAGATCGACCAGCAGCTAATAGTAATATAGTTTCATACATACATATTACATAAGATACATACAATGTATACACACACATACATACAAAGAAACATACACCAAATTATGTAAGTACCATAAATCCTCAGTCTGAAATAAATTGAATACACATGTATACATACACCCACACAGAAGGAACATCAACCGTGACTCACGGTGATCTGCTAAAATCGCCTCAACTAAACCACTTGCGTTCACACGCACCGTAGCCTTAGGCCGACTCAGGCTAAGTCGCCTCATCTAAAGCCCCGTTCACACACAGGCCGTAAGTCGCCTCAACTAGTTTGCTTCATCTAAGTCGACTCAGATCGCGCGTGTGAACGCTCCTCTCAGGCGAATTAGGGCTGAGTCGACTCAACTAGTTCGCCTCAAGTAAACCGCTTCGTGAGGTAGATTAGATGAGGCGAACTAACTTGAGTCAGCCTAAGTGGCATGTGTGAATGCAACTGCTTGAACTGGTTTAGTTGAGGCAGCTTAAGCACATGGATGGAGACTGCTTCTTCTCTTATGGGGGTGGGGTTCGTGACCTAGCGGTCACTGGCTGCAAGACTGCAGCATTGTTTAAATGGTGTCGCAGTTTCAGCTGCCTTTCAGTTTCCGCCGTACGCATCGCTTCTGTGCATGTGTCAAAATCTAACAGCATCGTCTGAGCATGCGTCAAAATCCACCCAGATTCAAACTGTCGGCCAAGACAGTTGACTAAGACAAATTTGACAGTTTCAGGTTCAAATCAATGTAACTTTCTTGATAATTACATTAGAAAAATTATATGACTACCAAGTTTAAAGTCTCTTCAAGCTCATTCCATTCGTATATGTTCCATTGAGATAAAATGCTTTCTAAAGAAATACTCACATAGCTACAAAAGTGGAACTTTAACCAAATATAAAAAAAAGTGAAAGGATGTGAGGGGAGTTCTGCTAACCAATTTCCGTTCTATATATATAAAGGAATTTAAATTGTCAATTGCTAAATCAATTAGTCAAGCAGATTTTTAATAAGACAATGTCAAAAAGAGCAATTCATAACAAAAAAAATCATTCTGATTTGGTCAAATGTTTTGTAGATTTTAGTGCGATCTGCCATAGAAATCATTATTTACAACTTCAAATCGCAATAACCTTGTCCATAGTGACATTTTTTTTTTTAAACTAAGAAGTCTTTTTATCTGTAAATTAAGCTCTTTAATTCTAGACCAGTCAGATTAGAAAAAAAAGTATTCTAAATTTGTATGCATATGCCTACCCAAGCCATTACAAATATTTAAAACAAGTTATATATTTCTTTGAAACAAGTTTGTGTTGACACATTTGGCATTTTAATATTTAGAACAAGAATTAATCAGGTTTAGGGTTAACGCAGAAGCAACAGAGTACGGTGGAAACTGAAAGGCAGCTGAAACTGCGACATGCTGCAGTTTGAAGGCGTCGGTCGAATTTGGCGCGCGCATGCACAGAAGCAACAGAGTATGGCGGAAACAAACTGAAAGGCAGCTGAAACCACAACAACGGTGCCTTTAAAACGGCCCGTTTTGGGGAGTTTCTTTTCCTAACAATAACCATAGATGTTGCTAGGACATAAAACAACAAACAAACATCGATCTGAGCCGGTTTAACACACGTGTCTGAACGCGACACGCTTTGAAAACTGTGAAATGCCCAAAGGGACGCTCATCTCTGGGAACCGGTTTGGTGGGTGGGAAGGACAAAAATAAATGCTACAATATATATAAGCCGTGTTCACACGGGCAAAATGTGAGGCGAATTAGACAAATCGAATCAGGTGAGGCGAATGGGGGACCTCCGACTTTTTAGTTCAAATTCCTGCCGTTCGCATCGCCACTGAACGAGTGGGCCTATTCGGCACACTGTCACACTGCAAACCCAATGGCTATGAGCAATCTTCATACAGAAGAAGTCAAATATCTCTAAAACCACAACACCTACAGACAAACCGCTTGGTATACATATAGAAAACATACAACGGATAGACTATATTAAATTTATAAGGTTAGGGTTCTGTATTTCTATTAATTTTGAATAAAATAAACGTTTTGCACTGGGCGTACCGCCAAAATCAGTGCATTGTCAATGGCCGTGAGCAATCTTCATACAGAAAAAGTCAAATATCTCTAAAACCACAACACCTAGAGACAAACCGCTTGGTATACATATAGAAAACATACAACGAATAGATTATATTAAATTCATAAGGTTAGGGTTCTGTATTTCTATTAATTTTGAATAAAATATACGTGTTGCACTGCACGTACCGGCAAACGCAAAGCATTGTCAATGACCGAGTAGGCCCACTAGTACCGATGCGCCACCAAGTGTCAGAAAAATGAACTACGCAACATGTCCCCCCATTAGCGGCCCGTTCACACGGGCAGTACTTATGCCGGAAATCGAAATCTGCGCATGAGCAAGTCCAGACTAACCAGCGCCAGTTTGGGTTCGTCGACGTCGGCCGAGAGAGTGTGGGTTCGACCTACATATGTATGGATTGAATCGTATAAGCGAGTTCAGCATTGTCTGTGCGCATGTGTGGGTACAACTTCCGGTCGGCGCTGTAGGTATAAACAAAGCCACGTTTTGCACTGCACGTATGACCACTTAGAAACACATCGCTTGGTACACATATAGAAAACATGTTTACCAAAAAGATTATATTACATTGATACGGTTAGGGTTCTGGATTTCTATTAATTTTGAATAAAACTAACGTTTCGCACTGCGCGTACCAGCAAACTCAATGGCAGTGAGCAATCTTTTTACAGAAAAAGTGAAATATCTCTAAGACCATACCACCTAGAAACAAATCGTTTGGCACACATATAGAAAACATGTTTACCAAGAATATTATATTAAATTCATACGGTTAGGGTTCTGGATTTCTATTAATTTTGAATAAAACTAACGTTCCGCACTGCGCGTTCCAGCAAACTCAATGGCCGTGAGCAATCTTCTTACAGAAAAAGTGAAATATCTCTAAAACCACACCACTTAGAAACACATCGCTTGGTACACATATAGAAAACATGTTTACCAAAAAGATTATATTACATTGATAAGGTTAGGGTTCTGGATTTTTATTAATTTTGAATGAAACTAACGTTTTGCACTGCGCGTAGTCATGCAGTAATGACGCATGTGGGTTTGTTTATACCGATGACTTCCCATCAACCACCGCGCGCCCGAGATGCTGAACTCGCTTATATAGGGTATTCACGTGACGTCACGAACCGGATGCGCGGCCATTGTGGCGATATCAACTCGTAAACATCCCATAGACTTTGCCTGAACGCGCAGTGGAAAAAGTCTATTTCATTCAAAAATAATAGAAATCCAGAACCCTAACCTTATAAATTTAATATAATCTATTCATTGAATATGTTTTCTATATGTGTACCAAGCGATTTGTTTCTAGGTGGTGTGGTTTTAGAGATATTTCACTTTTTCTTTATGAAGATTGCTCACGGCCATTGACAATGCACTGGCACTGACACTCAGAATATCCCAACTTTCACTATTATCTCTGTTTTTAATACTTTCAGCGTAAATTGCTCTTAGGTTACATTAAATACTTCAGATCTTCCTCTTCAAACGCGCATTAAGATATTTTTAATCGATCTAATGAAAGCTTTTAAATTTATTTTACAAAAATAAATGCTCCACATAGACATAGCATTGCCGTATTATACCCTTCGCGGGCAGTTTGCCGGTACGCGCAGTGCAAAACGCCAGTTTTATTCAAAATTAAAAGAAATCCAGAACCCTGACCGTATCAATTTATATAATCTATTTGGTAAACATGTTTTCTATATGTATTCCAATCAGTTTGTTTCTAGGTGTTTTAATTTTAGAGATATTTAACTTTTTCTGTCTGAAGATTGCTCATAGCCATTGAGTTTGCACTGTGACAGTGTGTTATTATTGTGGTTACTATCGCCGCAATGGCCGCACTTCCGGTTAGCGTGGTTTGGAACGGTCAAAACTTCTGCTGGGCAGTGAAACCCTAAAAATAAATGATGAAAAAAATATCTGTGCATAGATAGCGGTTTCATTAATTAAATTATATAATATGCGCTTTTGATCGACCGTGCTTAATCCGCCTCAGTTGCGTCCACACGGGCAAAATAAATCGAATCAGAGAAATCGCCTCACGTATTACAGCCCTGTTCACACGGGCAATGTAAATCGATTCGTAGAAAGCGACTTGTATAGTTCGCCTCACATTTCTCGTGTGAACGCACGTCTGATGCGGATTAGGGCTGATTCGACTCACGTGATGCGGATCGTGTAAACCACCTATGCGAGGTAGTCTACAGCCGTGTTCACACGGACAAAATGTGAGGCGCATCACACAAATCGAATCAGGTGAGGCGAATTAGCCATCCGTTCACACGGGCAGTACTTGGGCCGGAAATCGATATCTGCGCATGAGCAAGCCCAGCCTGAACAGCGCCAGTCTTCGATTAGGCAAGGTCACCACTAGAGAGTGAGTTCGACCTAGATATGTATTTAATGATTCGTATTGGTTTGGAACGGTCAAAACTTCTGCTGTGCAGTGAAACCATACAAATAAATAATGAAAAAAATATCTGTGCATAGATAGCGGTTTCATTAATTAAATTATATAATATGCGCTTTTGATCGACCGGAAAGTCAACAAACTAAGGTCGACTGCGCATGCGTGTGAGGTGCTTAATCCGCCTCAGATGCGTCCACACGGGCAAAATTATCCGCATCACAGGAATCGATTCACGTAGACTACCTCGCTTAGAGCCGTGTTCACACGGACGATGTAAATCGATTCGTAGAAAGCGACTTGTATAGTTCGCCTCACATTTCTCGTGTGAACGCACGTCTGATGCGGATTAGGGCTGATTCGATTCACGTGATGCGGATCGTGTAAACCACCTAAGCGAGGTAGTCTACGTGAATCGATTCCTGTGATGCGGATAATTTTGTCCGTGTGAACGCACTGAGGCGGATTAAGCACCTCACACGCATGCGCAGTCGACAGCATCAGTTTGTTGACTTTCCGGTCGATCAAAAGCGCATATTGTATAATTTAATTATGAAACCGCTAGCTATGCACAGATATTTTTTTCATCATTTATTTGTAGGGTTTCACTGCCCAGCAGAAGTTTTGACCGTTCCAAACCAATATGATTTAGTAATTACATATCTAGGTCGAACCCACACTCTCTGGTGCCGGCAGTCGTCGAACCCAAGATGGCGCTGGTTAGCCTGGACTTGCTCATGCGCAGATATCCACTTCCGCCTCACGCAGTGTCCGTGTGAACGGGCGCCTAATTCGCCTCACCTGATTCGATTTGTGTGATACGCCTCACATTTTGTCCGTGTGAACACGGCTGTACCTCGCTTAGGTGGTTTACATTATCTGGATCACGTGAATCGAATCAGCCCTAATCCGCCTCAGACGTCCGTTCACACGAGAAATGTGATGCGAACTATACAAGTCGCTTTCTACGAATCGATTTACATCGTCCGTGTGAACACGGCTTATGTGAATCGATTCCTGTGATGCGGATAATTTTGCCTGTGTGGACGCAACCAATTCGCCTCACCTGATTCGATTTGTGTGATACGCCTCACACTTTGTCCGTGTGAACTACCCCGTGAGGTGGTTTACAGGATCCGCCTCACGTGAATCGAATCAGCCCTAATCCGCCTCAGACGCCCGTTCACACGAGAAATGTGAGGCGAACTATACAAGTCGCTTTCTACGAATCGATTTACATCGCCCGTTTGAACACGGCAAGGTTAGGTTGGTCAACTGTCTTCACGGCAGGGGCTGCGATCGGGCCGGGGTTTTATACCACGACACCGGCACCACACGTTAAAGCAAGTTGTAGATTTCCAGTACTTACAGCTGATTCAATTGCCTTAACCATGGCTAGTTTCCTTGTGTGATGGTAGGTAGTTCGAGACGTTTCAAAACAGGCTGACTGCACAGTTTCTCAAATGGGCTGGAAGGCGCTCACTAAAAAGTGATGGCTAATAGTAGTACTAGTAGTACTTTCATGCATCTACCAATGATGTCCATATAGCTCAAGCGGTATGTCTAGGGCGGTGATGCGGATTCCGAGGGACACCAGTTTGACAGGGACACTTCCATTGAAATGCATTGTTAACGGCCGTGAGCAAATCTTCATACAGAACAAGTCAAATATCTCCCAAATTACACCATGTAGAAACAAATCGCTTGGTACACATATAGAAAACATCTTTACCATGAAGACTATATTAAATTTAATCGGTTAGGGTTCTGGATTTCTATTAATTTGTACTAAAACTTACGTTTTGCACTGCGCGTACCGTCAAACTGAAGGCATTGTCAATGGCCGTGAGCAGTCTTCATACAGACAATACAGAACAAGTGAAATATCTCTAAAATGACACTACCTACAAACAAATCGCTTGGTACACATATAGAAAACATGTTTAGCAAAAACATTATATTAAATTTATAAGGTTAGTGACGATGCTCTTTGATTTTGACACGTGTGCAGAAGCGATGTGTCCCTGGGAAACTGGTGTCCCTGGGAAACTGCAACAGCGGAATCAAAATAGTTGTCAGTACTGATAGATCCGAAGCGCTGATCATTAGGTCGTGACAATAATAGCACATACTTCTAATTTGTAACTTAAGGCACTTCTACTTTGTAACTTAAAGGGACCAGCTATAGCTCGCTGGGACACTGCGCATACTCCGACAAATGCTCTCCAAGCACAATCTTGTTTAGTTTTTATGTTTAAATGAACCAAGTATGTGTGGGGAGAGTATGGGACCAGGGCACTGCTAGTCTGAACTGCAAAGGCAGTTTGTTGTCTTCAAAATGGCCGCCCCCATAGGCGGCAGCCATTTGCAATGCAAAAGCTGCGCTGTGATTGGCTGAAATTGCGGTTCTCGCCAGCAACAAGATCAGAAGGATTTGCTGAGCCTGTTACCGGCGAGCACCGCTATTTGACAATACCACTATCATATTTAACAGAATTACATGCAATAAGTGAAATTTCATGAAATTAACCCTAAAATCGAACTGATATTAACACCACATTGGCGGCGATATTAATAAGACAAATAAGTGTTCACACTTCCTGTCTACCATTCGCCCCAAGTGGCACAAATCTGAACTATTCCGAGTTCGTTTGTTTTCCACGCGGCGGATAGCTGGCGACTTTAAGGCACAAGAAAGTTACTCTGATAGGTTAATCAATAACTATGCTCTTATTGGAATGTTTGTTAATGGTTTAATTTAAATGAATGAACAAAAACGAAGCAATTTTCAGTAAACTTCTAGTTGAGAAGATTTTTTGGGGGGTTAAATCGAAGACTCAGATAAAGAAGAATATGTTATTTACACATTCAAAGAAAATAGCTTGTTACCCAACTAACACATAACGTCAAGCTAAAGTTATTATTTGGTCATGGTACATTATAACGTCATAGTAACAGATGTCATAAAATGTGTTGTAATGTTTTGGGGTATATTGTGACTGAGACAGAGAGCAGCTATCTTGGAAGAGACTGTAAAGAGATGTGAGATATAGCACAGAGCCGTCGGGCCGACATTGGCTAATAGTAGTAATTGCACCGTACGGCCAACGGTCGCAAACCGCTGTCGGGCCGACATTGTTTGGGCCAACGGTGGCAAGCAGCCGTCAGGCTGACGTTGTTTTGTCCACTGACCCACAGTCGGCCCAACAATGGCAAGCAGCCGTCAGGCCGACATTGTTTTGTCCAATGACCCACCATCGGGCCAACAGTGGCAAGCAACACATACCAGCATATGCCACCATAGGCCCAAAGGCCTGGAGCAGTCAAACAAATTAAAAAAATATCAGTTTAATATCATAGACGCCCGTTCACAATATTAGATATTAAGATGATAAGACACTAATATTAGCTAAAAAGATAAGCTAAGAAGTGATGACTGCTAAACAAAACCCAGCACCCCTCACCAAAACAGTTTTGCAATGAAAATGGTGTTTCATAAGGTCTGGCAGGCATTTGTCACTTCAAACTCTCTACTGACCTGTTCCGAAAGTAACCGTATTATGCCTCACCTATGGTTGTTAGCTAGGCACATTTTAACATCCTTCTCAACCATATCTATTTACCCCTTGATGGATGGGGAAGGCTCTGTAATTGCCTGTCTATTGGCATGCCTCATGCGTCGACATACGTTACCACTATGTCAGATCGACGCTAAGCCCATATCTATTAAAGCCTCAGTCACACGGCGGTCTGCGTTCGCTTTTTGCCATTCTTTTGACATATTTGTCATTCTTTTTGCACACATTTTCCACCATCGGGCCGTTGGTGGTGGTCTGCTGCTCTTTGCCATTCTTTTTACATATTTGGCACCATCGGACCACCGTCGGGCCGTCGGTGGTGGTCCGCAGCCCTTTGCCATTCTTTTTACACACATGTTCCACTGTCGGGCCACCGGTGGTGGTCCGCCTCTCTTTGCCATTCTTTTTACATATTTGCCACCGTCGGGCCAACTGTGGTGGCCAGCTGCTCATTGCCATTTTTTTTGCACACATTTGCCATTCATTTTCCACATTTTTACCACCTTACGACTAATTGCCGAGCGATCGCCGACTGACACGATGTGGCGCATGTACGATGACGTCGCAATGTCGCCTGGTGCATCATTGTCGACATGGCGATGTATTAAAATAGTTTGTAACAAATTTGTTCAATTTTGTCACAAGGAGCTCGCAGACTTTTGGTCGGCAAGTGCTCGCAAGCGAACCCAGGCTGTCATGTGACTGGGTCATAAACTGTGTTGCACAGATAACTACGCTGAGAGTGCTGCATTACACGATACCACCATAACTATGCAGACTTGAAGTTGACAGTCACATTGTAGTTAAATAAGGGGAAAATCACCATGCAAGGGTCACCCAATCTTCATGAGAATTGGCCAATAGATAGAAAACAGGTATGCAAAGATGAATATGGTAGTTTAAAAAATGAATACCCTCAAATTTGAGTGATTTAGAGAGGAATTGGTCTACGGTGGAAAATGTGTGCAAAACGAATGGCAAAAAGCAGCGGACCACTACCAACGGCCCCAGGGTGGTCCGACGGTGGAAATTGTGTGCAAAAATAATGGCAAAGAGCGACAAACCACAACCGACAGCCTGATGGTGGAAAATGTGTGCAAAAAGAATGGCAAAAAACGGTGGACCACCACCGACGGCCCGACGGTGGAAAATGTGTGCAAAAAGAATGGCAAAGAGGGGCGGACCACCACCGACGGCCCGACGGTGGTCCGACATTGGAAAATGTGTGCAAAAAGAATGGCAAAGAGCGGCGGACCACCACCGACGGCCCGACGGTGGAAAATGTGTGTAAAAAGAATGGCAAAGAGGGGCGGACCACCACCTATGGCCCGACGGTGGCAAATATGTAAAAAGAATGGCAAAAAGCAGTGAAACACCACCGTCGGCCCAACGATGGCAAATGTGTGCCAAAAAAATGGCAAAGAGCGGCTGGCCACCACTGTGGCCCGACGGTAGCAAATATGTAAAAAGAATGGCAAAGAGCGGCAGACCACCACCGACGATGGCCCGACGGTGGCCCGACGGTGGAAAGTGTGTGCAAAAAGAATGGCAAAGAGCGGCGGACCACCAACGGTGGCAAATATGTAAAACGAATGGCAAAGAGTGGCAGACCACCATATTTGCCCGATGGTGGCAAATATGTAAAAAGAATGGCAAAAAGCGGTGGACCACCACCATCGGCCCGCCGGTGGCCTGACGGTGGAAATTGTGTGCAGAAATAATGGCAAAGAGCGACGAACCACAACCGATGGCCCGACAGTGGAAAATGTGTGCAAAAAGAATGGCCAAAAACGGCGGACCACAACCGACGGCCCGACGGTGGAAAATGTGTACAAAAAGAATTGCAAAAAACGGCGGACCACCACCGACGGCCCGACGGTGGAAAATGTGTGCAAAAAGAATGGCAAAGAGGGGCGGACCACCGCTGACGGCCCGTCGGTGGTCCGACGTTGGAAAATGTGTGCAAAAAGAATGGCAAAGAGCGGCGGACCACCACCGACGGCCCGACGGTGGAAAATGTGTGTAAAAAGAATGGCAAAGAGGGGCGGACCACCACCGATGGCCCGACGGTGGTCCGACGGTGGCAAATATGTAAAAAGAATGGCAAAAAGCAGCAAAACACCACCGTCGGCCCAACGGTGGCAAATGTGTGCCAGAAAAATGGCAAAGAGCGGCTGGCCACCACGGTGGCCCGACGGTGGCAAATATGTAAAAAGAATGGCAAAGAGCGGATGACCACCACCGACGATGGCCTGACGGTGGCCCAACGGTGGAAAATGTGTGCAAAAAGAATGGCAAAGCGCGGCGGACCACCAATGGTGGTCCAACGGTGGCAAATATGTAAAACGAATGGCAAAGAGTGGCGGACCACCATGGACGGCCCGATGGTGGCAAATATGTAAAAAGAATGGCAAAAAGCGATGGACCACCACCGACGGCGGTCCGATGGTGGCAAATATGTAAAAAGAATGGCAAAAAGCGGTGGACGCCCGCCGGTGGCCTGACGGTGGAAATTGTGTGCAGAAATAATGGCAAAGAGCGACGAACCACAACCGACGGCCCGACGGTGGAAAATGTGTGCAAAAAGAATGGCAAAAAACGGCGGACCACAACCGACGGCCCGACGGTGGAAAATGTGTGCAAAAAGAATTGCAAAAAACGGCGGACCACCACCGACGGCCCGACGGTGGAAAATGTGTGCAAAAAGAATGGCAAAGAGGGGCGGACCACTGCTGACGGCCCGACGGTGGTCCGACGTTGGAAAATGTGTGCAAAAAGAATGGCAAAGAGCGGCGGACCACCACCGACGGCCCGACGGTGGAAAATGTGTGTAAAAAGAATGGCAAAGAGGGGCGGACCACCACCGATGGCCCGACGGTGGTCCGACGGTGGCAAATATGTAAAAAGAATGGCAAAAAGCAGCAAAACACCACCGTCGGCCCAACGGTGGCAAATGTGTGCCAGAAAAATGGCAAAGAGCGGCTGGCCACCACGGTGGCCCGACGGTGGCAAATATGTAAAAAGAATGGCAGAGCGGATGACCACCACCGACGATGGCCTGACGGTGGCCCGACGGTGGAAAATGTGTGCAAAAAGAATGGCAAAGAGCGGCGGACCACCAACGGTGGTCCAACGGTGGCAAATATGTAAAACAAATGGCAAAGAGTGGCGGACCACCATGGACGGCCCGATGGTGGCAAATATGTAAAAAGAATGGCAAAAAGCGATGGACCACCCACCGACGGCGGTCCGATGGTGGCAAATATGTAAAAAGAATGGCAAAAAGCGGTGGACCCCCACCATCGGCCAGCCAGTGGCCTGACGGTGGAAATTGTGTGCAAAAATAATGGCAAAGAGCGACGAACCACAACCGACGGCCCGACGGTGGAAAATGTGTGCAAAAATAATGGCAAAAAACGGCGGGCCACAACCGACGGCCCGACGGTGGAAAATGTGTGCAAAAAGAATTGCAAAAAACGGCGGACCACCACCGACGGCCCGACGGTGGAAAATGTGTGCAAAAAGAATGGCAAAGAGGGGCGGACCACTGCTGACGGCCCGACGGTGGTCCGACGTTGGAAAATGTGTGCAAAAAGAATGGCAAAGAGCGGCGGACCACCACCGACAGCCCGACGGTGGAAAATGTGTGTAAAAAGAATGGCAAAGAGGGGCGGACCACCACCGATGGCCCGACGGTGGTCCGACGGTGGCAAATATGTAAAAAGAATGGCAAAAAAGCAGCAAAACACCACCGTCGGCCCAACGGTGGCAAATGTGTGCCAGAAAAATGGCAAAGAGCGGCTGGCCACCACGGTGGCCCGACGGTGGCAAATATGTAAAAAGAATGGCAGAGCGGATGACCACCACCGACGATGGCCTGACGGTGGCCCGACGGTGGAAAATGTGTGCAAAAAGAATGGCAAAGAGCGGCGGACCACCAACGGTGGTCCAACGGTGGCAAATATGTAAACAAATGGCAAAGAGTGGCGGACCACCATGGACGGCCCGATGGTGGCAAATATGTAAAAAGAATGGCAAAAAGCGATGGACCACCACCGACGGCGGTCCGATGGTGGCAAATATGTAAAAAGAATGGCAAAAAGCGGTGGACCCCCACCATCGGCCAGCCAGTGGCCTGACGGTGGAAATTGTGTGCAAAAATAATGGCAAAGAGCGACGAACCACAACCGACGGCCCGACGGTGGAAAATGTGTGCAAAAAAATGGCAAAAAACGGCGGGCCACAACCGACGGCCCGACGGTGGAAAATGTGTGCAAAAAGAATTGCAAAAAAACGGCGGACCACCACCGACGGCCCGACGGTGGAAAATGTGTGCAAAAAGAATGGCAAAGAGGGCGGACCACGCGACGGCCCGACGGTGGTCCGACTTGGAAAATGTGTGCAAAAGAATGGCAAAGAGCGGCGGACCACCACGACGGCCCGACGGTGGAAAATGTGTGTAAAAAGAATGCAAAGAGGGGCGGACCACCGATGGCCCGACGGTGGTCCGACGTGGCAAATATGTAAAAAGAATGGCAAAAAGCAGCAAAACACCACCGTCGGCCCAACGGTGGCAAATGTGTGCAGAAAAAATGGCAAAGAGCGGCTGGCCACCACGGTGGCCCGACGGTGGCAAATATGTAAAAAGAATGGCAGAGCGGATGACCACCACCGACGATGGCCTGACGATGGCCGACGGTGGAAAATGTGTGCAAAAAGAATGGCAAAGAGCGGCGGACCACCAACGGTGGTCCAACGGTGGCAAATATGTAAAACAAATGGCAAAGAGTGGCGGACCACCATGGACGGCCCGATGGTGGCAAATATGTAAAAAGAATGGCAAAAAGCGATGGACCACCACCGACGGCGGTCCGATGGTGGCAAATATGTAAAAAGAATGGCAAAAAGCGGTGGACCCCCACCATCGGCCCGCCGGTGGCCTGACGGTGGAAATTGTGTGCAAAAATAATGGCAAAGAGCGACGAACCACAACCGACGGCCCGACGGTGGAAAATGTGTGCAAAAAGAATGGCAAAAAACGGCGGACCACCACCGACGGCCCGACGGTGGAAAAAGTGTGCAAAAAGAATGGCAAAGAGGGGCGGACCACCGCTGACGGCCCGACGGTGGTCCAACATTGGAAAATGTGTGCAAAAAGAATGGCAAAGAGCGGCGGACCACCACCGACGGCCCGACGGTGGAAAATGTGTGTAAAAAGAATGGCAAAGAGGGGCGGACCACCACCGATGGCCCGTCGGTGGTCCGACGGTGGCAAATATGTAAAAAGAATGGCAAAAAGCAGCAAAACACCACCGTCGGCCCAACGGTGGCAAATGTGTGCCAGAAAAATGGCAAAGAGCGGCTGGCCACCATGGTGGCCCGACGGTGGCAAATATGTAAAAAGAATGGCAAAGAGCGGATGACCACCACCGACGATGGCCTGACGGTGGCCCGACGGTGGAAAATGTGTGCAAAAAGAATGGCAAAGAGCGGCGGACCACCAACGGTGGTCCAATGGTGGCAAATATGTAAAATGAATGGCAAAGAATGGCGGACCACCACCGACGGCCCGATGGTGGCAAATATGTAAAAAGAATGGCAAAAACCAGCGGACCACCACCGACGGCGGTCCGATGGTGGCAAATATGTAAAAAGAATGGCAAAAAGCGGCGGACCACCACCATCGGCCCGACGGTGGAAAATGTGTGCAAAAAGAATGGCAAAGAGGGGCGGACCACCGCCGACGGCCCGATGGTGGAAAATGTGTGCAAAAAGAATGGCGAAGAGGGGCGGACCACCACCGACAGTGGTCTGACGGTGGCAAATATGTAAAAAGAATGGCAAAAAGCGGCGGACCACCACCGTCGGCCCGACGGTGGCAAATGTGTGTAAAAAGAATGGCAAAGAGCGGCTGGCCACCACGGTCGGCCCGACGGTGGCAAATATGTAAAAAGAATGGCAAAGAGCGGCGGCGGACCACCACCGACGGCCCGACGATGGCCCGACGGTGGAAAATGTATGCAAAAAGAATGGCAAAGAGCGGCGGACCACCACTGGTTGTCCGACGGTGGCAAATATGTAAAAAGAATGGCAAAGAGTGGCGGACCACCACCGACGGTGGAAAATGTGTGCAAAAAGAATGGCAAAGAGCGGCGGACCACCACCGATGGTCCGACGGTGGCAAATCTGTAAAAAAGAATGGCAAAAAGCGGGGGACCACCGCCGACGGTGGTCCGACGGTGGCAAATATGTGAAAAGAATGGCAAAAAGCAGCCGATCACCACCATCGGCCTGACGGTGGCAAATGTGTGAAAAAAAAATGTCAAAGTGTGGCGGACCACCACCGACGGCCCGACAGTGGCAAATGTGTTAACAAAAAATGGCAAAGAGCGGTGGACCACCACCGTCGGCCCGACAGCGCCAAATATGTGGGGAAAAAAGGCATAGAGCGGCGATCCACCACCATCGGTCCGACGGTGGCAAATATGTGGGGAAAAAAGGCAAAGAGCGGCGGACCACCACCGTCGGCACGACAGTGGCAAAAATGTGGAAAATGAATGGCAACCAGCGGCGGTCCTCCACCGTCGGCCCAACAGTGACAAATGTGTGGGGGAAAAACTGCAAAAAGCACCGGACCACCACCGTCGGCCCGACTGTGGCAAGTATGTGGCGACGGTGTGACCAATAGCCAACATCGGCCCAACGGGGGTGTGCTATCTGGGTAAATTCTACCCAAACCTTATCCAACTTAACATTGTTTAGCATTGTGTATCTGGTACTCAGGGCAATATGGCTATGAATTGTTATGATGAAGTTTCTACAACATTTTTATGACATCAAAAATTGGTTCTTGGATGTTATACAAAAACGTCCTATTGACGTTACAAAATGTTGCATTAATGTTATAGGAAAACATAATGATGTTAAAAACGTCTCTAGAACATTATAAAATAACATTATATAATTCAAAACCAGACACAAAAATTTACTTTTTGGGCTAATACATTTATTAATCAGGCTTAACAAATTTTTACAGTAGCCCCTGATCTAATACAAAACCAGACACAGGAAATTCATTTTGGGCCAATAAATTTATTAATCAGGCTTAAAAAACCTTTACATGAACCATTGATATTTCTATCTCTAGCTAACAATTAGACAAGCGCTAGTTATTCAGTACATATAACATATTGGTTTTATCTATTTTACTCTAGTTTTTACTAGGATAGTACAATCCTTGCAGAAATTAAGCCTCACTATTAATATTACTTGCAGGTATTTGAGAGCGAAATAGGCTAATTTGATGGTAAACAGATTATAATTTTAGCAATCGTATGCATTAATTCTTTAAATCGACGACAGGAGACACCAGCTAGTGTGAAGATCACGGTCATACTCTCGAAGCACACCAGGCACACACCAATTAAATTGAATCATACTCTCAGACATAACAGGATATAGACCATCTAATCATCTATCATGCAAATTGGGAGAGTAGATGGTCCTTTGCTAACAAGTTGTTTATTCACATAATTCAAAACTAGACACAGATAATCACTTTTTGTGCTAATAAATTTATTAATCAGGCTTAATAAATTTGTACAAGAGCCTTATAGTCTTATCACTATAGAACATATTTGATTGAAGCTTTTCTCATCAGTACAGGTGAGACTATTAGCTTTTATCTACTCTAAATTCCCAGGTAGTACAACCTGATCAGATATTATGTGTATTATAATGAATTATAATAATATAAAGAATGCAGCGTATACCAAGGTTTAATTATTATTTATTATTACTGTTCAACTGTATTACATGTATTAGGAGTTGCGCATCCGCGCATTTGGCGCACACGCGAATGGGGCGCCACCTGTATATTGCCAAAATCAACTTCACTCCTGCTACAATTTTCTTTCTGTGCGGACGTGCGGAAGCGATACATGTGCGGAAGCCAATACACGAGTCATGCCGTATTGCGATTCGTGCGGCACCTCGCACAGGACAGACAAATGCAAGAAGAGGAAAGGGAGGAAAGGCAAGAAGGTTACAACGAGAGTGACGAGAGCTACAGCTAAGGCAAACAGTCAAATATGGAAATGCCAAAAATTGAGTCACGTGATAGTTCGCCAGGCATAGCAGATAGGATGTCTTCAGTTACGTTGGAAGAGCAAGAAACGTTGTTACTGAAAAAAATAGCAGAAATGGAATTAGAAGAACGAGTAGCGGAGCTACAAGAGCGGCGAACAGCAATGAGGCGGAGACGACAAGGACGACAGCGCGCAGAGGTGGACGTAGTAGAGCGGGGGACGACGGCTAGCAGGGACGAATGGCCGACGATGGAAAGCGCCGGTGCAACGACTGTGCTGGCGGTGCCCGCCAAGGACGAACACTCTGGCTACGGGGTAGCAAAGCCGAGACAGAGGTCGCGAACCAGGAGACGACGGCGAACACCTTCAGACTCGAGGAGCAGAAACACCAGTAGCACCAGACGGTTGAGAAGTAAGTGGAGTTTGAGAAGATACGCGGTGCTTGGGAAAGAGGTACGGAAATTGAACTGTTACGAACTCATTACAGCTTCTGTCTGTTGGTGTCTCGACTTACAGGGACTCACGAGAAGGACTTGAAGGCCTTTCTAGAACACATTTGCTTTATGGCGTCGAGGGCTAGTAAGAATGATTTTCAAGATTCAACTCATGTCGAATATGATAAAGGCATACGCAAATTAGCGGCAATTGAGGGTTTCGCTGCGTTTGGAAGCAAAAACACTGGTCTCTGTATGTTTCATTATGGCATGCATAACATGCGAGCGAGGAAGCAAACAAGTAATGCACGTAAGAGTAATTCATACACAAAAGGTAGGCTGTTACAGATGGAATAAGGAAAGTGGGTGCAGTAGAACCGAAGAAGTTTGTAATTTTGGCCACTGGTGTCTGAAATGTGGAAGTAAGGGTCATAAGAAATACAATTGTTCTAAAGACTGACAAGTTAATAATGGCGCTGGAAATATTGCGGGTGAAAGCAAAATAATTGAATTAGTTCCAAACGGTTGCAATAAACTAAAAAGTACTGGTCATCTTTTTGGTAAGAATTTTGTGTCCAATGAAAACATAAATGAGAATAGCAGACACTTAGAGCAGCATAAAACTGTTAATGAAATCAAGAGAAGCCAAATGCCTAATGGTCGTCGGCCGAAGGCCGGTGTTAGGAATGTTACATGTGTGTTGACCGATAGGCAGTTAGCAGTTGACGATAAAAGGGCAGTCAGCAATTTGGCTGTTGAGTCAACATGTAATGGTCAAAGGTCAGATAATAAGTGCCAAGTTAATGAATCCAGGTCGAATGGTTTGCGTGAGGTAGGAAATGTTACATGTGCTGAAAATACACAATTACAGTTTCAAAGTGGCAAATTAGATAGCTGACAAGTCAATGGGGATATCTATGGAGTGAATGAGACTGAAGTAGAAAGCCAAGTTAACAGAATATGGAATAACTGGATTAACAATGAGAATGCCAATAAGGACGATATTTTCTATGTAGAAACCGTAAGACAAGATTATTGCTGCTGGAAATTTCACATTAGAGAAACTCGACAAGCACAACCGGTTGTAATTGAAGTAGCGGATGACTGCGTAAAGGGAATTTGTAATTGCATTCATTACATAGCTGGTAATCGAGTGCAACTAAGGCCATGTCGTTTTTTAAGTGAGCTTTTTCTCCGAGGAGATTGTGACCCAGACTGGGTTTATATTCTATGGGGAGTGGTGTTTGGTTTCCATGTAACAAATAAGGACTGTCCGGTTGAGTATAATGCACTGTTCAAGAAGATCCGTAACACTTTGTACAGGGACATCATTACTAAAAAGTTGTTAGGAGAACTAAATCAAGGTATGATTTCCCTAAGTACCCACACCCCTAGTTGCATACATAATATTTTTTGTATACCTAAGGAGGAAGGTGGGAGGGGGATAGTGGACTGCAGTAGGCCAAAAGGTAAATCTGTAAATGCATTCACGGATCAGGTAGCTCTCAAATTTAATTATAATAGTGTCGACGATGTAGTAGACCAACTAGAGCAGGGAGATTACTTATCGACAGTAGATTTGAAAGATGCGTATCGAGCAATCACTATACACCCAACAGACAGACCTAGACAAGGGTTAGTTTGGGATTTTGAAGAGGAGCAGACAGATGGTCCGGTGTATATGCTAGATAACAGACTTTGCATGGGGTTATCTTTAAGTCCGTTTGTTTTTTCAAAGATGTCCGATTTCATAGTCAGGTGTGCTGTTAGAGAAGGTATAGGAAGGGTAATAAATTACCTGGATGATTTTTGTATTATTGCCCCAAATTGGGACAGCGCGTCACACCAGCAGGGAAAATTAATCGCATTATTGCGTCGGCTCGGATTTAGTATAAGTTTTAAAAAACTAATTAGCCCGAATACAAAAATACGGTTCCTTGGAAAACTTGTTGATTCGTTTAAATTAGAGTTAACCCTATCGGAAGATAAACAGATCAAACTACGGAGTAGCCTATTGTCATTTAGAGGTAGAAAGAAAGCGACTAGAAAAGATCTTGAAAAGCTAGGTGGGCTTTTAGCCCCCTGTGCTAAGGTGGTGCATGGTGGTCGTACTTTTTCACGACGAATTTATGATTTGATGAGTTCAGTGACTAGGCCTTATTATTAAGTGAGATTGAGTGCAGCATTCAGACAGGGTGTGGAGTGGTGGATCCAATTTGCAAGGGAATTTAACGGGAAAGCGTTAATGTTAGGCAAATTTGTGGCAGTGAAGGCTGTATATACAGACTCCAGTAATTGGGGTTATGGTGCACTGCATAATGATGATTGGTTAGTAGGCTGCTTTGAAGAGCAGGATGTGGAACGTATTGAGGCGATAGTAACCCACCACTATGACCATCCAGATGAACAGATAAAAACGGCTCACATTAACACGCAGGAGATGTGGGCTGTATATGCGGCAGTAAGGAAATGGGGTCTGATGTGGGGAGGGACCGCGATAGTGATAGTTACGGACAGGGCTACAGTCGAGTCAGCTCTATGCACGGGAAGGTCGAGGTGCAGGCTAATTCTGCATTACTTAAGGCAGATATTTTGGTTGTCGATGAAATTTAATTTAGTTTTCTCTGCCGTACATATTAGTAGTGAGGCTAATGTGATATCTGACGCTTTGAGTAGATTAAATGCGACTCGAATGACTGAAGTAATATATGAAGCAGATGCGAGTAAGCATTTGTGTTGTATCAGTTTATTCAAGCAACCCTTCTCTTTACAGAAATCGATAGGCTTAAAGCAGAGCAGAAGGAATTTCAACTGAAATGCTACGCACCAAACTCCTTGTCAACAAGGGCGGTTCAGGTTAAAGAGTATTTGTCCTTCATAGAGGAGTTTTCGGAAACTCATGTCCCTATACCATGTATTTCTATGCAGGTTGCGTTATATGCCACTTGGTTGGCAAGGACGTTGAAATATTCCTCCATTATTAATTATATAAGTGGCCTTAATAATTTTCTTAAAGAGCAGGGTGCTGCCCAGATAGATTATTCGGACTACATAATTTCTTCGACCCTTGAAGGTATTCGCAGAGGATTAGGAGACATGCCTAAGCAGGCCATGCCATTACTGCCCAATATGTTACGGTGTATTTTCTCTTGTTTACCATTAACTGCAGGTCATATAGCTTGGCGGGCAGCTGTCTTATGTAGTTTCAGAGGTTTATTAAGAAAGTCAAATGTGACGTTATCAGATGCGATGTTGCTTCGGAGAGATTTTAAGTTTTTCCCATGGGGGATGCTTTTGACAGTGTGGAAATCGAAAACAATACAGTTTAAGGAGAGGGTTTTGAATATTCCGATAGCGCTCTGTTATGATTTGGATTTGTGTGCGCTCCATTGGACTGAGGAGCATTTTTCTGATTGTCCGGCTCCGGAGGATGGAGTTGCCTTCCGGGTACCAAATGATGAGGGAGGAAGTTCTCCTTTGACTTATGAGATTTACCAGTCAACGTCAAAATTATTTGGAGGTCAAGTAGGTCTCAGTGTTGATTTTTTTTTTTTTTTTTTTTTTTTTTTTTGGTTAAAGTATTTATTCATCTGAACATGACATTTGTCAGCGCCGGGGCACTGGTCTTCCGGCCATCTTACTATTAGAATAAGTTTGATCAGTGCTGTATTAGTTACAGCACCGATCCTGTAGAATTAAGGGAGTGGCTCCTGCTGTATAATGTACAGCAACAGTCACTGTAGTTCATGCAAAAATGAGGAGCAGCACCGAGTAGAAGGTGTATACTCGGGGCAACTCAAATAATCGTTGTGGGTTACATTTTTTCTCTTATAAAACAAGTTAAGTTCAGAGTTGACAAGACATTTTGTCTGTCTTATATAATGTTCGATGTGTTTAAACAGATTGATAGTTGTGTAGGATGTTCGGTGTGTTGATGGTTTGTTCATGATGGTTAAGGGTGGTGGCTGTCTTATATAATGTTCGATGTGTTTAAACAGATTGATAGTTGTGTAGGATGTTCGGTGTGTTGATGGTTTGTTCATGATGGTTAAGGGTGGTGGCAGGGGAGGGGGGGCCCATTGGGGTGGGTGGTACGGGGGAAAAACCCATTGTCATCTCATTCACTTCGGAGAGGTGGGTGCACATACTTATCGATGTGTGGAGCCTCCCTGGAGGAAAACCGTACCAGGGGGGATTGGACGAGTAATGCAGTGTTTCAGTATTTGAAAACACCTTTGACAATTCGGATCATGTATGATATGAGAGTGGCATCCAGGTTGGCTGCGGAAAGGTGAGTTGGGTTGGGGGGACCCCTCTGGGGTCTTTGGCATATTTATAATCCCCGCTAGAGAATTATAATAAATAAGTACTCAGCCCAACTCTCATTTGTCTACCTTTCTTCCGCAGTGACTTATGTGTATTATAATGAATTATAATAATATAAAGAACGCTGCGTATACCAAGGTTTAATTATTATTTATTATTACTGTTCAACTGTATTACATGTATTAGGAGTCGTGCACCCGCGCAACTGGCATGCGTGAATGAGACGCGAGTCGCGCACCCACACATTTGGCGCACACGCGAATGGGGCACCACCTGTATAGCGCCAAAATCAACTTCACTCCTGCTACAATTTTCTTTTTGTAGGTGGGCATATTTATAATCCCCGCCAGAGAATTATAATAAATAAGTTGATTGATTGATTGATTGGTGGTTGCTTTACGCCGTGTCGGCAGCATAGGCCATATTCACGGCGAGAAATGTTTGTTTTTTGTTCAAACCATTGCTTTTACATGTAAAAGCAGACAATCAATTATGTGCCAATAGATACTCATTAAATGAGAAAGCTCACAATCATATATTTGTGGTCAAGGGAAACAAATTCCCATAGAAAAAGAAAAGTTTTATTAATAATTGATAGAATCTATTTAGTAAACTATATGAGCTGGTACAGTCCAGCTGCCCTCAAAAAGGCTAAAATGTTTTCCTGTTTTACCTTAGTAAAAAGGTCATGCATACTGTCTGCAGTGTAGAACCGTTGGCGCAGGGCCAAAAAATCAACGCAACTTAGTAAAAATGTGTTTGAGTGTCAGCGGGGACTGACACCCAATACATTCAGGGGGAGGTTCCCCCTTGAGCAGAAAAGCATGTGTAAGCCATGAGTGGCCAATACGGCAGCGGCTAAGGACCACTTGGTCCCGCCGACCTCCCGCATGAGTCTGTGGTGGCTTTCCCAGAGATGGTTCAATTCCTTTAAGTTTATTAATGTTTTCATCCCACTCATGTTGCCATTTGGATTTTATGTGGGTGGCTATTAGTGGTTTCATATCAGAGTGAGGGATCAGACACGGTTCAAGATCACAATTCGGGGCCTTCTTCTCAGCCCGATCAGCTCGTTCGTTTCCTTGTATGCCGGCATGGCCAGGCACCCAGCACAGGTGGATGTCATACCCATCCATTGTGAGTTGGTTCATTTGATAAATAACCGTTGCTAGAATAGGGTGATTCGTTTTCAGTCCAGCAACAGCCAGGAGGCAAGAACGAATCACTGGATATAACATAGTTAGTGTGGTTGGATACCTCGATACACTCCAAAGCGAGAAGGAGTGCTCGGGCTTCTGCCCAACTCAGTACTCAGCCCAACTCTCATTTGTCTACCTTTCTTCCGCAGTGACTTATATATTCCATTTATCATTACTTATGTGCAGTTCATTAGATATTAGCCATATCACCATTAATCATCTATTAATGTAATTGTTAAAGATTATTGAAGATTCTTGAAAATTGAAGATATGAGGCAGTAGCTATGGGTGGATCACGGTCACACAGTCAACACACATCAGGCACACACACGATCTCAGCCAAATTGGGACAGGAGAGCTGATGGTCCTTTCCTAATTAGTTTTATATTTACATAATTAAAGACACTGTTTGATTTCCATTGTCCCAGTGTTCTTATGCAGTCTAACGACATCCCCACTCTTGCATACTCTTGGACTGCCCCTCGACGTAGGCTATGGTAGGTTACCATCGGCCATCAGGAAAACCCAGCAGATTGCAATACGATCCGCATGCCCGTGTTGAATATTTGGCCAGTCAGAGGTGCCCCGTTTGACAGTACGAATGCTGGGGCGCCCTTATGAACTGGGAATTGGCAACAGTACTTATTCCCTGCATGCACTGGACAGAATGCAGAATTGGATACCCAAGGTAGCTCAACGTTGTAGACGTCCTCTGACCTGCAAGTTGTTTTTGTGCTCCCGATTGTTACCGTCAAGTGTGTCTCGTGTGCCTTGATGGCACTCCCGAGCAGCATGTGACCGTCATCCCCCAGTACCTCGGAGTTAAATAGATTTGACTGTCTTAATAAACATGTAAAACCTATTAATTCAAGAACAGACACGGGAATTAAATTTTTTTGTGGACTAATAAATTTATTAACCATGTTTAATAAATTTTTACATTAGCCTCTGATATATTTATCAATAGCTAACAAGAACGACAAGTTAATATTTCATCAGTACAGATGACACTAATATACTTGTCCTGATCTATTCTATCATCCTGGATAGTACAATCCAGTAGAGATATTAATCCTAACTATCCATGTTACTTATATGCAGGTGGGTTAGAAAACTAATTATTTATTTAGTGATTATATAGTTTAATTTATGAGGATTAGATTTTTCTTGAGAAGAGTTGAAGACAGGGACCATCAGCTAGGGGGTGATCACGGTCATACTCTTGAAGCACACCAGGCACACGTCATCGCTTATTCATTATTTCACACAATCAAGCAGTGGAAAGGACCATCTAGCTCTCAGCCCTATCAGATTAGATGGGTGGGAGGGATGGCTAATTTTGTTACGTGTTGAAAGGCTATGATCTGCACTGATCAACCAGTAGGTGAGGAATGAATTGTTCTTTAAAATCAACCGGCGGAAGTCAGTTTTTGGTCATAGTTACTGAATGCTATACTGCACTTGGTATCTATGACAAGCATCGCTATGGGGCCCGTTGTCATAGGCTTGAATTATGCATGTTACTGGCAACATGGGTAATAAAGCAGCAATCAACACCAATCCATCTGTACCAATTTTTCTGAATTTTAATACAATTATTTTAATATGCTTAATCTTCAAAGAAAATGCTCTATTAATAGTATTGTTTTTCAATTTAAAAATGCCAGACTTAACTACCGACAGTGCATAACAGTCAAATGCCTCATAATTTCCCCTTAATAATCTCACCCATGTTCTTGCTCCACTTATATAATTTTTAATTGCTCCTTCTGTTTTTAATTTACCATTTAAATATAAAGCATACAACATTACCATTTTAAGTTTAGGTTTCTTGGGGTTATCTCTAAGTTTGTTACAAAACTGTAGGTATTCCCTAAATTGTACCCTATTATTTTTTCCCATGCCGTCCGATAATCCCGCTGTGAAAATACACGCTAAGCCTATTCACTACTGCACGATTATAAGCTGCAAGTTGATAAAGGCAAACAAAATAATTATCAACGAGCAAGCTTTAAAGAAACAAATCAAATATATCACAATTGTGAGAAACATTTATTTCTGTTAAAAGCTTCCCCTGAGATAACTCGTCAGCTATTAATTTTGAATTAGGGTCAAAGAACAACCTACTAAGGGCATCTGCCAATACTAGGTCTTTCCCAGGCTTGTGGATTACCTGTACTTTACAGCTATTGAAAGCTGTGAAGCACCAGATTTCCCTGGCACAAGTACACAAGACTGGGTCTTTCCCAGCACCAGAAGACAACATCTGTTGGACCGGGCATGGTGGCCGAATCGGTAGAGCAAAGGCCTCGCGTGCGGAAGATCGGAAGTTCACGAGTTCAGTTCCCGGTTGAGTCAAACCAATGACTTAAAAATGTATCCTTGTTTTCTAACCTGGTGCTTGGCATTATTAGGACAGGGCAAGGGCTGGTTAGCTCGGGGTCAGGATAATGTGACTGAGTGGGATATCGGGTCATGGTGCCGGCGGCCTGATTTCTCAGTGGGGCAGCACTATAAATTCGCCATGAGTGCGTACTGTCACAAGTCGGTACCCGTCCTGATATGACCTTAGATGTTGGTAGGATGTAAAACACCAACAAACCAAGCAACACCTGTTGGGAAGCTGCATTATCAGTGTTGATAATAATTTGGAAATTATGTGGCGTATCTGGAGATAGATTTATTGCTTCAAGCTGTGCAATATGAAATGAGTTATTTAAAAAATCGTGTATAATTCAGAATAGTAATGAGTACTTCTGAATGCGCCCATTTTTTCTTGGGAAATTGTTTTAGTAAAATTAATCCATTATTCCCTCCTGCAAAATACTAAAGTATTTCCCTAACTAATTCCTGACTAACAACTATTTTCCCTATAAACGGTCACAATCTAAGAAAAGCCAGAATCCTATTCATAAAAATCGGTGAGGCAACTACGCATTTAGAAATAAATTGTATCCTCCCCGCTAATCTTTGAAAAAATGTTCTTGTCACTTTCCTACTAATAACCCATTTTGTACATTCTAATAAGATATCTAATAATTTCTCTTCCGGTATTCTGGCTAACATCTTTTCTGAATCTACTTCATAACCTAGCCAAACTAATTTATTTTTCAGTGGAGTACATTTCTTAATTGATAATGCTAAGCCTAGAACTTTTGTCAAAGTTAATATGTAGTCATAAGCCTGCTGTGCCTTGATTAAACTATCTTCGACTCCAACAAAATCATCTAAAAAGTGTTATGTATCTGTCATGTATCATAAGCTGCGTTTACACGGCCAAAAGTAAAACGTTTTAAGACAAAGCGTTCTACCTGAAACGTTTTAGTGGCGCGTTTACACGGACTGAGATTGAAAGTGAGTCGCGTCTACACGGGCAGTATCTAAACCGTTTCAAGGCGGAAGTGTTGTATCTGCGCATGCGCTTCAGCATTGTGATCACAAAACAATATGGCGGACAACATAGAAATCGGAATCTTCACGATGTTTTCATCTCAGGAGCCGCTATAGACACGGGAGGGGGGTATTATTGCAAGATCCGCGGCGAGAATGCGAGCAATCGTTAGGCGGTCGGCCAGGAGGGCTCGGCGATTCCGGGAGTGTCAGGAAAGGGAGCTTCAACAGTTCATTCAACTCGTCATGCTGTTCGGTGTGCAAGCTCGGCCGGAGAGGGTGGTGTGGGCACGGCAAAGGTAGGCAGTCACCTAACCTGTTTTGTGTTTATTCCACTCACAAGTATCAGGTTAATATGATCATTGGTGTCTATATTTTAATATAGGTGGGCTAATGTAAACCGATGTATACAAACCGTTTTACCTGAGGCGTTTTGTGTAGCACGCTATTTTAGTGGGTGTAGATAAAATGACTTTTTGTGCTCACGAAACCCTTAAATACTAAAACAAAAGGGACCGCTGGAAATAGCGTTAAACGCCTTTTAACATGACATCAATATTATGTGCATAGGTTGAGTAATAAGGAAGTTATGGCCGATGGTCAAGATTACAACTGTCTTCCACTCAGCACTGTTGTGTTGTCGTTAGATGTACAATAAATTCTTATCACCTACCCCTCTGCTAACATTTCCGTCTTGGTTCTTTTGTAATGAACCAAACGGGTAACTTTAGGCAGATTGATCTAATAGGACCTACCTGGAGGTACCTGTGTGCGATTAGCATGTGGTGTGTTTATTGTTTTCCCCCATCAATACTCTTTCAGGTCGTGCCACTGGTGGAGGGAGATCGTCCTACAGACTTTTGGGGATGCGGAATGGTTGGAAAATTTCCGGATGCGAAGGGCGACGTTTGACCATGTCGTCGCTGAACTTCGCATCCATATAGCCCGGGCAGACACCAACATGAGAAGGTACGCTGCTACTGTTAGAATATTTGACAAACATGAATTCTACACATACTGTTGTCATAAGGCTATTTTGTTTCAACTTATCTAGCCACGTTGGGATCGATCCCCTTGCTAAATGTGTCCCTGTGAAGATCCATACCCGAATCGTTTCATGTAAAACGCTTTAGTTAAATCGTTTCGTCTAAATCGGTTCATATGATTCGCCTACCTTGATTCAGGTTACAGTGTCGTAACGCTATTTTGTTTCAACTTATCTAGCCACGCTGGGATCGATCCCCTTGCTAAATGTGTCCCTGTGAAGATCCATACCCGAATCGTTTCATGTAAAACGCTTTAGTTAAATCGTTTCGTCTAAATCGGTTCATATGATTCGCCTACCTTGATTCAGGTTACAGTTTCGTAACGCTATAATTGTTTGTTTTTTTTTACGCATTTCAGGTCCATTCCCGTGGAAGTGCGTGTGGCGGTGACCCTCTGGTTGTTGGCGACGGGAGGGGGTTTCCGGACGGTTGGCCATCTTTTTGGAATTGCTAAATGCACATGCTGTGTCATCTTTCATGAAACCTGCCGTGCGATCATGCGTGTGCTCCTACCCAAATACATTAAGCTGCCTAATGGAGATCGTGTGACCGAGATAACGGAGGGATTCGCCACACGGTTTGGTTTTCCGAATTGTGCTGGTGTCATAGATGGCACGCACATCCCCATCGTGGCCCCCCAGCAACATCATACGGACTATCACAACCGTAAAGGGTATTATTCCGTGGTGGCGCAGGTGATGTGCGATCACCAGTATCAGGTTTTGAACATTGCTGCTGGGTGGCCAGGACGGGTGCATGATGCGCGGGTCTTGGCCAACTCGTCGCTCTATGCTAAAGCTGAGGCGGGGGTGCTGTTCCCAGAGAGGCCCCTACAGCTTGGAAATGCTACTGTTCCGCTGGTTATTCTGGGAGACCCTGCGTACCCTCTGCGTCCCTGGTTAATGAAAGGCTTTTCCGACACAGGCAGATTAACCAGGGAACAGATCAATTATAACTTCCGCCTATCAAGCGCCCGCATGGCTATCGAGAACACATTTGGCCGCTGCAAAGCACGGTGGAGGGTGCTCCTCAAAAGGATGGACATACGAACAGAAGACGTCACCACAGTCATCCTTGTGTGCTTCACATTACACAATGTATGTGAAGTACACAAGGAGGCTTTCAACACGGACTGGGTGGATGCTGTTAACGCGGGTGGCAATGAACAACAACCGCAGAATGTGGCCCATGACGTAGACGGTGCTGACAATGGAGCCGCAATCCGCGACGCGTTTGTGTCTTATTTTAGTGCTTAAAATTGTTGTGTACCATTATTGTGCATTGTGGTGTCATTGTAAAAGCGCACACAGCCTCGAAAGAGGACATTTCTATAAAACATGGAAGTAACATGTGGTAAACGGAAATAGTGTAACTTTTTATTTGACTGACAATTAGCAACTGTCACTGTAATGCAATGTCAATGTTATGTTGATACTAAATACTACTTAACAAAATAATACTGTATCACAAGTAAATAAATTAGACCTAAATTTCGAATATCCTGTTTCCTAAATGGCCCTACTTTAAATACGTTATCAATAGTACTACAATGATTGTACAACTTCAACAAAATAATACTGTATCACAAGTAAATAAATTATACCTAAATTTCGAATATCCTGTTTCCTAAATGGCCCTACTTTAAATACGTTATCAATAGTATTACAATGATTGTACAACTGCAACAAAAGAATAAAGTAACACAATTAAATAAATTATATCTAAATTTCGAATATCCTGTTTCCTAAATGTCCCTACTTTAAATACGTTATCAATAGCACTACAATGATTGTACAACTTCAACAAAATAATACTGTATCACAAGTAAATAAATTATACCTAAATTTCGAATATCCGGTTTCCTAAATGGCCCTACTGTAAATACGTTATAAAAACTTCCCAACTACTGGTTGGGTTGACCCCCACGCTGGCTCAGTATCAGTTTCAGCATCCGCTCCTCGTGCCTCCGTTGCTCTGCCTTCGACACCATCTCTCTCTCCTGCCGCCTCTCCTCACAACCTAACTCCCGCTCTACCCGCCTTTCTTCCAACTCCATCTCTCTGTCCATTCTCCTCTCCTCGTGCTGTTGGTATAGAGCGGCGGCCTCTTTCTGCGCCGTAATTAGTTGCGTCACCATCGCTTCCATCACCCGCGTGTTGGTGGTCTTGGCTGGCCGCTTGTGTTTGCGCACGGCTGGAATATCAACATATATGGGTCGTTCTCACAAGTTGTGTACCAATAGTGTGACATCAGTACCAGAAAATCAAAATTCTGCCAAAGTCCTATAAGCAAGTTTCCTCAATGTCTATGTCCTTTTGCATCTGAATCATTGAAAATAAACATATTCTGGCATTTTTAAGTAGGTCAAATGATGCTCACACCCAATAAATAGCAGTATAGCATGGAAACCAATCTGACTCCAAAATCCAATATTTTCCACACAAAACTTGACATTTTTAGGACATTTCACATGCCACTTGCTTTATAAACAGTAGTAATAATACTTTGAAAGCTAATTGCTATGGTTGTGTCTTATTTATGAATATTAAAGAGAAAAGCAAGAAACTATTAGCAGAGTAACGGATTAGCAGAGTAACGAAGTGGAAACAAACAATTTTACACAAATGTTGGGCTCAAATTTCCATGTTTAGGGGCAATTTCAGGATTTATCTTTTACTATACCATAACTGGCTAATGTTAAGGAAAGCAACCGCAATGAAGATTATGGTGATAAGTGAAGTGGTTGGGCATGGCATGCTTACTTGGTTGTGTAGGTTGATTGGCCTGGGGGGCAGTTGGCCTAGGTTGGGTCGAGGGTGTTTCTGACACGTTTCCCGCATCGTTTCCCGCATCGCTCCCAACTTCAACATCATCGTCGCCCACCATCTCGTGTGGGATTTCCTCTTCGGCCCCCACTGACATCTCGTCCATGTTGGGGTCTGCATCAAAATTGTCATGTGTTACAAATATCATTGACATGACAGTTGTATATAGCTTCTGTAAAAGCCCTCAACTTCCCGTAGCAGAATATTAAACCCCAGTCAAGGCGTGGTAAATGGTAGTCAACAAGGTTCATAGTGAGATACGTAAATACATACAGGGGAAAAATGTCACACCATCTAGGCAAACCGTTTAACCTGGAGCGCTTTACCTGAACAGTTTTACCTGTAGCGTTTTACATGAAGCGTTTTGATTCTATGAAGAGTTTGCTTAATGTGAAACGGTCCAATCGGAAGTTTAGGTTACCTATAATATTATCTCGTTTTACCTGAAGCGTTTTATTAAAAAACGTAATAATATGAAACGGTTACAAAATTTTAAACCCTGGGTGCTCTTACCCGATTGCATGGACAGGGTGTCGCTGTCGAGGTAGCTGACCGGTGCTGCGCTTGGCCGTGGCCCGAGAATGGCGTCCATCTCATCATAGTACCTGAATGTCTGGCGCTCCCTCCCACTACGACTGTAAAAAGAAATCTACATTAGTCAACAGATGAGTAACGAATACATAAAATGCAGGAACGGTTTGTCAATAATATTACCTATTTACTGAAGTTAACCTGTCAATGAAAAAAGTGTGCACATATGTAGTGCAGATGGAATATGTGAACGACAATAAACCAAAGCATCACTTGCTAAACGGTATTGTAGCTAATCCGACTTGTGTTATTACTCCGACATTTAATTTAATGTAACAATACATATAATTTATTGCAATCTCACAAACTCATGAACTAGTTCCATGATCAAATGGCTACATATATCGGCAATTCCATAGGGTATTACAGCTGTCGGGGGATGCAATGTTGCGACAAAAGGGCTGATTGTCTAGTTAGCAACCATACTAGCACAATAAACACATAACACATCACAATCACTTACTTGTTATTGTCGCGGCACTTGCGATACAGGTGAGTTAAACTTTTAATTTTGGTTCGGCACGACACCGGGCTTCTCTCCACCCTGCCAGCTCGAGAAAGGCGAGAAGCCAAACGCCGGTAAATATTGATGTTACGTCCGGACGACTCGAGCTCACTCTGGACGTTTGCCTCGCCCCACAGTGTGATGAGGAGCCTCACCTCGTCCTCACTCCAATTATCTCTGCGGCTAGTGTCGTTGCAAGCACTTGTTGAAGCCATCGTTGACGAAAAGAGTGGAACTTCACGAACAAAAGTCGAATTACGATAACCGGAAGAAAACAATCCATTCGGTCGTGAGCGCATGCGCGTGACGTCAGTAAAACGCCTCAAGTATCATGCTACCGTTTACACGAGCATTTACAAAGCGTTTTAACGAAAACGGTTCGTCTAGACCACCTGATTAGGTGGTATACGCGGAACGTTCCAGCCGAAACGGTTAAGCCCTAAAACGCCGCAGTGCCGCGTTTACACGGACACATTTAAAACGAACTAGGCAACTGGTTCCAGCTGGGGCGTTTCAACTCGCCCGTGTAAACGCAGCTATAGAGCGTTGCTATGGGGAGACTGGACTGGGGCATGATGGGAACAAAAAGATTGAATAAACAGTTCCATGACATAACTCACAGCCTCGAGACGTACTTTACAGTAAAAAACCCTTTTCTCCTCATCAAATATACCACAGCTTTGTTCTTGCACATGCCATGCTCGACGTCCTACAGCTGAAAGGAGGTGCTGTGTCAAAATAATATTTCCCTCCCACCTTAATACCGAATAAAGGCACACTCAACGGGCAGGTTCTTAACTGCCTGTGCGCCCATGGGCCGCGTTCAGGCTCCGTCTCGGAGGCGCCTCGGCGACGGGCATGACGTCACGCCAGTCTGAACGACAACAGTAGTTGGGCGCCTCGAAAATGGCCGCCCCCATAGGCGGCGGCCATTTGCAATGGACAAGCTGCGCTGTGATAGGCTGAAACTACTGGATACGGTGGAAATGCTGCGCTGTGATAGGCTGAAACCACTGGACACGGCGGCCATTTTCGAGGCGCTTTTTGTCTCCACATACACCTAAACACGGTTTGGCGGCCATCTTGACCTAATTCCTGTTTGCACGTGTTAGTCATTAGCCTCCCAGGGCCATATGCACCAATCGGAGTTAAGGCCTTAACCGCGGTTTGGGTAGCTCCACGCGGCTAACGGTGGAAAATCCCTATGCACCAACCGGTGCCAGCGCTAGCCGCCGACCGTAACCTAGGCTAAGCTAAACCACTTCCAGACCCTCGGTTAAGGCGCTATCCGGACCGGCTAGCGGTGCTTTCCAAGATGGAGGTCCTACTGTTGAGACGTTATCATCGCAGAGAAATACGTAGAAATCGGATTATACCTGACAGGAGCCATCCATTCGAGAAGTTCGATGATGTGGAACTCTTCAATAAGTTCAGATTCCGGCGCCACCACATACTGGCGATCACTGACAGTGTGCGTGAACACTTAGACGGCGATCGGCGGCGGGGATCGTTGACACCGCTACTTCAAGTGTTGGTGGCATTACGGTTCTACGCCACAGGGGGGTTTCAGGATGTGTGTGGGGAACTCATCGTGATCGACCAGTCTACCGTGTCTCGCAATATTCCCCTAATAACGGATGCTCTCGTACACCAACTGGGCCAATCTGTCAAGTTGCCTAGTCAAGAGAAGGCCGACAGAACGAAGTTGCAGATATTTGACAAGTATGGCTTCCTGGGTGTGTTCGGCTGCATAGACGGGACACACATACGGATCGAGGCCCCCTCCGATTACGAACATGAATTTGTAAATCGGAAAAATTATCACTCCATCAATGTGCAGGTACGTTTGTGTTATCCTTTATCTCGACCCGTATGTGATCCATCACTGTCATCTGATACCACTATTAGACACCCACTTTAAATCCAAATGGCAACATGAGTGGGATGAGAACATTAATACAAAGTGTAATTTTTCTCCTCAGGGGGGGTTGGTCCCCCTGCATGTATTGGGTGTCAGTACCCGCTGTGGACTTTTGTTGACTGCCCCAACTATCGTATAATCGTGACAGTATGCATGAGGTTTGTACTAGAGGGTAATGGAGACATGCGATTCCTTGTTTATAAAAATGTCCCTGCACTATGAGATGCCGTTTGCCTTGGGCACACATATATGATTGTGATGTCGGTAATTTCAAGAATGTCTATTGCCAAATAATGGAGTTGCTTGTGGTAAATGTAACGGCGAAGGTTGAAACTGTAAAAAACAATGTGTCGAGATTTTCTGCTGACTGTGTGGCACAACTGGGGTTAGGAATGAGTGCAAATGTTGAGCGTATTGAGTTGTGAAAGCCTATGAAATATCACAACCCCATCGCTATTAATTACATACCCGGATCATTGAACCCACTCCCGTATACAGTCTGTAGACGTAAAATTGGGTTTTGCCCCTATAACATATCCAGAAATGTAAACACGAAAGCCTGACGACTGACCTAAGGCATAACTGTGTTTATCTATGACTATGACTTGACGTACAGCGATTATAGCGAACATTTCCTTGTGCTTGACCCTGTACAGATAAACAATCAGACAAATTGACGGACAAACCTGTACATATTTATTTGCCTGAGTGGTCCTTATCAAATGTAGCATCCGACGTAATGAACGTTACATTGTCAAAAACTTATATGTACAAAAAAGGTCAGTGCGGAGTGGGCAGTGTCTCAAATCTGTGTTCCTTATTAATAGGTATGGGCGGGGCCAAAACAAAAATGGGTGGGGCCAAAACAAAAATGGGCGGGGCCAAAACAAAAATGCATAGGGTCCAATATTTGTTTTCCATCACATTACAAGCCTATACCCAGACACAGTTAGCTTATAAATGTTATTGTTAGTGAGAAAAAAATGTTGTGCGGTGAAATATCTCAAATGGATTAATTTAAAAGTAAAACTAGAAGTGTTACCACATTTAATAAAAAGTTGATTGATCTGAGCTGAGTTTCTCCAACGATATGGCATGCGACCTATATCAAGGAAATAAATTGGTCAAATACTAAACCAATTATTCAGGCCGATTTTGTAGAATGCAATGTAAAAACAGGCCAAGCCAAAACCACAAAACCAGTCTGAGTCGGGGAAATAGTCATTTACCAAATGTCGTATTTTCGGTGAACAATCCTACAACACTGAATAAGTAATAATTAGTTCATGTACTCCTAACAGCGTCATAGCCTATTTGTCGGTGAACTGTACCTCCAGAGAAACCAAACATATTTGGACCCTAGAATGTCATATAGTGTGTAATTGTTGCCATGTTAAGACCATCTGTAAATGAATAATTGAAATTGTTTCCATTTCCTGAACCTCATTGCAGCAAAGCAATCTTGTGAATCGTCCTGCAATTTGCCACAGTATTAAGTTAACCCTTCACTGCGCGATACAGAGACAAATTGTTACAAGCGTGTGATTATTGATGAGAGAACCACCATTTGTTATAGGCCCTGTCAGTATCTAATTTTATTGCTGGCATCACCGTTCATTTGTCTGTGTGTTGCACCTCCCTGTCCATTGAGCTACAGCATTTACTAACGGATTAATGTCATGTGTTGTTTGTGCTTTCTCATTGCAGGTCATCTGTGACGCAGACCTCGTTTTTATTGACTGCATCGTCAAGTGGCCTGGGAGTGTCCACGACTCGCGCATCCTTCGTGAGTCAGACCTCTTTGAGGCTTTCGAGACGGCCCACCAAAGACCCGTGCAAGGTGTACTACTCGGCGACAGTGGATACATGTTGCGTGACTGGCTGCTAACGCCAATCCTGCAACCCAACCTGCCTCAGGAAATGGCCTACAACGTGCAGCACAGGGTGGCTAGATCACTAGTAGAGAGGTCCATCGGTGTGTTAAAGCCCACTAACATTTTTGTGGGATGGCATAACACATTGAATACTGGCGATAGTGTGGATAAGTAATTGGTGAGACAGAACGGCTACCTGGTAGAGAGAATGGTACACTCCTAGTAAACGGCTCGGTGGGTGAGGACACTGGTAGAGGGGTCGACAAGCAGATGGGTCGAATAACATGAGCAGCCATTGAGTATGACGATGTCATCCCGAAATCGCCCTGAAGAGTTCGTCGTCTGTAGTAGTCGCAAACTGCGGCGTTTCGGTATGACGTTTCTCCAGAGAGGGCGTGACAAAACTGGCTGTCACCGGTACTGCAAGTGAGGAAAAGAACATTGTTGTAATAAAAATGGGCGCATATTGACAAACAAACTGAACACACTAATGGAAATAAAATACTGAAATAAACTATGTTGTTAGGTGTTATACGCAATTTTAATTCTCGCGAATGTTGTTACTAACACCATTTAGTATAGTCGTAACGCAGTAATATGGGGAATGCTTTTTTACCTATTATTTCACTGCATTTTTACCTATTGTTTCATTACATTTTGGCCTAAAACCTTGTATCGGAATTGTTAGCAGCATGTGTTGTTGTCTGTGTCAAAAACTGTCGGAAAATAACCATAGAAGTACAACATTTTTCGCTTTACTCACCTTCAATTCCATGGAGGAGGTTAGACTCAGCCCCGATTATTTGGATTATGGTGTCTTCAAATGGTACAGCAGCCTCGGGAGGTCCTCCTCCTGTCTTCAATGCCCTACGTTGATGGGCAAGTACCTCCGACTTCAGTGTTTTCCATTTCTCTTTAACCTCTGTTCTTGAACGCTTGGCAACCCCACACGAGTTTACCGCACTCGTCACTTTGTCCCATGCGAGGTTTTTCTCATGGATCGTTATCGTGTTGTTGAACGAACCAAACAAGAGATCTCGGGCCAACATGACTTCTTCCAAGAGCAATCGGACCTCAGTGTCACTGTAGTTGGCTTTCCGCCCACGTTTTTTTCCAAACACAGACTCGACACTATATTCCATGGTAGTCTTATACTTATCTTGAATCACGTCGTCACACACTGCACACTTATCTGAATAACTACTGTGCGTCTTCACAGACTGTGTGTTTGTTGTGTAATTTGCCACAAAAAACTAACAATCGATTCGATGTCTAGCTAACGACACTGTCTTCGCCATCGCCGATTCGGCGGCCGGATTGTCAAATAACGCTGTTCGCCGGGCACCACCGCAGAGGGAATTCCCAAATCTATAAATAGCATCACGGTTTGCTATCCGGCCCGGCTAAAACATTGGTGCATACCACTTTATCTTTTTCGCGGACCCCCCACTACCCGGAGCTAGCTGACCGGAGTTAGCGCCTAGCTCCGGTTACGACTAGCACAACTTGGTGCATACGGGCCCCAGTGGGTGGGTCGGTATTAAATTGATATGGTTAGGGTTCTGAATTTCTATTAATCTTTAATAAAACTAACGTTTTGCACTGCGCGGACAGGTGTCAGCGTCTTATTTCCCACGAGTCTCATTTCCCAAATATCGCTTCTGCGTATGCGCGGATTCGAGTGACGAATGCAAACTTTGGTTGGCTTTATGACTTTAAACCCAAGAATACTGGAGGAAACGTCTACAACAATATTCTCTGAGTTTGAGAATATTGGTGAATATATTAAAGAAGTTATTGGCAAAAAACCGATTCGGTGACATCGCCGTGTTTACTTCTGGTCGCTTCTTCGACCTGATTATAACTATCTGTTTTTTAGCGGTTATTCTTATGAGTCTAAACCCAAGAATACAGGAGAATACGTATTGCTTGTGGAGAACAATATTCTCTGACTTTTAGAATATTGACGCATATATTAAAGAATGTATTGGAGTTAAACATATTTCTTGTGGAGAACCAGACTTGTGGCAATGCATTGTCAATGGCAGTCAGCATTCTTCATACAGAAAAAGTTAAATATCTCTAAAACTACAACACCTAGAAACAAACTGATTGGAATACACATAGAAAACATGTTTACCAAAAAGATTATATTAAATTGATATGGTTAGGGTTCTGGATTTCTATTAGTTTTGAATCAAACTGACGTTTTGCACTGCGCGTACCGGCATACTCAATGCATTGTCAATGGCAGTGAGCAATCTTCAGAGAGAAAAAGTTAAATATCTCTAAAAGTACAACACCTAGAAACAAACTGATTGGAATACACATGTTTACCAAAAAGATTATATTAAATTGATATGGTTAGGGTTCTGAATTTCTATTATTTTTGAATAAAACTAAAGCTTTGCAGTGTGCGTTCCGGCAAACTCAAGGCTATCAGGCTTTGTTTACCTATATCTGGAAGTCGCTTGAGGTGGAGGCGGCGGCCGGCTCCCGGCTGCGGCGTAGGCCCGAGGTGCCGGGACGTGGTGGAGGCTGCAGGCGGGCTCCCGCCTCGGCGTGGGCGGGGGGCTCCCCGGGGCCCCTCGGGCTTGCCCCGTCTCGAGGGTCTCGATGCGTGTGGTGAGGCGGGTGATGGCCTCGATGAGGAGGGCCGTCTCGCTGCTGGGCTGGCCGGAGGGTGCTGCCGGGGAGGTCGGGGCCGTACAGGGGGCGGGGCTACCCGGGGAGCCCGAGGAGGCGTGGCCATCCCGGAGGTCTTGGAGCTTCTCCGAATCTTCCCTTTGCCGCGGCCGGGCATGGTGCAGGGTCGGCAGAGGAGCAGCGAGGTGGAGTAGCCAAAAAGAAGAAGAGGGCAGAGAGCTGGAAGGCGGCTGGAGGCTGAGTGCCTGAGGGAGGCCGGCGGGCGGCCTTATAAGGGGGAAGGTGAGCAGTGGCAGGAGGGCGTGAGTCGCTCAGGGCCGGGGGAGGGCGGGGGTGAGCAGCGGGCGTCGCGCGAGTGCTGGGAGACAGCGCGGGTAGCGGGGGGGGGGGGGGGGGGGGGGGAGGGGGGGAGTCGCTCTGCCTTCCCTCGCATCAAACGAGGGAGCAGTGGCAGGAGGGCGTGAGAGGCTCAGGGCCGGGGGAGGGGGAGGGTGAGAGCGGGCGTCGCGCGAGGCGCGAGGGCTGGGTGACAGCGCGGGTAGCGGGGGGGGAGGGGGGGGGGGGGGAGTCGCTCTCCCTTCCCTCGCATCAAACGAAATGCTTCGCATTACGACCAAGGCCAAACCGTGTTATCGTGTATACACGATAACACGGTTTGGCCTTATATGGGCATGTTCTCGCGAAATTAGGACAACCAGGAATATCTACCTACAGTCAGAGAGCGTGTATATAAACAGATGAGAGGGACAACTCCCATACTAGAGCATGTAACATCTGCCGACTGTGGCGCTCCAAGTGGTGGTTGTTGAACAGCTTAAGCATATGGGCAAACCTCAAGGCATTTTCAATGGCAGTGAGCAATCTTCATCCAGAAAAAGTGAAATATCTCTAAAACTACACCACCTAGAAACAAACTGATTGGAATACACATAGAAAACATGTTTATCAACAAGATTATATTAAATTGATATGGTTAGGGTTCTGGATTTCTATTAATTTGGAATAAAACTGACGTTTTTCACTACGCGTACGGCAAACTCAAGGCATTGTCAATGGTCGTGTGCAATCTTCCTACAGAAAAAGTGAAATATCTCTAAAACTACACCACCTAGAAACAAACTGATTGGAATACACATAGAAAACATGTTTACCAACAAGATTATATTAAATTGATATGGTTAGGGTTCTGGATTTCTATTAATTTGGAATAAAACTGACGTTTTTCACTACGCGTTCGGCAAACTCAAGGCATTGTCAATGGTCGTGTGCAATCTTCCTCCAGAAAAAGTGAAATATCTCTAAAACTACACCAAATAGAAACAAGCCGCTTAGTACACATATAGAAAACATGTTTACCAAAAGGATTATATTAAATCGATAAGGTTAGGCTTCTGGATTTCTATTAATTTTGAATAAAAACAAATGTTTTGCACTACACGTATGGCAAACTCAAAGCTTGTTCAACAGTAACCGCCAGGAACGCCACTGTAGCCTGTGTTACCGATTTTCGCGGGAGTTGTCTCTCTCATCTGCTTATATACACGCTCTCTGCTACAGTCCTGTAAGGTTCCAGGTCATCTCACATCATGTGGTCACCGCGAGATGACCATCTGGGTCATAGCCACAGGACTTTTGACAAGCTTGTCGAAATTATTTTTGGTTCTTTCAGCTCATATTACTTCAAAACTAATCATCTTTAATCAAAATCACTCCGGACTAGTGATTAGTAGCTTGTAATGATCAATTTGATATATTTATCTAAAAAATAAGACAAAAATTCAAGTGCCATCGGACCATGCAACTTTAACATCAGTGTGAGGGAGAGAATTTGAGTCTAGAGAGAAATTAGATAAAATGCTAGTGGCAGGACTAGCCAAAACGTTTTTAATTATAGTATTTGGAGGCAAAATTTCGTCCAAGGCGGGGAAACTACAGCCCCCGCCGGTGGTAGTGTAACCACAAGGATGACAAGTAGTGTCTGCCGCAGGCAGATCGCCCAGCCCTAGCTGTGGAGGGCGGTTTGTTTGTCCATCACCATAGTAACCGCGTCGACGGAACTCAGTCAGTTTGGTTATAGTTGCGAGAGGGGTCCGCTGTAATCGCCGAGTTAGATCTACTGGCAACTGATTTAAACCGTTCCTGTTTAACCTCCATGTATTGTTAACATTACGAATTGCACTATTAAGCAACCAAAATGGGTTATTAACCTTGTTATACTTTAGCACATCGAAATCCCCAAGTTTTGATTAAACTTTTGCAATTTTGAACCCGTGGCACCACCGAGTGGAATAAAAGGGTACTCACGCTTCCTTAGAAATCCGTTAGATGGGGTATGCCGTCTCTTCTCAACATTTGTCAAAATTTCCCTAGCACAACTTTAGGCCGAACTAGATAAGGCAAACTAGATGAGGCGAACTAGGCGTGAAAGTGTGTCGTGTCCACACACGCAGTACTTGGGGCGGTTTAAGGCGGAAATCGATATCTGCGCATGAGCAAGTCCATACTAACCAGCGTCAGTTTCGGTTAGTCGACGTCGCCATGAGAGAGTGTGGGTTCGACCTAGATATGTATAGACTGAGTCGTATTGTTTTGGAACGGTCAAAACTTCTGTGAGGCAGTGAAAACCTAAAAATAAATGATGAAAAAAATATCTGTGCACAGCTAGCGGTTTCATAGACCAAATTATATAATATGAGCTTTTGATCGACCGGAAAGTCAACAAACTAAGGTCTCGACTGCGCATGCGTGTGACGTCCTTAATCTGGCTCATCTAAGTCGCTATCATCCACACAAGCAAGATGGGCCGACTTAAGCTAGTTCGCTTCATATATTCTACCTCGTGATGTGGTTTACTTGAGGCGAACTAGATGAATCGACTCAGCCCTAATCCGCTTCAGCGTCGCGTCTACATGGTGAATGTGAGCCGCACTAGACAAGGCGAACTAGTTGAGGCGACTTAACGCCCCTGTGTGAACATGGGGGGATAGAACGGATATGACAAATAGGCTGCGAAGCACACAACCTATTATTACTACGACACACATCAAAATTACCTAGTGAGCTAACAGTGTGAACATGAAGGGAAACAGAATTCTGCAGAACTAACTCAGGATTGCTGAACTACTCAATGAGTTCTCCGTCAGTGTGTTTACCAATGAAAATACGTATAATATCCCACCCTCTCCAGATTCAGGAGTCACAGAATTCATCAGTGACGTTGATATAACAGACGGTAAAGTAGACAAATTAATTGAAAAACTAAATGTCTCCAAGGCACCTGGGCCGGATGGGATCCATGCAAAAATCATCAAAGAGTGTTCTGAGCAAATTGGACATATTTTGACATCTCTATTCCGTAAAAGCCTATTTGAAAGGAAAACACCCAAACAATGGAAAGATGCTGATGTCAAACCCCTGCATAAAAAGGGACCAACACGCCTGGCATCATATAGACCCGTGAGTTTAACCTCCCTATGCTGTAAAATGCTAGAAAGAATAATCCGAGATCATGTCGTAGAACACTTGGAAAAACTAGGATTGGTATCTCCAAACCAACACGGATTCACTGCAGGCAAATCTTGCCTGACACAACTACTAGAAGTGATGGAAATTTGGACTGACTGGCTGGATCATGGCCTGGCATGGCATACCATCTATCTGGACTTCTCCAAAGCCGTTGATTGTGTGCCCCACGGAAGACTATTAACCTAAATCAAAGCTCTGGGAATATCTGGATCAATTTCTGAATGGATACAGGACTTCCTGTTTGAGAGAAAGCAAAGGGTAGTCGTAGGTAATAAAAAATCTTTCTTTAAGAATGTCACCTTAGGAATACCTCAGGGAAGTGTGCTGGGACCAATATTATTTATAATATTTATAAATGACCTGCCAGGCAGTGTCTCATCAAACCTAAAAATATTTGCGGATGACACAAAGGTCTTTCGGGCAATATAAGATGTAAGAGATAAGAATCTCTTACAAAAGGATATTCTGAAACTCGCACAATGGTCCGAGAAATGGCAATTGCCCTTCAATGAAAAGAATGGGCAATGGAGTGTTTCGATAGTTTAACAAAGCTAACAGAAAGTCTGCATTTGTTTTCTCGCATTTCTTCAACATGTCCTTTACCGTTTGCACAAACCTCTCCACCTGGCCATTGCTTTGTAGATACTGAGGACTGGAATACACAGCTTTAAAACCATAGTGTTGTGCAAACTCCCTGTACTCATGGCTCTTAAATTTCGGACCATTGTCCGAAATGACCTGACTAGGAATACTGTGCCTAGCAAAATTATCCTTCATCGCCTCAATGACTGTGACAGATGGCGTATCACTCAACAACGTTACCTCTGGATACTTTGTGTAATAATCGACAGTTATAAGGTAATTTTTATGGTTTAATTCAAACAAGTCTGTTCCTACTTTCTCATACGGCTGGCAGGCTATCGGGTGGCTTATCAACGGCTCATTATGCAAACTCTTCCGGTTGTTCTGTCAAGTGTCACACCGACTGACTTTTTCCTCAATTTGTTTGTTTATGTTAGGCCAGAACATGCAGTCTCGTGCTAGCTGCTTGGATTTCGTCCCCCCCAAGTGCGTTTCATGTAACGCCTCAATCATTTCTCCGCGGAGACCCGGAGGTACCACCACCCGATTACCTTTCATGACTAGATTGTTTTCTACTGTTAACTCATCTTTGTGTGGGATGTACTGTCTAAGATACGGCGGTGTCTGTATGCATGTAGTGTCCCACCCATCTTCAATGTGTGCGATTAACATGGACATGGATACATCTTTTTCATACTCTCTGACAATTTTACTTAACAAACTTGATGATTGCATGTCCACTGCGGCAATGCAAAATGTGTCATCGAACAGGCTATCATGACCTACATTAGCACTACGTGCTCTGGACAACGTGTCTGCAAAAAACATCGGAGAACCCTTCACATGACACAGTTGAATATTGTAGTTTTGGAAATGCATTCTCATTCTCTGCATTTTGGCCGAAAGTTTGTGAATCGGTTTTTGCATTATCGCCACCAACGGCTTGTGGTCCGTTTGAATTTGAATCTCCTTGCCAAAGATATAGTCATGAAATCTCTGGCATCCGAAAGATATGGCGAGCATTTCTTTTTCTATCGTGGCATAACCACACTGCGCTGAATTGAGCGCACGAGATGCGAGTGCGATTGGCTTGCTTTCTTGCATTAACACAGCACCTAGACCTGACTGACAGGCATCTACCTGAATGACAATGGGTTTGTTTACATTATAATAAGACATTATAGTAACACATGAGCAGTTCTCAACTTCTCCTTCAACTTATCAAAAGTACCCTGCTGTTCGGTTTGCCAGTGCCACGCTACATCCTTAGCGAGGAGCGTGCGCAGTGGTTTGGCAATCTCGGACATGTTAGGTATGAACTTGTGCACATACCCAACCATGCCCAGGAACCTTTGGATGCCTTGTTGTCACATGGCTCAGGCATGTCTACGATTGCTTGTATTCTGTCTGGATCAGGCTTCACACCCTGTTGGGTAAGTTGATGACCTACATACTTTACTGTCTCATTGTATGTTATCGTAATAATTAACTCATTGCACACGTTTGTAGTCAATTGTATGCTACCATAAAATATTGTAGCCTGAATTCACTGTATGTGATTGTAGTCATCTATTGTATGTAGACGCTGAACAACTCAACTAGCACCTGGTAGATTACATACCTGGTAACCTACAAAACCCATTGTGTACACAAGTACCTAGAATATTCTTAAAGTTAATGGTTACAACCACCAACACCAGAAAGTTCCTTTTAGGAAAGTCCATGCAAAACCCACACATGTCTAAAAACAGTACAACCCTCTCAATCCTACCATTTAGTAACATCACACATGTTGAATTGCACACAACACTTGAAACTGCTGAAAGTTACATTAAGTCCTGCCTAAACGACAACAAATTTCTTAACTATATTAATTCACTGGTGCCTGACAACTTACTATCAAACAACTGCAAATATTATACCTGTGAAGAGCTTTGTAAGATAAACAGGAATAACAAGCCAGACAACAGCTTCAAACTAATTCATCACAATATCAGGAGTTTAGACCTTCACTTTGGAGAACTTCTAGCATTAATCTCATCACTAGGTGATAACTTAGAAATTAGATCTGATAGCACTGTCCGAAATAGGAACCAAAAACATACTAAATAGAGAAAAGGAACTGAACAAACTTGGATATGAATTTAAACACAAATCACCTAGACTCTCTAGAGGAGGAGTAGGCCTAATATACAAGAATATATATAAAGTAATTGACAGAGATGACCTAATCATCGAGCCCCAACAGATCAATAACCAAAACTTAGAAATAGAAAACATATGGCTTGAAACTAACTTTCTAAATAAAAAGGATGACTACATAATAGGGGTCATCTATAAACACCCAGGCAGTAGTGTTGAATGCCTCAAACACTTCACTGAACAAATTGAAAACAACATGAAGAAAATTAATTTGGAAAACAAAAAGTGCATAATTCAAAACCAGACACAGATAATTACTTTTTTGGGCTAATAAATTTATTAATCAGGCTTAATAAATTTTCACACAGCCTTATAGTTCTATCACTATAGAACATAAGTCATTGAAGCTCCTCTCAATAGTACAATTGAGACTATTAGCTTTTAACTACTCTAACTTCGCAGGTGGTACAACCTGGTAAGACAATATGATTACTGTTAATCATTACTTATGTGCAAGTCAATAATTAAATGTTATATCATAATATTCATATGATAGTTATTCTTGAATGCAGGATTCTTTGAAGATACTTGAAAATGAAGACATGAGGCAGGAGCTAAGGGTGGATCACGGTCACGCAGTCAACTCCCATCCGGCACACACACACATTTGCACTTGCAGTACACACATCATCATTCAACATAGGGAAATAAAAGGGACCATTAGATCTCAGCCCTATCATAGTTAAGGATGTAAAATGGGTGGGTGGGATGGTCAAATTTACGTATTGAATGCCAACTATCCGTCATCGTCGATGGCCAGGTAGGGAATGGATTAGCCTTTGAATCTACTACCGGAAGTCAACTTCGATCGTAGCGACACATGCTATGACGGTATCTATGGTATTCATAATATCAAGCCCGTAGTCAGGGTTTTGAATTACGCATGTTACCAGCAACATGTACAATTCAAAACCAGACACAGATAATTACTTTTTTGGGCTAATAAATTTATTAATCAGGCTTAATAAATTTTCACACAGCCTTATAGTTCTATCACTATAGAACATAAGTCATTGAAGCTCCTCTCAATAGTACAATTGAGACTATTAGCTTTTAACTACTCTAACTTCGCAGGTGGTACAACCTGGTAAGACAATATGATTACTGTTAATCATTACTTATGTGCAAGTCAATAATTAAATGTTATATCATAATATTCATATGATAGTTATTCTTGAATGCAGGATTCTTTGAAGATACTTGAAAATGAAGACATGAGGCAGGAGCTAAGGGTGGATCACGGTCACGCAGTCAACTCCCATCCGGCACACACACACATTTGCACTTGCAGTACACACATCATCATTCAACATAGGGAAATAAAAGGGACCATTAGATCTCAGCCAAATTGGAACACGAGAGCTGATGGTCCCTGCCTAAATAGGTTTTTTAATTTACATAATTAACAACACTGCTTGATATCGATCTTCCCAATGTTCTTAGGCAGTCTAATGATGTCCCACACTCTCGCATATTCTTGAGCTTCCCCTCGGTGTAGGCTATGGCATGTGACCAACAGCCACCAGGGTAGTCCAGCATATTGCAATGCCATTCGCAAGCATTTGGTGAATAGATGACGACCAGTCAGAGGTGCCCCGTTCGACATCGCGAATGCTGGGGCGCCCTCATGCACCGGAAACTGGTGACTGAACTTAGTCCATGCATTCAGACGACAGAGTTGAGAACTGGGTACCCAGGGTAGTTCAATTTTGTAGACCTCCTCAGGCCTGCAAGTGGTTTTAGTGCTCCTGAATGTTATCGTCAGGTGTGTTTTTGTGTGCCTTGATGTCACCTCCGATCAGCATATGACCGTCATCCCCCAATACCTCGGAATAAAACAAATTTGACTGTCTTAATAAACATAGGAAACCTATTAATAAAGCAGCAATCAACATCAACCCATCATCACCAATTCCTCTGAATTTTAAAATCATTGTTTTACTATGCTCAGTCTTCAAAGGGAATGCCCTATTGTACCCTCTTATTATGCCATGTTCCCTCTGATAGTCCTGCTGTAAAATACACGCTAGGCCTGTTCACTACTGCGCGATTAATTTCGGCAAGTTGATAAAGCCAAAAAACAATATTATCAACGAGCAGCAATGAAAAAGTAAATCAAGGACATCACCAGTATGAGAAACATGCATTTCTGTTAACAGTTTTCTACAACATAATCCATGAGCGATCAAGTCAAATTTATTATCAAAGTACAACATACTGAGGGCAACTGCCAGGATAAGGGCCCACCCATGCGGCATGTGGTATCACCTGCACCTCACAATCATTCAATGTAGCAACATGCCAAAGTGAGGAGATAACGAGTTCAACGCTAATACTAAATTTATCACTTCCAATTGAGCTATGTGAAAATTATTGCTTAGGAAAGCATGAGATCATAACCTGGAGAAAATTGAATATTACGAACGCCCGTAAGTTCAAACTGAGTTATCCAAAACAAATCTTCCTTATGACATGTACGGAGACAGCCAGAAGCAGCCATAATGCAAGCACCAGTGAAATTTTGAAGGCCATCCAAATTTCAAATAATGTGCTATCTCTTCTATAATTTATTAAACGTTCTGTCCATCTATCCATAAGCACGGGACCTCAGCTGCCAAGTAGTTTGGGATGCCAGTAGCCCTTCCTTCAGCACATATCTCCTGATAATTTAAGAAGTAACTACAGTCAGATGTTAAATTTGGCCAAGATTTAAGTATATAGCATTGACCTGCCATTGGCATTTTCTCACAAAACAGCATTTCAGTCAATGGTCCACCATCTGACACGCAACCTGAAAGTCAACAATCCATTTTCACGCTCATCTAGAATGATAATAATGAATTTCTTGTAACTGTGGTGAATGGTGTAACATGTAACCCAACTCCATCTGAACAATTACATCTATTGTTAAATCCATAACGGGCACGATTATACCTTCCGATCCACCCGTGCTAAAAACTAAACAGTTTTTTGGAGCCAGCGGGGGCTCCCAGGCAGTGGAACTACAGCCAGAGCCGGTGTTCTTGTCAACACAATGAGGACTCTATTAAAGTCAGAAGGGATACTAATAGTGATAGGGTTCATATCATGCAACGCAACAACACTTAAGTAATTTAGCCTGTCGATAGGAACAACATGACTGGGTAACACAGGCAAGAAGCATGCAAATGAACTAAGAGGGAAAGTATTAATGAACTAGTACCAGGACTAGATTTTAGCTGAGTAAGGAGGCACAGGGCCAACCAGGTTGGGAAAACCACAGTTCCCACCGGAGATAGTGTAACCACAATGCAGCCATAGCCATGGAGGGCCAACCAGAGCGGGAAAACAACAGTTCCCACCGGTGACAGTGCCACCACAATGCCGACAAGCATTAATGATGGAGTCCCTGATGAGCAGCCCTAGCCATGGAGGGCGAAATGTTGTATCGCCCCCAGGCAGTGGAACGACAGCCAAAGCCGGCGGTCTCGACAACAGAATGAGGACTAGTAAAGTCCGAAGGAATACTAATAGCGGCAGGGTCCATATCATGCAACACAGCAACACTTAAATTATTTAGACAGTCTATAAGAACAACTTGACGGGGAACACAGGTAATAAGCATGGATATGAACCAAGAGGGAAAGTATTAAATAAACTAGTAGCATGACCAGTTAGGACTTTCTGGAGGCACAGGGGCCAACCAGGGTGGGAAAACAACAGCTCCCACCGGTGGTAGTGTAACCACGATGCTGACAAGCATTAATGACGGAGTGTGTGATGTGAAGCCCTAGCCGTGGAGGGCGAACCAGCGTGGGAAAACAACAGCTCCCACTGGTTGATGCGTAATTACAATGCTGACAAGCATGAATGATGGAGTGTGTGATGTGCAGCCGTAGCCGTGGAGGGCGAACCAGGGGTGGGAAAACAACAGTTCCCACCGGTTGATGCGTAACCACAATGCTGACAAGCATGAATGATGGCGTGTGTGATGTGAAGCCCTAGCCGTGGAGGACGAACCAGGGGCGGGAAAACAACAGTTCCCACCGGTTGATGCGTAACCACAATGCTGACAAGCATGAATGACGGAGTGTGTGATGTGCAGCCCTAGCCATGGAGGGCCAACCAGGGTGGGAAAACAACAGTCCCCACCGGTGGCAGCACCACCACAATGCAGACGAGCATTACTGACCAACACCATCTGAAATATATAGCAATCAATCAACACAAAATAACCATAACGACAAATTAAAAATAAGCAGTTGTAAGATAAACTGACGAAACGGTCGATAGAAATCAATCGCATGGTCACATTACATCACAATAATGTAAAACCATCCGACATCTACAAATAGAACTAATCACACACAGTTAACTTCAATTTTGGAATATAAAGTAACATCAACAGCAAAGTACAAAGTTTTCAAAGAACACACAACGAAAAACAACCGAGATAGAACGATCCCTTGGCCCCCATTCGGTCTAGCTACTTGAGCCCCCATTCGTAGCTACTTGAGCCATCATTATAAACACATTTTTATCTCAATGGAACATATATCAAAGGAAAGAACGTGAAGAGACCATAAACCTGGCAGTCATAACATTGATCTAATGTAAATATCAATAAAGTGACATCACTGTTAACGTGAAAATATGCCTAATTATGTGCCTATTGCTCTATAATAAACCAGCCAAAATGTGTGACCCATATTACTAGTTTTATGAGCAAGGCTGAGGCATGAATGGCAACTGCAATTTGAGTGAAACAGAGGGGACATTGTGAGCAAGTGCTGCGGATTAAATAACTCTCTGGGCCATCTATCAAACATCCTTAAAACATCACAACATGTACAGAACTAATAAAGGAATATTATGTGCACAGCTTAATAGGACATTTTAATCACCATTGAGTGATTTGAAGAAGATTATGTGGAGAAAAGCAAAACTTGAAAATCAACCACCAACCTTCATCACTAATACTGGTCCAACTGAAACAAGGAAATGAAGATGGAGACAAATATGTGCTCTATATCATGAAACCACTAGTTAAACTGTATCTAGAAAACCCTCTGTATGGCGATCTGAAAGATACCACCTACTGCAAAGCAGCTCCACGCAGCGAAATGGAGCTAGTGTTATCGTCGTTGCCGACAATGCATTGGAACACATATAGAAACATGTTCAGCATAAAGACCAAATAACTAGTAGCATGAACTATGGAGACATTTGTTGGGTGACCTAAAAGTTATACAGGTGATGCGGATTCCGATGGACACAAGTCTGCCAAGGACACTTCCATTCAAATGCATCGTCAACGGCCGTGAGCAAATCTTCATACAGAAGAAGTCAAATATCTCCCAAATTACACCATCCAGAAACAAATTGCTTGGTACACATATAGAAAACAACTTTACCATGAAGACTATATTAAATTTATACGGTTAGGGTTCTTGAATTCTATTAATTTTGAATAAAACTTACGTTTTGCACTGCGCGTACCGTCAAACTCAAGGCATTGTCAATGGTCGAGAGCAATCTTCATACAGAAAATGTCAAATATCTCTCAACTTACACCATCTAGAAACAAATCGTTTGCTATACATGTAGAAAACATCTTTACCAAAATATTATATTAAATTTATAAGGTTAGTGACGATGCTGTTTGATTTTGACGCATGCGCAGAAGCGGTGTGTCCCTCGCACCAGCAGCAGCACCTTCAGCGTAGGGCACACCGTCGTGCGCCCTGCAGCACTGTCAGCGTGGCCAGACAGCTGCACCACGCAGCACCGTCAGCGCAGTTAGCGCTGGCTGCACCACGCAGCACCGTCAGCGTACGGTGTTGTCTCGTGATGCATTGCCAACATAACACGGCGAAAAACATAACACGGCGAAAAAACGGCCGAATAACCCCGATCTCGTCGTCATATAACTGTAGTATTAAACTAAAACAATTCGAAATACATGACTATGAATGAATATAAAACAAATAACTGGTAATTTTGGATTAAAAGTAACCTTAATGGCAAAATAAAGCGAATAAAGCCTGGTACCCTGAATGCCAGGGTACCAGGCTAGAACTCCACAGAGCTAGCAGTGTAGTCAAGTATTATTTGACTAGTGTATTCTTTAGACATTATCACATATTATCATTGGCACAGATTAAAATGTTTGAAGTACAATTGAAATTTATCTACATTGATTTCTGTTTAAATCACACAATATCACTACTTACAGAACGGGAAACTCATCCTGCAAGGGTACGCACAATATTACCCACCTCGTCGCTGTGGACCCTTCTTGATTAATACAAACCAAAAACGATTCGGAATGCATAAACATGAATGAATATAACACAAATGAATCAAACGTTGGTTAAAAGTAATGAGCCATAAAAGATACCCGCTGCCAGACACCCTGCCATTCATCAAATTTACGTATTGAATGCCAACTATCCGTCATCGTCGATGGCCAGGTAGGGAATGGATTAGCCTTTGAATCTACTACCGGAAGTAAACTTCGATCGTAGCGACACATGCTATGACGGTATCTATGGTATTCATAATATCAAGCCCGTAGTCAGGGTTTTGAATTACGCATGTTACCAGCAACATGTACAATAACAGGGGACCTAAACATTGATGGACTAAAAATAAAACAGAATAACCATGTCAATAACTTCTTTAGAACAGTACTTGAGCAAAACTTCATCCCCACCATCACATTACCAACCAGAATAGTAGACTACCAAATTTCACTTATTGATCATATAATAATAAATGCCAATGTAATAAAAAGTAATCAGAATATATCCACAGGAAATATTTACTGCGATATCACTGACCATCTACCCAACTTTATAACAATTCAATCTCACAACCCCATTAAAAAACAGGACAGACCCATTATTAGAATATTTGGGGGGAAAAACATGGCTAAATTCAAAGACCTTATTGAAACCTCAGACTGGAAAGAATACTACAAAGCAACCAAAGTAAACAAAGCCCTAAGCATCTTCTACCAGATTTATAACACAGCATTTAATGCAGCTTTCCCACTAATAAAACTATCAAGACAAAGAGCAAAAGATAAAAGATGGATCACATCAAGCCTTAAAACTTGGCTAGCAGTAAAAGATAGATACTTCAAAACATACAAACTCAACCCAACAGCTTAAAACCGAATAAAACACACAAAATATAAGAATATACTAATCACTTGTCTACGATCAGCAGAGGAAGGCTACTATAAAGAACTAGTCAGTAATGAGAAGCAAAATCTTTATACCCTCTGGAAAATCTTTGGAGACATCATCAACCCACATAAAGCAAAAATGAAAAATCAAATTGACAAACTAATCTATAACAATAAAACAATGACAAACAATGAAGATATTGCCAGCACATTAAATGAACACTTCTGTTCAATTGGTGAAAAACTTGCAGCAAAACACACCAGTAATAGCATAGGACACAAGCAATATCTTAAACACCCAAATACACATAGTTTTTTTCTTAGTTCCACCAATGAACAAGAAACCCTAGAAGAAATAAAGAAACTAAATCCTAATAAGTCAAGCGGACATGACAATATCTCTCCAAAAATAATCAAAGAGTGTGACACTCTACTCGCACCATCTATCTCCCACATAATAAACCTATCATTTGAAAATGCTACTCTTCCTGAAAATCTCAAAGTTTCAAAAGTTATACCCATCCATAAGAAAAATGAGAAATACCTAGTTGATAACTACAGGCCAATCAGCCTACTCAGTACCCTAAACAAATTAATGGAAAAACTAATGTACAAACGAGTTTACCAATTTCTTAACAACTACAAAATATTATACAAATACCAATTTGGATTTAAAGAGAATCACTCAGCAATAATGGCTCTGACTGAAATCTTAGACAATATAGTACAAGACCTTGAAAATGGGAAACATGTTGCAGGAGTCTACTTAGACCTGAGTAAAGCATTTGATACCATAGACCATGACATCTTACTCTCAAAACTTAGGCACAACGGAATTCGAAGCCAGGGACTTAAATGGTTTGAGAGTTACCTAAGCAATAGAAAGCAATTTACATACATAAACGGTAAACGATCCAAGCTAAACTCAATCAGCAATGGTGTCCCCCAAGGTTCTGTCCTGGGACCTCTCCTATTTTTGATCTACACAAATGATATAGTCAACTGTACAAAACAAGATGTCAAAACAAGGTTATTTGCAGATGATACCAATGGCTTCATAACCTCAAATTCACCCAAACAACTAAAACATTCAATTAAAACATTCCTTTCAGATATATTTACATGGTGCAATGATAACAAATTAACAGTAAACCTGAACAAAACATGCTACACAATATTTAAAAGCAGAAGTACAACCATTCCTGATTACCTAAACAACATAAAGATAAACAATAACACAATAAAGAGAGTCCCTTCTGTGAAATACCTAGGTATAATTCTAGATGAAAACCTCAACTGGGATGAACATATTGATAACTTAAATAATTAAATAATTAAAACGGCTAACTCATTTAAAATAATCAGACGACGGGTACATGAGGAAAATAAAAAATTACTATACTATGCATACGTTTACTCCAAAATCCAGTATGGTATAGAGGTGTATGGGTGAGCCAAATTATCAACCCTAAAAAAGTTACAGACACAACAAAACAGAGCCTTGAAAATACTGTATAGCAAAGACTATCTCACCCCAACTAAATCACTTGATAAAGACCTGGACTTACTTATGGTAACTGACATTTATAAAATATACATTGCAAAATTTGTTTACAAGCAAAAGAATGGCCTCCTCCTGAAATATTTGATAATCTCTTCAAAGAAAACAATCAGGTCCATTCCCATAACACACGACAGATAAATAACATACATCACAAACACACTAGAAACAAATATGGCAAAATAACAACTGAAAACCAAGGAACCAATATCTGGAACTCAATACCAGTAGAGATTAGAAACCTTAAAACTTTGAAAAACTTCTGTAAAAAACTAAAGATAAGCTATCTCAATGCATACTAAATCGATTACCAGTAAAGAATATATATAATAGGATATAGTTGTTATTAACTAGTCGCATAATTTAAAATATCAAGTGGCTATGGCAAAGAACATAAGATTTACCCCTATTAACATACATGCAAAATAACTGCTGATACTGCATGTAAGTACATGAATCCATGACACAATATCCATATAATATTCCTATCATTACTTTGTTTTTTACTAACTGTGAAGAGACGAATCAGTATCTCATCATAATCATTAGTTAAAAATGTAGCTTAAGTTTAATAATTTGTTATTGTCATCACTTGTTCATTCACATCATGGAGACCAGCTAGATAAGCATCGCTTTTCTGGGATCCTTTCTGTCTGTAAGGAATTTGTATGCATTTATTGTATCACCTCAGTTTATTGTAAACATACCTTGCAGAGAGTTAAAATAAAAGAATTGACTGTAGTTTTGCATAGCAAAGATTTTGCCTCGTTTAATTTGAGATTTACTGACCTAGCTCGGTCCAACACGGCCTTGAGCCTCTCGTTGTGTTCCTCAACTGTTGACCCATATACCAAAATGTCGTCTGTGACTATCCCGATACCGGGTAGGTCGCCCATGACACGGTACATTTCCTGAATAAAAATGTCACCGGCTGTTTTGATGCCAAAAGGCAGGCGGGTGTACCTGTACCGGCCCCACGGAGTGTTAAACGTGCACAGACACAAACTTTCTTCATCTAACTCTATTTGCCAATACCGCATCCAAAACTGAGAAATATTTTGCATCTGCCGTCTTGGCAATAATTTCGTCAATTGTTTTGGTAGGGAAAGGCCCTCTCTTTATCGCTTTGTTCAACTTAGTCGGATCCAGACAAATCCTTATCTTATTTTTTTTTTTTACGATAGTTATAGAATTAACCCAGTCGGTAGGTTCATCCTGCTCAACTATTACACCTAACTCTACCATGCGATCAAGTTCACTACGTACTTTACTTTGAATTGCAAATGGGATTCTTCTAGGCAGATCTATAACAGGTTGTACAGATTTATCAACATGAATGACAGCATTTGCTTTGACCAGACCTAAACCTTGAAACACATCTTTGTATTCGCTTACCAGCTGTTCAGCCCTGGGCGCTGGGACTGTCGTTCGGCTTGGAAATGTTCATCGGCATGGCACGGCAGAGTGCACCTCGTCAACCCGCGCCAGCAGGTTCAATGTCACACAAGCCTGTTTCCCCAAAATAGGCTGACAGTTCCGCACCACTTGGAACCTGAAGTTTCTGCCATTCACGTCGACCAATGGCTCACCGACAGGAGTGATCCGATGTCCCGAGAACGTCACCAATAAACACCTGGTGTTCGTCAGCTGCCCCGGAGCGACTCTGTCGAAGGCTTTCCTCGAAAGCACATTTGCCTCCGACCCGGTGTCGAGCTTGAACTTGACAGGATGACCGTTCACTCGGATGGTCACATACCACAGCTCGGCATCTTGCTCGGCACCGCGGTCAACGGCACTGACGAACAGATCCGTTGTCAGCACATTGACCTCCGTGGGATCCGGGTCTTTCTCAGCATTGTGAGGGTCGGGCTCTTCAACGGCCAATTCGGTGACCCTGCCCAGGCTGCTCCGGCAGACCTTACCAAAGTGCCTGATCTTCTTGCAGGCTATGCAAGCTTTGCCTTTCGCTGGGCAGACTCCCCGGCGGTGTTCATATCCACAGTTCTGACAGCGGATCTTGAACTCTCCTGCACCGGCACAGCCAGAATTCCAAGATGGCGATTTCCAAGATGGCGTCGCCGATGACCGGACCGCTGGTGCACCGGTGCGCGCAGTAGCATAGTTCTTAATAAAATCAATTTCCTTACTCTCAACATCTGATTTGGTGTCTCCAACCGATCCGAACTGAATTCACTCATTTCACACATACTAACACACTTCTCCAGAGTTAACTCAGCCGTTTGAGCAGTTTGTTATGCACATTAATGCTTTTAATGCCAGCCACCAACTGATCGCGCAACAGCGACTCCTCCACTGACCCGTATTTGCAATCCTTTACTTTGTATCTCAGCGCCGTGATGTATGTGGCCATAGATTCTGTAGCTTGATTATGCGAATTAAACTTGTATCTTGTTATTATCAAACTGCACTTGCCTATACAATATGTATGGAATGCTTCTGTGAGTGGTCCGATCCTGTCTCGGGTCAGCGAGCGCGATGGACATATTGGCGAAAACTGTTTGCGCTTCTTCGCCAGCGACATGAAGAAAGATGCAGCATTGCACTCGTTCTGTCTTCAATATGACACCTGCAGCAGTGGCGTATATGTCATATGCTCTGATCCATGTCTTCCAGTTCGATCTTGCATTGTTGCTGAGGACAAGCTGTCCAGGCGGCTGCAAACCCGGCAGTGTATTAACGGGCGACATTCTTCCTCATCTGACACCATGTGAAAGTACAACGTCTGAACACTTTGACTTCTGGATACTGAATGGTTTATTCCCGTCCATGGCTCACTGAACCGCCAGCTAAACTTTCCATGATGTCATCTCATTAGCATATTTACAGATGTGTCTAGACATCCATTACGCATATATAACACTCACCCAGCCATTTTTAAAACAACAGCTGCCAGCTAGTCCCAGCCTCAGAACTGACCCACTTCTGGTGGTGAAGTGGGTCCCCTACTCTCCCCACACATATTTGGTTCTTTAAACATAAAAAGTAAACAAGGTTGTGCTTGGAGAGCATTTGTTGGGGTACGGTTCCCGTGGCCACGACGTATAGCTGGAGACTTTAAGCATTTTAAGCTTAGAAAGATACAATTCCCCACAAAACAATGACTTTACAGGCTGATATGCACATCACCATTGTTTGTTCTTGTTCTAAATATTAAAATATCAAATGTGTCAACAGAAACTTGTTTCAAAGAAATATATAACCAATGTCTGATTAACCCTACCCATTTCCTGGCTCAACAGAGGATATAAATAAAAACATGAATAAAGTAAGTAAAACTGACTCTGGCTATAGTTTTAACACTAGTCTGAATCTAAATGCAGATGGTACAAGATGTGATGATTAGATTCTTATTTTATTATATATAATTTGTTAGTTGTTATTCTACGTTTCAAACATGAGCCGAAATGACTTGAAACTAACAGATTTCATTGCTGCACTCACTACATGAGCCATGTGCTTCTCGTTTGCTTTGCTTCTCGGCATCCCACAATGCACCAAGCTACTGGGATTACGAACTAGTCTATTCTCCGAGGCGTACCCTGAACGCGGCCAAGCTCAACTATGTTTGCGTCCATTGCCTCGTCGTTTCCGTTTGTTAAAATTAATTAGTTAAAATTCTTTGTAATTGGACATTCTCGAAAGTCCAAAATATTTCAGCATCAGCGGCGAATCTGCTCGGTCAGTCTGTATTGCGGTGTCAGTTCTTACTTGACTTTAGTATGTTGGTTGATGTTCTGTCTTACGCGTCACATTCATATTCAATATTGGCACTGGTAGGTATTTATGACATTTATCTATTCGGCAGGGTTCTGCTTTAGATGAGTTTGTCGATATTATATACGATTAAAAAATATAAGAGCCTGTGTAGACTTCTACAAATCTTGCTTAGTAACAAACTGAAGAATTGGGCTTATCACACCCGCAAACAGCTAAATTCGTTACAATGTTGTTCTGAATAGAATCAAACTACTCCCACCAATACTACGTACTACTACTACTACTACTACTACACTGGACTAATATTAGACTAGTGCAGTAGTGGACTTGTTAAAATAAGCATGGATACACTATTATCGCTGGCACGGCGGTAACTTACAACCACCGGTCCCTCACTGATATTACTATGATACTAGCCACCAGCGAGGGTTCCATTATCTCATCACATGAGCGTAAACGAATAACTAAATTGTGGAGGTCTATAATTTTCGACATTTAAATTGTTTTTATCGTCTTTGTAATCTTCTGTTGGTTACTCTAGATTAAGTCAAATACAGAGCTCATTTTCATCTTATTTCGAAATTATATGTTGTAATCCTTTTTGACATTAGCAGACGATACCCAGGTCGCTGTTGACACTAACAATTTAGTTGTCAAAATTTATAGACCTCCATAATTTAGTTTAACAAGTCTTTCGAGAATGTCCAATTACAAAGAATTTTAACATGTCTGGCTCTTTGGTCACCTCCACAAAATTGAGTTCTCCAAGACTGGGATGACCTTGGGTCATATAGTCACTCCAAACGGCATCGAAGCAGACCCAGCCAAAACAAAGGCGATCCGAGAGTTCCCTGCACCAACCAATGTGACAGCTACAACGGTTCAATGGGATGGTCAATCAACTGTCAAAGTTCATCCCTGATCTGGCATCTATCAATGAGCCACTACGTCAACTCCTGCGAAAGGAACAACAGTGGACATGGGATCCAGCACAGAAAGAGGCATTGGAGACCATTAAGACCAGATTGGCATCTACAGACACACTGGCACACTATGAGCCTAAGCGGGAGACTATCATTGCTGCTGATGCCTGCCAAAATGGGTTAGCAGCCATACTCTTTCAAGTGGATGCATCCGGTAACTGACAACCAATCTGCTATGCCTCCAGGTCATTAGCAGATCATGAAGTATGATACGCCGTGATTGAGAAGGAGGCACTTGCAGCGACATGGGCATGTGAAAAGTTCTCTGACTACATCCTTGGTATGAGATTTGTCTTAGAGACTGACCACAAACCCCTCATACCACTTCTCTCCACAACTGATTTATCCAAAATGCCACCTCGAGTTCTGAGATTCCGACTGCGGATGATGAGGTTCAGCCCTGAAGTAGTTCATGTCCAGGGGAAAGACCAAACCACAGCAGATGCCCTGTCACGGGCTCCTGTCAGCAAACCAACATCTGCTGACCTCACCTTCATCCAGGAAGTTGAGGAGTTTGTTTCACTGACAGTAAAGTATCTGCCAGCCACAGAGGTCCGGCTGAATCAAATAAAAGACACTCAAAATGAGGACACAATCTGTGCAGAGGTCAAGTCATCCTGGAAGACTGGATGGCCTGGATACATGCCTCAACAACCTTTGCTCCGTCCCTACTGGGAAAAGAGACACCACCTCACCACTCAAAAAGACCTACTAATGTATGATGACCGCATCGTGATACCTCTATCTCTTCAAATCGAGGTACTGGATCAGATCCATCAGGGTCATCTGGGCATCAGCAAGTGCAGGGCCCAGGCTATTGGGAGTGTCTGGTGGCCACTACTCAGCAAACAGATTGAGACCATGTGCAACAGATGTCCTACCTGTGCAATATATCGTTCTGCGAGAAAGGAGCCTCTCCTCTCATCTTCCTTCCCAGACCATGCATGGGAATGGGTAGGAACTGATCTCTTCGAAATAGAGAAGAAAACCTACATCATAGTAGTGGATTACTACTCAAGATGGATAGAAGTCCGACACCTGGCTCAAACCACATCAGGCCATGCCATCGAAGCTTTAAAGTCCATCTTCAGCACACATGGCATTCCTGATTATGTTGTGTCAGACAATGGACCACAGTACTCTTCAGACAGCTTTAAGAGTTTTGCAAGAGACTATCACTTTGTCCATGTAACATCTTCACCACTGTATCCACAGTCAAATGGGGAAGCAGAACGTGGGGTACAAACAGCTAAGAACATTATGAAGAAGAATGTTGATCCACATCTTGGATTTCTGGCTTACCGCACAGTGCCAATTCACAATGGTTACTCCCCAAGCCAACTCCTGATGAACAGAAACCTGAGAACGACACTCCCTACTACACAAGAGGTGCTCAGAAAGAACTTGGTTCTGGATCCAGTGAACCTAGGGATCAAGGAACATGAATACTGGGAGGCAGCAAAGAAGGACTACAACCGACACCATCGTACAGTCCCTCTTCCTTCCCTGTCCAATGGTGACACTGTCTGGATCAGGGATCAAAACAAGTATGGTTCTGTCCAGGAGAAGCTGTCCAGCTCAAGATCATAACAAGTCTTGACAGAAACAGGTTCCTCCATCCGAAAAAACCAAGAGGCACTTGTAAACACAGGGAGAAATGAAACAACCAACAGAGAACTGTTCAACCCCTGTGATGCCATCGCCAGTGAAACCGTCACCACTCAAAACATCAGCTGGTGATGAGCAAACATCCACCAGATCAGGTCGTATGGTCAAACCACCTGAACAGTTAGATCTATAAGTTCTCCTGCTTGGGCATAATACTCCCAGAGTTCAGAGGTCAGTCTGCCAATGACAAACTCCTAAGGACACTAAGAGTACTCAGTCTGATTAAAGTTGCATGGTCCGATGGCACTTTAATTTTTGTCTTATTTTTGAGATAAATATATCAAATTGATCGTTACAAGCTACTAATCATTAGTCCGGAGTGATTTTGATTAAAGATGATTAGTTTTGAAGTAATATGAGCTGAAAGAACCAAAAATAATTTCGACAAGCTTGTCAAAAGTCCTGTGGCTATGACCCAGATGGTCATCTCGCGGTGACCACGTGATGTGAGATGACCTGGAACCTTACAGGTCTGTAGGTAGGTATTCCTGGTTGGAGCGGGCCTTCTGGGACTTGATTAGTGCCGTAGGCCCATGGCACTAGGGTTTTTAACAAAATATAATGTGTGTCTGTTGTCTGCTTGTGTCTGTCGATGTATGTCTGTATGTATATGTGTGTGTGTATTTCTGTGTGTGTCTATCTGTGTGTTTCTCTGTATGTGTGGGTATGTATGTATGTATGTATGTGTGTGTGTCTGCCTCTATCTGTGTGCGTCTGTCTATGTGTCTCTGTGTGTGTCTCTCTCTGCAAAGTCAGGTCGGGTGTATGTGTGTCTGTGTATGTCAGGTGTGTGAATGTCTGTCTGTGTGTGTCTATCTATGTGTCTGTGTGTGTGTGTATATGTGTGTGTGTATATGTATGTGTGGTAATGTCTGTGTGGGTATGTGAGTCTGTGTGAATATCTGTGGGTATGTATGTGTGTGGCTGCTTCTGTCTGTGTGTGTCTGTGTGTGTGTCTCTCTCTCTGCAAAGTCAGGTCGGGTGTATGTGTGTCTGTGTGTGTATGTCTGTATGTGTATGTATGTGTGTGCATGTATGTGTGTGTCTGCCTCTGTCTGTGTGTGGCTGTCTATGTGTCTGTGTGTGTGTCTATCTCTGCAAAGTCATGCTGGGTGTATGTGTGTCTGTGTATGTCGGGTGTGTGCATGTATGTTTGTTTGTGTGTCTGTGTGTGCTGTCTATGCATGTCTGTCTGTGTCTATCTGTGTGTCTGTCTGTGTGTATACATGGGTGCTTCTTTGCTGGTGGTCCTAATTGGTTGGTTCTCACAGAGTAACTGTTTTCTTCTAAATTAATTCCCCTTTTTACACCAAATCATGAAAAATCCCTTTGTTATACCCCCAAGAAGCAATGAGAGCAATTCAGTGGTGAAAAAATGTATGGTTTATTTTTTATAGCTAAAATTGATGCAGTTGTCACGGAATTATGACAGCTAAAAATGGGAAAAGTGATACTGTGCTGCTTGTGTTGGAAGCTACGTCATAGCAGACCAAAATATTCAAACATAACTAGTTTATTTGCAAAGATGAAACATGTAAAAAGGTTAGAAACCAAATTTTAGAACTGTCGAATGTGTCTTTGTAAGACAAGGATGCTTGAAAGTGAGCATAACGCACGTTTCACGACGTGTCACGTCGTGAAACGTGCGTTCACCTTCAATTTTCACAATATTGAACAATGCAAGCTAGGAAAAACTTGGCTGATATCAATAGCATAGCACCATAGATGGGTAGATCTAAACACGAAAGTTGTTATATTATTTCTTAACATGCATTAAAAGTGCAATAAAAACTTTGTGTCACGGGTGAAACGTGCATTATGGCAAAAAACTATTACATGATACAGAATCCAACAACAAATCAAAACTATTCTTACTATGATTTTCAAATGCACTGTGTGCATCTACACACAATTTGGTGACGTTCCGTTGATTCACAAACAGGAAGTTGTGTTATGATGCAATAACTGCGGCGTGTCACACGTCGATGAAGAAGAAACGTGCGTTACGCTGTTGTTGTCTTCATCCACTAATACTCCAATTTACCCAATTTAGAGGACACAAAGGACCCAGGTAGGTGAAATTCCAAGCAATTATATATCCATGATCAGTTCATAATGGTATTTTATAATGTAGAACCTTTTAATTAGGAAATACAATGCTCTAATCTGTTTGATGCACTCTCAAGCAGGCTAGTTTCCATGTTGTCACATGAAACGCGCGTATCATGCAGAATCACCATTTCCTGGTTAGGGACCACAATGATCCAAACCCAAGCATATGTTTAATCACAAATAATTATATATTGTACTGGATGCAATCCTTTCAAATTATTTCTCGATCCACAAATAAGTCTTTATAAGAAGAGAAGTATCGGTCAAAACATAACGTTCGTTTCCCGCGACTCGCGAAACCCGGCGCCATTTTGAATCGGATTTTGTCACGCGCAACGTGCGTTGCAGTAATCATTTCTGAACTGTTATGATTTCTGTGTGAAAGATGGTGACATAGTATTAACGATGGTGTAATCCTGAGTTTATCTAAATGTAATTTTATTGACTTCTATCTGACGAAAAACGATGTAATGTGATCTATATAACGTACGCTTGCAAATCTTTTTTGCTTTGGGTTTGTTATGGTTGATGTTTGTCAGTTCCTGATCTTTTATGATTCCTTTATGAAAGATGATGCTATGATATTAATGATGGTGTGATTTTGAGATGATTTTAATGTAATTTTGACAAAAAAACGATTAAATGTGACTTAAATAACGTACGTTGCATGTGACATGGTGTGCTTGCAGAATACTTTGTTCTGGTTTTTTATTGTTGTTTTTTGTCAGTTCCTGATTTGTTATGATTTCTGTGTGAAAGATTGTGCTATGGTATTAATGAAGGTGTAATCTTGAGATTATTTCAATGTGATTTTGCAATCTTCTATCCGACATAATACGATAAACTGTTATCTAAATAAATGTTCATCACATGGGATGTATGTGTTAGAGTGACAATTATTCGTTTGTTTTCTAGTTAAGACTGCCATGGACCGAAACATATTGAGAGTGTCAAGAAGACTCTTTGAACGGACTAAGGAGAGTGAATCAACAACTCAACCGTCTGATGTCTCCAAACCATCAAGCCAGTCCACTCCCCCGCCGCCCCCTGGCATTTCACCTTCTGCTTGGCGTCAACGTCTTTATCGGGAAAAGGTGAGAAATGACCCACAAAGGAACAAATTCCACAAAGCTGCTGAAGCCAACAGAGCAAAAGAATACAGACTGTATCAGACATATATGTCACCCAATACGAAGGCAGAAAAGCGGGAAATGGCGAATGTGCGCATCAGAAGATTTCAAGAGAAACAAAAGCTGAATGGCAACATTGGACAGAAGAACAAACCTGCCACAAGATTTGCAGTCGAGAAACGTCGTGACACAGACCGCTCACGTCAACAACGCTACAGAGCCAATTTGTCGGCAAATAAGAAGGCCGTGATAAACAAAAAGAAAAGGGACAGAGCAGCTAAAGCAAAGATTACAGTGCCATCCCCAGCACTAGAAAGTCCACAAGTAACTCCAGCTGCAGTGTTATCCCCTGCACTAGAAAGTCCACAAGGAGCAGTGCAATTCCCTGCCCTAAATAGTCTAGAAGAAACTCCCACAAGCTACAGAACAAATATTGCAAAAAGGAAGGCTGTTCGAAAAGTAATATTGTCAATGCCAAACTCGCCAAGAAAATATGCTACAGTTTGTCAGAGTCTTCGGACAACGAAATCTCCTCGTAAAAAAGCAGCTTTGGAGACATTAGGGATTGGTGTCCTTCAGGAAACCATCAGGAACCATACGGCTGCAGATGAATCTCACACAGCAATTAAAGAGGTTGTCAAAAAACTCCACAACAAGGGCCAAAGTGATGAGGAGGAAGAAGATCATCATAGTGAAAACACTATTAAACAATTTCAATCAGCACAGCATCCTTCACTCTCAACTGCAACGTGACTTGAAAGTCAGTAGAAAGTTCCTTCTAAAATGTCACCAGAACAATGAAGAAGACTGCTTGGGATCAAAGAAAAGGAAGGATGCACTAGCAGACGAGACAAAGAAGAAAATTGAGGACTTCTATAACCGAGGGGACATCACAAAGGTTAACCCAACCACCAAGACAGTCAGCACGAAGACCATGCAACCCACCAGGTACATGGAAACTACTCTGGCAGATGCCCACTGACAGTTCTGTACAGAAAACCCAGATGCTATAGTTTCATTTTCAACATTTGCTGCCTTGAAGCCTGGAATGACAAAAACATCAAAGAACATTCGCTTGAACACTTGCTGCTGTGAGTACTGTTGCAACGTTGATCTGAAAACCAAAGCTATCAATGGGTTTTGTCTCAAGAAGGGCATGCCAGATAAGGTGTTACCTTGCAAGAGTCAGCTAGCAGACATGACTCTTTGCAAGCGTCCCATTGGAAGACATCATCCGAAGCAGGAATGCCTTGACCGGGCATGTGACAGTTGTGGCCCTGGTGCTGTTTGGCAGCATATATTGCCCCTGCCCGAGCTGTATGCTGATGTGCTGGTCAAGTGGCAGAAGTGGGCCACTCAAGCAAGCACTATCATCATCAAAAGCGGGAAGGAAAAGGTAATCAACCGCAAGATGTTGCTTGAAAAAGAAGGCCCTCTGAAGCAGCTGTTGGAGGAACTCCAAGAGGAATTAAAGTCTTTTGCAGGTCATCTGTTCAATGCCCGATGGCAACACCAAATGTATAGTGGGCTGATACGTGATGTCCCTGAAGGGTGGCTTGTGACAACAATGGACTTTGGGGAGAACTTCACATGCTTCTACCAGAATGAAGCTCAAGCAGCCCACTGGACACGAAGTCAGGTGACAATCCATCCTATTGTCATATTTCTACCGTTGCCCAGATGATGATGTTGTCACAAAAGAAAGTTTCGTAATCATCTCTGATGATCTGAAACATGATTCCAATGCTGTACACCACTTCACATGTTTGGTGCTGCAGCTCCTGAAGAAGAGGGACCTCATGTTCCAAAGAATGGTGCACTTTTCAGATGGATGTGCAGCCCAGTACAAGGGGAAAACCAGTTTTGTTGATGTTTCTTTCTCAGCAGAAGACACAGGGATCCTCAGCGAGCGCCACTTTTTCGGCTCAAGGCACGGCAAGAGCGTGTGTGATGGAGAAATCGGTGTTGTGAAGCGCTCTGCTACCTTGGCCATCAAGGCTGGAACTGCAATAATTTCCAATGCAGCAGAGCTGCACAGCTACTGTGCCAAAAAGCTGACTCTGCCCTCAGACAAGGCAACACACTCACACAACAGGCGTACTGTACTGTTTGTGCCGATGGGAGCAGTACAGCGTGACAGACTGGGCAGGACCAGCAGTGAAATCAAGGCAGTGTCTGGAACTCACACTTTGCACTCTATCCGAGGATTACGGCCATACCAGGTCTCAGCAAGGACACTCAGCTGCTTCTGCAAGTTCTGCCAGGACCCTGCTTCAGCACTAGATGGACAAGAAGCATGCCAACATATTGACATCTGTGGCGAGTGGTCACCTCACAACTTGCTAAAAAATCAGCCTGCCAAGCGCCATGGCCGTCGTGCTGTCAATGCAGATAAAGAGCCTCCCATCACGCCTATCTTAGATCATGAGGTAGGTATGATTGGCATATTACATGTGCATGGATCTTTAATTCCTTATATTATTCTCGCCCTTATATTCCTGTGGATATGTGTCTTATTAAATTTGTCTTAGAATAACTTAATTATCTTCTGATTCAGTTTTCACATAAAAACTGTTTTTGTGTTACACAAAAGTTTTCCTTTTGAATGATAACACCATGCCTTGATATTACAGTTACCATTGTTGGTGGAAAATGATGCACCTACTGACTCTCCAGAGATCATCTTGGACTCCTGTGTTTCTGATACACCAACTGAGTGAAGACAGTCTGGAGAATGCAACAGCTCAGACAGGTAATACTAATAAATTTGAAATCTACTTTATTTGTAAGAATTGACTTGAAAAGATATCATGACTGATTTAGTGCTTGCAATACATTTATAACATTGTTTTATCTTCCTCCCACACCTACATGCATGCATGTATCACAATTTGTGTGTATACAGGTGCCTTTCTAGTTTAGGTGTGATTAAACAACCAACTAATCTTTTTTGTTCAGATTCCCATATGGCAGCTGGGTGAGGGCAAAGCTGAACGTCGAGGGCTGCAGTCGGACAAAGTGCTACAATGGAATGGTAACTTGTTTAGACAAAAATATATAATGTATATTAAATATAAAAATAACTGATTAGTAGTGGACTAGCATTGAAGAGTTTGAGGCAGCATACTAGGAACTACATTTTCTTTTGTCCTTCCATTCCTTGTTTTTGTTTTGTTGTTGTTTTATGTCCTAGCAACCATTTCTTTGACTGTTGCTTCCTGTCTCTGAATGTGATGTGTTCTGGACTGCAACTTATATTGTGATTTCACTTGTTGGCTCTATTCTAGGTTCTGGACTTCAAGGCTTCATCTGGGGAAGCACAGATAAAGTTCCTGCAGGGAAGTCTGAATGGCTTCTCATTCCCCGCAACTGATGACATCGCTTGGGTGTCTGCTGATCTGCTTACAAATCTAAGCCCACCATCTACTGACCGCCGTGGCGTGCAGCTATTTTTTCTGGGAAAATAAATATTGTTTGATGTGAAAATTTCATTTTGTTTTTCATGAGAACAGATAAACAATTCAATTTTCATGTTAAGTTTCAGTCAGTTCACATAAATGTTATCAGTCACGACAATATATTTGTTTACATAAGCAAAACTTGTAACACTCAAAAGCCATACTTGCATACATGTAATGTGTAGAAATAATACCCTTAACAAAAACTTCTTTTTTTTGCATACTTTTAGCAATTTCTGAGCCAAGTTATTATTGAGTGTCACATGAAACATGCGTTATGTGTCACATGAAACATGCGTTACAACTCCAATAACATCAGAAGTTATGGAAGTATTCCAAAATTACTTTGAAATATGTCCACAGCATCAAAAACTAATAAGAATGAATACCTTTTCATGCTCTGTGGTGTTTGTTTGATCTTGAAGAAAAAACTTTTCCTTTCCATGTCACAAATGTTTCAGTGTTACAATTTTTTAAGTCCTCTGTTCTACTCTCAAATGTATGCACCCTCATAAAATTGCACTTAGTTACTCCTAGTGAGTGCAGTTCAAAACGGTACTAGGAAATAATAAGGGTCTTGTTTTAAATCTGACACTAGGCGGCTTTTTGTGTCACACCGAAACACGCGTAACGCTCTCCACTTAGTCGTGTTCAAAGCCACCCCGACTTGCAGTCGGGGTGCAAACTGCTTTTCTTTTAATTGTGCCTTAAAATAGGATATATGTGGAACACAACAAGCCTAACTAGGATAAGCTGTGACGTATTTAAGTTTTTACCCCCGATTCCCCCTTTTGAGGACCACCAGCAAAGAAGCACCCATATATGGGTGGTAATGTATGTGTGTGTATGTGTGTATGCATGTGTGTATGTTAGTGCGTGTCTGTATGTATATGTATGTGTGTGTCTGTGTGTGTATGTCTATGTGTGTATGTCTCTGCATGTCTGTCTGTGTGTATGTCTGTCTGGGGGTGTCTGTGTGTGTGTGTGTGGCTCTCTCTCTGCAAAGTCAGGTTGGGTGTATGTGTCTGTGTATGTCGGGTGTGTGCATGTCTGTGTGTTTCTGTGTATGTGTGTGCTGTCTGTGCATGTCTGTCTGTGTGTGCCTATCTATGGGTGTCTGTCTCTGTGTGTATGTTTGTGTGTATGTCTGTGTGTATGTCTGTCTCTGTGTCTCTGTAAAGTCAGGTCAGGAAACACACAGACACATCCACCTCATATCCCCTTCCCCTCTATGACCCTGCACAGCAGGCCTACTTGGTTGGGGGGGGGGGGGGGGCTAATGGAGTCATGAGATTGGCCTAATTGGTTATTGGCCTTCCTGCATAATGGGTGTTTCAAACTGAGTGTTCAAAGGGGTGAGGTTATAAACTCACTGGTTATTCTGTATATACTGTGCCAAATCATTAGCTAATACACCAATATCTAAGTTGGATATATAGCATCAAATGTAAGTAGTTGTTTTAATTTTGAAAAAATTATATTTCATCGGACCATGCAAGTTCTATGAGAGTTTATGACAGTTAAGTCAATTGTATTGATATCCTAAAAAGGGAGATGTAGTATTAGCAGACTACAGTGTGGCGCTGCCACCTGGTGTTGACTGTGAGAACCAATAAAGGTTGACTACTAACATGGCATCCAGACAAGTCAATACAACATGGTATATGCTGTTCGCCCATTGAAAAGAATGAAGGACACCATAGTCTTCACAGCTCCAGATGGCAACTGAGTTTAATGGTCACATCTACAGCCTTTTATACTATCACTTATGTATCTCCCCACCAGTCCCAAGGTTGGGGGCTGACCCCTAGGCCACATGTCATGGTATGAAGATGCTCACGTGCCACCAAACCAGTTATTTCCCGTAGCATAGTTTGCTAACTCACCTCTTTTAATATTTAATTGCAGTCCTTCTTATCACAGGAATATGTCAATGTCTTTAATAAACATGTTTTTTACTTATACTTTCCTTACTTTGTTTGTGAAAGTCCTTCAATATTTATTAAACTGTACTTAGTTTGTGTGAAATGGTAAGCCAGCCCCGGTGTTTCTCCATTTGCCTTCGTGCAGACTGACTATTCAGATACATTTCTCGATTGACCATTCAGATACATTTCCAGGCTGATCATTTAGATTCTTACTTCACCTCCCGAATACTGGAAGTTAAGTATCCGGGGAGAGAGGACAAGCTCGCACAGGTCTGGAAGTAGCCTCAGTACAAAACTCGGCAGCGGAGGAGCAGCACCGAGTGGAAGAGGATACCAATCATTTCAGGTAAGTTTTGGAATTATCATGTGTTGGATGTATGGAAATAATGCCCTATCGCAGCTAACAATATAATGTCACAGTGATGTCATAATAATGTTATGAAATGTCACAATAGCGTTATTAAAAAACATCATATAAATGTTATTTTGTATGGAGTAAACAACTTTATACAATGTTATTTTATAACGATCTAGAGACGTTTTTTAATGTCACTGACATTTTCATAACATTAATGCAATGTTTATTAATGGGTATGCAGGTATTGCAATACCTCAGGGAGTTTGACGCCCCTGCCCTGCAGTGTTGTAAACCTCTGCCTTGTGGTACAGGTTCTTGACAGAACCGAAGGCTAAGGGAGCAAACCCTGAACAGAAAATCATGTCACTGTGGCAGCATCAAGGGGGGTTGATGTATGGAACTCCCAACATCTCCCGACCAGCCACTGCAGGGACAAATAGATTTGTGCATGTCTGGACATGTTCTTGCCAGTGTGAAACCTCTATTTGCTCCCCGAAGAGTACCGCTGGTAACTTGCAAAAGCCAGCAGCACTTCAACACTTTTGCAGGCAGCTTTCATGAAATGAAATGGAGAGCAGCAGTCAAGTAATGAAATCAGTCCTTGTCGCATCGCGACCGACAGCATGATGATGATGATGATTAATGTCAATAGGACGTTTTTGTATAACATTTGTGAACCATTTTTTGGTGTACCTTAGTTCATCTTATATGGTCAGTCTCTTTGTAAGATTCTGAAATATATAATAAAGACAATGCATGTTAAACGATAATGAAAGATTCATAGCCACATGGCCCTCAGTACCAGGTATACAATGCTAAACAATGCAGTCGCCCTTCCTCATGTATAAGGTTTTCACTCACTCTTCAATGTCACTTTAATGCAGGGTAGTTTCCCATTAAATGGCCATAAGATGGTTGGCCCAGATCATCACGTCCTCATTGCCAAATTTGTAGTGAAGATGTCACCAATATTAACTAGATTAAGTTGGATTAGGTTTGGGTATACTTTACAGACCCCCAATAGCCGATGTCTACTGTTTGTGCTGGGGGGGGGGGGGGGTCATTAAACAAACAAACAAAAAGGGTATACTTTATATCTCACATGTTTATTGACCATTCAAACAATTATATTGAATTGATATCTTTTATCCATATTAAATTGATTGCTGGTTGTTTAATGCCATGTTGGCAGCAAAGGCCATATTCATGGTGAAAAGATAGTAGAACTTATTCTGTTACTAGTGTTAGTTTGGTTGTATGAAAAATAAATGTAATTGTCAAATTTATAGCCTTCATATTTTGATGAAAATCTGATATGGTGCAATTTGTGTCTTGAGCAATAGTAAAATCTATGGTGTCATTTTTATAGTTCCAAGAAGTGATGCTTGTTTGTTGTTTTAGATCCCAGCAACATCTAAGGTCATATCAGGATGGGTACCGACTTGCGACAGTGCGCACTCATGGTGACTTTATAGTGCTGCCCCACTGGGACACCAGGCTGCCAGCACCATGACCTGATATCCTACTCAGTCACATTATCCTAACACAGAGCCAACCAGTCCTTGAAATATCCTAGTAATGCCGAGGGCCAGGCTAGGAAGCGACAAGTATCAATTTTTAAGTCATTGGTTTGACTCGACCAGGATTCGAACCCACAAATTCATGGGTTTGGATCTCCCGATCTCCCAAAACAGGAGACGGATGCTCTACTCATTCGGCCACCCCGTCTGGTAATGATATGGGAAATTTCCTGTCAATATAGGGCTTAGCAGATGTACCTAATGCTCGTGTTCAAGCACTCAACGAAGAGATTTGTTTCGCTGAAGGCAGAAGGGAGGGCGAGAGCTTGCTCCTGACCACATCCAAGGGAATAGTGGGAGTGTTAACGGCGATTGCCCCCCCTCATGGATATAATTTTGTAGAGAGTTTTGGCAGACCCAAACTAAATATGCATTGCCCTGCATATGCTGAACACCATAAAGATGCTAGTTAGCACTCAGTCAAATTTGGATTGACAGAAAACAAAGTGTAAACAAAGTACTTCACTCACATCTCGGCAAGGAACTGATCAAAGAAGAGCGATGTTTATGGAGATCTGCCAGAACCAAATGACTTCCTGCTAGGTGAAAACCTTGGTGAAAGGAACAAACAACTGATGAAATCCATCAGAGCTTCGGCTAATTGTATGTACACCAACTCAGGCTACCAGGGCAAGAGATGTCAACAGTTTGACAACCGTGCACATAGTGGAGCTCCGTACAAGTTTCGGGGAAATGGTTGCTTTCAGAGGAATTCATGGCCGAGGCTTGTCTAGTTGGGGCGCAAAAAAGCAACCCCCTGAGAAGCTGTTTGGACGTTTCACGGAGGATTACGCACAGTACGGCAGCACACCAAACATCAACCATCGGCGTGGTCAACCAACCCCAAACAGTGGTTTACAGAAGTGAGCCACTCTGTCCAGGTGGGTGACTCGGCAGTTTTGAAGCCTGGTAAGAATTTGAATGTTTCAAACTTTAAATTTGTGGCTGGAGATATAGTTAACCACTTATGCAACTGGCGGTCTATCATGTCAAATTGTGTTAAAAGTATGACGATCACCAGTTCAGGAGAGAGAACCCATTCGGTTCAAAAAGGATAAGGAAGAGAAAGATTTTGTGCAAACAGAGGTCTTGAACTTAATGGAGAAGGGGGTACTAGCATCAGTACAGGAAAATTCACAACAATTGGTGTCAAATCTAATGGAAAATTGAGAATGATTTTGGATTTAACGGAACTAAACAAGATAGTCAAGTATGAACACTTTAAAATGTTTAACCTGAAAACAGCTCTGGACATAATTGAACCTGGTATGTGGATGACAATCACAGATTTAACGGATGCTCATTATTCAATTGCCATAAATAAATCAGTGTAAAAACCTGAGATTCAGCTTGGGAAACATACCCATATCTGGATGTCACTTTTGTAATCGCTAAAAACACAGGAGAATGTGAAGAAGCTATATTGGCGCTAGTAGAAGCCTTCACAGAGTTGGACTTTAAGGTAAACTTAGACAATCGGTACTCACACCGACACAGTGCTTAACATTTCTTGGGTTTGAAATCAATTCTGTAGAAATGCATGTGTCACTCACTTTAGAGAAAAAACGAAAGATCATAGAAGTAATCAAAGAAATCTCTGAGGAAGAAGGTAAACTGGGAATTGGACAGGTGGCTGGGCTGATAGGACTAGCGCTATGCCAGTGGAATACGCTGGCATCCACTTCAAGAGTCTAGAGAGAGAAAATAAAAGTACTAAAAAGATCCAAGGGTAACTTTGAAGATACCATGTGCATCTCTGAGCTAGGTTACAAAGACATGGTTTGGTGGAAAGATAATTTAAATAACCATAGAAAAATTAGAAGAGAAGATCCTGATGTAGAATTGTTCACAGATGCTTCCCCTCAGGGAAGGGGATCACACACAGGTGGGAAGATGGCACCCGGAGGAATTAACTCACATTTTTTTTTTTTTTTTTGGTAAATATAGTTTATTCATTGAATAAAGTCTTTTGTCAGCGCCGTGGCACTGGTCTTCCAGCCATGTGACAATACAGTTATTTACAATATATGCACATGTAGTCTGATATCGTCACCAGCAGCTAGCCCAAATCAGCTGAAATAACAATATCAAACATTCAAAGACTTACATATGGTATAGTTTGACAATTCACATACAAAAATAACAGTTATATGTTGTATTCCTACACACTTGATACATACATGTGTATTGATTAGACCTTTACATTACGGAGTGGTTAGGTGCATAGTTTCCCTTCATAGGTTTGTATGTCTACTATGTTGTGACCTGCAAAACTATCATGTTGGATTTAACATTTTGAGATGGAGTGAGTGTTAGTAGAATGGTTTGTTTATTCTGTTAGATAGAGTGTGGTTAGCTTATAGGGGTATAGAATTGCAGTCCATTGCTTTCGGGCTCAAAAGCTTATGCCGAAGAAGAAATATGCACATTAAAGTCAGAACTGACAGTACAACAGCATTAGCTTATGTTAAGAACATGGGAGATACCAAATCACAAGATTACCTCCTAGAGGCCCTAGAAATTTGGGAGTGGGCCCAACGGCAGAATAACGTGTTGACTATCACACATATACCAGGAGTAGAAAATGTTCAAGGACAATCTGGAGTGGTTTCTGAGTAGACATTTTTGAAGAAATTTGTAAGGCTTGGGGAACAACACAAGTAGATATGTTCGCCTAATGGTTGAATGCACAAATAACAAAATATTTGAGCTGGGAACCGATACCAGACAATTGGAGAACGGAGACGTTCTCATTCAAGTGGAGAGACATTTACATTTATTGTTTTCCACCTTTCTCTCTGCTTCCCAGAGTAGTATGCAAAAAATCCAGAGATGCAGCGAGAGTGACAGAGCCAGAGGCTGCAGGAGAGGGGCTAACATCAAAATTGACGGCGTACCTCCTTTTTGACTCATATGTGGAGACCCTCCACAAGGAAAAGCTATAAGACCCATATTAATAGGTGGTGGGCGTTGGAGCGTGGGGTGAACGTCTTGGACCCTCCACTGGTGGATGTCCTCAAATACTTTATGTTTTAAGACTTTACTTTGAGATGGGAGTAGGGTATGGTGCTATAAATGCAGTTAGTTTTGCACTCAGCCTTATTCTCCCACATGTGGACAGTGGCACACTAGGTGAACATTACTTAGTGAAATGGCTTTGTAAAAGCTGTCATGAAAAGAGGCCACCACAACCTAGATATGATACATTCTGGAATGTCAGTACGGATCTAGGTTGGATCCAGAAACTTAATAGTAATACAGTGTTAAACTTATAAATGCTTTCTTACAAGGTGATGTTACTGCTTTTGTGTGTATCCTCACAAAGAGGACAAACCATTCTCAGCCTGTCCATAGACAGAATGATTTGTTTGTTTGTTGTTTTACGTCCTAGCAACATACTAAGGTCATATCAGGACGGGTATCGCACTCATGGCGACTTTATAGTGCTGCCCCACTGGAAGACCAGGCTGCCAGCACCATGACCTGATATCCCACTCAGTCACATTATCCTGACACTGAGCCAACCAGTCCTTGCCCTATCCTAATAATGCCGAGCGCCAGGCTAGGAAGCAACAAGTATAAATTTTTAAGTCATTGGTTTGACTCGACTAGGGTTAGAACCCATGACCCCATGATCTACCAACATGGGAGACGCTCTAACTCATTCGGCCATCCCGTCTGGTCTAGACAGAATGAAAACAGAGGATGATTCCATTGTATTCAAAATGAAAAATTTGTTAAAGCATAACCAGTTGGGACATCCACTGGACTCGATCAGGTTTTATGAATTTAAAGAAGATCGTAAATTATGCTTAGTAAAAACTCTCAAAATCTATCTCAGGACAGCCAATATTAGAAAGGACTGTAAGCAATTGTTGATTTCTTGTATTGGGCCACATGGGCCAATCTCCAGAGCCACTTTGGCCATATGGACATTGAACGTGTTGGAAATGTCAGATATTGATACCTCAAAGTACAAGGGCCACAGCACTAGAGGGTCTTCCGCGTCCTCAGCGAGGGCACTTGGAGCAAGCTTGAATGCAATTATGTGAAACGCATCATGGAGAAACAGTGCGAGCTTCACACGGTTCTACCATAAGTCCTCAGAGGATCCGGGTGAAGTACAAAGAACTATTCTTCAGCGAACAAAGCGATAGAATAGTCCGAATAAGATGGATAGAACATTTTTGTTTAAAAAAAATAAGTTACATAATAACAGTTGTATAACGGTTTGCAAAAAATCCGTCAAGTTGAAAGTTGTTAATTAAACAATAGAAAGTAAAACTCAATATGAAACACAGTCAAAGCGAGTAATTTGAACAAAAAAGACTGATTTGACTGACTAATGTCAGTAGACAGAATGTGTTGTTTTTATATACTTACAGACTAGAAGGGAAAGATGATGGGAGTAAGGAGGAAGGAGGAAGAAAAAGTAGGAGTAGAGGTCGAGAACCAAAAGACCAGGCTACAAAGAGTCTCCACAGATACTTAACTTCCGGTATTCGGAAAATGAAGTAAGAATATTTTAGTTATACTAGACTTACTTGTAAGTTGTGGTATTACTAAGATTCTTACGGATCTGACGAATCTATGAATATGAAGGTAAGGAAGAGGGGTGCCCGCCCACCCTCCCCATGTTAAGAAATTATGAACCACGAATACTCAAGTATAATAATTAAATAGGTTCAGAAAACAAGGTTATGTGTGGGGGGGTAGGTTTCCGGAAAAATGGTCACTAAGTTTTTTGTCCCCTCCAACTTAGAAAGCCTTCGTGGCCACTTGCCAATTTTCATCAGGAACTTTCTAGCCTTCAAGCATTTCCGCGTCCGTGTCAAGACTACCTATTCCCGCCTACACTCACAGGAACTAGGAGTACCTCAAGGCAGCATACTGGCCGTGACCCTTTTCGGGGTCAAGGTCAATGGTATAGCTGCTGCTGTAAAGCGGGGGGTCTCCTGTAGTCTTTTCGTGGACGACTTTGTTTTATATTACAGCGGTGCTAACATGAATGTCATAGAGAGACAGCTACAACCAAGCATAAATGGGATCCATCGATGGTCAGTTCTGAACGGTTTCAAATCTTCCAAGACCAAAACAGTCTGCATGCACTTCTGCCTGCTGCATAGAATGCATGCGGAACCGGAGCTGACCCTGGATGGGGATCCCATTAAAGTCGTTGAGAAAACCAAATTTCTGGGCCTCATTCTCAACGCAAAACTGTCTTTTGTGCCACATATAAAGTACCTGAAAATAAGATCCCTGAAAGTGCTGGATATTCTGAGGGTGCTGTCCAACTCAGAGTGGGGAGCGGACAGAGATGTTCTGCTCTCCGTGTACAGAACCTTGGTTCGGTCACGAGTGGATTACGGCAGCATAGTATAGGGTTCCGCAAGGAAATCATATATTGGGCTGCTAGACACGATCCATCACCGGGGACTACGCCTGGCCCTTGGGGCCTTCCGCACCTCACCAGTTCAGAGCCTTTATGTCGAAGCCAATGAACCATCACTTAACAACAGGAGAATCAAACTGGCCATGCAACATGTAGTCAAGATAAAAACTAATGCATTGAATCCTGCACACAATTGTCTATTCGAGCAACATGACGAATCCAGGTATGAAGCCAGGCCGAATTACATCCGGCCACTGAGGCTCCGAATGAAACCTCATTTGGAGGCCTTGGACATGGATTTGGACGTGTTGGAGGATGCCAAAGTCCCAGAACATACCCCGTAGTCGTTGAGAAAGCCATCAGTTATCCTCCGACTCACGGAACTGAGGAAGTCTGGGACACATGCACTCGAGTACCAAGGACTGCATGCAGAGATTCAAGGCCAGTTTGCAGACCACCTCTCCATATACACTGATGGTTCGAAAGACCAAAGCCGGGTAGCTGCTGCGGCAGTCTAACGACGGGACAAATTTGGTGTACGTTTGCCCGATCAGAGCTCGATTTTCACTGCAGAAGCCCGAGCACTCCTTCTCGCTTTGGAGTGTATCAAGGTATCCAACCACACTAACTATGTTATATACAGTGATTCGTTCTCTTGCCTCCTGGCTGTTGCTGGACTGAAAACGAATCACCCTATTCTAGCAACGGTCATTTATAAAATGAACCAACTGACAACGGATGGGTATGACATCCACCTGTGCTGGGTGCCTGGCCATGCTGGCATACAAGGAAACGAACGAGCTGATCAGGCTGCGAAGAAGGCCCTGAACCGTGTCTGATCCCTCACTCTGATCTGAAACCACTAATAGCCACCCACATAAAATCCAAATGGCAACATGAGTGGGATGAAAACATTAATAAACTTAAAGAAATTGAACCATCTGTGGGAAAGCCACCACAGACTCATGCGGGAGGTCAGCGGGACCAAGTGGTCCTTAGCCGCTGCCGTATTGGCCACTCGTGGCTTACACATGCTTTTCTGCTCAAGGGGGAACCTCCCCCTGAATGTATTGGGTGTCAGTCCCCGCTGACAACACATTTTTACTAAGTTGCATTGATTTTTTGGCCCTGCGCAAACGGTTCTACACTGCAGACAGTATGCATGACCTTTTTACTAAGGTAAAACAGGAAAACATTTTAGCCTTTTTGAGGGCAGCTGGACTGTACCACCTCATATAGTTGACTAAATAGATTCTATCAATTATTTATAAAACTTTCTTTTTCTATGGGAATTTGTTTCCCTTGACCACAAATATATGATTGTGAGCTTTCTAATTTAATGAGTGTCTATTGGCACATAATTGATTGTCTGCTTTTACATGTAAAAGCGATGGTTTGAACAAAAAACAAACATTTCTCGCCGTGAATATGACCTATGCTGCCGACACGGCGTAAAGCAACCACCAATCAATCAATCAATCAATCAACTTAGAAAGCCGAGGCTACTTCCGAACCTGTGCGAGCTTGTCCCCTGGCCCCTGCTCCTTACCTTCATATTCGTAGATTCGTAAGAATCTTAGTAATATCACGACTTACAAGTAAGTCTAGCATAACTAAAATATACATTTCCAGACTGATACATTTCCCGACAGCTTATTTAAATACACTTCAGACTGATCCTTTAGATACATTTCAAACTGATTGTCGACTTGACACTGTGGCAATTTAATCGAGTTTATACACTTTGAAATACACCACGTGAATTCTGTGCATACATTTAACGACACATACAGATTGATTTCTATGTGTATTTTTACACCATATTCCATGTTTTACTTGACTTCATCGTGTTCTGCCATAGATAGGTTAATACTAGTAATAACCTGGTTAATCAGTTCAGCCTAGTAAATCCAGTTCATATGGTCGTTCATCTCTGTTTGAAGGCCAATAGATAATAGTAACTCACCATCCATTTTTATAGCTCTTGAGAAATTGTGCGACTCTAATCTTACATCCATCTTAGATCCCCAGTCATGAATAACCAGGATTTGGATTGCGTTTATCCGACTCTAAGCAAGGATGACCCAGCTGGTTCCTGTGAAGAAGCGGCACAAGGCAATTCTGCAATAGACCAGGTGTAAGTTCGCATGTTACAACATAGTACATTGGCCACACTAAATATAGGATACAGGAATTATAGGTCTAAACAATTAATGTACATTGTTACGTAGTCGTGTTACTACGAGTAAGACATAACATAGAAGGAAATATGACTAGTTTAGTAGTAAGATATAAAATAGAAGAAAATAAGCTAAAATTATTGTAATTAAAAGTGTATACTAAAATGATTTCATTCGTCCATTTAAGTAACGATAAATGCATATAGAAAATGTCAATATTGCACATTACCATACAATTATTTTATTATTATGTATGTCCAAGATGACATCATTAACAGGGGATATTCAGAAAAAGCACATGTCACCATGGGCAGTTATTGTATCAACTCACCGGGAGATCTCTGGAAGTTTTACTTTCTCGTTATATTTGTTAAATGTGTACCATAAAAGTAAAACACACCGCAGCATATTGATGGGTCTATTTTGGCACGCAGCTTTAAGGGTTGCATTGAGCAATATCGATGTCCTGACCCCTCACACAGGCTTAATCACCATGATCTATTACTCGGGACTCATCGTTTGGATCTAGTTTGCAATAAATAATTCAATAGAATATACCTTTAAAGTCACTTGTTGTGGGGCTAGCATTATCTGTATTAGAGACATATCTAACATAATTACAAGAATATATTTTTTGTTTAAACTCTATTTATCAGCCTTCCTATGGAGCAAGCATCCACTTCTGGTGGTATATCAACTAAGACATCTGCATCAACATCACAAGACTGTGCAGAATCACACCAGAATACTGATACTGCACTGATGCGAGATACTTTGGGGAAAGAAGCCCAACAGATCATTGAAGAAATTAATGCAAAGCGCAGACAGGACACACAGTTATTAGCAGACTTCAGAAGTTCACAAGAGAAACACGTAAGTGCACTAAGTATGCCGTGTGTCTGAGTTGGAAGCGAAAATGGAGGCAGCGTTACAATTTCTTAAATATATTGGAATCGGTTACTTGTAGCTCACCATAAAAGGGTCTTTTGTGACTACCTTGTTCTAGTGATATAACATTTGTACCACTATAGTTTCAAATTAATTCTAAGATAACCAAGGCCTGCGTCCTAATCAGCAGATAGGCTCAGTGTAATTATTGTCTGTAATGTTGGTCCCAAAACAAATTCGATTCTACAAGCACAGCCCCCCCCCCCCACACCAATGTCAAAAGATAAGCAATGACAAGTCTAACTGCTATCAATATCATGATGCAACCCAATTAAGTTGCAAAGTGCATAAGTTTGAATTGGATTTATATCATTATGCCATTTATTTCCATACAAAAAGCGGCAAAACGAGAATAACTATTTCCCCATGCCCGATCATATACTGTCATTATAACTTATAGTGATTATGAAACTGTCGCTGCTGATATGAAATGTCTACTTCTGTAGTTAATTTTTTTATCTTTATTTTTCAGGTGGAGAAAACATGTGCCCAATTAGAGCAGGCCATGTTCGATATTTATGCACACGAGAGTAAAGCAGTGCAAGGGAAGTTACAGCAACTCTTTACTATTCTCGACCGAATATCAAACACAGAAGGGGAACTAAACCAGTTTAAATTGGCGTTACGGGCCTTGTACCGAGACATGGCACACACGCAGTAAGATTGGTGTGAAAAAAGACAGCACATTTGTTTTAGGTATATGTCAATTTCTATTTATTCCTCATTATTTACGAATATAAAGCAAAATAAATGTTAGTGCTTAAAAAGCAAATTGTAATTCCGTTGATTATGAAAAATTGTGTTTGAACTTCAAGAAAGACAAAGTCAAATACCATATAATTATTTTCTGTATGTAATACAAACAACTAGGATCTTAATTGGCGATATTCCGTTTGACATTAAGCAAGAATAAGAAAGAGAAAAAGGGTCGATAAATTTTACAAAAAGTTCCCCCCCACCCCTTTTGGAGTAGAAACAGAAAGATTGCTTAAGGATAGACCTGTCAGTAAGAGGACAAACTCATCGATTGCCAATTAATACCTAAATTTTCATGGGAAAGGATATTTACTTTTCACATGGTCTAGTCTCCTGTGTTCAAATCTATAAAACACCCCTTTTACTTAGTAACGCTGTATATAGCGTCTACAAAACACATAGTGGCCGTGCTATGATAATACAAGGAGTATAATAATAATATTATGCGTATATAAAGTGCCGGAGTAAACATTAATAATAAATATATTCTCCGAGATCGTGTATATATATTTGTAATATCTAATAAAGTCCAATCACTGCCCGGTGCCTGCAAGCCCGGGACAACTCGATAGTGCCGCCAGCACTGGCTCCATCGCTTGGCTGCCATATTTCACCAGTGTTGGCCCAGATTTTGAACTTTAACCGGTAAGCATCTATTGCTAGCCAAGACGAGCAATAAAGATTGTCCATCCCATATCAAGTACGCTTCTCTCCTTGTTTGTATGTAGGCAAATTTCTATGGGTATATAGTTATGACTGGATTGGAATAATTTACAAGTACGATTTATAAGCATAGGTAGTATATGTCCAATTAAAGAAATTTCTATGCATAAGACATTTACAACCAGGCTAATAATATAAAGTTACAATTCTGGAGTATTTATAATATATAGTGACAGATTTGGAACAGAACAGCAGGGCCATGAGAAATTTAAATAATTTCGCCTTGAAATGTTAGCATATAGCGGATGGATATATCAGGGATGAAAGTGCTCTGCGGGGGGAAAAAAAGCGGAAATGCTGATATTTTCCCATAGGTTTAGCATTGTCAGGGAATCGCGGAAAATTCCTGGAAGTCAGGTTTCATATATATTGGTATATGCTGAAAGTGCTGCACCATTTGAAGCATGTATTAGTAGTCTATGCTGATAGTGCTGCGATGCTTGGAGCCTTTATTAATATTAGTAGTGTACGCTGATAGTGCTGCGGCGTTAGCACCACATGTTAAAGCTGATGGTGCTGCGGGATTACAAAATCCCAGAAATCCGCGGAAATGTGGAGATCTTTCATCCCTGATATATAGATTAGTTAGACGAATCTTACCTTGGTATAGATGATGGATAACTGTTGTTTTACCGAGGTATAAGCCTCGGATAGACGTGGGCTAGGGAGAGGGAAGCACATCCGGTCCAGCAATCTTTACCTACTTATTCAGGATAAATGATCCAATAAAATCAATGAATCTAAAAATGACAATGGTATTAAACTGTGAAGTTTCCTTGGTATAAGCAAACGAATAGACGTGGAAGGGTGTGGTGGGCGGGCCCTAGCCCACGTCTATCCGAGGCTTATACCTCGGTAAAACAACAGTTATCCATCATCTATACCAAGGTAAGATTCGTCTAACTAATCTATTTTACCTCGGTATACAGCCTCAGGCTAGGGAGACGTTTACGTAAAATCATTTATCCTGTATATCATGTTAACAATTTAATAACAATTTTAGTACATTGGAATCAATAATCGACAAGATAATTGGCGAAAGCAAAGTGTATTCTCACCTCTTGTAGATCTAGTCTTTCAGTAGTCGTCGGGCCAATGTGCTTGACTTCTCCAATCGTTTGTTATAGTGTGTTGCAAACGATCGTGCAGTTTTCCATCCCGCATGGGCTAGAATCCGTTTCACGGAAATGCCTAACAAACGTGCTTTGGATACCATAGCACCTCGTGTTGGGTGTGACGCATATTTGTCCGTATCTATGCCTGCCAACTGCAATATTGTAAGTGTCCACCGTGCCAGCGTATCTCGCGAAATGCCCTTGTGTGGCCGAATAAAGCTAACTAAAAGCTGTCTTGACGTTCTTAAGTCCTTAGTCTTGGATATATACGCCCTAATGGCTGAAACCACACAAAGCTTTGGGTCTTCTGTGAAACTTGTTACACTAATTGTAGACAATGGGTCTCCTAATCTATTTGACTTTAACAGTTTTGATAAGTCAAATGTGGCCTCTTTCTTCTCAATTTCTAGGCCATCTAGTGACAGGGCGACAATAGTCTGTCCTCTATGTCCTGTCACCAATAATAAAAGCAACACTACTTTAAAACCTAACTTTCTAACATCCAAATGCCTATTATGAGGCCATTGTTTAAGGAGATCAAAAACCACCGACACATCCCAAAACCAACTATACTTTGGTTTGGGTGGATTCCTCTCATAAATCGATCTAAGAATCCAATGAATGACATGATGTTTCCCTACAGTTTCGTTATTTATCCGTGGAAGGATAACAGACAAAGCACACCTAGCAGCATTAATTGCTCCAAACCCTAAACCTTTGTCTTCTAACATGCGCAAAAATCTGCCGACCTGGGAAATGGTCGGCTTCATGGGTTTAACTTTCTCAATTAGGCAATGAACGCACCACTTTTTTTAATACGTAGTGTACATTTTAACAGTGCCTTTACGCCATGCATGCGAAACTATTCTCTGCTGTGTAATTTTGTCTAAACCAAATTGTTCTAAATATTTATTTAAAAAAGGAATGCCAGCAACGGCGTCGTGGACACGTCCCCTCGTCATTTTACGGGGCCTTGGTGTGTCAGATTCCCTGGCGATCTTCGGAATCGGAGGCAATCTGTGGCTGTTGCCACTATGCTCGGAAGCCAAGGCTGTGTGTCCCAGTCGGGAACGATTAATATTGCGTGTGCTTTCTCCATCTTTATCTTTCGAATTACTCGGCTGATCATGCTGAATGGAGGGAAGATATAGTAAAACTTATTTCCCCATGTTAGAGAAAACGCATCTATCTGCCAGGCATCTGGCTCTGGATGCCACGAAACATATTTGCCAATTTTAAAATTATTATGGGAAGCAAATAAGTCAACTTCAGGTTGGCCCCATTTTTGACATACTATGTTATTCGAAATGGTCATGGAAATTCCTGCTTTTCTGGTCAGCTAGTGTATTCTGAGCGCCTGGGATATATGCAACAGTTAACTAAACTTTATGTAGTTGCGCCCAATCCCAAATTTGTCTTGCTATTTCATTGCATGGTTTGGACTTTGTCCCTCCCATATTCCGTACATACACCATTGCGGTCGTATTATCCGTCAGAATCCGAACGTGTTTACGTGGTACCTTAACAAGGCTTGCAAGACCTAAATAAATGGCCCTCAATTCCAACACATTAATATGGTCTGCACTTTCCTTTTGCAACCATCCTCCCCCTGTTGCCACTGTATTACAATGTGCACCCCAACCTTCTAGTGAGGCGTCGGTAGTAACCACTGTATTGGGTTCACTCATTCGTATAGGGTTAGGAGAATTTTGAATATTATTAAACCACCAATTAATGTCATTCATTCCATCTTCCGAAATAAACATTTTTCTTTCGAAATTACCTTTTGTGCGAGCCAACCCTAAGTTCTTATCTATCTCCAAAGATTTTATATGTGCTTTGCCATATAGAATAGCCGGGGCATATGCTATCAGTAGGCCAACTAGCACGGCGACCTGTCTTATCTTTGGCCTATTTAATGCCAGCAAGCGGGTCGCTGTATAGTGAAACTTTACAAGTTTGTTATCAGGGAGTGAAACAGTCATTGAGCGGGTGTTAATAATAAACCCCAAACATTTAAGTTTGGTTGTCGGTAAGAAAACTGACTTTTTACGATTTAAATAAAATCCCAGCCTTGTTAAAAGAAAACATAGGTCATCGACAGCTTGCTGACAATTATCAAACGATTGTGAAACAATAAATGAATCGTCAATATATGGGAACATAGTGTGACCCTTTCTAGCCATATCCGAAAATATCAGCTTCAGTAGTTTAGTAAATAGACGTGGAGCACACGCTAAACCATTTGGCCTACAAGTGAATTGGAATAGTGTATCATTCCAAATAAACCTTAAGAATTTGCGGTGTTCTGTAAAAATCGGAACTGTGTAATAGGCATCTTATAAATCAACACTGGCCATCCAGGCCTCAGGCGTAACTAAGTCCCTGGCAGTGTCAAGGGAAAACATTTTAAAATGTTGATATTCTACGAGCTCATTTAACTTGGTTAAATCTAAAATCATTTGAATATCTCCGTTAGGTTTAGGTCTGAAAAAAATATTAGAAATAAATTCTCCTGGAGTGTGAAGCACCTCCTCAATAATGCCTTTTGATTGGAAAAGTAAAACTTGATCAGATAATGCTTGCTTTTCTAAAGCATCAAATTTATACGGGAAAGGTATCCGTTGTTGTACTGGGACCTCAATAAAGGGGATCTTAACACCAGTTACTATCTCTAAAATGTCTACATCATTAGTAATTTCACACCAATTAGAAAAATAGTTAAAAATGTTACCAGCACAAAAGTTTCTTACATCTGTCTGTGTCGATTCTGCGACCATGTCTACTATCCCAGCTGTTTGGGTTGCGGTATTTACTTGTTGCCTGGGCACGGGAAGAGTTGCTTTGGGGCAAACTCCTTCCGGAACAGGTGGTTGCCTTCGTTCCAGCTCTGCCTGTCGCCCTGACCTCTGCCTCGTGGCACATAGCCGTAGGAGGGGCCGGACCTGCCAGCTCTGGCTCCGCGACGGGGACGAAAATCCCCTCGTGGTCTACGGAAACGGGATGTGTTGTCTGTTTTCCTGGATGGTTCCAGGTTCCGGCTACTCTTGGTTTCCGCTTCTACTTCTTTGAAAAGGTAGGGGAGTTGTCCGCCGAACATCTTTCCCTTATCCAAGGGTTTCCCTTTGATGGGCTTGGGAGGAAGAAAGAGTGTGTACTCCTTGCCATCATTATCCATGACTTTCTTGGATCGAGCAACCTCCTTACCGGCTTGAGTGGTGACTGCCTTAAAGACATTTTCATACCGTCTGTAACTCAAGAAGTTACTGGCAGCGGTAAGCAAAGCTATGCCTTTGTCCATGCCTCTAGCTAGTGACGAGAACTTGTTCTCGGTCTGCATTCGGTTCGCCACCGGGGCAACCGTTGCGAGGACTCCCAGTACCGCTTTATGAACTGTGAAGAGAGCAGATTCAAATCTCTTCTTTTCCTCGTTTAAATGAATGCCGGAATCCATTTCTTCGACCACACTATCCGGGATAGCTTTTATACCGGAGATCTGTTCTGTTATCTTGTTAATAACTTCTGCTGGTTTGAAGGTATTAAAATGACCCTTAATGGTCTCACACATCATAGTAGTCGTTTTTACTTTCTTTGCCTTTTCCAGTCGGCAACGTTTGCAGACTTTACCGCCAATCTTGGCATAAATGCCGGCGCGTTCGGTGTCAGAGTCCGACTCAGTGGATGACGAGTCGGACGAAGAGTCAGAAGACGAGTGTTTCTTCTTCTTCTTGCTCTTCTTTTTCGGTTTCTTGACCTTCTTGCCCTTTGTGGCTTTGGTGAACTCGTCACCTGACGAACTCACTGGCCGCCTCCGCTTTTTAGTCTTAGGACGCGGGATCTCTACTGCTGAATCCGTTTCTTCTAAATCGGAGACGTCCTCCCAATCCGAATCAATCGGTGGGAGGTGTTGAGTTGGGTCTTTACTTTGCAGTTCTCGCATCTTTTGTTCAACCAAAAGGTTGACCTGACGTGTTAGGTCACCCGGGTAAGCTGTCCTGTCATCACTCTCCCTGTCTGAGAGTACATCGGCCCCCGGCTGTGGAGACGGGGGAGCTGACCGGTCAGATGATGTATCGTAGCCGGTAGGCACGCGTCCCTCCGCAGCAGCGGGCGGCGGTTTGTTTCGCTTTGTAGCCATCGGTAGTCTGTAACCAAAAAAGGGTACTTATTAAATCGGAATCAACTCAACTGAACACCGAAGTGACGCCAGGTATACCTGGGTTGAGGATCTATATGGTATTGAGTAACATATTTACACCGTTCTCAGTACAGGCGTGGTAAGCTAAGTATTGTCGTAGGTTTTTAGGTATCGAAACCAACCATACGTGGGGTAGGCTTCTAGAACCTCCCATCTCTCTGTCGCGTACACTTCTCCCACCCGCGGCTTCTGTGCCAGCAAGTTGGAGAAAATGCTACGAAACTCGGAGAAACGCCTCATTCAAAAGGGGAATCTATAAAAGAAACCCAGGATCATCCCCAACAACACCCTCTATTAGGGTCCGAAGGAATCTCCAAAGGAGATGTGACCGTGCCAACATCTCTACCCGTATAAAGTCGGGTCGATAGAACCATGGAAACCATAACGCACAAAGCAATCCTTTGTTCTATCCGTTTCAATATTTCAAACGCTAATCTAGTCCAAATTGTATGTACGAAAGTTCTGAACTTTCCAATCTAGATGCTAAGTTGCATCATAAACAAGCTTAACCAAAATAATCACGATTACTTACAGTTATGAGCTTCTTGTAGATAAATCCTCCTGGAGCAACTCAACGAGCGTCCTCCGGTCATGAGTTTTTTATGCTAATTGCTGGACCGGATGTGCTTCCCTCTCCCTAGCCTGATGCTAGCCTGAGGCTGTATACCGAGGTAAAATATATATATATAGATATCTATAAATCTGGTGGAGACAGACGAATGCAATTTAATTGACTACCTTACCCACCATTCTTTGGGGAACACATGTGATTTCTAAACAGACACATCTTTACATAGCCAGTACCTGTAAGATAGCAATGTATGGAACATTAAACTAGTTGATACAAACTAACAAACTATTGCATGCGGTTGATTGTTTATTTCAACATTCGCAAAATCCAACTGCAGACGTCCATGTGTCACAATCAAGCAAACGGTAACTCGAATATGTAAGAGTTTCTTTACTTTCATATCTTTTAAAACATTAGTTTCAAAAACAACCGTATTCATGTCCATCATGGTTATTGTACGTAAATAAACGAACTGCGTGGTCCTGCTGCAGCAAAGTCCAATGTAGGAGAATTAAAATACTCCAGCTTTGGTAATAGTACCCTTGTTTTAACACTGGCTACAGCCATGGCCTCATAGGAGCCCATTTAATAACTACGGATAATGTTCTAAAAATATAGGGTAATCACATTTTAAAAAACAAACCCACATGAAACCACTGTTTCATAAACGATGTTAGATAACTATATTTTGTAGGGAAACTATCGGCGATCAGTATCGGTGGTAAAACGGGCCCGTGGCATAGATTCATACTCGTCAGTTCCTACTATCTAATTTGAGTGTCCAATCTATTTATAATAGTCGTATTGTCACTCCGACTCGGAGTCCTTGGCTTCTAATATCACCGTGTCCTGTGGGCACATCTTTAGTGCGTCTAAGGTTTGTGCCCCGTCAATTTGTGTTAGCTGCAAAATACAATTAAATACGATGGTATTTTGGCAAGCGTGAACATTGGGGCTACAATTGGGTTATCAAATTCAATGGGTAAGGGAACAACGGAGGGAAAACGATTTAAGTGAAACATTAACTTAGAAGAAAGTCCATTTTTGTTAACTGAAGTTAATGATCTACACTACCAATCTTCGGCTAGGCCCACGGTAAAAGGCAGTTCAGTGAACGTAATTTTGACAAATGCTGGATTAAATTCTATAATTGATTCATTTAATTATAGATATGCTCGGTTGACAACTGACTTAATTTTGTCTATATAACATCAAATGTTATCTGTTAGACTGTTATTGTTAGGTTGGAATGATTCATTCAGGAAGATTGCATCCGATCAAATCCACCCTTGCAAAGTGAATGGCTAAATACATTTTTGTTTTTAAGAATCAAAATAAAACCCCACTTACCAGTATCTGAATTGGATATCTAAGTCTAAATCTAGATAAATATTGTTAAAAAGATGCAATACTTTTGTAGTGAGTTGTACTCACCTACCCTGATGAAATGTCACATACACAAGTAGGGATGGGTATGTTGATTGTAAGGAAGCTCGCCACGGAAAGGCAGAAATGTTGGTTCGAGTCCGACCCTCGGCACAATATTCCTTTTTGCAACAATCCATGACACTTTCACCGAATTATGCACTTTATGCTACCCTAATAATAGTAATATGGAATACGTTAAGTATGTAAGTAAAGGAGTTTTGTATAATGAATATCTTACATCTCTGCGTGGGTAGGTTGTCAACACTTTGTAATCGGTTGCATGATAACCGCAGGAGGTGACGTAGTTTAGCAGCACCTGCAGCTTGTTGACGACTAGGAAGCGCCTCGTCAAAGTCTTACCGTCCGGAGTGCGGAACCGAATTCTGGTAATTGGATCGCTGCAGTTGTCAGGTGGTTCGGTCGGTAATTGGTCTTTTATAGATTCTTGAATAGCCTAGGATTAGAAGATGAAAGCAGTTCAATCTATTATTTGACACTTCCCCCAAAAATGTTTTTTTATTTAACGACGCCTCTAGAGCACATTGATTTTTATCATTGGCTATTGGATGTCAAACATATGGTCATTCTGACATATTCTTTGGAGGAAACCCGCTGCCACCACATAGGCTACTTTTTCCGATAAGCAGCAAGGGGTATTTTATATGCACTCTCCCACAGACAGGGCAGCACATACCACAACCTTTGATGAACCAGTTGTGGACCACTGGTTGGAACAGAAATTAGCCCAAACTGCAAATGTGTCCACTGAGCAGAATCGATCAGATGACCCACACCTTCACAGGTGCACACTACTGCCTGAGCTACGTCCCGCTCCGCTCGACACTTCCAGTTACCATCATGAAATAGATTGGTATTCAACCAAGGTATCTGAATTGGGCATACGCTTTAATTTGCTAACATAGATCATCAAAACTATTGTAATGCAATGTCACCAAAAAAGAGAACTTAACGGTAACAAACCGATGAAACTACTTTAATATTAAATTTAAGATATAATCAATTGTACGAAGACATTCTACAATTATATTTACAGAAATAATTTTTAGATCTGGTACATAGTTAACACTGCCATTCTTTCAATGCTTAAAAAAAAAGTGAAAACGAGAAAAATCGCCCCATCTAAAGGCCAGTGAATTAAACAAAAATCAAATGACATCCATACAGAAGGCATAACAAATATAAAGATATTTCTATAGAGAGAAGACTACACAAGTTATTGTTCTGCTGCTCAGTAAGTATGACATTCTACCCCCCGTCCCCTCCCACCGCTACACTTTTGCACACACGTGGTAAATATATGTGCATATCGTATACTAAGAGGTGAATACAAAATAAGATCTGTAATGTTACTCCTTACTGTATGTTAATATAATAGTACATTTCCGTAATTAAATATAATAGTACATTTCCGTAATTAAATATAATAGTACATTTCCGTAATTAAATGTATTAAGGCTACCGCTAAGTTAGATCACAATAGGTACATTGGACGACCAGTCGACTGGCGCACATTTTGCTGGTGAAAATGAATCACCATGACAGAATAGAGTGCAGTATTTATCCCTCCACAGCAGCCAAGTCTACAGGCTATATAATTAAAAACGATAGAGGCAATGTACACACTTAAGCAGGGTAGATTTAGAAAGTAGCTACTTAGTGCAACACCTGTATTACAGAACTTAATATCATGGGATGTTAGCAAACAGAAAACTCAGTATCTGGTGTGAAAATCGAAATTGGGATGAGCGTGTCGTAATCAACAAGGCTTCACACAATATACCTACCCGACATTTCAATGTGCATATCGACCCTTACAGGCAGGCACATGGCGTAGTGTCACATTTTAATCGTAAACTATACTATTAAGCTGCATAATAAATCGTGGAATAAAAATGCAAAACTTAAAAAGCATTGAAGAAAACACAAAAAAAACCTCCAGATCACCATCTTATATTACATTAGCAGGAGAATTACTATTTTGTAAGAGCGTGAATATCAACGAATGGATATGATCCGCGTAATTATACTTTAAGTTTCCACTGGAAAATTAACAGACTTCCGAGGAAAGTTAGTTACCCTCTTTTCTTCATTTTCTTCATGCCTGATCTGCTCCTCTTTTTGTCGTTTTGACTCGGCCTCCTTTTCTACGCGTTGCTGCTCCTCTTCCTGTATTCTTCGAGATTCGGCCTAGGGACAAAGACAGTTCACAATTCTTTTCTTTTGCGGATCTTTTGCATTACTTTCTGAACAAAAATATATCAAGTTAATATAAAAGTCAATGAAGTTAACTATGGACCAATGTCTGCAAATTACCTAAAGAATATAGCTATTCAGCGACTAGATATGGACATGGATAGGTGGACAAATAATCTTCAGCAATGTGTATACAGTACAACCCCGTTAAACCAAGCTCGGTTAAACCAAACGATCAGTCAATCAAAACTTTTTTCGGCGGCCGACAAAATACTACCATTTATCATATAAAAAAGTTGGTTAAACCAAAGTCGGTTAATCCAAACAAAATTGTCGGGCCCCAGGGCACTTCAGGTATGGTTAAACCAAACTTTCATGTGGTTATAAGGTCAGCTGAGAGTTTTTTATATGATAAATGGTAGTATTTTGCTGGGCACCAAAAAAAGTTTGGATTAACCGATCGTTTCTTTTAACTGAGCTTGGTTTAAATGGGTTAGACTGTATATACATTAAAAAAACAATAATCAAAGTGTCCACATACATTGTATCTTGCATTCATAATGCACTTGCGTTTTTGCCAAAGCCAGGTCAAAGTCTAAGCCAAAGGTTGGTTAAACCAATGATCGGTTAATCCAAACAGATTTGTATGGTCCCTTCAAGTTTGGTTTAACGGGGTTATACTGTATAACCAGTGTAGGAAGCACACGGCAATAGCTAAAGTTCAGTTCTGTATTAAATTCTCATTGCACATTCATATTTTGGAGGTATCAGAATAAATTTGTATCTAAATAGTAAGTTAACACTGAACTATTCATGTATCTAACCACCATTAAAAACACAAGCACATTAAAAACAATCCCCCGACCCACCCCCAAGCAAGTAAAAAACTAGAAGGGATATCTCAACTTTGTATCACCCTCCCAACACCTGGTTGAAGTTATGCAAAGATTTGCAATTGTCGGAATATCAAGTTCTTTTAACATTTAGTGTTAGCTTCAAAATAACAGAATAGGTGAGGAAGTGCCATCAGAGACAAGCATCTCCAGAATTCAAGATTTTTGATTTGCCAGGTTTTCCCCCGAATAAGGTCCAAATTTGCGTCCATTCCGGTTTCTCCCGTCACTTTAAAAGTCCCTAAAATTCATAAAATACCTTCTAATCTTTTTTCTGTCAGGCCATTCTCATCTATGGCAATTAGTCCATGATTATGTCATGAAATATAGTATGATTAAAGAAATTAAAAAGGACAGATGTACCAAAGCAGGAAGAGTGACATCCCTGAAATTATATTAGTGTAAATTTACGTCTAGTTTACCTTGGCCCTATCTGCCTGCAGAGACTCATCGTATGCCTGCTCCTGGTCTCTCTTCATCTGTTCACGCTCCTCTCGTTCATTCTAAAAAGGAAATCCACTATTTTTGAAGAAACAAAACAACGGCACGTTTTACACATCAGGGCCCATATGCATGACACGGTGTTAGCGGTGTTTGGTGTTACAGCCTGACACCGTTTAGCTATCACCGAGGTGCGTAACACTTTCATTATAGCTAAACGTGAATTTATTTATAGATTTGCGAAATCCCTCTGAGCCTGTTGCCGGCGAGCACTGCTATTTCCAAATATCGCAGCCGATTCGGCGGCGGCGGCATTATTATCGGTTTTATTTTAGGGTTAATTTAATAAAATTTCACTATTTGACTATGTAATTCTGTTAAATATGACAGCATTGAATCGATTTGGGCCTAATCGGTACGTAACACCGCCGGGCACCAGTGAGCCTTATTGCTGAGCCTGTTCCCGGCGAGCACTGCTATTTGACAATATCGCCGCCGATTCGGCGACAGCGATTTGTTTTGTTTATATTCGACAGTATGGATATCGCCACCGATGTAGCTGCGGCGTTAATATCGCTTCGAATTTAGGGTTAATTTGATGAAATTTCGCTTGTTACGTATGTAATTCTGCTAAATATGATATCATTGAATAGATTTGGGCCTAATCGATACCTAACACCGCCTGTAAACCTGCTATGAATCTGGTTTAGCTTAACCTAGTTTAAGCTTGTGGTGTTAGGCCTATCACTTACTCTTGCATGCCACTTTTCGCTGTTTTGCCTCACTAACACCGACCCATGCATATGGGCCCAGAGGTCCTGAAATGACGTGGTGCATGTAATACAGTTACAGTATAATTTATCCTATATCAAAATAAGACTTAAAGTCAAAGGAAGCTGGGTAATTTTGAAATCCAGCTTCCTTCCTACTTAAAAATTAACGCCGACATTATGCTCCATAAAATACCTTAAAACCCCATATTTTCTCCCATCATACAACCATTTTCAGTATACCGGAATATTTTTTCCCATTTAAAATGTAATAGCCTCATGCAAAATACACCATAACATACACTACAGCGCAATTATTGAGTAACAAACTGAAACCATACCTCTTCCGTTATTTCACCTAGTTGCTGTTCTCGGAATATTTCTACAGCTTGTATAAGATGCGTCATTAATTCGTCTACCGTAATATTTGCTGAAAATAATTTAAAAAATGGATAAAATAAGCCTGCTGGCCAGAGTGGACAAGGACGGAACAGATGTAATATAATAGGACGCTTGTACTTAGCAGAAAATGTATTGCACGCATATCGCTAAGTCAGTAAGGGTATGTTACTGCATAAATACTGCATTCACAATAGAGCATGTTTAAGGCAGTTTCAATTAACCTTGGCAGTAATTACTCTTGATTGATATTTACGCTTTGCACATATCCACATCAAAGGTACACATGTAGATAGAGAATTAGGACCTCACATCCCAATAATCAGATTAAAACTGAATAACCGGATGGAAGTATGACATTTTCTAAACAAAGTACTCACCTAGACTTTCTCTTATGTATCCAAATCCTATATATCGTGCACTCATTACATATTTATTGTTGCATGAATACTGTGTCAATTTAATAAAAACCTGCCAATAAAAGAATAATTAAATTAAAGTAAATTAGGTTATAATGATTGCCATAGTAGTTACCGAGAAAATACAGCAGAGTCCATAGCATACCTCGTATTACATTGACCACTTCGTTTATGGACCTGGCTCGGGATATGATGAGGAGTAGTGGCAGCTCGTCAGGTTTAAAGTTCCGTACTGTGTTAGCGGCAACGCTCCCGAAATGTTGAGTACACATAGTTAACAACCTTAAAAACACATAGAAACCACATGCTTAATGGACGAAAAGTGAACAACTGGTTCTTCTACTGGAAACTACCTAGGATATTAGCCTCGGTCTTGGTGCAATACAAATTGATTTAATTGTTGGGGGCATTCCATACCATTAATGAGACACGCATATTTAACAGCTTATGAGATTTATGACAACAGTTATATATAGGCAATAATATCGAAGTTTATGTTTACAATTTTTTTCCAATTATATATATGTTAGACCATGATTACAGTGCTTTCAATTCCTATTATTTCATCTCAAGAAGTTCACTGAACTCATTTTAGCCATAACAAACACGATTTCATACTTTTTATCTCTACCCAAGTATACAATTTAATCTATACCCAATTTTACTAACGGAACAACTTCATATTCATTCTGTGCATTAGTAGAAAGTTAACCTAACCTTGAAATTATAAATATTAAATGTACACCGTTATCTCACAATTATTTTGGGTAACAACGCTATCCTTTCTTTTCATTGTAACAATCATTTATTTTAGACTATATTATATAAGTGACGGATTGTAACATATGGCCGGAAGACCAGTGCTCCAGTACTGAAATAAAAAACCTTTATTTGCTGAATAAAAATGACATATCAACTATAAATAATAAACCACGCGGGAAAAAAATAGATGGGAAAACACTAGACTTTACCCTAACGTCTAGATGTGTAGGCTGGCTCGAGCACCCTCCACACACACCCATACCAAAAAGGCCAGAACCTTTTACCATGCCCCCCCCCCCAACACATGGCCAGTATACATGTAAATACTGCATGATGACAATTCTAATGCAATGGATATTTTTGTTCAGCATGACTGTCAATGCAGACCAGTTACCTTGCTTTATTGGCCTCTGAAGTGAGATCCCAAGCCCATGTGATGAAGTTGTTTCCGAGGTAGTTAACTACACCCTCAGAACACAACACCTGCGAGCAGAAGACGTTAGCCAGGATACTTGTGTCGTGGTGTAGGTAAATGGCCAGTAGTTTCCTCTGCAACAAACAGAGATACCATTATCACGAATGAAAGTGACCTCGGAGACAAACATAACGTAAATTGATGGCTAATTGGGAGATAATACAGTGAAATAAATACAGCGAAACGTTCTCCAATGATAGTTTGTACTGATTGATCAGTGGAACGGAACGAGGACAATGCTCTCCGAGCACTGGATCAAAACTGGTATTTTCCCCTGCAATTCCCTTATAATGCTACCATGAGAGAACTTCTGCAAAATGCAGAAATTCATGCACACCTAGTATAGGGAGGCCCAGCACCACTCAATGCCCGGTGTCGCAGTTTCAGCACCCGGTCAGTTTCAGCTGCCTGTCAGTTTCATGCGCATGCATCAAAATCTAACATCATCGTCACTAACCTTATAAATTTAATATAATGTTTTTGGTAAAGATGTTTTCTACATGTGTACAAAGCGATTTGTTTCTAGGTGGTGTGGTTTTAGAGATATATCACTTTCCCTGTATTTTCTGTATGAAGATTGCTAGCGACCATTGACAATGCCTTGAGTTTGACGGTACGCGCAGTGCAAAACCTTAGTTTTATTCAAAATTAATACAAATCAAGAACCCTAACTGTATAAATTTAATACAGTCTTTTTGGTAAAGATGTTTTCTATATGTGTACCAAGCGATTTGTTAATAGGTGTTGTAGTTTTAGAGATATTTCACTTTTGCTGTATTTTCTGTATGAAGATTGCTCACGACCATTGACAATGCCTTGAGTTTGAGTCTATACGGGCGGTGGAAACTGACCGGGCGCTGAAACTACGACACCGGCGTCACCCGAACATCGGCCGGTGTTGCGGATTCCGAGGGACACCAGTTTCACAGGGAAACTTCCATTCAAATGCATTGTTAACGGCCGTGAGCAAATCTTCATACAGAAAAAGTCAAATATCTCCCAAATTACACCATCTAGAAATAAATCGCTTGGTACACATATAGAAAACATCTTTACCAAAAACATTATATTAAATTTATAAGGTTAGGGTTCTTGAATTCTATTAATTTTGAATAAAACTAACGTTTTACACTGCGCGTACCGTCAAACTCAAGGCATTGTCAATGGCCGTGAGCAGTCTTCATACAGACAATACAGAAAAAGTGAAATATCTCTAAAATTACACCAGCTACAAACAAATCGCTTGGTACACATATAGAAAACATGTTTAGCAAAAACATTATATTAAATTTATAAGGTTAGTGACGATGCTGTTCGAGTTTGACGCGTGTGCAGGAGCGATGTGTCCCTGTGAAACTGGTGTCCCTCGGAATCCGCAACACCGGGACACAGAGCCTTGGGCAGTGGTAAATGTGGCAACTGTGGCGGCCTAGGTATGGCCTAGTATTGAATCAGGCTGAGGCACGGGTTCCCCCAGGTACTCTTATAGGCACGAGCCTGCCGTGCCTACAAGACTCTTAGGTGCATGAGTGCCCCGTGTGATAAAGAGCAGTTCACCAGAGACCCCTGTGTAGAGACCAGGGTAGGTAGCTAGACTTCTGGAGAATGGACAACATGTCCACACAACCTATAACTAGGAATTAGACTCATCCTTCCCAGCCCTGGAGCGAACTACACCAGGACTACAGGTGAGTCACAACACAACTATATTTTTTAATTTTGTGCTGATATCAGATAGTAGGACAAAATACATAGACTTGAATCGTTTGTTTGTTCGGAATTTATATCTTAGAAATACAAACAAAAGAAAAATGGCCGATTTATACAAAGAAATCGCGGAAATCAGCGAAATTGTGGAGATATTTCGGAGATATTTCATCCATGCATTATTCTGAAAGGCAACGAAATTAGGGGTCTCAATGGTGTCCAGTAATTATAAAAATGCTATAAAGCACGGGAGTGCTGATAGCATTGGGGGGTGCCCCCCCAAAAAGTCGATGTCTACTTTTTGTGCTGGGGGGGGGGGGGGGTCGTTAAACAAACAAATGGGGGGTGGGGGGTGGAAAAGTATCTAATTCACCTGAAGAGACATGACACATATATTTTCCATGACAAATGACCACAATCCCCAAATCTAACATCCAATTTGCTAACCACTTATAACGAAAGATTAATTCATACCACCAAACTGGGAACTAAAGATAGCTACTACCCATCATTCAATAAATTAATGTACATCACCTCACCACACCGAGTCTACACATCAAACAACTGTACACAGGTACTGCCAATGAGCACCTCTTAATTAATAACTCCACACATCCATCACCCTCGTTTTAACCAACCAAATCTTCCCATACATCGCGTAGCATTTTACCAAAATCCACTGTTCTACACTAATGTACACACTAAACGCTTACTACAAACTAGATACATCACAACCACTAAGTTAGCAAAATTTGGATTAGTTCTAAATCTAGAATATACTGACATAACCCTGCCTAGAAAATTAACTAAAACATCTACATTAAATGCATACACTGTTCAGATATATCACCAACTCTTAATTAGCTAAATGCAATAATACTTTATTATCTTAAAATTGTTCTAGTAATTAAATAGTGTAAATGACCAAAGTTAAACATGGCCAGAACACCAGTGTCTCAGGGCTGAAAAAAAGACTGTATTCAGATGAATAAAAAATGCTTACCAATTTTTTTTTTTTTAAATTTGACAGGTTACAATTATATTGTGAATAATATATATTACTGCATAATATACCGTCCTTAAGTGGATGGCTAAATGATTTAACCAAGGCTAATTTCCTCTTTTATGACGAATCTTACAAAACCCCAAACTAACTTACATCTTTCGCCTTGCACAGCAGGGCTTCTTGTAGCGCGTTCTCTAATGATCCTATGAAGAAAACTGGGTGGCACTCCCCATACCTGGAAGATGAATACGTCATGCAACAATTATAACTCCTACTATTTATTTCTAGTACTACTATTACTACTACCACAACCACCAAATGGGGATATAGCCACATTTTCACTTAAAGGTGCAGCCTGAAGAAATTTTCAAAAGCCAAAGATTTATCTAGATTTGAACCTACATATCTAACTTAGATTGATTGATTGGTTGGTGGTTGCTTTACGCCTTGTCAGCAGCATAGGCCATATTCATGACGTCTAACTTAGATACTGGTGTGCTTATTAAGCATTTGTTGCGTCAGTAGAAGGGCATACTAAGGCAAATTAATAAAACCTGATGCTGCCAATTTAATAAACTACACAAAGGATATGTGGTTAGAATTAATTTCGCATGTTCATACTTCAAATACATATCTAAGGTAGTCACTGCAAAGGTGGAAACTCAATCCATCGGATTACACAACATTATGCATGTTGGCCGAGGCTAACATGAGTAATTTCAAGCGAGGCAATGTCTATTTCTGTCCCCTCTGCTAGTGCTGTCTTCCTCGCTTTCCTCAGCACCCCTTACAGTCACTCTGCCTCGGCACACGCCACTGTTCACAACTTTTCACTCTGAAACCGTACCACCCACTTCACCTCTGCTCTCCGTCCTGCCACACTGCTTCCGTGTTTAGCGAGGTGACAGTTAACTTGGCTGCTCGCCGGCTCATTTCCTCACTTTAAGTACTCTTATTATTAAATGATGGTCATAATTAACAGAATATGTTCTTAGCAGCAAACAGTCATGAACAGAATTTGATCTGAAGCAGAGAGAAGTTCACTGTCATATGGTTATTCATTGTTTTAATGTTGCACACATGTGTTTACCACGTGACAGTGACTACTGACTACTGACTGCTGCTTGCCGGCAGTTCTTCAATTTTAGAAGTCGTAAATAGCAGAAATTGATCTTACCAGTGAATAGTCATGCTCCTAAATAATCGAATTTGTTCTGAAGCAGTGAGAAATTCACGGTGTGTTTTTTGTTTTATATAATAAAGCCACGAGATTAATTATTAATTTCATCGTGTACTTTCTACTGTGTAGTCTCTGTGCTATTCTATCCTGTTTTTCAATTGGTTTATTATGTTTTGCAAACCAGCATTCAGCCTCCATACTTTAAAATTGATATTACAGAGATTCCAATACTTCTAGCATTGGATATAATTACTACTCTCTCACTGAATATGCTTCATAGATTTGGTTCCCCTTATGTGTTTTTGATTTTGAGTGCAGGGAAATGCACTGTAATCAGGGTTTATACAAAAGGTTGGCCACCAGATTTAAGAACATTCAAAAACATCTTTTCAAGAACATTTTCAATGAGACATGCAAATAACCCATAGAAACTAAATCTTTAATAAACAAAACTACATATACCGATGATATCGCGTTGAAAAGAGAGCGTACAGAACACGGCACAGACTGGATGTCCCATCCTAATATATCGCAGCCATGCTTAACCTTGTTAAAGGCACCGTTGATAATGTGGAGGCCACAGTTGCCAATGTCCAGCATCTGGCAACCAAAGTCCTGCTTGATTTTAGTTTGCATCCTTTTGTGAAATACTATATGGTTTGATTTAAGAACACTTAAGAACATACAGTTAAATTCAAGAACATTTGATGGTACTCAAACAAAAAGTCTAAATTCAAAAACATTCAAGACCACTCATTGTAATTGTACTAGGAAATAATTTTCATTACATCAAAGATCATTTCTTGTATGCAAGTGCTCCAGTCCCTCACCCTTGAACAGCTATACCCACAAGCGACTTACCCTGACGGTTCCTTTAACCATGGTAACTCCTTCCCTCTCCAACCCACCCCTCAGCTACCACAACACAGTAACATGGCCATTTACGACATTTTTTCAGCACATATTTGATAATATAAGCAAACAAATTATGGAAAGTTAAGTTTGGAGAGCATTTGTCAGATGTCAATTTCCGTCCCAGCGGCCTATATTGGGCCTCTTTAAATAACATTAATTGAGACCCACCTGAGAGCGAATTCCGATGTGAAACGTTCTAATGCTTCCGTCTGATCACGGGCATTTTCTGGCACTGAAACCCCACAAGCATTGAAACTATTTATTTGGTACAATGAGGAAAATATACTTTAATGATTTTTTGTCTAGTGGCAGAGAGCGTGTATATAAACAGATGAGAGGGACAACTCCCGCGAAAAACGGTAACACAGGCTACAGTGGCGTTCCTGGCGGTTAGTGTTGAACAAGCCTTGAGTTTGCTGGTACGCTCAATGCAAAACATTTGTTTTTATTCAAAATTAATAGAAATCCAGAAGCCTAACCTTATCAATTTAATATAATCCTTTGGTAAACATGTTTTCTATATGTCTTCCAAGCGGTTTGTTTCTATGTGGTGTAGTTTTAGAGATATTTAACGTTTTCTGTATGAAGATTGCTCACTGCCATTGACAATGCCTTGAGTTTGCCGTACGTGTAGTGCAAAACGTGTATTTTATTCAAAATTAATAGAAATTCAGAACCCTAGCCATGTAAATTTAATATAGTCTCATTGTTAAATATGTTTTCTATATGTGTTCCAAACAGTTTGTTTCTATGTAGTGTAGTTTTAGAGATATTTCACTTTTTCTGTACGAAGACTGCTCAAGGCCATTGACAATGCCTTGAGTTTGCCGTAAGCGTAGTGAAAAACGTCAGTTTGATTCAAAATTAATAGAAATCCAGAAGCCTAACCATATCAATTTAATATAATCTTGTTGGTAAACATGTTTTCTATGTGTATTCCAATCAGTTTGTTTCTAGGTTTTGTAGTTTTAGAGATATTTAACGTTTTCTGTGTGAAGATTGCTCACTGCCATTGAAAATGCCTTCAGGTTTGCCCATATGCTTAAGCTGTTCAACAACCACCACTTGGAGCACCACAGTCGGCAGATGTTACATGCTCTAGTATGGGAGTTGTCCCTCTCATCTGTTTATATACACGCTCTCTGCTAGTGGTAAGTGATCCATGGTGTTTTGAGAAGTAGTGCAAAGTCCAGTCGATTATAACCAATCAATTCATAACAAAGCTACTATGGTTATCACTTTCAAAACCATTTACCATCGGGTTGCATACTTTCCTTCTGTAATTAACACGTATACATTGGTAAAATGCTTACAGATACTTACTTAGTGGTTCAGGTCTCCTAACTGATCCGACCTCAAATATATCGTCATCATCGTTAAATGTGTCATGTGCATCTTCAAAGTCATCATCACTAGCGTCCACATCCATGCCCTCCTATATAATCACATTAAATATAAATCGACTTTTAAAAGAGAACATAAGTATAATGCTACCTCATTACTTTTTTTTTTGTGTGATAAGTTTTTTTATTCTGCCCATAACGTATAAGCTCCCGTGAGGGTGCTTGTTTTCAAAGCTGGACAGCTGTGATACTGGTTTGGTCTGGTCCTGCACTCAGGAGTGTTTAGCTGGTCTTTCTCAGGCCAACCTTTTGCGGTTTTGGGTGTTAGTAGTTTCTATATTAGTTTTTTTTAATTTTCAAAGTTTTTTCCTAACCTGTATATGATAACTTAGCCTACTATGTACATCTACCCAGATGACATACAGGCCTGCGGAAGAGGATCCCGTCCCATTGTGGTTTGCTACAGAATCCTTTCACCCATGCCCTGTCCTTAGATAGTATACCAGTGTGCCAGAACACCCCTTGACCCTTCAGGACTGCGACTAGGTGGGATGGTTGTGTTGTATGGTTAGCCATTTTGTATTTCAGGGTGAATCGGATGCATGACCGTGGCCTGCCCGGTTCTGCTTTGGTTTGTGCCAGTACACATACCCAGACGGACTGCGCCCTATGGTGATAGTCATTTCGATTTCCTTAGTACTTAGGAGGGCTAGTTTCCGTATTTGTAATATCTACCATCTTTTCTGGCCTGTATTTTGCTTCATTGTGCGAGAACAGAGCAAGCAGTGACTGCGCCCACGGTCAGGTGAGATATTGTTCCTTCAGTAGGTGGTTGTGTATTACCATGTTTTTTTTAAGAACGTTTTATAGTGGTCCAGGTTTTTGATTGCCCGTTGTTGTGTGGGTTGATTCCAGGCATGTGCCGCCATGGCCAGTACACTTCTCTCATAAATTTTTATGTTACTTATTGCTGTCAGTAGCACTGGGGCCGCCATTTGCCTGGTGTCCCTACGGGGGGTTGCTGTGTAGCCTGGTTTTGTGGTGTAATGGTGTGCTAGTATTTTTAGGTGCTTTTCCCTTCTACTCGTTAGTAGTGTTGCATTGCATTTTTTGTGTAATTCTATTGTGGGATTCAACAGTTGGATGCATATAGCTATTTCAACATACTGAAGATTACAAATTTAGGAGGAAAAAGAGATGACTTTTAAATAATGCAATTATATCTGGCTTACCTGAAAGACGACATACACTTTGTATACTGAACTAGTGCAATGATATGTGAGATTAACAATATTAGTATCAAGACACACATCGATCTGGTTCAATCCAGGTAATTCAAAATAAGGAAGTGCTAATACTTGATTGGTCAACATATTTCGTTATTCATTACAAGTGTTCTCCACCAACTTCGCATTGAGACCCGTCATAAAAGATCTGAGTTTTGGAGAAGAGAGAATGTAGATTTGTGGCAGTCAATTTTCGGTAACCAACCATACAACTCAATACAAACGGCCACGTAAATACTTATTTACAAGTTACCTGGCGCTGTACCTTGGACGTCGAATCTCCTGACGTCACGAGACGATTTACTTCCAGCTCGTGGCACGGCCAGCCGACTCCACACCCAGCCAAGGTCATCTGCCAGTAAGAAAAAAAGAAAAGAACAAAAAGACAAGAAAAAAGACTCCTGGTATTAGGGAGCTCATCCTTACATTGGTCGTATATATTTTCGTAGTTTTATGTTTTGCTATTTAGATCAATAAATGATTGACCAGATAGGATGAGAATAGAATGGTGAGATTCGAACCAAAGCGATGACGTAAAATGTTATACTTGTCACTACATAGCCTGGAGCTTGGAATTTACTAGGATAGGAAAATAACAGAGGAAACGAGGAAGACTTATTGTCTACGATTGAAATTGCCTACGTGCAATCAACAAAAATTTAATTTGGTTAATCACCCACTCTGTGTATGGACCAATTGAAATCACTGTACAATAAAACTGTCAATCATGAGATATGGATGGGATAGTGTTTATTCTCAACAAACTCCGGTTTTTGCATAGAGTAATAATAAACTTGGATGAAAACGCACTTGCAATCCTTGATCCTTACTAAATAGTAAGAAGAAAGATTTCACATACCAGTATATGGATGCTAGTTATGGGATGGTAGATGAATTAAATCGTCGCGACACCCCAAATTAAACTAATTTCTGGCTATGAGTTCATGCCCATCGTCTCCGCACATGGGTGATCGCATTGGTCGAGAACTGGGTTAATATGCACACTGATGATATCAATCAATAGGATACAGCTATAATAGGCCTTGGACCTGTTAGCCGCTATTAATTAATAGAAATGGAGACAGTTCTTCAAATGTGGTGTATTGTAGCAACTGTCACTGGCTCCAAGATATACGTAATGCTTGACCAGTATGCATCCAGTCAGGACATGAAACAGTTCAGACTCTGCTGCTACGACACTCTCCGGCAAGTCATTCCACAGGTCAACCACCCGAAAGCCGAAAAAGTTGTGTCGCAGGTCAGGCTTATCAAACAGTAACTTAAAGGAAAGACCACAACAGAAGAACATGTGAACAACTCACAGCTTCATCAGAGGCTGCTTCCGGCCATCCCACCCACAGCTGGTGTCTAACCGGCACGTCGATGAGCGCATAAACATCACCCTTCACCTGTACAAAGGAACATCGACATTAAACCAAGAACTGGCACTACACCATGGTGCAAGTGTTACATAATGTTACTAACCAGTCAAGGTTCAGTTGTCATAATACTGATATAATATTGCAATCGACAAACAGTTACAAGCCATAAACATGAAGCAAGAAAAACCAACATTATTACTCAAACAAAATTTAAAAGTTTGAAATCAAATTGGACTAGTGCTGCCCAGCGGTGAAAACACACTTATCCGTTATGAGCAGGATAAATAAATTCATCACTAAAATGGGGAATTACAATTGATTTATTTTAAATTGCTTAGCTGATATGGACTTTGTCAAAATCGTAACGGCATCATTGATCAATCAAATGACCAGTCGCGGATCGTTATGGCAGCGCCTCTTTAGAAGGTATATATATTTCTTTTTCTATAGAATATATATGTAACACTTCTTGATTGAGATAAATTCAATTGCGATATGTACTAAGTATTGCAAACATTTGTCAGACATGCATACCGGTGAAGTTTTATTTTTAAAATGGAAAATTGATCATACAAATATGTTATGAATATAAGTACAGATATATTTTTAAAGACAGTCATCTTTAGAATGAGAACCTGATTACTTCACTGCATTTATTAAAGTTGCATGGTCCGATGAAATATTTGTTTGTCAAAACCAAAACATGTATCTTCATTTGATTATATATATCCAGCTTAGATATTGGTACATTAACTAGTGATTTGGGACAGCATATATAGAATACTCAGTGAATTTACTACCTTGTCCCTACAGAAACCTACTTATAGAAAGCCATCACACAGGGAAGCCATTAACCAATGGGGACCTTTCAGTTTGCATAACTCTCTCGTCAGATGGCGCACCATGCCAGTCTCTGTAATGCTTTGTTGGATAGAAGCAGTTCCTTCTATTATCAAGTGTGTGCAAATAAGACAGGGTTGAGGGGGCTTAGTGGGGGTTGAGGGGTGTATGGTGGGTGTGTGGTGGGTATGTAGGGGTATGTGGTGGAGGATTAGGGGTGTGGTCAGGGGTGGGGGGATTTAGGGGGGTGGGGTGTAAGGTGTGTGTGCGGTGGGGGCATATGTTTGTGTGGTGGAGGTATAGGTGTGTGGTGAGGATGTTGGTGTGTGTGGTGGGGGTGTATGTGGATTTAGGGGTGTGTAGTGGGGGGTGTAGGGATGTGGTGGGGGATGTAGGTGTGTGGTGGGGGTTGACAGTGTGTGTGGTGGGGACCACCTACACACCTAAACACCCACCACATCCCTAAACCCCCACCACACACCTACACCCCCATCACACACCTACACCCCCATTACACACACCCCTACACCCACATCACACCCCTAAACCCCCCACCACACACCATCACCCCCACCACACACATCCACCACCAACACACACACACACCCTACACCCTTCTTTTCAACCATGGTGGCTGACTTGGACCGGGAACGGGTGCTGCCACCAAGTGTATAGCGAGAGAAATGGCTCATGAAAGGTCCCCATTAGGTCAATCTCATGGCCTCATGAGAATTGACCCTCATTCCAAGTACCTAGTCAGGTTCAGGTTTCAGGATGTTCAGTGGTAATATTGCTGCACCATAGCAGGGTCATAACAATTTTTCAAAACGAAACCACATACTTACATTTGATCCTATTTTTCCAACTCAGATGGGAACATGTTGGACTGAAAATCTGAAGGTACCCAGTTTGTTGTTTTTGGTACATTAGTTGATTAATCATGGACAATTGGTCTATCTCATTTCATTGCTCCTTGCCCTATCCTAATAATGATGAATGTAAGTCATTGGTTTGACTTGACCAGGGTTCGAACCCAGGAATTTGTCTGGTTACTTTGAATCCGGTCTGCTGACTACTTTTTAAGATCTATTTTATACAAAATTAAATATATGTGGCAAAGTGGGAAGTTGAATCATGGGGCTGTTGGCCTGGTCTCCCAGTGGGGCAGTACTATAAAGCTAGATAGAGTGGCCGAATAAGGAGAGCACCCGCCTCTCATTTTGGTAGGTTATGGAATTCGAACCTCCATGTTTGAATCCTGGTTGAGTCAAACCAAGAACTTAAAAATTGATACTTGTCACTACCAAGCTTGCTATTCAGCATTACTAGGATAGGGTTAGGAGTAGGGGAAATAGGAAGATCAAATTGTCTGTGACTGGAAATTCCCCAGCTTAATCAACTGATGTACAAAAAAGACCACACACACCCACGATCAAATGTAAGTATGTGGTTTGAGTTTGACAAAAAATGATGCTTCATCAGACCATGCATCTCTAAAACAAGTTTCGAACCCATGGCTTTGAATCCCATGAACTACCACAACTACATCAGTAGGTCGGCCCACGTCACATCACATGCCGACCAGACGCGGTGGACGAATGAGTTGAGCGTCAGTCTCCTGTTTTGGGAGATCGGGGGATCCGAACCCATGGGTTCCTGGGTTTGAAACCTGATCGAGTCAAACCAATGACATTGTTTGTTTGTTTGTTGTTGTTTTATGTCCTAGCAACATCTAAGGTCAACCAATGACATAAAAATGTATACTTGTCACTCCCCAGGCTGGTGCTCAGCATTATCAGGATAGGGCAAGGACTGGTTGGCTGAGTGTGAGGATAATGTAACTGAGTGTGAGGATAATGTAACTGAGTGGGATATCAGATCATGGTGCTGGCAGCCTGGCCTCCCAATGGGGCAGCACTATAAAGTCACCATGAGTGCACACTGTCACAAGTCGGTACTCGTCCTGATATGACATTAGATGTTGCTAGGATGTAAAACAACAAACAACAAATATCACATGCCAACAAACAAATGATGGTGCAATGGCGCCATCATTGGAAAATTCCAGGAGGCCATGCTATATTTGAATTAGGTCATCCCACATCACGTGTTCATCGCGAGATGTCAATACACGTCATAGCGAGAGGACTTTTGGAAAGATTGTCAAAAGTATTTTGGGTTATTTCAGCTCGAATTGCCTCAAAACTAGGCATTTTTAATCAAAACTACTCCAGACTAATGATTAGTAGGTTATAACGATCAATTTGATATATTTATCTAAAAAAATAAAATTCAAATTCAAACACCATCGGCCTAAGCAACTTTAAATAATAGCTGATTTTAAACTGAGAAAAAATGTACTATCATGTATTGAGAGCCAGCATAGGAAGCGAAGAGGTTAGTAAGGACCAAGACTCGGCGTTACTAGTCCGCAGACCACTCTTAAGTGTAGCTACCTCCTGCACCGTTCTGCTACCCGGGAAGTTGAGGTTGTAGCGCCGGTCACTCCCCTTGAAATGAATATTTAACGTGAACGTCTGCGAAAGTCTCTCGAGCAGACTTGAACTAGAAAAGAAGGGAAAGACATTAAGAATTACTGAACCAATCTAAAGGCACACAATAAATAAGGGCCGAAGCAATGAAACCCACCCAGGTTTCTACATTTCAACAGCTCATTATTAATAATAATATCTTGAATTTAATTAAAGAACAATTAAAGTGAGCAGGGGCTACTCTAAGGCCCTGTAATTTGGTTAAACAATTCTTGAAGGACGGATAAATTTCATTTACAAAAAAAAGCAAACATAAATAATAATTTTGAGAACAGATGTACAATTGTTCATAAGAGAATACTTCAAATAGTTCAGGAGATGTTGTTTTTTGTTACCTCCTCTGGCAACCTATTCCATAAAGTGGGACTTGCCACACAAACGGCAGTCATTATATAATTTTCTAGACACATCTGTATACGCTTACCGCACAAACAAGTATTTCTTTTTTTCATATCTATTAAAAAAGGTTCTATCGATGGCGCCGTCTCTTACATAGATGCATTTCGTCACCGCAAATAGAAATATTACGGAGACACTTTGTGGACGTACCCATCGCTATTATTGGACTCGGTAGCGCCGGCCGCAGCAGGTGGGTGGTGGTCGGGTGTGAGGAGGAATAGGGTGTTTTCTTTAGGCAGCTTTAAGTCCCGCAAAGTCTCCTGAAAAAAGACAGAAAATATCGATATTGACTTCATTTCAAATAATTGCGAAAGAGCTACATTGTCGTAATGTTTGTTTTAGAAGCTGCCACTTCTATATTCCTGTGCAGGCACATTGGTAAAATATATTAGTAAAACAGGGGTGCGACTATAAATTCAATGCATAATCTTGATTATCATATCATTGTGCAGACTAGAGCATGGTGAACCTGCTTCGCTGCCTCGATAACAGTAAGTCAATGTATGACAGTATAACAGATAACAGTAGGTCAATGTATGACTTTAAATGAGGTTTCTGCCTGCAACATATCACACCAACAAAATTCAAGATAGTTTTTTTTTTGTTTAAAAAAAAAAATGCGATCGTCTGTTTATTCTGCCCGTAATGGTTAAGTTCATGAGCTTGTTTTAGTCGCTGTGCAGTAGTGGTCATAATCCATATGGATTGATTTCCGTAAACTTGTTTGTGTTGTAAAATTGGGGAGTTTCTTTCCTGGGAGGGTGGGCTCGTTTATATTTTTGTACGAAGTCAAAATTGTAATACCTTGTACCTTATTAAAAGGCACACACATTTGAGAAAATGTAATATTCATGATGACAGGTGTTGGATTCAAGGCCACGTAATATTCAAGACTGTTGTAATTGCATAGTAAGTCAGTATTTAGGAAGGTGCTTTCAATAGGACAGGTTACCCAATGATGTTTCACTGACCGTGTCCTCGATGCTGGCGTCACTCTTGTTGTTCAACCAACCCCTGAGTACCTGCTTATTGATTGGGACGTCCATTTCAGTTTGTATCATCTCCTTCAATCGTCCTGACAACGACAGATGGGCGTAAATGTGAACAAGTCATAAGCGCACACGGAACATAACACATATAGTCAATATAATGCTATATATCTGACCGAGGTAAAAGTCTTAAAAATCAATTTGATACAGAGCCCACCAGATGTGAACAAAATATAAAGCAGGCAAAAAATCCGGAAATGAAACCGAGACACTAGCGTCACCCAGCCATGGTTATTATACTGACAGCAAATCCCCACAAAAACACAGATAGGAATAACACTGTTAGGGAATCGCGGGAAAATGTCAAAAGTCGTTACAAATGTTCTTGTTGTGACCATATTATCACCCATGCCAAACAATTTCTTGTTTGGATTTTATGTTCTAACAACATCTCAGATCACATAAGAACAGGATTCGGACTAACAAATTGCTTTCATACACATTCTGATGCGGACAGAGGAAGACCGAGACGGGTATGGGAGAAAAGAGGTTTATTTCAGACTATATAACATATAATGACACAGTGGGCTAGACAGTCTAGTGGGCAAGAGTGTCCAGGGTTCAGTCCACCTGGTCCACATCTGCAGAAGGAGAAGGAGCACTCTGGGAGGAAGTAGGCCCGGGAGCCGACCCCCTGTAGTGTAGTTAAAAAGAGGGTGGGCGGGCGTGGTAAATCCATGCAGGAGGAGTCTAGAACCCGAATGCGGGTCAGGCGGGGGGAGGGGAAGGAGAAGGAGGGAGCATGCGTTGCTTGGGGACTTGACCGTCTCGGGCTTCCTGCCGGATCAACCACAATTCGGAAATTATGGGCTGATCTGGACAGAGGAAGATCGAGACAGGTATGGGAGAAAAGAGATTTATTACAGACTATATAACATATAATGACACAAGGTATCAGTCTAGTGGGCGAGAGTGTCCAGGGTTCAGTCCACCTGGTCCACGTCTGCAGAAGGAGAAGGAGCACTCTGGGAGGAGGTAGGCCTGAGAGCCGACCCAAAACACAAGGCTAAGGCTCTCGGGGCGTCGGAGGCTGTGATTTTCGGGACGTATGCATGTACTGCCTCGGACTCCCAGGTTCCTTGTGCCATTATCGCGGAGAGGTCCGCCCCCCTCAAGGCGCAGGCCTGCACCGCCCCCCCTTCGTAGGCTGTGTAGGGTGTATGGGTCGGCTCCGGTGACGCTGGCCTCGCGAAGGGCGGCACGGAGGAGGGGGGTGACTGGGACGCCCGCGCGGGCCAGGAAGGCCGGGGCATCCCCGGGCACGGGCGTCAGGTCGATGGCGCACTGCCAAGCGTGAACTGGGTAGATGGCCGATCCGGCAATGGCGGGCACAAATATGGAGATGTCCTGCTCCGGGGAGCGGATGGTTTTTGAAGAGCAGATGCGCAGGCGTAGCCCCACCCCCAGAGAGGGCCGGACGTCATCCCTGCGCAGCGTATGCAGGCCGCCCCATGGTGCATGCGAGGGGGACAGCAGGTTGGACTGGCTCAGGAAATTGAAGTATCCCATCACGGTCGCCGCCCAGGGGGCGACCCCGAGGTGCCCCAGGGCGCGCATGTACGCGTGGATGAAGGGAAGCATGTCAGGGGTGATGCAGGGGGCACGCCGGACCAGCGTCGCGAGGAGCCTTTCGCCGCCCCTCCTGACGCGCGACGCGAACGGGGTGTCAAAGGGGGCGATGTCACCCCCCGACTCCCCGACCGGAGAACGCGTTGGCGACCGAGGCCGGGGAGGGAAGCAGCCGGTGGAGGTGCGCGACGAACTGCCCGACATCGTAGGGGGCGGGGGCCAGGTGGTCGACGCCCCGCTCGAGGGCAACTCCACATACCTCCTGGCATGTCGATCGCGGTTGTGCCACGTCCCCGGAGCCAGTGCAGCACAATGGAGCTCCATGAGGTGCTGGTGCGCCATGGTCCATAGTCTGAAATGAGTTAGAGGTCATGTGAGAGGAGTGCCGGTGAATGATGCACTCTGCTCCTAAATAGACCCCTTATGCGGCACTGATCACGTACAAGGTCGAGGGCGACCCGGGAGAAGTGGGCGCGGCTGAGGCTTGTGCCGCACGCTGATAGTGAAGGACCCGAGGGCGGCGACCCACCAGACCTCTCGAGCACAAGGGCCGAGGGTGGGGTCGATCGCGCAGCCGGACTCGAGGGCCTGGGCTGACGCCGCGTTGTTGGTGTTCACCACCATCTCGTAGCCTCCCGGGGCCTCGGGTTTGAGTGCCTGGACCGCTCGGACGAGGTTCACGGCCTCGAGCTCATGGATGGTGGGGAAAGCAGCGAGGAACGCGTCGTCGTACCGCTCGGTGAAGCATGCCGTCCTCGAGAAGGCCCCCCCACCCATCAGGCAAGAGTCGCACTCAATCACCCATTGAGGACGGATGCTGGAGGGGGGGGGGGGGGGGGGGGAGAGGGAGGGGGAGGACGGACGCTGGGGGGGGGGGGAGGAGGAGGCAGACGCCGTTCCCGCCTGCCGCGAAGTCGCGGAACCAACGGACGTCCTTCCTGAGGTCGGGGTCGACGACCGCGGCGCCTGCCGTGGGGGCCGCTCTGAGGCTGCAGAGGATTCGCGCCATGAACCTCCTGCCAGGTGGTATGCAGGTGCTTATGTGGGCGAGGCGGCCGACGAGCCTCTGCAGTGCCCTTTTGGTGAGGGCGGGTCGGTCGAGCCAACGCTCGCACTCCTCGACGACCTCCCGGAGTTTCTGGTCCGGGATGCGTAACACCATGGCCTCAGTGTTGCACTTGATGCCGAGCCAGACGAGGCGCACAGTGGGTGGGCAGCACTTGTCTGGCGCAAGGGCGAGCCCGAGGGAGGCGCAGATGTCCCGTAGGCCGTCGAAGACGCGCAACGCCCCGAGGAAGGCGGCCTCACAGCCGACGAAGTCGTCGACATACACGGTGCTGTAGTATCCGCGCTGTGCGAGGACCCAAACGACCGCAGCGGTCATGTGGACGCAGGCAGCGCCCGAGGTCCTGCAGCCGAAGGGCAGCGCGATATTGAGGTACAGCCGCCCGTCGACCGTAATGCAAAATAGTGGGGTGGAGAGGGGTCGGCCCGGAGCTGCCGGTAAGCCCGGGAGACATCGGCTGACCAGCAAAAGGAGCCCCTGCCCTCCCGCACAATGCGGCGTCCCAGGTCGGAGGCGGAGGGTAGCTTGTAGACGTGCGGGCGACCGAGGTACTCCTTCCTGGGGATGCCCGCCTTGACGCTGCGACCCGGGGGGGTAAGAAAGGTCCACGATGACGCGGCGCCTGCCCGGGGTGGACTTCGGGCGTGTCAGGACGTGTAAGGTGGGACAGCGAAGGGGCAGATGAGGGTGCCGCGACGCAACTCCTCCTCCGCGTACCTGGTGACGTGGTCGGGGTCCTCACGGTGGTTCTTGTAGGTGGGTGTTGGGGGCCCGGCTGCGCTGTAGTTTGCCGGGAACCCGAACTCCAAGTGGTCGAGGAGCAGGGGGTTGTCGTACCCGCGTAGCATCCGTCGCCATGCTGGGATGTCCAGGTCGGATGGGACCGGAACTCGGACGGCCAAATAGTTGGGGAGGGCCGAGGTCCGGGCGGCCGCGTACGCCACGGCGTAGTCGGCCCAACACTCGCCCGAGAGGACCGGCCAGAAGCTGTCGAGGGTGGTGCTGTACTCGGCTGAGGTGGGGCCGCAGGTCGCAGGGAGAGAGCGCTGGAGGAGAGGGTCGAGTACCTCCTCCACCGACTCGTTGACACCGCCCCCACCAACGGGGGCCCGGGCGGTCACGTCACACAGCACACAGGGCAGTATGGGGTCCGGGGCCGACGGTGTAGACGTGTTGCTAGGGGCCCCGACCTGCTCCGCTAAGCTGGCGTATGATGGCGTGCGCGTGGTGGCCACCCGCATGGCGCGGTGTTTACTTCCGTAGTACCGGGGGTTCCCTCCATGCGGCACCAGTGCGGGGCGCGCAGCGTAACGTCATCCGGGGTCCCCAGTTTGAGGGCGCCGGCTCCGCGCGATCCACCCTTCGCCGCTTTGTCGCATGAACTCGGGTCTTTGTTCCAGGACGGACATGGGGCGCCAATTGCGGCCCTGTCGTACTGGGTGCGGGGGTCGGCTCCTGCCTTCTGCTTTGCGCCCGGGCTGGTGGTGATCGGCCAAGGCGGTCGCAGTCTCGGTGGCGTGGCCCACCATCGTGATGATCTCAATCTGCACCCTGTTAATTGCAGCCTCATCCCTCCAGCTGTTCGGCAGTCTGCCGTCCGCTATGCGGGTGAATATCTCTTCCGTGTAGCGTCGGACGATGGGTCATGCTAGGGTACAATTGTCTTGCGCACCATCTCCTGGTGGTTGGACAGCGGCGCTAGGCCGTTCGCCGGTAACGCGCGCTGGTGCTCAAGCCGCTTGAGGCCCAACGCGTACTGCTCCCGCGTCGCTTCTCCTTTTTAACTGCCTTTCCCTCGTCCCCCCACTCCAAAAGGTCATAAGGAAATAAGTATTTGTTGGAAATACCTTTCTTTCGCGCATGAGCCTTGCAGTCCGCCGCCGCGACGATGAGGCGTACCGCTTCCTCGGCCGTCGAACGGGCTCCCCTCTCGTAGTCGCCGTCGTCGGCGGTGTGCCGGCCGGGGGCGTGCATGGTGTCGGGGCGCTGGACGCGGTGTCGGGGACGGGGAGGACCAGACACTGACCGGGCTCGTGTGGGCAGCTCGTCCTGGGTGCGATCCGTTGCGACTCCTCACCGGAGCGGGTGACGGGGAGACCGGTGAGAGTGATCGGGCCCGGCTGTGATGTTGATGTTCCTGCGCCGGGAGCGATTCGGCGGGTTGAGTGGCGTTGATGGCGGCGCAGGTTGGCAGCTACCACCACGGTGGCTTCCGCGAGCACCTTGTGCCATAACCGCTCTCTGCTCGGCCGCCTCCCACCTTTGGTCGGCCACTTGCCTTCCGAGTACGCCCCACTGCCTCTCGATGGTGTCGATGGACGCCTGCATCTTGAGGAGACCATCGGCTTGCTTCGCCTTTGCCGTCGGTTTTCGTGCGCGGGCCGACTGCCGAGCGGGAGGCGAGCGCCGTGCCGGCGGCTGCGGGGATGCGCCGCCATCTTGCGAGTCGGTTGGGTCGCTCGTGTCGGCTAGTGGCGTTGCGGTAGCCTTCCTGGTGGCGTGCTAAGCGGGGCGGCCTCTAGGTGCTGCGGCCCCTCTGCATCTTCTGGCGTGACGTGGGAGCCTTTTTAACATTTTTAAAACTTTTTGACGTGGGTGATATGTGGGCAGAGACGGGAGTGGTAGACGTTAAATCCATGCAGGAGGAGTCTGGAACCTGAATGCGGGTCAGGCGGGGGGAGGGGAAGGAGGAGGAGGGAGCATGCGTTGCTTGGGGACGTGACCGTCTCGGGCTTCCCAACGGATCAACCACAATTTGGAAATTATGGGCCGATTCCAAGTCATTTTGCTTAACGTCAATCGGTGAATATACAAAATCGTGGAAATACACGATATCGCAGAGATCTTTCATCCCTAAAATACTGACATGGTACCTAACAAAATAGTTTCGAATTATTCTGTTGATTGTCTAGATCGGATTATATAAGGAGAGGGCATCAGAAATGGTTGCATAATATAGTAGAACACTCTTCCACAATTTGCGTACATAACGTTTGACTAGCAATGCACGTCCACTTGGAAGCGACACAACCGAATAGTTTGTGTCACAATATATCTAGGCGATTTGAAGAGTTGGCAAATATATGGGGTGGTGGAATAAAAGATTGATCAAATTCATATCCTGCATACAATACCGATGTTTATTTATTAAAAGCTTTAAAATACAGCACAATACACAACAACCACGCCGAGAGCCACTGGGGCCAGTACAGCCAAAAATTAGTCAAACTATCAACTGATATTCGTTTAGTTTTGTAACTAGTCAATGCAATCGCTATTCCCATTCAGAACGTCATTGCCACATATAAGGCCTTAGTAAATATTGTTATTCAACAGAAATTCTTCCCTTCGCACCATGCTTAGTGTTATTGAGTGGTGTGCTATGTGACTTATGTCATGGTGCCGGAGGCACTGCATCCCAGTCAAGCACTATAAGGTCGCCAAGAGTGCGCATTATTAAAAGTCAGTATCGATCCTGACATGTTGCTAGGACATTCACTCGTTCACCACACAACACCACACCACACCACACCCACCATTCGACCTAACAACTCACCTACAGTCTCCGTGTCAGTCATGAAGACCTGGTCGTTCCTGTCCCTGTATTGTATATTGAACTGCAGCATCCTGACCGGCTGCTGCTGCGACCCGCTCGCCGTGGGGCTACTTGTAGAGGCTGATGCCTCGGGAACCGCCGCCTCAATACCGGAAGTGTCACTCGGGCCAGTCAGCCCCGACCCTTGCAACAACAGGGCAGAGTTGCTCGCGAAGGAGTCGCTCACGTCCAGTGGCGAGTTGGCCGAGCTCGAGCCTGGGCCACCACTGAAGGTGCTGCATTCCACCGTGGCTGCCTGTGAGTAGGACGGCGGCATGTCGAAACTGGGCGGAGGCATGGAGGGCGAGGCCGTCTCGAGGCCCGACATGGCCGACTGCACCGCCTCCTGTCGGCGGTAGAGAACATTAGCGGGTTAGTTAATGCACTTAAAAAAGGACACGTATGCTCTCGACCTGACATAAGGCGCTTGTACATCTTAGATGATTGTTTTTAAAGATGAGAGAAAAAGATTAAATAAAGTCATGCTTGCAGAAAGAAGTCCACATGCTTAGGATTAGTATTCAAAAGATTTGTAAATAAATTTCAAACACAAGAATAATCATAAACATGTAACGGTATATTAGTAACACAAAACAAACTCCTGTGCTCAGTAGAAAAATAAGTTAACGTGTGTTTAATAAAAGTTACTTATGTTTAGAACAGCACAGCGATCAAAGGAGTTATGTAAAATACAAATTATACATACCATTAGATTCCAATCGCTTTGCTCCAGTATGGCAATACATTGTTCTATATCGTTTATGTCTGTACATGCCTGTAAGGAATAAACGAATTATAACAAATAATTAGAAAGTTTAGATAAAGAAGAACATGGGTCACTGACAGAGCAATAACTAATTGGCTCAGATTGATGGCACAATGGTGTACTAGAATAATAAAACTAATGCTGCCGCTGCTGCTGCTATTACTATTACTACTACTACTAATAACAACAATAATTTCTATATTTTTTCGCTGTGATTTCGATAAGGAAGAAGCTAAATTAGTTTTCCTACAAGAAATGTACACCTTCCATGTGAACAGCCTAAGAAATAATGTAACCATAAGTAATGATGTATATAGTCTGCTTGCTATTACCATAACAAAGTATTATCCATCGACAACCTACATTTAAAAAGCATAACCTTTCTAACAAGTTGTGAATCTTCTATTTCTACAGATATCGAACTGTTAAGAAATCCTACACCATTTCTATATCACTACAGAAAATGATTAAATAAATGTGATAGAAGAACTTTAATTAGTATGCTGACCGTGAAATACAATAAGTATGCATGGAAAAAATACTAAACATTGATGCATATTAAATCGATGATTTACTATATAAACAAATTATTTCAAAAACGATATGCAAACATTATATGCTATGCTCCTATAATTTATTACGCTACAACTGCAGGAAGAGTAAGGGTCAAAGCAAGAGTGACTGTTGACAGCTGGAGTAGTCATCTGGGCTATGTACCATATGCTGCTTGCAGACGTTGCACAAGCAGTCATGGATCCTGTTCGTGACTGCCACTCAGTAACGCTCAAGAAAATAACCACCACTTGTACAGATACCTTTGAACACTAAATACTCTAATAAAGTCGCCATTATCACTTCGATTCTATGCACCCCTCCCCCAACCCGTCTACCTCTGTTTATATTTTCATGGGGAAACGGTTGGTGGTGTAAGTTTCAAATTTATTCACAGAAAATGTCAACCGTAAAAGGAATTGATTAGACAATGCTGCCATTCTTGGGAATTACAAGCCGTTTGTAATCCACAGTTCTGACGTTATGAATGGGCGCGGTTAATACGGTTTTACAATATATAGCATGAGATTATGGTCACTCTATATTGACTGATATTATTAACAAATCAATAGCAATAATAATAGTTGTTATAATTTCAAGTACGTGCCGTTGAGTTGCCGTGATATTCACTACAGTAGGCACCAGTGGAATAAAGATTTGTTTGTTTGTTGTTTTATGCAGGCAATGTCCTTGGAGTACTTTCACTCGTCTTCAAAATCTTAAATGAGGTTTTCTCCTGAATATCACGAGTAATAATATTCCAGTATTCCACTGGTGTATTGGAACTATAAAAATACTATTTGTATATGGTTGGGAGTGCTATTACATAGCTACCGTTTTGCTGTCATCCACATCTCCATATTTCCCTTTGTCCACAAGATCAAGAAGCTGAATCTTTTCCCAGCCATCATTGATTTTGTTTGTTTGTTTTTTTACGACCTAGCAACATCTAAGGTCATATCGAGATGGGTACCGACTTGTGTCAGTGCGCACTGATGGCAACTTTATAGTGCTGCCCCACTGGGAGACCAGATCACCAGCACCATGACCTGATATCCCCCGCAGTCACATTATCCTGACAGTGAGCCAACCAGTCCTTCTCCTATCCTAATAATGCTGAGCGCCTGGCTAGGAAGCGACAAGTATCAATTTTTAAGTCATTGGTTTAACTTGACCAGGGTTCGAACCCACGATCCCATGGTCTACCAACACGGAAGACAGACGCTCTAACTCATTCAGCCATCCCGTCTGGTTGCCATCATTGAGAATGTTGATGTACGTGTACTATTCTTTTCCTTTCAATAGTATTACCAATGCTATATTTTAAATAGTCTTAAAGCTGCATAGTCCGATGAAAACACAAAATTTTCAAAACCAAAACAATTATCTAGATTTGATTCTACATATCTACGTTAGATACTGATTAAACATTTACCGACACATAGAAGGGACTACTGAGTCAATTAATAGAACCTGTTACTCCAGAAGCCTATGGTGAGTTTTGACAAGCTTGCCAAAATTAATTTAGCATGTTTCCATTTCAAATATCTGAAAAGTTTGTGATTTAAAATAAAAGTTACTTCAAACCAAAGTAAGGTAGATTATAATGAACAACCTAATATGTTTATCTCAGAAAATGAGAGAAACTCAAAACCATCGGACTATGCAACTTTGAGCCCCATTTCAAATGTTCTCAAAGTAGCACATTTACTAGATCATTTTAATTTATGACTGATGAAATGGTCCATCATAGCAACTTGTTGTAGAACCCCGTGAGGAACCAGGTTAGAATAGTTCCTCTGCACCCCCTTGCAGATCATAAAAGGCGACAAATTGGGTGGCTTGTTTGCCGTGACTCATGTCGGTGGAGGAAGGGATTCTGGATGAGGACTGCAAGGGGCCAAGGCTCCTTGAGGACCAACACTGCACTTTGGCTCCGACTTCATCTAGACGAGAGGTTGGATTGTTGTTGTTTTACGTCCTAGCAACATCTAAGGTCATATCAGGACGGGTACCGACTTGTGACGCTGCGCACTCATGGCAACTTTATAGTGCTGCCCCACTGGAAGACCAGGCCACCAGCACCATGACCTGATATCCCACTCAGTCACATTATCCTGACACTGAGCCAACCAGTCCTTGTACTATCCTAATAATGCCGAGCGCCAGGCTAGGAAGCGACAAGTATCAATTTTTAAGTCATTGGTTTGACTCGACCCGGGTTCGAACCCATGACCCCACGATCTACCAACACAGGAGACGGACGCTCTAACTCATTCGGCCATCCCATCTGGTCGAGAGGTTGGGCTGGCCCGTTCCAATCAATCGGCTGGTCATGCCAAGCCCTAGTTAGAGTAATGGAGAATGGATATATTATATCATACACCAACTGTATTCATATTTATATATGTCCCAAATACCAAGTCATTCTTCACTTCCTAGAAGGCGGTGGCTAGGGTCAATCTAGTACTGGTTATGCTTTTTTGCCTCCATGCTAGAGTATATTATCCTTGTATCCCGGGTGTGTATCTGTCAGTTACCGCAGCGCTACACTCCCCCAATTTTGGGTGCTCCGTGGTGGGTGGGGAGCGAGGGTGACAAACCAAAAAGAACTAAATATGGCTGCACAAAGCCCCCCCCCCCCCCCCACCCCAAACAAAAAAAAACGAATATTAGACATGGAAACGAAATCGGACTCGGATTCGGACTCAGGTCCGAACGCTGATGATTGGCCATGGTTCATTATGATCGAATGATTAAATGATGAGGCATCAGTTGCCAAACTTTCCCCTTTTGCCATTCACAAGGGTACTATGAGAATCGCTGGACCAGTTAAAGACGTGAAAAAGCTACAAACTGGACATATTCTGGGAGTGTGCTAAGAAAGTGCATGCCGACAATCTGCTACGTGCAAGCACGCTAGCAGACGTCGGCATCAAAGCCTCTCCTCACCAAACTCTCAACTCTAGTAAAGAAGTAATCCAGACTAGAGATCTTGATGGGACTCCCCATTTTTGGCAAATAATGTCAAAAATGTTATTATTTAGTGACCATTCCAAGTGATCATGGAAATGGCGACTCTTTGTGTCTGCTAGTGTATTCTGACTACCTGGTATATGTGCTACTGTAAGCCATATTTGTTGTGTTTGTGCCCAATTCCAGATTTGTTTTGTGAGTTTGTTACATGGCTTGGACTTTGTCCCCCCCATGTTGCGAATGTAGGCCTTTGCGGTGGTGTTATCAGTTAACACTTGTATGTGAAACTTAGGCACACGCACTAAACTACGCAATCCCAGATAGATAGCGCGTAGTTCTAATACATTAATGTGGTCGGAAATTTCATCCTCTAACCAGAGACCTCCTGTAGCGAGGTCATCCATGTGTGCACCCCAACCTTCTAAAGATGCATCTGTAGTGACTATTGTATTGGGTTCACCCATCCTTATTGGATTCGGTGCAGAATCAATGTGGGTCAGCCACCAATGAATGTCATCGCAGCCTTCTTGCGAAATTTTCATAAGTCCTTCAAATTTGCCTTTCGTCCTGGCTAGTGCTAAATTTTGTCTATTTCCAGGGACTTAATATGTGCCTTACCATACAGAATGGCCAGTGCATAAGCTATCATAATGCCAATAAGAACTGCTACTTGCCATATCTTTGGTCTTTTTAACTGTAATAAACTAAATGCTGCATTCTTAAATTTATCTAGTTTATCAGGTGTCAATGAAATCATCATTTTTACTGTGTCGATAAAGAAACCCAGACATTTTAATGTTTTGGTTGGGGTAAGCACGGATTTAGTATTATGTATGTAAAATCCTAACTTAAGAAATGCTTGGCATAAATCGTCTATAGCCTGTTGACAATCATGTTGTGTTTGAGCAACAATAAACAAATCATCAATATACGGGAACATAACATGACCTTTCTGTGCCATCTCTGAGAAAATTGGTTTTAACAATTTTGTAAATAGGCGTGGTGAACATCTAGACCATTCGGCCAACATGTAAACTCATAAAGTTGGTCTTCCCAGATAAATCTTAGGAATTTTCTGTCTGCTTTATATATTGGAACTGTATAGTATGCATCTTGTAAATCTACGCTTGCAAGCCATGAATTGGGTGTAACTAAGTCGCGGGCTGTTTCTAAAGAAAACATTTAAAAATGTTTGTATTGTACTACCGTGTTAAGGGTTGTTAAGTCCAAAATCATCCTAATATCGCCATTGGGCTTGGGTTTGGAAAATATGTTAGAGATATATTCTCCTTCAACATGTTGGACTTGTTCAATAATTCCTTTATCACAAAATTTAATCACTTCCTTATGTAATGCGTGTTTCTCTACCTCATCAAAACGATATGGAAATGGAGTATTGGTTTGTATAGGCTGTTCTATAAAAGGAATTGTAACTCCTCATACAATATCAAGGACTGTTTGGTTATTTGTAATTTGTTCCCAGTCATCTAAATGGTTAGCAATATTTCCTGCTTGAAATTTGCTTACAGGGGTTTGTGTCACAACTTCTACTTGTTCCCCGATCTGGGGAACGGCTTGTGGGGGTTTGATTCCCTCTTGAAGGGGCGGCTGTTGTCATTCCAGCCGTACTGGTTCCGCTGCCCTTTTCCTCTGGCCTGGTAGCCGAAGTTGCTGCTGCCGAAACATTTTCCTCATTGTCCGGTTCGTCGGGTTCGAAAATCCTGACGGATCTTCTTGAATCGGCTTGTGTTGTCCGATCCTTTCTTGGCATCCAAATGTTTGGATTGCTTGGCTGCTGTCTCGACCTGTTTAAAGAGGTATTGAAGCTGGCCCCCGAACATATTGGTCTTATCCAAGGGCTTGCCTTTGATAGGCTTGGGGGCTAGGAATAATGTGTATTCCTTGACATCATTGTCCATGATTTTCTTGGACCGGGCGACCTCTTTGCCAGCGCCGGTGGTGACTGACTTGAAGATGTTTTCGAAACATCTGTAGGAGAGAAAATTGCTCGTCGCCATTAGTAGAGCAATACCCGAATCCATGTCTGTGCAAAGGGTAGAGAACTTGTTTTCTGTCATCATGCAGTTAGCAATAGGCGTAACCGCCGCTAGCATACCTATGTGGACAGTATGGAGGCAAGTCTCAAACTTCTTTCAGTCATCACTCATGGTGACGTCTGAGTCCATCTCTTTGATGGTGGCTTCAGGGATCCCTTTGATCCCGGTGAACTGCTCTGCCAACTTAGTGATTATCTCGGCAGGCTTAAAGGTGTGAAAGTGTCCCTTAATGGTCTTCCTCATCAAGGTGCAGGTATTGATCTTCTTTTTCCTCTGCACCATGATCTTCTTGACCACCGTTCCACTCATTTTGACATACTTGCCAGTGTGTTCGGTTTCCGATTCGGAATCCGTGGTGGTCGAGTCGTCAGAAGAGTCCGATGAGGATGATTTACTCCTCTTCTTTTTCTTGGACTTTGACTTCTTTTTGGTCTTTTTGATTTTCCTGGTCTTACTGCGGGCTTTGAAGTATTCATCCCCATCGGATGAGTCCTTCTTTTGGTGTTTCCTCTTCCTTGAGGGAAAACCAACCTCTGAGTCGGTAGTTTGTTGGGCTTCCGACATCTCCTCCCATTCCGACTCCTCTGAAGGGCTCCTGGGGGTTTGTTGTTTAGAGGCCTTCTCTGGGAGCAGCTGTTGTAGTTGCTCCCTGATGAGGCGTGCCACCCGCTCGTCTAAGTTAGACGGCCCTGGCTCGGGCATGGACTTGATTCTAATTCTATTAGAAATATTTCGTCCAATAATAGTCTTGGCTGTAGTTACACTACCAGCGACGGGGGCTGAAGTTTCACCGCCTTGGAGGGCTCGCTGCCTCAAAAAAATCTGTAGTTAATAATAATTTGGGCGAATCAAACGGTATGATAATACCCACTATTAATTTAAATGGTAACAATAATAAGTTAAAGACGTTAAATTTAAATATTAAACCGTTACCTGTTAATAAAAAAATGTAAAATATTAGGATATTATCTAACGATAATTGTTTAGAGATTGATAACATAGATGAGGATGTAACTATGATCGATAACTTGTAGTTTGTGAAAATCACCGGTGGAATATAGATTTGCTTGTTTGTTGTTTTATGTCCTAGCAACATCTAAGGTCATATCAGGAGGGCTTCCGACTTGTGACAGTGCGCACTCATGGTGACTTTATAGTGCTGTCCCACTGGGAAACCAGGCCGCTGGTACCATGACCTGGTATCCCACTCAGTCACATTATCCTGACACTGAGCACACCTGTCCTTGCTCTGTCCTAATAATGCCGAGCGCCTGGCTAGGAAGCGACAAGTATACATTTTTAAGTCATTGGCTTGACTTGACCAGGGTTCGACCCCACGATCTACCAGCATGGGAGACGGGCGATCTAACTCATTCGGCCATCCCGTCTGGTCGTGGGATATAGAAGTCATGCATTAAAAAAACTGGCCTAACTTAACTAATAATTGTAATTTATTTTTGAAGTATGCAGAAATTTATGCAAAAGTAAGGGCTACTGGTCCTCCAAATTATTTGGAGGCAAATATCACAATTCCTTCTGGATTATTTATTGATAAATGGAAAGAGAAATTAAGTGAATATGAAGAGAAAAGATTTAGTAAAATATTTGGTATATGGGTGGCCTTCCAATTTTACCGGTAATTTCACACATACTGCTTCAAACTGTAATCATACATGTGATGAGGAAGATCTATTTTGGATTAATAAGTATCTACTGAATTATATCCCAAAGCAATGTTGGGTCCATTTAATGATTTACCTTTTTTCCCCTGGGCACAAATTAGACCGATTATGACGCAACCAAAAAAGAGTAAACACAGTACAAATCTTGAAGGTAAATTTGAAAGTTTACGATACCAACATTTGAGTTAGTCTTTTTCCAGGAACAAATATGTCCCAGTTGAGCTGAGAAAATAACCCAAAGTCACCTAACTTTCAGTGCTCGTCCCCGCTAATCGGTAAATGTCCCCCATATAAATTTAATATAATCTGTTTGGTAAACATGCTATCTGTTTGTGTGCCAGGCGATTTGTTTGTATGTGGTGCGATTTTCAAGATATTTCACTTTTTCTGTATGGGGATTTTGGGTTGTTGTAGTCTGCCATACCCAACTTTCAGTGGTCGGCTGTGCTAATTGGTAAATGGCCCCTATATAAATTTAATATAATCTGTTTGTTACACATGTCATCTGTTTGTGTGCTGAGCGGTTTGTTTGTATGTGGTGCGGTTTTAGAGATATTTAACTTTTTATGTATGGAGATATGTAGTTTGCCATATTGGTTTCTTGGCAGCTCGATGCTACTCCGGTCAAAACTCCTACCTGTATACACCAATGCACCTACTGTGAGACAAGCAGCCTATTTTCCTGGTACATTACAGATCATAACTTTGCGACTACTTGACCTGTTAAGTTCATCTATATGTCAAATTAAAGGGTTTAAAGTACTCTATCAAAATACATTTGTTTTGAGAGCAAATCGCATATTTGAAATTTGTCTGCAAGTCTCTACCAGAGATGAGTGTATTTTTACTGCCAGTGCCATAACTTAAAGTTAAACAGATCTTTCTTAAATCCAAACTTATATATTCAATCCAACATCGTCATCAAACATGTCGACATTTTATCCTATGTATTTGCTTCACAATCAAGTCAATACAGAAATAGTCATGAACATGTAAACACGGTGAAACATCGGACCGAAAGCAGCATGCCAGTTAGGTAAAGTATTCACCCCGTACTTGCAGTACAGGGGTGAATATCAACCCTATATAAAAGCTCTCGAAAATGTGGGGAAATGAAATGAGAGCCTAAATTCACAATCTGAGCAGCAACACTTATTCTTTATATACGTATTCATATTTCCCCGCTACCTTTGAGTTGAAAAATATAATAAAACATTTAGTATAATGGAATTTGAAAGTGAAATCGACGGCATTCTATCGCCGCCATATTGTCTTTTTGCATTCTCTCCCATTTCACCAACTCTGTGCATAAGTACCCATTTGATACTGGAGGCAGGCATTCTACTTCCCGTTCCATACTAAAGCTATTTTCGCCAGTATTTAGACTATTTATTCCAGTGTGTTTTTTCCTACGCCTACGGGGCTGCCAGTGCTAGGATAGATTAGTTAGGCACATGCATACAAATTTAGAATACTTTTTTTCTTATCTGACTGGTCTAGAATCAAAGAGCTTAATTTACAGATAAAAACACTTCTTAGTTAAAACAAAATAATTCACTACGGACAAGGTTATTGCGATTTGAAGTTGTAAATAATGATGGGGTTTTGTACTGTTATTATAGTAAGGTAAGTGAAGTAAATATGGGACCACTTATACCAACTTTTTCAGGTAAACTAGATGAAGCTATTTTATTTGTTATTCAAAACCTATGAAAATTAGCACATTTATGCTTTCAAGTGTGCTGATTTCAGACCTGGTCTCAGTTTTAGAATTTAAGGATTCCCCCTCGGATAAAATAATGATTTTTATGGCAGATCGCACTAAAATCTACAAAACATTTGGCCAAATCAGAATGATTTTTTTGTTATGAATTGCTCTTTTTGACATTGTCTTCTTAAAAATCTGCCTGAGTAATTGATTTAGCAATTGACAATTTAAATTCCTTGATATATGTAGAATGGAAATTGGTTAGCAGAACTCCCCTCACATCCTTTCACTTTTTATTATATTTGGTCAAAGTTCCACATTTAATTCAAAATTAATACATTTTATACATTTAATCTTAAAAATTTATTATATCAAGAACAATAATATATATAGGTTAACTGTTTTTGGATTTGGGCTTGTAATTTCAATGCCTACAGGAAAGAATAAAAACATTGAACCCAATGCATATTTTAAAATTTCACTGCAGGTTTGTTTTTCTTTCTTGTTGTTTTACATCCTAGCAACATCTAAGGTCATATCAGGACGGGTACCGACTTGTGACAGTGCGCACTCATGGTGACTTTATAGTGCTCTCCCACTGGGAAATCAGGCAACCAGCACCATGACCTCATATCCCACTGAGTCAGATTATCCTGACACTGAGCCAACCAGTCCCTGCCCTATTCTGTTAATGCCAAGCGCCTGGCTAGGAAGCGACAAGTATCAATTTTTAAGTCATTGGTTTGACTTGACCAGGGTTCGAACCCACGATCTACCAGCACGGGAGACAGGCGCTCTAACTCATTCGGCCATCCCGTCTGGTCTTCATTGCAGGTACCTACTGCTAATGATGTCCAAACCACAACACTTTCAGCCATTCAAAACACTCCAGGCTGGTTTGAACCTAGATAAAAGATTCACCCGGTACTTGTAGTACATGGGTGAATACCAACCCTATATAAATACGGTCGAAAATAGCGTTAGTATGGAACAACAAGTAGAATGCCTGGCACCAGTGTCAAATGGTTATTTATATCAACACAGAGTTCGTGAATGAGAGAGAATGCAAAAAGACAAGATGGCGGCCATAGAACGCCGTCGATTTCACTTTTAAATCTTATTAAACTAGATATTATATTATATCTTTCAACTCAAAGGTAGCGGGCTAATAATAATACAGATGTAAAGAATAATTGTTGCTTCTTACATTGTGAAATTAGGCTCTCAATTCATTGACCCGTTTTTTCGACAGCTTTTACATAGGGTTGGTTTGCACCCCTACTGCAGCAGTACGGGGTGAATCTTGTATCTAGTTTGAACCATGATTATATGATTTAGAAATGTGTAAATTTCACAGCTATACTAGTTGTACCTACTGCAATTGCCATTTTCTTAGATTTTCTGATGATGCAAAACTTCAGATCCTCAAAAAAAGTCCTCAGAATCAATTGTCAGGAGCGAAAGTTGCATAATAATGTATGAAATTATGTCCCAAATCTTTTGAATGTATTGCCCCTATTGTGAGGCCTTCTGGTCATGTGCAAAACTGCCCAATTTGCAACCATGGTAACTTTGATTTGGTCACAAAAATGGTGGTCAGACATGTTGGCTATTTCAATACGCCACCTAGACCTAGTGGAAATGCGGGTACCTAGATTAGTAGATAGAGCTGCACTCCTCCAGTTTCAGATGCTAGCCTTTAAACTTACTACTAGTGTATCAAGCTGTGTAATAGATAGCGGTGCCAAACATGCTTTACGCAGATATGATTGCACATTTTATGCGTATAAACTGTTGCTTTACAAATGCTAAAGCTTCGTGTATTGCTGAATCACCACCATTATGATTATGACTGGCCCGCTTGAGCAAGTTATGACTGACAGTGAGTGACACTACAACCACTCGATTATGGGAGCGGGTATTCTTGTACAAATAACTACTTATGTCTAGAACACATGGATTAAAGGGGCATACATGCTTGTATGGATTGTGGGTGTTGATTATGGACATCTCGAACGACATACGTGCTATATTTGAGAACGTTTACCTGAAAATCAGCGAGTATGTGATTTCTGTCATCCATTGTCGAAACGAAGTCGTTTGACGCATGCACCAAATACAGCTTTGCTTCCGGTTCATTTGGTGTCGCAAAAAGATTTTCTACTTGTTTGATATATTTCAGCATCCATTTCAGCTCTGCGTCAGATGCGTAAACTAACACGTTAGTAACATCGGGGTTTTCACTGAAACTATTTTATTAAGGTCCTTACAATGGAGGATCTACCGGATGGTTACTACTAGGTCAGAGGTGTCACGTGACATAGTTTTGTGATGTAAACAAATGCACGTGCGTCCTATTTCCAGGATGTCGAAGCTTTATCAATATCGGTCAAGAGGCCAACGGTACTGGTTGTAGCAGTGTTACTCTCTAGTTTTTGCTCTTGTGTTAAATCTTTTAATTGGATTTGTGAAATTATGTCACACACTGTATATGTATGCTACCGAATTAGTTGTCGATCATTTGAGCATAGTCACAGGGTCAGGGCACAGCCTCAGGGGGCCAGGCCCATGGCTATAGTATAGGCATGTGACCAAAAGAAAAAGGTTTACCGTATGAAACTCATACCATTGTAAAGAGCGAATGAAATGCTTTTAAATAACACCAAGATCATTCATATTTGTCTAATATTAAGAAAGTTATGAATTTCTATTTAATTAAAATCGCATGGTTTTTTTGTCATGTAATTAAACTGAAACAAAGGGAATGAGTGTGACCCTAAACAATGCAAACTGAATGAAAAAAGTGCATAACTTCATTAGGTTTCATGGTATTTACATGATTTTTGTAATAGATTAAATAGAAGAAAAATTCCATTCTGATTTTGTATTATTAATTGTTTAATTAACTAATTAATCTCAAAGAAACACAAAATATGCCAGAATTGCTTAATTTTCATGATATTTACAAGATTTTTGTCAATCTTTTTGACCCTGACAGAGACTGGATATGAAATAAAGGTTCCTCAAAATTTACAATGTACCTGACTTGCTCTAAATTGGCTTGCTGACTTTAATATTAATTACAGGTGTGTGGAAATCTCAGTCAAGTTGCATATTCCCACATTCCGATTCAAAATTAACCATTTTCGATGCATCAGATTGTGATAATCTTTGGTAGAAACTAAGCAAAGACAGACATAATCAAGTCTATCTACATCTGAGGTCCGTCCAAAATGAATTTGAACAAATTTGAACACTTACAGTGCAGCAAATCTTAACCGATCACAGCATTCTGGAACAAAATCGCAATGACTAATCGTGGGGATTTCCATATACCTAATAGCTATGACCTATGTCATAGACTATGAAAAATATATTTTTCACAAACAGATTCAATATAGTGAATCTTTTATTTACGTCGGACATAGATACAATATTCACCCCTACCCAGAGTAGAGGGGAATGACTGATGTTGCCGACATAGGCCTGATGTTGGTACTATCAGCCGATCAGTGCCGTTCTCCTGTCAATGTGGAGCCATTGTGTTATCCTATCTGGACATTTAACGCAATTATTGAGCATGAATTTGTTCGAATAATTCACGACGATAGAGACAGATATAGTGCAACATATAACTTTTATTACAGGAATCAAGCATTTCATCAGTTTGGTATACACAATTAATGTGTAGAAAATTGTTATAGTACAGGTGATCACGTTTTTCGATAAACATTTTTTCACAGCTCAAAAATATTTAGTTTACTTCAGACAGTATTACTTTGCAAGAATATATTTGTAGAAATAATTACACTTGCTGCTAAACATTTTATTTAATTAATTTTCGGCAGGGTATACTCCCTTTACCGGCAGATTCGACTATGCTACATAAATTCACACATCAAACTTATGGTTAACAATATTATATCTGTTAAGGTATATCAATCCCAGCGCCATTTACTATCTGCCCCTTGTACATTTAAACATTTGAAATTGTTAGCATCACTGTATACTAATAGGGATAAGCCCAACATTATTTGAACAGGTAGAAAAATCTACTTCAAGTAAATTGAAATTTTTTATAGGAGAGTTAGAGCCCTCGAAGATTAAGACCGGCACCTCAGACACTCAGCCAAATAAATTGGAGAGTGTCTGAGGTGCTTCTGAGAACACTTCCCTGCTCACCTACTGGAAGAGCACATTAGATCTCCAGCGACCGACCTCTCGCACCCCTTCCACCGAGGCACCTCCTTTGGTGCTGGCTTGCGCCCCTCCCCTTCTCAGGCTATGGAGTGAGACTGCTGCCGGCTGCGGATGGCCCATCAACTTCAGCGCTCGACGCAATGCCTGCAGCAATGTCGATGCCATGCAGCAGTGGCGCCCCATATAAGTGCAGAAAAGCCAAATCATTGGGACCGACGGTCGTTGCTCTCCTGTACCTATTCCAGGCGTGAACGGGACAGCATAAGGAACCCGGCACACACGGTAACATCACCGTGTACACATCTTGTCCTTCTCTCGCTGTCTTGGAGGAGCGCACTTGTATCAGTAGACTGTTTGACCATACCTTCACATCCGCACCCCGAAGCGCATGATCCACGTCATTGGCCCTCAGTGTAAAGAACAAATACATTGGCGTAAGAAGGTGTAATATGCTATCAGTGTGGCTACAGATAACACATATGCAAATTTACCTGCTTTACTAAATACTTTAATTATTTTTGTAACATCAGTTATTGTCAGGGGTAGTGCCTGTACCGGCACATGCACACTCAACCTCGCTACGCCTTTCTTCATTAGATGCACCACAGGAGTCAAATGCTTCCGTATTACCCCATGCATTAAAACCCACGTTTTGGCTCCACTTGCATAATTGTTAACTGCTCCTGGAGACTTAAGCCTTTTATTTAGATAGACAATATATTTTTTAATATCTTCTCTATTTGGATTGTATACATTAAAGTCTTTTAGAGTTGCAAACCTATCATAACAATCAACCTGATAGTTTTTATTCCTCCAGGTACCAGCTGCTAGTTCTGCTTTTACTATATCAAGGATACTGTTGGACAGATGATACAGGTGACTTAGGAAGAGAGAGGCAAATAAGAACGATCTTCCTAGGTCAAAATAGTATTACAAGTTAATGCTTTTTACTGTGAAGAGATGATTAACTCTAATCTTAGACTAACCTAGTTGTGTACACATTTCATCCCCCTTATGTCTACTCTTTTCTGTTAAATGGTACGTACTCAATGCATCTGCTAGGGTTAACTCCACTCCTGGCTTATGTTTTATTTCTATCTCGCAGATATACTCTGCTGAAAACCTCCATATTTGCCTAGCACATGCACAAAGTATCTTGTCCTTTCCCTTCCCTGATGATAGAACCAATTGCGAAGCTTCATTATCTGTATTTATTATTATTCTAAAGTTGTTTGGTTGGTTTGAAGCTAGAGCATATTGAGCTGCCACCAAATTTAATGCCTCAAGCTGAGCTATGTGCTTTTGGTATTGCTCTGAAAAACTGTAATTTCAAGTAGGCTCCTCCTCCTGTTAGACAGGAGTCGCATTGTATTACCCAATCCTGTACTGGCTCCGGTCGCATGAGGACTAAACCGTTAGCTTTACTCGCATAATCCCTAAAGGAGAAGCCCTTAAAAACTTTAGTATTCTATTCATAAACCTCCTAGCAGGGGTTACACACCTAGATATAAACTGTAATTTCCCTACCAGCTTCTGAATATCTTTTCTTGATACTAGAGTACCTTCCCCCCCCATTTGTTACATCTTTCTAGGACTTCTATTAATTTCTTTTTAGGAATTCTAATTACCATGTCTGTAGTTTTTATCTCAAAACCTAAACAAATTAATAGTGTAGCAGGCTCACATCATTTCTTAACCGCCAATTCTAATCCTAATTCTCCCAGTATTTTAACTATGAATTTATACGCTTCCCAAGCCTTTTCATGTGACCCCTCTACCCCTATAAAATCATCTAAGTAACAGAGTGTAAAGAGCCCGGCTTGTCTCATTAGGTATACAATTGCAGATGTTGTACGCATGAAAGCTAACACTGATGTTCTACACCCAAACGGCAGAGCTATGTCAAAATATAATTTATTATTTGATTTAATTCCAAAAAGTGGTACAGATAATGGGCATGTCCTCAGCTGTTTATATGCTCTCGCTAAATCTATGCTCCATAACACACAGTTCTTTCCTAGCTTAGTTGCCTCTTTTGCTAAATCAAGTATACTTGGTAATTTGAAATTTAAATCCTCTCCCTGATAAACCCCCCTTAAAATACCTGCATTAATACTCCTCCCTCTAGGGAAGCTCAAATCCACTATTATCCTATGTTCAGCTGTATTTTTCTTGGGCCTAGTCATTAACGGGCTTACTTGCCCCCAAGGGACAAACGGTGGAATTTCAAACAGAACTAACATAGCTTTCTTCATTAACACAGTGTCTATGTACTTTTTTATCCAAATTTCATTTCCCTCCTTCTCCTTATGGTTCCTTTCTGTAGATATTGGTGGTTCCTTACCAATATAGTCTGCCGGCCACTCAGACTCCAAATATTCTAATATTATTTTATCTTCATAATGCACTAACTTTCTTCTCCATATATCCATTTAGTCCTGATGGTACCCTTCTTCTAGCCTGCAAATAATTAGGTACTCCTGTCTTCCTTACTTGTTTATAGATCTCTAAATAACCAAATTCTTCGCAATTAATTATATCATCTATTAAAGGCCAGTATTCTAACAATCTACTTTTAAACTCTAACGGTGAAATCTTAATCCTAAAGGCCCTGTCACATTCCGGCATATGGCGGGAGCGTATTGAAAACCTACGTAAGTCGTGCGGGTGCCGGCCTATGATGACCTTCGGTGAACTTTCGGGTGGGTTTGAGCATATGGGGGGACCTATGAGGAGCGTATGGGAGCGTGCTGCAACATTTTTTTACGGTTTTGATTGGCATGTGGAGCGTATGAGGAGCGTATGAATATTTTAGGAGCGTATGAGGAGCGTATGCGAAACCTATTCGCGACCTATGTTATCTCTCCGCGGTCCGCCGCTTGGTGGCTCCTGGGTATATATAGCCTGGAGCAACAGGCTCCCCTCACTCTGCCACCATGCCTGCTAAGAGGAACACTGCTGCTGCTGCTGCTTCTGCTAATACTACTACCAGTACTACTGCTACTACACCAGAGCTGCTGTAACTACAGGAGGACTAGGCCGTGGGAGAGGCAGAAAGAGGCAGACTTTGTTACAATGCTCTCCATCACCAGCCTCCTCACCTGCCTCGCCACCTCGCCACTCTCCACACCACTCTCCAGAACACCACTCTCCACAACACTACTCTCCAGAACACCACTCTCCACAACACCACTATCCACTGGAGGAGCTGGAGATGGAAGTGGAGAGGTCGATGACGCAACGCTGGCGTCCCCGCTCCAGCTCGCCATCTCATGCCTCTCGGGGCAGCTCAGGGGCGTCGTCCGCTGCCTCCGCCGCCACCACCGCCTCCAACGCCTCCACCAGCACTGGTGGCATCTGCGCGTCAAAGAGACGGCGGGCCAAGAAGAGCGACTGTTCTCTGTCGGTCTTCAAGGAGGATCAAATGTTGGACTTCCTCCAGGAGAACCCCATCATGTGGAACATGACGCTCACGGATTACCGCCACTCAGACAGAAAGGCCAAGATGTGGGAGGACCAGGCGACACTTCTGGGGACCACAACAGTCCATCTCCAGAAGTGGTTCAAGTCGCTCAGGGACACGAACACGTGGCTCCAAAAGAAAAAGAGCGGGGACGGAGCCGCTGACCTGTCTGAGCGGGAGCAGTGGATCCTGCGCAAGTTCGGGTTCCTGCGGTCCGTCGTCCGTCACCGACCGGAGCCCTGCAGGAGTGTAAGTACATAATCTTTTATCGTTCTGACAAGTGCGGCCATTAGTATTCTTCTAAAACCGCTCGTATTCTAAGTTTGTTATGTTATGCTTTTGTTGTATTTATGGTTGTTTGTTTTTTTGTTTGTTGTGGTTTTACGTCCTTGCAACATCTAATATTCTAGTAATTTGTTAATGTTATTTATTTCTTTAATGTTGAGTTGTGTAGTTGTTCTTAACTCGAGATATTGACAATAGATGTATCGTGATATAATCGTTATAAATCCATGTTTGCATTTAACGTTAATTATTTTTGCTTTATATATTTTTGATTTACTGTTGACTTGTCGTGTCTTTTGTCGAAATATCAATTTGCATTCATGTTACTTATGTTATGTTATGATTTTGTCTTGCAGTTGGCCACTCCTGTCACGGCTCCACAGCTCGATCTCAGCATGGAGGAGAATGTCGGGACCGATGTGGAGGTGGCGATGGACGAGGATTTTCCACCCACTCCTCCCGCTACATCCCAAGAGCGGGGAAAGGGGAGATGGAAGCGATCTGCCCCAGTCGACAACAACCTCCTCGCTGCCATCCATAAGAGGTTCGATGAGTCTGCCGACATTCTCAAGGTGATGCAGCCGCCTCCTCCTCCACCGAAGGTAATGAAGCGAGTGGCATTCGCCAACTATGTGCGGGACATGATCCTCACGATGCCAGAGGAGCGGTTTGTGTCCATTTGCGGTGCACTCAACCGCATGGTGTCGCACCATCTGGAGGAGGAGGAGGAAGGAACATTTGTGGCACCGGTGGTTCGTGTGGCTGCTCCTGCACCTGCTCCTGCACCTGCTCGTGTGTCTGCAAGTCAGGCATACCAGCCTCAACCTCACCAGTGGACTCACCAGCCACCACCGGCATCACCATGGGCTTCGCAGACACACGAGTATGTGGAGCGCTATATAGGCAGCCGCACATTCTTCATCAGCCACAGCCACACCCGCCTCTGCCAAGTCTTCTGCCTCAGCTTCTGCCTCCAACCTCCGTGGGTCACGAGGCCACCGCAGCTCCGCTGGTGGTACAGCCGTCACCACCGCACACCGCACAAGTACGGACATTAGTAATGGTGGCGCACACGAGGGGCTCTCCTGTAGTTGTGGTGCGCGGGGGTGCTCCGCCCACTGTGGGTCCGCCATGGCCAGGGACTTGCGCTGCCGCAGACATCGTGACTCCGACACGCGGCGACCCCCAAGTGAACTTGTCTGGGTCGGCCAGCCCGGAGGGACTCTTGAACTTGTCAGTGTTATCCGGGATATCTGGCATGTTGGGGTCCAATTTGGACTTATTCGCCTCATCGTCAGCCACACAGTCGCCAGCTGATGCCAACGGCAAGGGAGAGAAGTGATTGTAATATGTGTATATATGTGTATATGTAGTCTTAGTTTGTATTTATCTTTGTACATTTGTATGTATATTTGTATATATATTGTATGTTTATATATTGTTTGTACATTTATATGTCAAGATGTTTCAATAAATAAATATACTGTCACTTTTAATTTTTGTGTCCGTGTTCAGTAAAGGCATGCCTTCATTTAATTGCTATATATTAATGTACAATTAACATTAAAATTAAAACATAAATAAAAACTTTAAATTTATAATATTTATGATAATGTTTCTCCTTCCCCTTTCTCCCTTTCCTCCTTCTCTCTATCTCTCTTTCTCTCTCTCTATCTCTCTTCCTCCCTCTCTCTATCTCTCTTCCTCTCTCTATCTCTCTTCCTCCCTCTCTCTATCTCTCTTCCTCCCTCTCCCTCCATCTCTTCTCTCCCTACCTCCCTCTATCTCTTCTCTCCCTCCCTCCCTCTATCTTTTCTCCCCCTCCCTCCCTCCCTCCCTCTATCTCTTCTCCCCCTCCCTCCCTCCCTCCCTCCCTCTAACTCGTCTCCCCCTTTCTGTCTCTGTGTCACTCTATTTTTCCCTGTGTTCTTAGTACGTATGTAAAAGATTAATTCATGTAAAAAGAGAGGAGATTCATTACAATTACATTAACTAGATGACTTTAAATTAGGGAGCGAAAGAACGTAACAGACATGTAAAATTGTGTTTTCATATCTATAAAATGATATCATTTATTTTATACTAGACATATAAACATATTAGCATCTCATATAACAGGAGACATGTCACAACATCACAGACATGTTTGCAAAAACAGTAGACAGACACAGCGCATACAGACTGATCAAATGTTTTGTCAGATCATCCTGTCTTGCCATGACAGTGCTCCGGCAGGTGAGATGACCCAGTCTTTAATTAGATTGCGCTGTTCCTTTCCTAGCTTGGATGCAGTGTTGGGGTTAGAAGGTACAACGTTAATGTCAGGAAGGTTGTGGCCCTCTCGCCAACCTCCAGGCACAAAGTTGTTGTTGGCTGTCTCGGGACGATCCAGCTGCATGTTCTGTAGCGCTGGGTAGCGTGTCCTCATGAGGTTGTGCAGAACAATGCACGCCTTGACGATGATATTCATGTTGGAGGGGTGGTGCTGCATAGTCGTCAGCAGCACTTGGAAGTGGTTGGCTAGAATGCCAAAGGCATTCTCCACCACTCTCCTAGCTCGGGAAAGCCGGTAGTTGAAGAGTCGCTCGTCATTGGTCAAGCCCCTCTTGCCGTACGGCTTCATCATGGTCGGCCGCAGGGCCAAGGCGTCGTCACCGATCAGAAAATACGGCACATCCTTCTGGCCGTGGACGAGCAGTTCAGGGTTCGGAAAGCCGATGATGCCACCTTCTGTGCCCGCCTTCAGCTCGGAGGCGTTGTAAATCTGGGCATCGGACGCGGAGCCCAAACCGCCAATATCTGCCCAGATAAATTTGTAATCCGCATCTACAAGCGCCAACAGGACCATGGAGAAAAAGCCCTTGTAGTTGTAGTAGAGCGACCCACTCTTTGGAGGGCACCGGCAGGCGATGTGCTTCCCATCCAGAGCGCCACAGGTATGGGGGAAGTTCCACCTCTCTGAAAAGAGGTCCGCGACGGCACGCCACCCTTCTGGAGTCGTCGGACACGTCATGACCTCGTCCATGTACTCATCGACGATGGCCTTACAGACTTCCCGCACTATCAGCGACTGTGTGTTGTGGGGCACCCTCCACCCAAACTTCATGGAGGAGTATTTTGTGCCAGATGCCAGGTGCCGCAGAGTAAGTGCTATTTTCAGTGCTGGCTCGAGCAGCACCCTGAATGTGGTCCGTTTTTTGGCGATCCTCGGTCCCACTCGCGCCACAATCTCGTCAAACAACTGGGGAGGCAGCCGCATGAAGTTCACAAACGACGCGGTGTCCTCGCTGCGGAGCTCGACCATCAGCTTGTCGAACAAGCCAAACTGTGGCCGCCTCCCAATCCAGGGTCTGACCCACACTGATCGTCGCCGCCGCTCCCTCCTCCTTCGCCTCTCGATACGGGATGCCAGAAGAACCATGAGGTATAGAGTAAGCTCATGGTGATAAAGGGCAACTCTGTAGAAAAGCTGGAACTGTACTTGCAGTGCCTGGGCATCCATCCTGTATGAGCAGCAGAGCAGGAATGACCGAAGGAATGGCGTGGGTCGCCTTTATATACCGAGACCATAGGTCGGGCATACGCCGCCATATGCTACGCATACGCTTTTCATACGCTATGAATACGCTCTCATATGCAACTCGTAGGTTCTGCGTACGCTGCATATGCCCGAGATACGCCCGTGACGCAAGTTGAGCGTACGAGTAGCGTGCGGCGGCATACCCCTAGCATACACCGGCGTATCCCCAGCGTACGAGGAGCGTATGCCGGTGTATGCGAAGCATATGAGTAGCGTAAGAACCATACGCCCCCGTAGGTCGAGATTTTTTTAGCATGCACAAAAGAATTTGGACGGACGGACGGGAGAAAGCATATGGCGGTGTACAGCCGCATAGGCCAGCATAAGCCGGCACATGACGGCCTATGCGGAGCGTATGCGGAGCATATGCAGAGCGTATGCGGAGCGTATGCGGAGCGTATGCCGGCGTATATGACGTAAAGCGCCTACGCCGCCGTGCGCTCCCGCAAATAACCCTAATGTGACAGCCCCTTTAGCTTCTCTACCTTTTTTGTAATGTCTCTTCCATCTATAATTTCGAAAGCTTCATCTAATACTTCCCCATCCAACTTTTCACTACCCACCTCCAAATCTTCGTCTAATACCCTTTCTTCTACTCTGTTAACTTTATCACTATCTACATTACACACATCTTGTGCTGTGCGCTACCAGGCCATCTCATGGAGGGGTGTGCACTGAATGCCAGATGTACAGTGTGCGGGGTCAACCACACCTCGCGAGACCCCCGCTGCCCAGAGAAGTGCAGGCTCAACCCCGCTCCCCCAAAAAACCAACTTCCCCCCACTCCTGCCAACCCGAAACCCAACTCCACACCCACACATCCCACCCCTCCTCTTCCTCCACCCACACCCACCGCACCCCAGCAAAACCACACACCGCCCACACACACAATTCATCGCCACACAAACCCCCAGCCGGGGCTGGGGGTGCTGCGGCCGAAGCCACTCGGGGCCGGGGCGACATCAACAGTGGAGGGGATTGCGTGGCGCGGGCCGCTGTGCACCTTACGGTCTGTCAGTGGGCGTTCCATGGGTCGGGACAGGGTAGCGCGGTGGGGCGTGGTTGGCTCGTCCTCCCGCCGACGCGCTAAAAATCCAGGTGCGAGTTCCTCCCAGGGCGGTCCCTAGATTTTTTGGAGAAACAGCTCGCCTCAGTATGGTTTGTGACAATTCTACGCATGTACGCACAGTAGCCGCACACGTGCACCATTTTTTGGGGGCCGGCTCCATGCGAACCGCCCTTCACCGCCTTGTCGCATGAGGTGGGGTCTTTGTTCCACGCCGGGCATGGGGCGCCCATCGCGGCCCTATCGTACTGGCCGCGGGAGTCGGCTCCGGCCTTCTGCTGCTTCCCAGGCTGCTGGTGATCGGCTGAGGTGGCCGTAGTCGCGGGGGCGTGGTTCGCCATCGCAATTATTTCGATCCGCACCGCGTTGATCGCAGCTTTGTCCTTCCAGCCGTTCGGTAGTCTGCCGTCCGCTATGCGCGTAAACACTTCCTCCGAATATCGTCTGACCACGGGCCATGCCAGGGTACAATTGTCCTGCGCAACCATCTCCTGGTGGTTGGACAACGCCACCAGGCCGCTCGCCGGGAATGCGAGCTGGTGCTCGAGCCGTTTAAGGCCCAGCGCATACTCCCCCCGAGTCGCCTCCCCTTTCTTAACTGCCTTGCCCTCATCCCCACGCTCCACAAGGTCATAAGGGAACAAGTATTTATTAGAGATACTTTCTTTTATGAGCGTGAGCCTTGCCGTCCGCCGCCGCGACGATGAGGCGGTCCGCCCCTCTCGTAGTCGCCTTCGTCGTGTTGTCGGCGGCATGCGACGTGCCGGCCGGGGGCGTGCGCAGTGTCTGGTCGCTGGGAGCGTTGTCGGGGCGGGGTGGGGGACGGGGAGGACCAGACGCTGACCGGGCTTGCATGGGCGGTGTGTCCTGGCTGGGATCCGTTTCGGCTCCTCACCGGTGAGTGCGATCGGGCCTGGCTGTGTCAGTGTCGTTCCTCCGCCGGGAGCCGGGGGCGCATCAGCAGGTTGCCTGGCGTTGACGGAGGTGTTGCCGGCGAGTCCGGGCGGCTTAAGCTCACGGCTGCCACCACCATTGCCGCGGTGGCTTCCGCGAGCACCTTGCTCTGCGCTGCCATTACCGCTCTTTGCTTGGCCGCCTCCCTCCGCTGGTCGGCCGTTTATCTTTCTAGGATGCCCCACCGCCTTTCAATGGCGTCGATGGACGCCTGCATCCGCACAAGCCCGTTGGCTTGCTTAGCCTTCGCCGTCGGTTTCCGTGCGCGGGCCGATTGCCGGGACGGCGGCGAGTGCCGGGTTGGCGGCGTGGGTGGCTGCGGGGACCCACCACCATCTTGCGAGTCGGTTGGCTCACCCGGGTCGGCGAGTGGCGTGGCAGTCGCCTTCCTAGTGGCGCCCCTAGCTGGGCGGCCTCTAGGTGCTGTGGCTCTGTGGGTTCTTTGCATGTTGTTCGATGCCATGGGTGCCTTTTTAACTGTTTTAGTGCTTTTTGACATGGGTGAATCATGGGTGGAAGCGGGAGTGCAAGACATAAAATCGATACAGGATGAGTCTGGAGCCCAAATGCAGGTCAAGCGGGGAGGGGAGAAGGAGGACGGAGCACACGTTGTTTGGAGACGTGAGCGTCTCGGGCCTCCCACCGGATCAACCACAATTCGGAAATCATGGGCCCATGATGCAATACAAAGTATGGACATTTATTATAAATATGCCACCACAGATCATATACCTGTAGGTATTGTGATATATGCGTAATAGACGTCCAGACACGTGGGTAATATATGCTAATGAGATGCATGATGTTCTAGACAGTGTGTTAGACAAAGGAGTATGTAAATGAGATGACGTCATGGAAAGTTTAACCGGCGGTTGAGTGAGCTCTGGACGGGAATAAACCATTCAGTATCCAGAAGTCAAAGTGTTCAGACATTGTACTTTCACGGGTATGACCTTGAATATAAATAATGTACCTGATATGTCAGACTACAAACAGCTGCAATAAATGCAAATTAGACTGGTCCAGAATAAAACAAGATGAGATTAACTAGTAGCAGCCTGCCAGATCTGTGCCCATCAACCTGAAAAATGCTCAGATTTTGCCTTACTTTACACAAGGATTTCATCAGAACCACTGCATGGATTACTAGCATTTTCATACTGAACTGAAGTCCGTTCATTTATCTTTTAAATGAGTGCTCCATTGTATTTCTTGCTTGAATGTCGAAAAAGTGTTTGTTTGATACAAAGTTGTACCATATGACAAAAACTATGAATGCTGGCACTGTAATATGTTGTGGCACCAGAGCTAAAAATGTATTTGCCTCTTCCCATCGCTCCGCGTGCTTTCCACACATATACCACACATCTATATTTAGTATCACAAAAACCGCATTGAGCTAAGCTACACACCAGTATATATTTCGCTAGAATTGGTGGAGATGTGACAGAGATTTTGCAGAATGTTTGATATAATGGTTGGTTTTCATCAAATTTCATAAAAAAACACAACAAAATAACACTGTAGTATTGGGTACCAAAAGAAAGAGCAACATTTAAACTTTAAAACAGCCTAGGTGGTCACTGTATTTACACGCTGTCGAGGTCAAGGTCATGAACCTTTCCACGCATAGTCTCACGAGACACAGCAATGTCAACAGTGAGTTGGGGTGAGAAGCATGGCTTCCGACAGTAGCACAAGTGAAGAAATTCGAGATTATTGGACATTTAACAAAGAAATCTACCCAAACATTATTATGAAACATGTTAAAACATACTTAGGTAACCCATGGTCAATTAGAATTATCCTGATACAGTCTCTCTTAGGGAAAATGTGGTTAGTTAACGTAAGTGTTTCGATCGAAACAGATGAAATGGGACAAAGTTGATTTTGCCAGGTCAGTGGAAAGAAGTCAAATTCTCGTCTAAATTTTTCAAGCACCCAAAGACTAATGAGTAGGTCTATTTCAACATGCTTTAATATACTATATGAATTTTTGTTGGCATTGGATGGTAAAGGATTTACTCAATATTCGGTTAAAAAAAACATCACTCTAGTAAACCAGAAGTGGCCAGTGTTGTTTGCTTTAGATTTCAGAGTGTGGTGCATTCGTGTTTAGAAGCTGATGTGAATGGATATTAACTCAAACCAATGACATTCACATTAATTATAATATAATTACATCTTCTCATAACATATTTTTAAAAGTTAGTTTGTGTGAGAGTGAAAATATCTGCTTGTTTGTGTTAGTTTATAAGTTTTTGTTGAACCAAGACTTAAAATCATTTTGTTTTGCATTGGTTGTTCATAACAATACCTAAATGCTAAATTTATTATGTCTGCCTTCTCTATTGGTTGAAATTAACTACTTATTTACAATTATACATACATATATAACTGGAACTCGAAGCAGAACATAACATGTCATTTTTAATGTTGTAAGTGTTAAAAAGATAGTGGTACTTTTAGAGCAATGGAAAGGAAACCTGGATCAACCTTTCTTATATGTAATGTTTTCAGAGACTTTTCATGCAGTTCATTCATTGACCAACATTTTTTTTAATATAAATTCTTTTTAACAACAGTAGTCCCAATAATTTTAACTATTTATTTTAAAGGCAGTGGCACAACTAGGAACTATGTTCATTCACATCATGGAGAGCAGGTAGATAAGCATCGCTTTTCTGGGATCCTTTCTGTCTGTAAGGAATGTGTATGCATTTATTGTATCACCTCAGTTTATTGTAAACATACCTTGCAGAGAGTTAAAATAAAAGAATTGAATTGATAATCAAAATTTCAACCAAATCCATCAAGTACTTTTCAAGTTAAACTCAATTAAGAATGTCCGCAACTGCCAAAATGGCTATTTTCCCAAATTTAGGGCACCATATAATCGTTAAATATGATTTGATCGCCATGAAAAAAAAGAGTTATGCTCTCTGTATACAGGTCATTCTAAATTATTGATAATGACACTTACTGGATAGTTTGGATTGGAGTACTGTTGAGTCAAAGTCGGCATTTTATGGAATTACCATGTAATTGAACAAATGCACATTTGGGTAATTTCCCCTTTTTGAGAGGGCACCATTATCATATTTAATGGATGCTTGCTTAGGAAATTTGTGTGCTACTTCTCTATGTATAGATAAAGATGATCCTCATTTTTCAGGATTTTCCTTTGCTATTTCATGGTGTGGTTGGGTGCCAAAATTGGCTCATTTAATTGAGGTTTACATGATTTTTAGGAGTGCTACAATTTCTACCTTCAAAAGGCGATAACTCAAAAACGTTTTGAGCTATTAAAATAACTGTTTTTAAATTCTGTTTGTATTGATTTCTTTAAATAGACCTAAATCCACAGTTTAGAAATGATATTAAAATTTTGGTTGCCACTACCCAGATAGCACACAGCCGTCAGGCCGACGTCGGCTATTGGTCGCACCATCGCCGCCTACTTTCCACCGTCGGGCCACCGTCGGGCTGGCAGTGGTGGTCCGACGTTGGTTTTCAATCCCTTTCCACATTTGAGCCACCGTCGGGCTGACGGTGGTGGTTCGCTGCTGGGTTTCAATCTTTTGCACATGTGGGCCAACGTCGGGCCGACGGTGGTGTCCCGCCGCTGGGTTTCAAACATTTGCACATTTGGGCCAACGTCGGGCCGACGGTGGTGGTTCGCCCCTGGTTTCCATTCATTTTCCATATCTGAGCCACCGTCGAGCCATCGTCGGGCCGACGGTGGTGGGCCGGCGCTGGTTTCCATTCATTTTCCACATTTGGGCCACTGTCTAGCCACCGACGGTGGTGGTGCGCGCATGCGCAGTTCTTTAAATTTGGTGTCCGGCTCGAGTCGCCAGCGGAACACATGCGATCATTGAGCAGCGTTCTTTTTCTACAAATAACTCCAGAAATCGCAGGAACTTTAAGGAATTATTTAACAGGTTTGTTTATTAATATGTGTAGATTATTTTATAAAAGTTTTGTCATTTATTACGACGTATTAATGGAATTATTCGTGTTAATACGATTTGAATTATCCGGTACAGTTTGTTGACTTCGACTTTGAGTCACCATGCAGTGGAGGACGTGCGATCGTTGAGCAGCGTTCTTTTTCTACAAATAACTCCAGAGATCGCAGGAATTTTAAGGAATTATTTAACAGTTTTGTTTATTAGTATGTTTAGATTATTTTGTAAAAGTTTTGTAATTTATTACGACGTATTAATGGAATTATTCGTGTTAATACGATTTGAATTATCTGGTACGGAATGTTGATGAAGCACCGTCATCTTGGTTTTTTCCGGCAAACGCCGTACGTATATTGTGTCGGGCCTACGTAGGCCTGACACAATATATTTATTCAAGATTAATAGAAAACCTTATAAATTTAATATAATCTTTTTGGTAAAGATGTTTTCTACATGTGTACCAAGCGATTTGTTAATAGGTTGTGTGGTTTTAGAGATATTTCACTTTTCACTAACCCTAACCCTAACCATAACCCATACAGAAAAAGTGAAATATCTCTAAAACCACACCACTTAGAAACAAATAGCTTGGTACACATATAGAAAACATCTTTACCAAAAAGATTATATTAAATTTATAAGGTTTTCTATTAATTTTGAATAAATATATTGTGTCGGGCCGACGGCTGTGTGCTATCTGGGTACCTAATGAGATTCATAAATATAGTGTAAATACTGAAACTCTCTTGCAAAATTTTAAAATACCCACAGATGCTCTAATGTGTAGAGATGTGCATTGTAAGGTTTCTCAACATGCAGATGAATTGTGTAGTTTTTATGAAAACATTGTAAAGGCCCTTAAGCTGGCAAGTAAGCCATTGTATAATTTCCCTAAATGTAACACTCAGTGGCATCCAGGGTGGAATGTACATGTAGCAGACCTTCACAAAGCTGCAAGAGAAGCCTTCTTACTGTGGAAGGAACATGGTAAACCCAGCCAGGGTTGTATTTCTGAAATGAAAAAGAGGACAAATTCCCATTTTAAATATGCTTTAAGATACATTAAATACAATGAGGATGCTATGAGGAGAGATGCCTTAGCCACTAAGCTGCAGAATAACAATGTAGAAGAGTTCTGGGGCCATATGCATGATTTCTGGTTTAGCTGGATTTCTGGTTTAGTGCCGAAAAGTCACTATGCATGGAGCAGTGTTAGGCCTAACACCACAAGCTTAAACTAGGTTACGGTAAACCCGTTCCATAGCTGGTTTACAGGTGGTGTTAGGTACTGATTAGGGCCAAATCTATTCAATGCTGTCATATTTAACAGAGTTACATAGTCAAATAGTGAAATTTTATTAAATTGACCCTAAAATCGAAGCGAGATTAATGCTGCCGCCGCAACGGCGGCGATATTAATATTTTTGAAACGACGAATGTAAGTAAACAAATCGCCGCCGCATGGATGTCGATATCCATACTGTCCAACGTCAACTAAACATGGCCGCTGCCGCCGCCGTATCGGCGGCAATATACTAGGCCCACATCTATTAAATGCTGTCATATTTAATAGAATTACATATGCCATAAGTGAAATTTAATCGAATTAACCCTAAATTCGAACCGATATTAACGCCACCGCCGCATTGGCGGCGTTATTCATATTGTCGAATCGAGGGATTTCCCAAATCTATAAATAACTTCATGTTTAGCTATAATCAAAGTGTTACTCGCTCCTGCATACCGCTTGACATATTTCCTGACCTCAGTGATAGCTAAACGGTATCAGGCTGTAACACCAAAAGCCGCCCATGCATATGGGCCCTGGAAAGAGGTCAAATTGATAGACAATAGTAAAACACCACTTTCCAAAATTATTGAAGATGTGGTAGGATGTGAGAAGATAGCCGAGCTCTGGAAAAATAATTATAAAGAGTTATTTAACTGTGTATGCAGTAATGTTGATAGTGTTACATTTAATGTCAAAATTTGTAATGATATAAATGTTGGTACTAAGGAAATCAGGGATGCCATATTAAAACTTGATAGTAACAAGACTTGTGGTGCTGACAATATTTATGCAGAGCATCTCAAATATGCAGTTTTTTCCATGTTAGCTATGTGCCTCACAGGCTTTCTCATACATGGAACTCTGCCTGATACTATGATCTCTGTTATTCTTGTACCAGTAATTAAGGACAAAATGGGAAGGATTAACAGTAAGGATAACTATAGACCTATAGCACTTGCTAGTATTTTGTCAAAAATATTTGAAAATGTACTGCTAGATAGACTGGAGTTGTATTTAAAAACAAATGATAATCAATATGGCTTCAAGCAAAAGCATGGGACAGATATGTGCATTTGTGCTCTTAAGGAGATTATGCAGAAGTAGGCCTATCATTGTTTAAATTCTACTATGTTTTTGTTTTTTCTTGACACCTCTTAAGCGCCTGTCACACCTTACCGGATTGATTACCGGATACAAACGGACAAAGAATTTTCTAGTCCGGTGGTGTTCAGTATCAAAATGTACCGAAATGTGTCGAAATGTTGCGCTTTCCGCCGGATGAAACGGACACTAAATGGACTAGGAATGTACATTAACGAATACCCACCGGACGATAACCAGATGGCAACCAAATGTCAAACGGACGGACCGAACATTAACAAATAGCCACCGGACTGTCACGGATGCACTGAAAAAACCGACAGACTGAATTCCCCCAACACTGTCAATGGACTATTCAGGAAGCAAACCAGAGACATAACGGATGGGTACCGGACATGAAACCGACAAAACGGACTTAAAACAGGCACCAACCGTACATGTCAGTCTGGTGTCGCAGTTTCAGTTCCCAGCAGTTTCAGTTCACACAAAAGCATCTGCGCATGCATCAAAGCATTGTCTGTGCATGTGTCAACATTAGCCCGATTTAAACCATCGCCGATCGCCGTAAATCGCTGTCACTATAGTGTCAGTGTGACTAACCTTATAAATCTAATATAATCTTTTCGGTAAACATGTTTTCTATATGTGTACCAAGCGATTTGTTTCTAGGTGGTGTGGTTTTAGAGATATTTCACTTTTTCTGCATGAAGATTGCTCACGAACATTGACAATGCATTGAGTTTGGTGGTACGCGCAGTGCAAAACATTATTCAAAATTAATAGAAATCCAGAACCCTAACCATATCAATTTAATATAATCGTGTTGGTAAACATGTTTTCTATATGTGTACCAAGCAATTTGTTTCTAGCTGGTTTGGTTTTAGAGATATTTCACTTTTTATGTGTGAAGATTGCTCACAACCATTGACAATGCGCAGACGATGCCGTTAGATGTTGACACATGCGCAGAAGCAATTGTGGGAACTTCAACTGCTGGGAACTGAAACTGCGACACCGGCACAAGTTTTGTGCATGTTCAAAACTTGCCACCGTACACCACCGGACAAATAATGGACACGCCGGACCCCAACCATATATAAACCGTACATTGCCGTATTTCACCAGACAGTGTACGGTTTCTATCTGGTTCCTCAATCCGGTGATGTGTGACAGAACCTTAAGGCATTTGATAGAGTCAATCATGCAAAACCGTTTGAAAAACTAGTGCAGCATGGCACTCCAGGCTATCTCATCAGGATATTAATATTTTGGTATTCGCAGCAATCAATGGTAGTCAGGTGGGGTGATGCCATGTCAGAACCCTTCCAAGTCAGTATATAATGGTGTACATCAAGGAGGGATATTAATTGCCCCCCTATTTATTTAATATTTTTATGAACGACTTGTCGAAAAGGTTAAATCAGTGTAAAACTGGATGTGTTAATGGATTATTACTTCTAAATCATCTTATGTATGCTGATGACTTGGTAATATTCTCACCAGATAGCAGTGGACTGCAAATGCTACTTAATATATGCTCTGTGAGGAATAAATTAAAAGAAGGATAACAATAGCCCGAACAACATTCTCCAAAATGTATAGAGTGTTAACATCAAGTAAGATATTAATACAAACAAGGAAGCGTATTCTTCAGTGTTATGTGTGGTCGACTCTAATGTATGGGGCTGAGACATGGACAATCTCTAAGAAAATGTACAAACGTTTAGCAGCATTTGAGATGTGGACTTATCGAAGGATGATGAAAATATCATGGACAAAGAAGATCACCAACAAAGAACTTCTCAGAAAAATTAAAAATAAGAAAAGCTTGTTTGCCACTTTAGAGACAAAGAAACTGATATATTTTGGCCACATCATTCGTCAGAGTTCAATATACCGTACATTGTTGGAAGGGAAGGTGAATGGCAGCAGAGGGAGAGGGAGACCAAGAACATCATGGTTTACAAATATTTCACAGTGGACAGGCTTTAATTATTCACAGTCTATCAGAACAGCACACCATCGGGATAAGTGGAGAACCATTGCATCCAACCCTCGACTAGAGGATGGAACTATTGATTGATTGATATGCTCTGAATATGGCATAGAAGCTGATATCAAATACAATCCTATTACAAGTATGGTGATCCGGACATAGGAAGCCCGAGACAGGTTATGCAAATGTTCTTGAGCAGGTCAGTCAACCTCGTCCACGTCCGCAGAGGGGCCCGGAAGGACCTGGGAGGAGGTAGGCCCGGGAGCCGACCCCCACGCAGTGGCCTACAACAAGAGGGTGGGTGGGTGCAGTAAATCCATTGACGTGAGGATATGAGGCCCGAATGCAGGTCACAGGAAAGGGCGGGAATGAGGGGAGGTTCGGAGAGGGCCTGGTAGGGGGCGTCTCGGGCTTCCCGCCGGTTCAACCACAATTCGGAATTATGAGCCGATCCGGACAGAGGAAGCCCGAGACGGAAGTGGGAGTGATAAGGGAGGGTTTATTCAGGAAACAGGTACAATATAAAAAATCGGGGTAGTACAGGTTATGCAAATGTTCTTGAGCAGGTCAGTCGACCTCATCCACGTCCGCAGAGGGGCCCGGAAGGACCTGGGAGGAGGTAGGCCTGGGAGCCGACCCCCACGCAGTGGCCTACAACAAGAGGGTGGGTGGGTGTGGTAAATCCATTGACGTGAGGATATGAGGCCCGAATGCAGGTCACAGGAAAGGGCGGGAATGAGGGGAGGTTCGGAGAGGGCCTGGTAGGGGGGCGTGTAGGGCTTCCCGCCGGATCAACCACAATTCGGAATTATGAGCCGATCTGGACAGAGGAAGCCCGAGACGGAAGTGGGAGTGATAAGGGAGGGTTTATTCAGGAAACAGGTACAATATAAAAAATCGGGGTAGTACAGGTTATGCAAATGTTCTTGAGCAGGTCAGTCGACCTCGTCCACATCCGCAGAGGGGCCGGAAGGACCTGGGAGGAGGTAGGCCCGGGAGCCGACCCAAAGCACAAAGCCAAGGCTCTCGGGGAATCCGCGGTCACCTGACGGGGCACGTACGCGTGCACCGCGTCAGACTCCCAGGTACCCTGGGCCATGATGGTGGAGAGGTCCACCCCCCTCGAGGCGCAAGCCTGCGCAGCACCTCGGCGGAGCCCGTGCAGGGTGAACTCCGCGGCGCGAGGCACGGTCGGCCGCGCCCAGGGCGGCCCGGCGGAGGGGGGTGACGTCCCGAGGAGTGAGGGGGACGCCGACGCGGGCGAGGAAGGCCGGGGCGTCACCCGGCGCAGGCAGCAAGTCGAGGGCGCGCCACCAAGCCCGGGCTGGGCACAGAGGCGATCTGGCTAGGGCGGGCACGAAGATCGAGACGGCCTGCGCCGGGGCGTGGATGGTCTTGGAGGACGTGACACGGCTGGACGTCATCCCTGCGCAAGGTGTGAGGCCCCCCCCACGGGGCGTGGGTAGGGGAGAGGATGTTCGATTGCCTCAGGAAGCTGAAGAAGGCGATGATGGTTGCTGCCCAGGGGGCAACCCCTAGGTGCCCCTGGGCGCGCATGTGCCTGTAGATGAGGGGAAGCATGTCGGGGGTGATGGGCGGAGCGCGGCGGGTGGGAGCCGCGAAGAGGCGCTCACAGCCGCGTCTCACCCGCGGCGCGAAGGAGGCGTCGAAGGGCACGACATCCCCCCCCCCGCCTCCCAGACCCAGGAGCGGGCCCCCGAGAAGGCATTGGCAACGGAGGCGGGAGAGGGCAGCAGGCGGTGCAAGTGGGCGATGAACTGGCCGACGTTGTAGGGGGCGGGGGGGGGGGGGGCCAGGTGGTCGACTCCCCGCTCGACGGCGAACTCCAGGTACCGCCTGGCGTGTCGGTCGTGATTGCACCAGGTCCCGGGCGCAAGGGCGGTGCGGTGGAGCGTCATCAGGTGCTCGTGCGCGCGTGCGCCGTAGTCTGCAATGTCAAAGGTCATGGGTGAAAATATCCGGCGAGTGCCGTACACGTAACTTACAGTTCCCCCTACTACGGCATTCTTTACGGTCTGTGTCGAGGGCAACCCGGGAGTAGTGCGCGTGGCCCAGGGCATCCGTGAGGACCAGGTCGACACCGGGCTTGTGATGGACGGTAATCTCGAAGGACCCAAGCGCCGCGAGGAGCCATATCTCGCGGGCGCGCGCGCCGAGGGTTGGGTCGATGGCGCGGCCGGACTCGAGGGCGCTGGCCGAGGCGGCATTGTCAGTGTTTATGATGATCTGGTTTCCGCCCGGGGCGTCGGGCCCGAGGGCGCGCACCGCGAGGACGAGGTTCACGGCCTCCAGTTCATGAATGGAGGGGTAGGCTGCCATCATCTCCTGGTCGTAGGCCTCGGAGAAGCAGGCATTGGCGGAGAAGGCGCCACCGCCGGTCATGCAGGAGTCGCATTCGACGATCCAACGGAACCAGCGGACGTCTTTCGTGAGTTCCGAGTCGATGTCCACGGCACCCGCGGCAGGGGCCGCGCGGAGGCTCCAGAGGATCTGCCCCATGAACTTGCGCGCCGCGACTATGCACGTGCTCACGTGCGCCAAGCGGCCGACGAGGCTCTAGAGGGCTTTCCTGGTGAGAGTGGGGCGGACGAGCCAACGCTCGCACTCCCCGATGACGTCGTCCAACTTGTTGTCGGGTATGCGGGGGACCATGGCCACCGTGTCGAATTCAATCCCCAACCATGTGAGGGGGACGGTTGGGGGGCAGCATTTGTCGGCGGCGAGCTCGAGGCCAAGGGAGGCGCACACCTCCCGGTGAGTGTCGAACACCCGCATCGCATCGAGAAAGGAAGCCTCGCACCCGACGAAGTCATCGACGTAGACAGTCGTGTAGAAACCGCGGCAGCCCATGATCCAGGCCACCGCGGTGGTGACCCTGATGCAGGCTGCGCGGGGGGTCCTGCACCCGATGGGCAGGGCTATGTCGAGGTAGGTGCGGCCGTCGACCGTGATGCCGAACAGGGGCATGGAGAGGGGGTCGGCCCGGAGCTGGCGGTTAGCGCGGGAGACGTCGGCCGACCAGCAGAAGGCGCCCCTACCCTCGACAACGATGCGGTGGCTGAGGTCGGCCACGGACGGAAGTTTGTAGGCGTGCGGGCGCCCGAGGTACTCCCGCCTCGGGATGCAGGCGTTCACGCTGCGGCCCGGGGGGAAGGACAAGTCGATGATGACTCGCCGCTTCCCCGGTTTGGACTTTGGCCGCGTCATGATCGGGCTGCACTGCGCCCAAGGGGTGAAGGGCGGAACCGCGAAGGGGCCAAGGAGGGCGCCTCGGCGGAGCTCTTCTTCCGCGTAGTCAGTGATGTGGTGGGCGAAGCTGGGGTCCTCGCGGTGGTTCTTATAAGTGGGAGACGGGGGCCCGGCCGCGGTGTAGTTGGCCGAAACCCGAACTCCAGGTGGTCGAGGAGGAGGTCGTCGTCATTGCCACAAAGCAGGCGACGCCATGTGGGAATGTTCAAGTACGAGGGGACCGGGACTTGGGCGGCCAAATAGTTAGGGAGTTCCGAGGCGCGGGCGGCGGCCTATGCCGCAGCGTAGGCGGGGTAGGCGGCCCAGCCCTCGCCCGAGAGCACCGGCCACAAGGCGTCGAGGGTGGCCTTGTACTCGACGGGGGAAGGGCCGCCAGGAGGAAGTGCTGGATGACAGTGTCAATCACTTCCTCGACTGGCTCTTTGGTGCCCAGGCCAGGGGCGGGGGCCCCACGGGTCACGTCGCACAGCACACAGGCGGCGACGGGGTCCGTCGCCGACGAGGTGGAGCATCTGCCAGGGAGGATCACCGCGAAGCTGGCGTAGGATGGCGCATGTGTGGCGTGGCGGGGGCCCCCGAGACCGGCGGGACGACCGTGGGTCGGGGTGGCATGGCCCCGTGTGCTGGGGTCTGTGTTCAGGTTGTTAGATGGCGGTGTTCCCTCCAGGTGGCGCCAGCAGGTCGGCGTGACGTCATTAGGGGGGGGGAATCCCCTGCGGCTGGGGCGTACCTTCAACGCTCTTGGTGGTGGCGGGGGAATCCTCCAGGTGGCGGCAGTGGCGCACGGCCGGCGTGACGTCAGTCGGGGAACCCCCCCACCGCCTGTCCCGGCTTGGCGGCGGGGGCAGCGCGGGGAAGGCCGGCCGGGCGAAACTGGTCGCCGTGACGTCATGATGGGGACTCCCACCGGGGCGGAAGGCGGCCGGGCTGAAGCCATGAGCAGCCGGGGCAATGTTATTGTTTACAGTGGGCGCTTGGCGTGGGCGGCGAGCCGCTACACGAGTAGTCCAGGGGCGGTGCGGGGGTCGGCGTCGAGCTGTCCGTAGGGGCGAGCCTATGTCCCCTCGCCGGCCTCCTAAAAATCCTCGTTTCGGCGTGGCCCGTGACGATGCGGCGCAAGTTGGCGCAGTAGCCGCACACGTGCACGACCTGCTGGGCGCCTGCCCCATGTGAAGCTCCCTTCGCGGCCTTGGTGCAGGAGGCTGGGTCTTTGTTCCAGGCCTGGCAGGGCGCGCCGATCGCTGCCTTGTCGTAATGTTCGCGGTTGTCGGTGCCGGATTTGTGCGGCTTCCCGGCCTGGTGGCTATCGGGCGCCGGGGCGGGGCGTGACCCGCCATCGCTATTATCTCTATCCTGACCGCGTTTAAAGCGGCCGCGTCCTTCCAACCGTACGAGGCCTTCCATCCGCTATGCGCGTAAATATCTCCTCCGAGTAGCGTCTTACCACTGGCCAGGCCAGCGCACAATTGTCTTGGGCGACCATCTCCCGCTGGGCGGAGAGAGCCCCGAGACCGCTCGCCGGGAAGCCGCGCTGGCACTCGAGGCGCTTCAACCCTAGCGTGCCTCCCCCTTTTTAATTGCTTTTCCCTCGTTCCCCCGCTCTACCAGGTCGTAGGGAAACAAATATTTTGTAGGAATACCTTTTTTCCTCGTGTGCGCCTTGCCGTCCGCCACCGCTACAATGAGGCGCACCGCCTCCTCTGCCGTTGAGCGCGCCCCACGGCTGTAGTCATCCCCGTCTTGTTGTCGGCGGCGCGTGGTGTGTCGCCCGGGCACATGTGCGGCATCTCGGCGCCGGGGGCGGTGTCGGGGCGGCATGGGTGACGGCGAGGACCAGGGGCTGAGCGGGCTCTGGTCGGCGCCAATGGCGGGGTAGGAGCCGGTGCGGGTCCTGGCGTGGCCGCCACAGGCGGCCGAGGGCGATACCGGGGAGAATGATCGTGCCCGGCTGGCGCGGAACCGCTTGGTTGCTGCAGGCCGGGGTCTGGCCGGCGGGTTGCGTGGCGTGAACGGGGGAGTCGAGGGGGCCAGGCGGCGTACCGTCGTGGGGGCCGCCGCGGCAGCTGCGGTGGCTTCGGTCTCCCGGCGGCGTGTGCCCGCGGTGGCGGCGGCCAGAGCGGCGGTGGCTTCCGCGAGCACCTTGGATTGGGCCGCGAGCTGGGTCCATTGCTCGGCCGCTTCCTTCCTGTGTTCCGAGGCCTCCCTCTCAATGGCAGTCCAGCGCTTCTCCATGGCGTTAATGGTGAGTTGCATCCTGGCCAGGCGTCGGCCTGCTTCGCCTTACGGGTAGGCTTGCGGACCTGCTTAGACTGGCGAGTCGGAGACGGGGGCTGGGCCTGCGGGACGGCCTGTCTCGGGGAAATGCCGCCATCTTGTGAGTCGGACGAGATGCTCAGGTCGGCTGTCGGCATGGGGGCTCTTTTCTTGGAGGCTCGTTTTGTGGGACGGCCCCTGGGAGCTGCAGCTCTGCGGGTTCGTTGCATCCTGCTTTTTACGTGGGTGACCTTTTGATAGCGTTTCCGCTTTGTGACGTGGGTGACGTGGGTGGAGACGGAGCTGTAGAGTTTAAATCCATTGACGTGAGGATATGAGGCCCGAATGCAGGTCACAGGAAAGGGCGGGAATGAGGGAGGTTCGGAGAGGGCCTGGTAGGGGGCGTCTCTGGCTTCCCGCCGGATCAACCACAGTTCGGAATTATGAGCCAATGATCATTCGATCAAAATATGACAAGGATATGGTGTTTCCTGATTTTATGTTAACTGATGCTCCCCTGTCAATCTGTACTGATGACTTTAGAGATGACAGGGATATTAATATACAGTGTTGCAAGTTATATGCTTAGGGAAATATTCTCATCAGGAAATTTCATATGTGTACAGGTGATGTGAAGGTAAATCTATTTAGAACTTTCTGTACTCCCTTGTATACTGCCCAGATTTGGTGGAACTATAGAATGTATAGACCCCTTTCAATGTTTATAAACATTGTGTATGCGCGTGCAGCTCGGCTGCAGAACGAAGGCACACTGCCACTGAGTTTGCCCATACGCACAATGTAAAACGTTTATTTTATTCAGAATTAATAGCAATGCAGAAGCCTAACCATATAAATTTAATATAATCTATTCGGTAAATATGTTTCTAGATGTGGTCCAAGCGGTTTGTCTTTAGGTAGTGTGGTTTTAGAGATATTTCACTTTTTCTGTAAGAAGATTGCTCACGGCCTATGTGCAGTACAAAACATTTATTTGATTCAAAACTAATAGAAATCCAGAACCCTAACCATATAAATTTAATATAATCTAGTCGTTGAATATGTTTTCTATATGTATTCCAAGCGGTTTGTGTCTAGGTCGTGTGGTTTTGGAGATATTTCACTTTTTCTGTATGAAGATTGCTCACTCCTATTGACAATGCATTGAGTTTGCCGTACGCGCAGTGCAAAACAGCTATTTTATTCCAAATTAATAGAAATGCAGAAACCTAACCTTATAATTTGTATATGATCTATTCGTTGAATATGTTTTCTATATGTGTTCCAAGCGATTTGTGTCTAGGTGGTATGGTTTTAGAGATATTTCACTTTTTCTGTAAGAAGATTGCTCACAGGCATTGAAAATGCATTGAATTTGCTGGTACGTGCAGTACAAAACCCTTATTTTATTCAAATTTAATAGAAATCCAGAACCCCAACCTTTTAATTTAATATAATCTATTCGTTGAATAAGTTTTCTATATGTGTACCAAGCGGTTTGTCTCTAGATGGTGTGGTTTTAGAGATATTTCACTTTTTCTGTAAGAAGATTGATCACGGCCATTGACAATGCACTGAATTTGCTGGTACATGCAGTACAAAACCCTTATTTTATTCAAAATTAATAGAAATCCAGAACCCCAACCTTATAAATTTAATATAATCTATTCGTTGAAAATGTTTTCTATATGTGTTCCAAGCAGTCTGTTTCTAAGTGGTGTGGTTTTAGAGATAGTTCACCTTTTCTCTATGAAGATTGTTCATAGCCAGTGAGTTTGCAGTGTGACCGGATGTTGTCCTGCAGCCAAGCAGCGCACGCACTGACCTAAATACCTATGCTGACGTCATATGAAATTGGTCAATAGCATGAGAAAACTGAATGTAGCATATAATGACATTATGAGGTTTTTACTCTGTCTACCTAGGTATCACAGTGCTAGTCAGCTGTTTGCCAATATTGATGTGTCAGCCTTCCAGGCTGTTATCAGGAATCTAGAGTGATCTCAGATTTATGTCTGCCACATGGAGGCATTGGTACAAACTACTGTATGTAGACCAACAATTTGATATTGGTTAGTATGGTCCCAGATAGCACACAGCCGTCGGCCCGATGTCGGCTATTTGTCGGACCGTTGGCACCGACTTTCCACCGTCGGGCCATGGAAAATGAATGCAAACCTGCGGCGGCCCACCACCGTCGGCTCGACGGTGGCTCGACAGTGGACCAAGTGTGGAAAATGAATGCAAACCTGCGGCGGCCCACCACCGTCGGGCCGACGGTGGCCCGACGGTGGCTCGAAGGTGGAAAGGGATTGATACCCAACGTCAGAAGACCACCGGCGGCCCGACGGTGGCTCAAAAGTGGAAAGGGATTGATTCCCAACAAAAGAAACACAACCGTCGGCCTGACGGTGGAAAGTCGGTGCCGACGGTCCGACCAATAGCCGACGTCGGGCCGACGGCTGTGTGCTATCTGGGTATTTACTGAATGGGAAACTCATCCTCAAAATGACCCAGTGGTCACCCGTTTTTCATCCTTTCGTCGCTGTGGACCCTTCTCCCAACAGTGGCAAACCACCACCAGGCCGACGTTGTTTTGTCCATTGACCCACCGTCAGGCCAACGGTGGCCCAACAGTGTAAACCCCAATTAAAAAATATCAGTTCAATATCATAGAGGTGCATGTGCCTCATAGTAGATATTAAGATGATAAGGCGTGTGGTGTTCTCTGTGGGGGAGTGGTTAGAGTGTCTGATTTTTTTCTAGGTCAGACTCCTAATCTGAGGGTCGGAGGTTCGATTCCCCATGCCCCCAGCTCTGCCAATTTGGATTTCCACCACTGTGTATAACTTACAGCGTCATCAAAGGCCAGTTGCTCTCATACCATGTCTATGTGGTGTGGGAGGTTAAAAATCCCTTGGGTCGGTAAAAGTGTAGGCTCAGGCTTTCTATCGACCAGCAGTGGAATGAGGAAGACCAGTCGTCTATGACTAAAATTTGCCCTGCTTAAACAACTAATGGATAAAAAAAAAAAGGCACTAATCTTAGTTAAAAAGATAAACTAAGAAGTGATAACTGTTAAACAAAACCCAGCACTCCTCACTTTTTGCAATGAAAATGGTGTTTCATGAGCTCTGGCAGGCATTTGTCACTTCAAAATCTCTACTGACCTGTTCCGAAAGCAACCGTATTAGACCTCACCTATGGTTGTTAGTTAGGCACATTTTAACATCCTTCTCAACCATATCTATTTACCGCTTGATGAAATTTGGCCATTACATCGAGATATGTTACTTATTCGTTAAGTCTACGTCGAGATACACAATTTCCACCGTCAGGCCGTCAGTAGTGGTCCGCCACTTTTTGCCATTCTTTTTGCACACATTTTCCCCCGCCGGGCCACAGTCGGGCCGTCGGTGGTGGTCCGCCGCTCTTTGCCATTCTTTTTGCACACATTTTCCACCGTCGGACCACCGTCGGTGGTGGTCCGCCGTTTTTTGCCATTCTTTTTGCACACATTTTCTACCGTCGGGCCACCATCGGGCCGTCGGTGGTGGTCCGCCGCTCTTTGCCATTCTTTTTTCACACATTTTCCACCGTCGGACCACCGTCGGGCCGTCGGTGGTGGTCCGCCACTTTTTGCCATTCTTTTGACATATTTGCCACTGCGCAGAAGCAATGTTGAGAACTGCAACTGCTTGAGAACTGAAACCGCGACACCTGAAACCACTTGCCTAGATCGACACACATTTGGGGTGTAAACGCGACTCTGAGGCGTTTTAGGGCTGAATCGCTTCATATGAAACGTTTCATCTAGACCACCTCGCGAGGTAGTATAGATGAAGCGTTTCAGTTGTTTCCCGGCAGTGTTAGGGCCCGATTAGGCCGAAATCTACTGAATGCGATCATATTTAACAGAATTTCATACTCAAATAATTAAATTTAATTAAATTAACCTTAAATTCCAAGCGATATTATCGTAGCAGCTACATCTGAGTCGAATCGACGAGTGTAAACTAAACACATAGCAGTGCTCACCGGCTACAGGCGCACCACAGGCTGCTGGTTCCCGGCGCCAAAACACTTTTTAAACTCTGTCCAACGCACCTCAAAAACGCATCATATAAATCGCCTTGTCTAGAACGTTTCACAATTCCCCGTGTAAACACGGCTTAACAAAATGTGTAAAATCCGCCAGCTAAACCCCCTGCCGAAATTAGCAGCACACTTCGTTAAAGGTCTAGCTACGCCCCTGGCCATTGTCAATGGCCAATCCTCATACAGGAATAGTGAAACTACACCACCTAGCACAGCTCATACAGAAAAAGTGAAATATCTCTAAAACCACACCACCTAGGCAAAGACCGCTTGGCACACAAACAGATAACATGCTTAACAAACAGATTATATTCAATTGATAAGGTTTGGGTTCTAGATTTCTATTAATTTTGAATAAAACTAACGGTTTGCACTGCGCATATCGGCAAACCGGGGTAGTACAGGTTATGCAAATGTTCTTGAGCAGGTCAGTCGTTCTGCAGCCAAGCTGCATACTCAACCTCATTCTGATGCCGTGTTCAAGGCATGTTTCGTGCTTGCGCGAAGCAGGGAGTGTTATGGATAAATTTGTAATTCGAAAACCTCGGTCAGAAATGGTACTGGAGTCTTCCAAGAAAGGAGGAGGTGGTTTAAGACAAATGACAATTGGAGACATGAAGGCAAGTTCAGTTTGTTAACAACACCACCCCGATAGTCTTGTAGCCCTGTTCCAGACACAAGACAAGTCGGAGTTACAGAGCCTCAGAGTCAGAGTCAGGGCTGCTGAACTTTCAAAACTTGAGCCTGAAGTGAAGTCTAAACAACCTGACCACTTCAGAAGGCTGGGTTAACTTATGGTAGTCACATGGATCTTTAACCTAAAAAACGAAATATATTGTTCAAATACTTATCCCACTAAGACTAAGTTTGAGGTGCAGTATTTATTAAACTAAGTAGATTAATAGGCTTAAATTTGAATGGAGAGAATCCAGTGGTCCCCATCTTGGTTTCTGTGCATTCTCATCCAATTCACCAACTCTACTTCTATAGAGATCATCACTGCGCCCTGGAACCACAGCTTATTTACGGTTGATTCCTACCAAAGCAGTTTTTGCTTTGACATTCCCATGATAATGAGTGGGTTGAATGTTTGATTTAACTAGGATATTGAAAAGGTATTCACCCATTCTCTATGTTGGCGTGATGTCACAGCCCCGGTGTGTGGCGGTTTCAGCCGTGTGCCGTACTCAGCCGTGTCCCGTTGCTTCTGCGCATGTGCGGATTTCGCATCAACTCGGGTCACCCGAGCCACTTATTGGCGCATGCGCACATCCTATAAACTCGGGTCGAATAATCGAATACGCTTCTCCGTGCTCGGGTGGACAATTTTTTTTTTAAATAACCGATAAAACTACAGCAAAATAGGATTTAAAGTATTTTATGATGGCCTAGTTTAGCTATATTTCCATTTCATTAATCTAAGTTATTCTTTTTTTGCACACGCCACGTGTATTTGTCGACTCCACTCACCGTGTTCTATTTGAAATTCTGACCACTCGGATGACCCGAGTCGCCCGGGTCATGTTAATCGATTACGGCCATGTTTATTAGATTCTGACGCATGCGGAGAAGCGATGGACACGGCTGAGCACGGGACACGGCTGAAACCGCCACACCGGTGTCGCAGTTTGAGCGCCCTGCCAGTTTGAGTGCCCTTCTGTTGCTATTGCGCATGCGCGGATAGAGACAACATTAAAACCACCCTAACTATCACAGTAATTTGTGATTTTTGGTGCTTTTAAAGCAAATTTCTCTTGTTTCTATTAAATAGTTCAGATCTTTCTCTACAATTTCACATTCAGCCTTTTTTTTTATTAGCCAATTGGAAGTTCTTGAATTTATTTTGCGAAAATAGTTTTTGAGGCCATGATCTAGTAAGGCTAACACTGGCACTGACACTCAGAATATCCCAACTTTCACCATTATCTCTGTTTAATACTTTCAGAGTAAATTGCTCTTAGGTTACATTAAATACTCCAGATCTTCCTCTTCAATTGCGCATTAAGATATTTTTAATCGATCCAATGAAAGCTTTTAAATCTATTTTACAAAAAAAGTATACAACCACTGGCAGGGCGCTCAAACTGCGACACCGGTGTGGCGGTTTCAGCCGTGTCCCGTACTCAGCCGTGTCCATTGCTTCTGCGCATGCGTCAGAATCTAATAAGCATGGCAGTAATCGATTAACACTACCCGGGTGACTCGGGTCATCCGAGTCGTCAGAATTTCAAATAGAACACAGCGAGTGGAGTCGACAAATACACGTGCCGTGTGCAAAAAAAGAATAACTTAGATTAATGAAATGGAACTATAGCTAAACTAGGCCATCATAAAATACTTTAAATCCTATTTTGCTGTAGTTTTATCGGTTATTTAAAAAAAAGAAAAAATTGTCCACCCGAGCGCGGAGAAGCGTATTCGATTATTCGACCCGAGTTTGTAGGATGTGCGCATGCGCCAATAAGTGGCTCGGGTGACCCGAGTTGATGCGAAATCCGCGCATGCGCAGAAGAAACGGGACATGGCTGAGTACGGGACAAGGCTGAAACCGCCACACCGGAAACTACCCTGCGAAGGGTAAAACACCACAGTGGTTTGTGCTGCAGCAATGCTATGTCTATGTGGAGCATTTATTTTTGCAAAATATATTTTAAAGCTTACATTGGGTCGATTAAAAATATCTTAATGCACGATTGAAGAGGAAAATCTGAAGTATTTAATTTAACCTAAGAGCAATTTCCTCTGAAAGTATTGAAAAGATAATAGTGAAAGTTGGGATATTCTGAGTGTCAGTGCCAGTGGTAGCCTTACCGGATTGTGGCCTCAAAAACTATTTTCACAAAATAAATTCTAGAACTTCCAATTGGTTAATAAAAAAAAAGCCGGATGTGAAATTGTAGAGAAAGATCTGAACTATTTAATAGAAACAAGAGAAATTTGCTTTCAAAACACCAAAAAGCACAAATTACTGTGATAGGGTAATTTGAATGTTGTCTCTCTGACAGTGGCATTTGTTTTATCCTTCGAGGGTTGTGAGAGGAAAAAGTGCCTGGATGTCCGACATCGAGAATACCCACAGTAGGGGTTAATGACAACCATGTTTAAATCCGGGCTAAAACTGCTTTGCCTTTGGTAGAGACTTGCAGAAAAAATTCAAATACCAGATAGCCCTATAAAACAAATGTATTCTTTTAAAATACACCAAACCGTTTAATTTGACATATAGATGGACTTTATAGGCCTTGCAGATGCAAAGACCAAAGTTATTACAGTTTATATATCAGGAATATAGCTTAATTATCTCACATGCAGTTACTCTGTTCAACTATTGGTTTTGTGTATGGCTCTGATCATGGGTCGATTCATTACCTGCCAATTTAATATTCATCTAACCACTAAATGGTCTATAGTTTCAAAATTTTGACATCACCCTGCTAATACTAATAGGTGATATTCAGTAACCTAGAGAAAGCAGACATTATGGTCGCAGTGTTGTACAATTGTACCTATAGGGACAACACTTTTGTTTAAAATGAGCTAAAAATAGCACTCATTTGTTACACGGCATCACTCACTCTTTTCACACTGTCTTTTCCATTATAAGGCCACTCAATACAAATTAAAATTCCACATTAATGAGTTAACAAGGTGTTTGTTTTACTGACAGATTCTTGTATCGTTCAGTGTGTTATTTTTTAGCCAGCTTATTAACGTAGCAAGTTTTTACATCTGTACATAACCTACCGTGTCAGATTTTCGTACTTTCGAAGAGCATATGTGTACAAAGCTCTTGCTAAAAAGAATGACATTTGATACACCTGTTAAGCAAGACAAGTGTATCAAATAAGTGTTCAAATGCTTTAAAAGTGTTTGTTCTCATCCACCTAGAAATTTTGGAGTCGCAAATAACATTGATAACTTTCGCATCCTCACCGTTATGTTCAGAAGTTCTCTTTCTTCTCTACATAACGGTGTCTGCGTTTTGTCAGTGACCAAATAAATGTAACGTTTTCAAATAAATAATTCTTCAGTCACCTCTAGGTATTGTTTTCATTGTGTTTGTTTGTTATTTCAAGCAACAAAACTTGAATACAGGTTTTGCAACAGCCATAACTGGACACCAAATTATGTACGCGAGATGAGTACGGTAGTGAGTTTCTTCTGAAGTACAAAGTCAAAATACAAACTTTCTTGCTCTAAATTATAACTCATTTCTCAGGAGATATTCCACACGACACAGTGCATGTACTTTTATGCCCCTGATGCCATACAAATAGCCACTCCGAAATGTAAACAACAGCACATGAGAAACCAATCAGTAGGTAGTGGCAGCCAACATTTTATTGTCATTTTTAAACAAGGAGTTTGGGTCTATTTTAAAGAACTAATCAATACAAACAGAATTTTAAAAGAATGATGTTAATATCTCAAATAGTTTTTGAGTTATGGCCTTCTAAAGGTAGAAATTGTAGCATCCCTAAAAATCATTTAGAAATCAATTATATGAGCCAACTTTGGCATCCAACTACACCATGAAATATATAAGGAAAATCTTCATGAACGAGGATCATCTTTATTTATACGTAGAGAAGCAGCACACAAATTGTCTAAGCCATCATCCAATAAATATGAGAAGAGTGCTCTCTCAAAAAAGGGAAATTACACAAAAGTGTATTTGTTCAATTACATGGTAATTGAATTATATACCAAATTTGAGTCAACAGAACTTCATTCCAAAATATCCAGTAAGTGTCATTATCAATAATTTACAATGACCTGTACACAGAGAACATAAATGTTTTTTTTCATGGTGATCAAATCATATTCAACGATGATATGGTGCCCTAAAAATGGGGGAAAGGCCCTTTTGGCAGTTGCGGACATATTTGGAGTTTTCGCTAGATTGAGCAGTACTTGATAGATTTTGTTGAAATTTTGAACAGTTACTCATTGTACCATTGCCGTTAAAATCAATAGCTTAAGTTATTGGGACTACTGTTGTTGAAAAAAATTGTCATTAAAAAAATATATTTGGTTGATGAACTGCATGAAAAATCTGTGAAAACTTTACATACAAAGGATGACGGTAATTCAAACTACTCACTGGAAAATTTAGACAACTGTTAGTGTTACAGTTCTAATGATAAGGCTGCTTTGGAAGCAGCATACTTCTGTGTCAACATCACTGGCCAGGTCACAATGAATGCACGCCCTGAAGAAGATGAGGGTTGCAAGATGATATCTGTGGTAAAAATGAAGTCTGCAGCAATAGCGCATTCATCTTCCTTGAGGGCCACCTGAATGATGGTTGTCCTTGCACTGGGAATGTGGCCTTTTCCATAAAGTTGATCACTCCTTCGTGTGGTGAAACATCAGTCACTTCCCTGACAAAAAAATCTTCTAAGAAATAAACAGCAACAAGCTGCCCCTTTTCCTCAAACTGGAATTGTTTAAGGTTTTTGTATCCATCATCCTCCTCTTCAATAGACTGAAGAATTTCAGTATCATTCACAGAGTCAGAGTCACTGTCGGATGAAGAAGGATGAGAATCAATGTGACGGCGCTTTGTAGCAACTTCCTGACATGGTATCGGAGGGAGTGGTTCAATTGATGCTGCTTCATCAGCTCCAAGGAACTGCTTCAGTCTCTGCACAAGCTGAGGTACAGTGCCTGTGACCTTCAGAAGTGGTGAGGTATCCATTAAGACATGCTTCTGAAACTAGTTCTGCTTTTACAGCCATGAAACGCTGCTTTGCAGAAGTGTAGGTGGTCAGTAGTCTGTCCACATCAGCAAGGACAGTACAAGGACCTTGATGTGGCCTCAGTCTGTTGTGGATGTCGAGGATTCTCTCCTTTTGTTTTCTACCTGGATTTTCTTGGCGCTCGTTTCTTGAAGGATGAGCTGTCGTTTTGCGACTGCCTCCTTTTCATCTTCGCGATGCCTCTTCCTCAAAGCTGCTGCTTTTTTTCCAGATAGTTGAAGTAGAGTTCCTTGCTCAGCAGCTGTCTCCACATTAAAAAAAGTAGATATGCGTTTGTTGCATTTCAACATGTTGATTGTGCTATGGTGGTGGAGAGATGCACTTCGGCGTTTGAACAGGCTAAAATCTAAATCACTGAAATTGCTCCCCAACCATGTTTGTGAGCTTGGAATGCTGCAATCGTCCTCTCACTTCTGGGTTCTGTACATCATGATACTTTCCCCCAGGAAGGAAATCAGCCAACTCCCTTTCGGTAGTTTGAATACAATCACTGCAGAGAGCTTTGAGGATGAAATTCACCTTGATTTTCCTCTCCTCAGTTGTACAGAGCAGTATCCTGAAGATGTTTGGATTTGGCTGGAAAGGCATGCCAAAAAGTGGCTCAACGTCAACTTCAAAAGAATCAATGGGATCTTCAGCCCACTGTTGAAGGAATGCGTGCATTTTTACAACATGGGACGAAAAATCTAGGTAGTGGATCTCTGTGCCAAGGAGCTGCCAGTATGGGCCAGTGATGCGGTAGAAGAGGCGTCCAAGGGAAACAACCTGGCAGTCAATCTCATCGCATCTGTTATCCTCTTGAACACTCTCAAGTTTCTTGTTCATTCTGGGGAGTGACTGCAAGCAGGTGACTATGTCATTTCGGTGAAAATGAAGGGCAGCTGGTGCTTCAAAGAAGTTGTTGAAGTGGTTACTTCTATATGAAGTAATGAATGACTTCTTGCCCATCATCACACAGAAAGCTTCCCAGAGTTCTTGGCAGCCGTTTTTCTCATCACCACGTGGCCCAAAGCAGTCACAAGTGAGACGCACATATCTGAAATTATGTAATGCAGTATCTCAACAATATCGGTATCCCTCTCTCACTTCTGAATTGACAAGCACTCTGCACTGAATATTATAATTACCAAAACAATAAAACCTTATTAAAAGGAAATAAATGAAGCAAAGGATAGGCAGATAATTAATCCAAATTAATGACCCACTCTAACCCAGTACCATTTTTGAAAACAACTAAAACAGACAACTAAATATAGCTACTACCATTCAATATATTAGTGCACTCAACAACTAAGTATATAAATCACAAGCAGTTAATTAGAGAAATGTAATAGTATTTTTCCATCTTAAAACTGTGAGAAAAAGATTGTCTTCAGATGAAAAAAAAAGTAGTTTTTTTATAAGTATTTGTACTAAACGTACAAAATACGAAACTAATAATTTATGCCAAGGAAAAATGTTTATTGTTCTTACCTAGAGACAGAACTTTCAGCACTATTCTTGAATGACTGAAACTTGGGCAGTAGATCACGTCCGAATCGATCGCCGCTGTCTTTCTCCATTTTCTTCAGGGTCTTTTCACAGGTGGTGCTGAGACCCAACAGAAAGTGGGCATTGTAGTAGAGTAAATGCAGTTCATCTTCTGTATGAAGCATTCCCTTTCTTTCTTCATCCAGTGCATCTCCAAATGATTTCATGACTGCAGCACAATCACTCATTACTGCAGGCATGCCTTTCAGAAGATGAGTGAATATTTCTTGGGCTTGCTCTTCCGAGTAAAGATCAGATAGTTCATGAAGGAGATTGATGGTAAGGTCTACAAGATTGGTGGTATTCTCAGTGCTGACTGGAGTAAAGCCTGAGATCATTGTTTTTCCAGGAACTGTCATCTGCTGGGATAAATACTTCTTTCCACATCGAGATGTGCCATCAGTATGGAGATACCAGGTCTCTGGCAAAGTTTCAGCAATGTGTTTTTTTCCAATGACATGGCCATGGTTTGCAAAACGTTCTGCTGACCTCATTGAAGGCAGATCAGAATCAGGGACCACTGCATTCATAATGTTCTTGGCGACAACCTGAATCACAGACCCATAACGTCCAGGAGGCACTTCATTTTCTCCCACCAACTGCATGACGCATACAATGGCCTCATTCTTGAAGTAGCCTCGGTCATCCTTCAAATGGAGCACTGGCAATTCTCCAGTTCCTATTTCTGGCTGCCGATCCCCTTTCTCATCTTGTTCATGTAGTTGCTCTTTCAGCTTTGCTTTGGTGTTCTTTGAATTTCTCCTCAAATCAGCATGTGCAAGTTGTAACTTTCACAGTCGGCTTTTGGAATGATTGTCTTTGGTTTTAAGAAGAGTGTAAAGCAAGGCACAGTTCTTAAGTTCTTTCTGCAACCTGGTGTTCTTTTCTCGCTGAACTTGTAGTTGACGCTTACAAGTACCTTTTGCATAAAAGTTCAGTCTCTTTTTCAATGTGGCATTTTGCTCGATCAGAGCTTTCGCCTTTTCGTTCTTAGATTGCAGAAGGTCCCGAGTGCTTGCAAGGTCTTGTTCAGTCGTAAGAAGTTTGGCTGAGGCGACATGTAAACACTGTACTGTCCAATTCATCTTTTTCTTTAGATCTGTGTTTTCTTCTTGCAAATCTTCTAGCTCACGTCTTGTCACTGCAAGTGTGCGTCCTTTTTGTGCAAGTTTGAGAGACTGAACTTGAGGACCCTCCATTGTTGCCCTCAGCGCTTGCACTAGATGAAGGGGTGGGGGAATCAATTTTGAAGCTGGAGGTGAAGGAAGAAGTGATCTGAACCACTGTTTCTGGCGGAGTGTCTGAGCATAGTGTGGGAGAGGAAAGGGCACTGCTTTCCTTATCTATTTCCAAGCTGATGTTCATGGAAGTGGTTGACACAGACAGTTTACCAAGATAGACTGTAGTAGAGAGGAACGAATCCATTTGATCATTCTTCTTTGTCCTAATGAGTTTTTGTTTTTCATCTGTGGCCTTCTTCAACATTTTCTTCAAAGCAGTCATACTTAATGATAAACCAGTCTGCTTAGTCCACCATGAAATCATTGCTTGATATGGTGATCCCTCTTTTTTCCTGAATGCTTCCAGACCAAGCAGAAGTCCATTTGCTGGCCTTGATTGTGAAATTATATCATCATTCTAGATTTCTAACAGCCCCAAAATCTTGCTCCTTGTCAAATTACAGTTTTGAAGATAGGGTCCTACTCCTGTCACATCAAACTCCTGTATCAGGAAACACTGTTTTTCGGTAAGAGATAAAATCTTATCCCACTTGACCTTCACGTAGGACACAAGATGACGTAGTATTCCTTCGGACAGTTCTGGGAATAACCGTTGGAGGAATTCAGCTGAATCATCAATGTTTTTCTGTGCACTTGTCATCAGCATATGGATCTGTAGTAAGAGCTTGTTATTTGGGCAGACAACTGGAAGGTCTGGCCGCCGACCCCTTCCACTTGCTAGAAAGCATCTCTTTAGACTGGCATACTGGTCATCCTCTAAGTCTGGATGCCAAAGTCCCAGAACATCCCCCGTGGTCGTTATCCTCCGACTCACGGAACTGAGGAAGTCTGGGACACATCCACTCGAGTACCAAGGACTGCATGCAGAGATTCAAGGGCAGTTTGCAGACCAGCTCTCCATATACACTGATGGTCGAAAGACCAAAGACGGGTAGCTGCTGCGGCAGTCAGCCGACGGGAAAAATGTGGCGTACGCTTGCCCGATCAGAGCTTGATTTTTCACTGCGGAAGCCCAAACACTCCTTCTCGCATTGGAGTGTATCGAGGTATCCAAGCACACTAACTATGTTATATACAGTGTTTCATTCTCTTGCCTCCTGGCTGTTGCTGGACTGAAAACGAATCACCCTATTCTAGCAACGGTCATTTATAAAAAATAAACCAACTGGCAACGGATGGGTATGACATCCACCTGTGCTGGGTGCCTGGCCATGCTGGCATACAAGGAAACGAACGAGCTGATCGGGCTGCGAAGAAGGCCCTGAACTGTGATCTTGAACCCTGTCTGATCCCTCACTCTGATCTGAAACCACTAATAGCCACCCACATAAAAATCCAAATGGCAACATGAGTGGGATAATAAACTTAAAGAAATTGAACCGTCTGTGGGAAAGCCGCCACAGACTCATGCGGGAGGTCGGCGGCACCAAGTGGTCCTTAGCCGCTGCCGTATTGGCCACTCATGGCTTACACATGCTTTTCTGCTCATGGGGGAACCTCCCCCTGAATGTATTGGGTGTCAGTCCCTGCTGACACTCAAACACATTTGATATAGCGATATAGCGAATGGTAGACAGGAAGTGTGAACACTTATTTGTCTCTCTCTCTTATTTTTTGTTGGTACATTAGTTGTCCCAAGCAGGGGAAATCCCACTCCACTGCTGGTCGATAGAAAGCCCGAGCCTACACTTTTACCGACTCGAGGGATTTTTAACCTCCCACACCACATAGACATGGTATGAGAGCAACCGGCCATTGATGATGCTGTAAGTTATACACAGCGGTGGAAATTCAAATTGGCAGAGCTGGGGGCACGGGGACTTAAGTTGCATTGATTTCTTGGCCCTGCGCCAACAATTCTACACTGCAGACAGTATGCATGACCTTTTTACTAAAGTAAAATAAGAAAACATGTTGGCCTTTTTGAGGGCAGCTGGACTGTACCACCTTATATAGTTTACTAAATAAATTCTGTCAATTATTAATAACAACTTTTCTTTTTCTATGGGAATTTGTTTCCCTTGACCACAAATATATGATTGTGAGCTTTCTAATTTAATGAGTGTCTATTGACACATAATTGATTGTCTGCTTTTACATGTAAAAGCGATGGTTTGAACAAAAAAACAAACATTTCTCGCCGTGAATATGGCCTATGCTGCCGACATGGCGTAAAGCAACCACCAATCAATCAATCAATCAACTTATTTATCTAGGAAAATAAAAAAGAAACAAAAAAGAGTTAAAGTTAAACTTTATTTTTCTTAAAGCTGACAAAATGGGGTTATGTTTTCGGCCCTAGTTTGAAAAGTATGCATCTTATTTACTCGAAATTATAGCATACTAATTATAACAGCATGGTTCACAAATTAGTAACTTAAAATATAATATAAACTACGCATTTAATAATTCAATGTGACAATTACAGAAAAATAATAATAAATTAAGTGCAATTTTGAATAAAGTTCTAGTTGACAGATTCAAAAGATTTGAAGACCCAGATGAAGAAGAACATTTTGTCTACATGGTGCAAAAGACAGCTTGTTAATATCTCTAAAAGTATTTTCACAGCAAATCAAAAAGTAACACGCCACAACACAGTGGATGCCATGCCATTCCGGCCGGTAATCGTGAAATCGGCGAAATCCCATGATGGCACTGTCACCACTACAGTCTAAACACAAAACTGAATGACTATTCATTGATTCTGATCGAATGCTATTAATTATGACTATTCACTGCTTCAGATGAAATATTGTTTTTCATGAGCGTGACTTAATAATGGTGAGAAAGTGTTCAAATTGAATGAAACAAATGAGCCAGAGGCAAACACTGGCTATATACATTTTTAATGTCAGTCATTACAGTGTCAACATACAGCATGGCCACGTGTTGGTTTTCTATAGGTTAACACAATCATATTCTAATATGGATGGTACTATTAGACAGAAGAATAATAAAGCTTTATTTTTATTTACTTTTTTATTTGATTTGATGAAGAACTTGGAGCGCACCAACACATTGAAAATGATGTATTTTAACATTCTACGGCGACTACGCGTCGATTACTGGCAGATCAGTCCGGCAGTTGGGATATCTAAGAAAGACTGCATAAGGATAATTATAAGTAACCATAGCATATCTAAATATGTTCTAAACATGCTTTATAAGAATGTTTGGGTAGATTGCTTTGTAAAATGTAAAATACTTACAAATTTCTTCACTTTTTGCGACACTATCGGATGCCATGCTTCTCACTCCAGCTGGCTGTTGACGATGCAGTGTCTCGCGAGAGAATGCGTGGACAGATTCATGACCTTAACCTCGATAGCGTATGAATATAGTGATGACCTGCACTATTTTGAAGTTTAAATATTGCTCTTTCTTTTGGTACCCAATACTATGGAGCTATTTTGTCTTTTTGGGAGTGAAATTTGATGAAAACCAACTGGTATACCAAACATTATGGAAGAACTCTTGTCACAGTCACATTTCCACTGATTCTATCGAACTATATACTGGTATGTAACTTAGCTCAATGCAGTTTTTTTGATAATAAATATAGATGTGTGGTGGTTGCGTCAAAGCACGCTTCAAGATGGGAAGAAGCAAGCAAATTTTAAGCTCTGGCACGACAACTTATTACTGCAGCAGCACTCACATTTCCTGTTAGATAGTACTTATTCTTATCAACTAAATACTTTTTCGACATTCAAACAAGAAGTACAATGGAGGACTCATTTAAAAGATGAATGAATGCACTTTATTTCAATATAAAAATGTTAAAAATCCATGCAGTGGTTCTGGTGAAATTCTAGTGTAAAAGTAAGGCAAAATCTGAGCATTTTTCAGATCGATGGGCAGAAACTTGACAGGCTGCCACTACCTACAAACAGAATGCTGCATTCTGGTCAGGTGACCCTGCTGCCAAGTGAACTAGATCTCTTTGCACCTCAGAAAATTTATTTTATGAAGTTTCGACTGGTTTGCTAGTGTCAGGATAATGTGACCGAGTGGGATGTTGGGTCATGGTGCAGGAGGCCTGATTTTCCAGTCGGGCAGCACTATAATTATAAAGTCACCATAGGTGTGCACTGTCAGAAGTCGGTACCCGTTTCAAGGCTCTAGCTTTATTAGAAAATGAGATATGGCAGATTAAACAAATATATATTTTGTCTGTTTGCTCAAATTGCCATCTTTCAACACTAATAAAATTAAAATTCTTGATAATACAGAGCTCATATAAAATTGTATCAAGTGAAAGAAAATATGATGCCTCAAAAATGGTATTTTGTGTAATTTGTGCATTGAAAATATCCCACCAATTTCAAATTTGGACTTTTGTTGAAAGTATTGTATATATAAATTATAAACATTCTGCCATCAGTTAACAATGTACAGGAAAAACATATTATAGATATAAAAAATATAATGGAGACAATTAGGACATAAAGAGACATACAATGTGCTATGGGGCAGGGTAAATAAATTCATCTAAAAAAATAAAAACACAAAAGAATTGACTTTCCGAGAGCCAATGTTTTTGGGTCATATTATGAATCATTTTAAAGAGCGATTTCTCCTCTTTTTAATGGTAGAGTTCTTTGAGAACTGATCACAGCCTATAATCTTATGGGCAGGGTAAATAAATTCATTAAAAAAAAAAAAAACAAGACTTTCCGAGAGCGATATTTCCGGGTCATGTTATTTATCACTTTAAAGAACGATTTCTGCTCTTTCTAATGGTATACAGGTTTTTTTAAAAACTGATCACAACCTAACATTTTATGGGCAGGCTTAATGAATTTATAATATTTCTTCATTTAAAAAAAAATAAGCCCCAATAACCCGGACTTTCCAAGGGTGGTTTTTCCAGGTGATGTTATATACCATTTTAAAGAGCCAGTTCTCCGCTTTCTAAAGTTATAGAGTTCTTTGAAAACCGATCACAGCCTAACATTTTACGGGCAGGGAAAATAAATTCATAATATTTCTGCTTTTATTTATTTTTAACCCAGACTTTCCGAGGTTGGTATTTCCATATCATGTTATATATCATTTTAAAGAGTGACTTCTTCTCTTTTTAATGGTATAGAGTTTTTTTAGAACTGCTGTCAGCCTAAAATCTTATGGGCAGGTTAAATACTTCATTTTTTAAATTTAAATAAATGGACTTTCTGGGGGCGGTGTTTCTGGGTCATGTTACATATCATTTTAAAGAGTTATTTCTCCTTTTTGTATGGTATATACAGCCTATAATTGCATGGGCATGGTAAATAAATTCATTTAAACCCCACCAAAAAAAGCCACAAAAGAAACTGACTTTCTGAGGGCGGTATTTACGGGTCATGTTATATATCATTTTAAAGAGCGATTTCTCCTCTTTCTATCTTTCTAATGGTATAGAGTTTGAAAACTGATCATATTTATGGGCAGGGTCAATCAATTCATAATATTTCTTTTATTTTAAACAAACAAAGAAAATCGGACTTTCCGATGACAGTATTTCCCTGTCATGTTATATATTATTTGTGGAGATACAATGGGACAAACTTGAGAAATAATTGCTGTGTTTGGGCCTTGTCCCATTTTTTTAAATTAAAGAAAAAATTCTTTTTGTTATTGAGGCTGTATTTATACTGTCCATAGCGTGTAAGCCTGGGTACCCAGGCTTGTTTTCAATGCTGGCCAGCTGTAGTGCTGGTGTTGTCTTACCAAACAGTAGCTGCTGATAATTTATTTGATTGCCTGCATTTCAGTAGCAGATAGATAGTTTGTTGGTATGGTTAGTAGCCTATGTTAGTTTTTTTTTGGGGCCCTCTTGGCATTGTATTTTTGTTCTATTCTTATTACTATGGTAGTTGTTTTCTTAAGGTTCTATGTTAGTGTTTTGGGGTTTTCTTGGGAAGAATTTTCCACTTTTTTATACATAATTCTATACGTACTAGCCTATTTTATTTACATGTCCATAGGCTTGTACGTAATAGGTGGTTGAGTTATGTTTGTTTGGATTTGATTTGATTTATATTGTTGTTGGACATGTTATCTGGCTTTTATATTTCCGGTTTTCCCACCCTGGGCAGTTGGTGGGCCGTGACATATCACTTGCCCCCTTGTGGTGTAGTTCAGTTGGGGTTCCCAGTTTTTATTTTGCACAGATATTTTTTTGTATGTTTTTAGGTCAGGGATTTGTCTTTCTTTCACCATTTGCGCATTCCATGCCTTGGCAGCCATTTCCAGTGTGCTCCTTTCATGGGCTTTGCTCTGGCTTCTGGTTTGCCTTAGTAGTGGTGCCTTGCTTGCTTTGGTGTCCGTTAGTGGTTGGGTTAGACGCTTAATGTCTTGGCTATATCCATATGCTAATGTTTTTAGGTGGATTATCCTTCTGTTTTCTAGTAGCTTTACTTTAGTTCTTTTGTGTAAGTCATAAGTGGGGTGTAGTTTGTCTACTTTCAAGCAGATTTTCAGGGCCCTATTTTGTAGTATCTGCAGTTTTTTAAGTAGCTCTTTTTTAGCACCCATGTAGATTACATCCCCATAGTCAAAGTAGGGGAGCACCATGCCGTTGAAGATTTTTATTGACATATCTTGTGTCATATAGTTTCTTTGTTTAGCAAATAGCCATAGTTTGTGATTTACTTTTTGTATGATTTTTGTTGCACACAGATTGTAGTTCAGCTGCCTATCTAGTTCTAGGCCTAGGTATTTGTAGTGATTTACACTTTCCAGTGTTTGGTTTCCTAGAGTGCATTGTAGGTTTCTTCCTGTGATTGCTGTATGTGAGAAGAGCACTGTTTTAGATTTATTTGCATTGATGGTTATTTTATTGGATTCACACTAGCTGTCCAGCTTTAGTAGGAGGTTGTTCAGTTTGGTTGCTACCTCCTCTACTGTGCTTCCTTCTGCATATACGACAGTGTCATCCGCATATAGCTGGAGACATTGTGTCTCCAGCCATTCTAGATCGTTTATGTATCATGGAGTGTAGTTTTCTGAAACCTCCTTGGCTCTTGTTTAGTATATTGTTTTTTTTCCAGGTGCTCATGTATGTGCCTGTGGAATATTTTTTCAATTAGCTTGTCTGGTGTTTGTAAGATTGATATTGGTCTGTAGTTCCCCATGTTTTGTTTGTCACCACTTTTGTAGATGGGGGTGATGGTAGCCATCTTCCATGCTGTGATGAAGTGCCCCTACTCAAATGATATGTTGAACAGGTCGACCATGGTATCTGGGATGGCTTGGAGTGCCTCTTTTAGTATTTTTGTGGGGATTCCATCTATTCCACTTGTTTTGTTTTCATCTATGTCATTTATTAGTTGTGTTAGTTCTTTTAGGTCAGTTTTGCAGGTGGGGATTTCATCCTGGATATTTTCTGACTTGTTTTCCCAGATTCTTGTGAATTTCTTTGATAACCTTTGTCCTAACGTGACAAAGTGTGTATTTAGTTTGTTTGCTGCATCACTATCTGTGTGCATATTTCCATCCTTATCCTGGAAGCTTATGCGTTCTTCTATCTTATTTTGGGGGAATAGTAAGCTTACATTTTTCCAGAACTTATTTGCGTTACTTCCCCAGTCCTTGTCTTGTTTTATTATATATTTCTTTTTTGCTGCCCTTACTGCTTTGAGGGAGTTGTTTCTGGCAGTATTATAGGCCCTTTTATCCTCTGGGTCTTTAGTACGTTTCACTTTGTCACCTAGCTTTCATTTTGTTGCGATATGCGTTAACAGTTCCCTGTCTACCCACGGGTCTTGGTTTCTCTGTATTTTTAGTTTCTATATGGGACACATCTCATCTAATGATTGTTTTATTTCTGTGACAATGTTATTCCAGTAGATATCAGTGTCATCCCTGTCTGTTGTGAGGTTGTCTATATTTTCATGTAGATGTTTTCTTTGTGTTTCTTGTGAGTAGTTTTTTAGGGATCTGCCCATCTTATATTTATATTGGCTTGAGCTTTTGAGGTTTTTCCTCATTACATATATTAGCTCATGGTCACTTATACCCCAGCTTCTAGTGCCCCATTTTGTGGCATGGTTTGAGTTGGTTAGTATTAGGTCAATTGTTGAGCTATTGTTGCATAGTCTTGTGCTGTCTGTATTAGGTTGCTGTAGCCCTAGGATTTTGATAGTGGTTTGTAGCATCAGTTTATTTTTGTCGTTGACACTGTAGTTTATGTTAGCGCAAAGATTTCTGCATTTGTTAGTTTTCTCACTGTATTTATGCTTTGTCTAGAGTTTCAAGGAATGTTTCAATATCCCCAGACGGTGGTCTGTAGAGGCTTGCTATGGCTATGTTAGCCTGCTTCTCGTTTTTTATTAGGCACCATAGTAGCTCCAGGTGTTCATTTGAGATGTTTGCTATTTTTAGGGCCTCAGTGTCTAGATTTTTTTAGGTTTGCTGTAGATTGCAACACCTCCACCTTTTTTTGTTTGGTTTGTTATGTTAATTTGCTGTCTGTCATTACGTACAAGCCTATATCCTTCGATGTTGAGGGTGTTGTCTTGATGTCTGTCAGTGAACCATGTTTCTGACAGTGTTAACACATCAAGATTTTCATTTTTTAGGTGCATTTTTATTGTGTCTATTTTATTGGATGCACTCTGGCAGTTTAGGTGGGCAAAGTGTGTGCCCCTTCCCATCTGCATTCAATTTCATCTACCATCTTTCTTTACCTTTAGGTTTGGCGTTTGTTAGATTTCGCGAGTTTTTAACTTTATTTAGATTGTCCCATAGTGTTATAGAGTGAGTGGGCATACCTACATTAATCACTTTTGCTCAGCAGTTTCCCCTTAACATAGGAAGGGTGTGCTAATTTTAGCAAGCACATTTTTTAGATTGTTTACATGTGGATATATAGCTTAAAGTTGCATAGTCCGATGGTTTTGAGTTTCTGTCATTTTCTGAGATACATACATTAAGCTGATCGCTATGATCTACCTTAATTTAGTTTGAAGTAACTTTGCTTTAAAATGACTAACGCAGGAGATATTTGAAGTATAAACTTGCCAAATTAATTTTGGCGTGCTTGTCGAAACTCTAACCCCATAGGCTTTGGCAGCAACAGGTTATATGAAATGTACTTAGTAGGGCCTGCTCTTTATGAAGCAACAGATAGCGTAATAAGTACACCAGGGGTTAGATATGTACGATCAAGTCTAGATAAGTGTTTTGTTTTTGAAAGTTGTGTGCTTTTATCGGACCATGCAACTTTAAGGACAGTGTAATCACATTATATATCTTTTTATTCTGATCATCTTGGTACAAAAATCAGTCATTATTGTATATATATATAAGTAGGATATTGGGTCATGGTGTCAGCAGCCTGGTCTCCCAGTGGGGCAGCACTATAAAGTCGCCATGACTGGGCAGTCATAAGTTCGTACCTGTCCTAATGCGACCTTAGATGTTGATAGGGCATAAACCTCCAACGAACAAACATTGGTCAGCTCTATGTAAAACTTAGTATAGTACAGATAATAATTAACTTAACTATTTAATTAAACTTTAATCGGTAAATAAACTTCTAGATGTAACAACATTCCTGCCTGATGTATATGTTCATACTTTCAGGGCGTGGTGGTATTGGAGCATATCCTAAGACTCAAGTCTGTACTAAGGGTAAAAGACCAGCCAAAAGAATACCTCATGAGCGCCCTACAAGAACTCAGCACCAAGATGCCTTCTCAAGAAGTGCTTTTATCCACCAAAATAGGTACGGACCGTTTAGTTGCTTTTCCCAGATCTAAGTTATACCCCAGGTCACGAGAGGGGCCAATTCACCACCAACTTGCCAACCAAGAGGTCGGTGACCTGGCAGCGACTGGTCATCGCCAACCACTGGCAACCCACCACCGACTGCACTGGATGCAAGGATGTTGCAAGTGCAGCAGATGCATCCTCCTTGCGACCAACATTTCCGAAATGGTTGCCAGGAGGTTGGCAACCTCACAGTGCCAGCACATAAGGAGGGCATAAGGCAGTGTAAAGAGGACGTTTTGACGTCGCGAATCGATCGTAAGCAAATGCAGGCCTCGTGTGACTGGGGTATAAGAGATCCATCATGATGGAACTCAGTACTGACATGGAAGAAAAATGTGTGGCATGTAATTATTTCAAACTGAATTAGATCAGAGGTTGAGGACAGTTCATGTTGTCCCAATGCCTGACATTACAGACTATGTACTTAATTATTTCAAACATAAGATCAGAGATTGAGGACAGTTTGAAATCATAATGCACCTAACAGGTAGTGTCCCAATGTCCGAAATTTTTTTTATTCCACAACGCATTTAGCCTTTTCTGTTTTACCAAATCATCAATGGAACATATTTCTACAATTTATTTATCCCTCTGAAATGAAGTTTTCTTTCCCCTATAAATCTTGCTGATCCGACATTGGGATTTGGTGCTTTGAAAATCTATAGTTCACAAAATTATATAAAGCAATTAGTGTGTGATACTAGCACATTCAAACTAGTCACCAATAAAGAATATGCGTTTTGAAATAGTGTTTAAGTGCAATGAGGATTATATAATTTGCACTATATTGTGTCCTGTGTAAGTAAAATTGTGAACTAACAGTGCTAGAGTTCTTACAGTTCTATTTCACTCCAGACATAATTGGTCAAATAAATAGAGTGTCTGTGGCTATGCAAAGTATTCGGAATGGTTAAACACGAGGTAGATTTGATAAACGACTAACTGCATCTACCTTATCCTAGGCCGCACTGTGAACAAGTTAACAATGCACGTGGATGATGAGGTGTCACGGTTGGCTTCGAACATCGTTAATGACTGGAAAGCTCATCACATCTCTAGGCGGAATCGACCCATAATAGATGTGCGCTGTGACCACAAGACAGAGAAGCATCGGGAGGCTGGGCGAAAGCTTCTGCAATCTGCACTCGATGGTCAGGTGAGGTGCCTGGATGTTAAGTTTCAAAATACAGTAAAACCTCTCTAAATCGACCGACCATGGGACCGACTTTAAGTGATCTATTTAGGGAGGTGGTCAGTTTACAATGGTATGGTTGGCACCCAAATAAAGCGATCGGTACAGACCCCTTTCAATGTTTATAAACATTGTGTATGTGCGCGCAGCTTGGCAGCAGAACGAAGGCACACTGCCATTGAGTTTGCTGGTACGCGCAGTGTAAAACGTTAATTTTATTCAAAATTAATAGAAATGCAGAACCCTAACCATATAAATTTAATATAATCTGTTCGTTGAATATGTTTTCTATATGTGTTCCAAGCAGTTTGTGTCTAGGTGGTGTGGTTTTAGAGATATTTCAATTTTTCTGTATGAAGATTGCTTACGGCCATTGACAATGCATTGAGTTTGCCGGTACATGCAGTGCAAAACGTCTATTTTATTCCAAATTAATAGAAATGCATAACCCTAACCTTATGAATTTAATATAATCTATTCGTTGAATATGTTTTCTATATAGATAGCAGGTGGTTTGTTTCTAAGTGGTGTGGTTCTAGAGATATTTCACTTGTTCTCTATGAAGATTGCTCATAGCTATTGCGTTTGCAGTGTGACAGTGTGTCATCCTGCACCCAAGCAGTGCGCGCACTGACCTAAATACCTATGCTGACATCATATGAAATAGGTCTATATGGGAGTCGTCGATCTGTGGAGGTGGGCGGTTAGAGAGGTTTTACTGTATCTCCAAATATTGACAACTACTTATTCTTACACACCAACATCCAGAGATGACTGGGTGTTTTTGATGCTCGTCTGTGTCATTGAAACGAGCTAATATTTTCTTGTCTTTTTAAAAGTTCTAATTACTTTATTATTCGATGAACTACCTTATTTTATTATAATAATTTCTCCTTTCTACCCGGCAAAAGATGATAGCAAAGTCCACAACTTCAGTAAGAACTGGTATACAGAATTGTATCATCTAGAACTTGAAATTGTATCAATGTAATGATGATAATTCGTATTAAATAAAAAAGAATCGCCTAATATATCCCTTTTTATCCTTAGGACACACGCGCGCTATCGGAAGCAATAGAGCGGGAGACATTCAACCAGCACGGGCACCTTCTGAACGCCAAATACAGGCGCACCATGCGGAGTTTAGTTTTTAAACTCAAGCAAAGCATAGAGCTTCGGGAAAGTGTCATCACACACAAACTAGGTGTGCCAGATCTGATAAAAATGCTGAAGGATTCATGACATTTACACATATATGCACATAATATAGCGGTTCATCACATTTTAGAGACTGAATGATGAGTGTAACGATGATCTAATTGTGAGGACTTAAAGAATGATATAAATGCATTATAATTTGATAGAAATCACATGTAAATTAATATAGCCACAAGGAATAGATGAGAACAAGCCATGAATGGAGATTTGAATATATACAACACCAGATTCTCGCATTTTATTATTTGTGAGGTGTATTTTCCAACAATTTGTGATACTTCAAAAGAACTAGAATAATATCTGAGCATTTGAACACGAAGATAACTTATTTTTTTATGATATATATCGTGTTGTTAGTTTGCTATGATACTTTTATGTTATCATTCCATAGAACCCACATATATGTAGGCCTATATTTGATAAACCTGTATTTTAATTATCTTTATTTAATCGCAATTTAAGTTTCAAACTATGATAATATATATAGTTCAAGAAGATGACTGCTGATAGATTAGTTAGACGAATCTTACCTGGGTATAGATGATGGATAACTGTTGTTTTACCGAGGTATAAGCCTCGGATAGACGTGGGCTAGGGAGAGGTAAGCACATCCGGTCCAGCAATCTTTACCTACTTAATCAGGATAAATGAAACAAATAATCTAAAAGTACATCAATGGTGACAATGGTACTAAACTGCGAAGTTTCCTTGGTATAAGCAAACGAATAGACGTGGAAGGGTGTGGCGGGAGGGCCCTAGCCCACGTCTATCCGAGGCTTATACCTCGGTAAAAACAACAGTTATCCATCATCTATACCCAGGTAAGATTCGTCTAACTAATCTATTTTACCTCGGTATACAGCCTCAGGCTAGCCTCAGGCTAGGGAGAGGTTTACGTAATCTCATTTATCCTGTATTCTTATGTCACAAGTCAATAATAATTGTTAAACATACATTATCATCAATCAGCAAAATAACATTTTTGGTGAAATCGAAGTGTATTCTCACCTAATGCCGATCTAGTCTTGTAGCAGCTGTCGGGCTAGTGTGCTCGACTTTTCCAATCGTTTGTTGTAGTGGGTAGCAAACGATCGTGCTGTTTTCCACCCTGCATGGGCCAGGATCCGCTTGACAGAGATGCCAAGCAGTCGCGCCTTAGATGCCATAGCACCTCTTGTTGAGTGTGAGGCATATTTGTCCGTGTCAACGCCTGCCAATTTCAACATACTAATTGTCCATCTCGCTAGAGTATCTCGCGAAATGCCCTTGTGTGGCTTAATAAAGCTCACTAACAACTGTCTTGAAGTTCTCAAGTCCTTGGTCTTGGATATATAGGCCCTAATGGCTGATACAACACAAAGTTTTGGGTCTTTGAAACTACTTACACTAATAGTAGACAAAGGGTCACCTAATCTGTTAGATTTTAACAGCTTTGACAAATCAAATGTGGCCTCATTTCTATCTATCTCTAGGCCATCTAGTGATAGGGCAACAATAGTTTGTCCCCTATGTCCTGTTACTAATAATAAGAGCAACGCTACCTTAAACCCTAATTGTTTGAGATCTAAATGCCTATTATGAGGCCACTGTCTTAGCAAATCAAACACTACCGAAACATCCCAGAAGCGACTGTACTTCGGTTTGGGTGGGTTTCGTTGATAAATCGATCTTACAATCCAATGAATAACATGGTGTTTACCAAATGTCTCATTATTTATCCGTGGAAGGATGACGGATAAAGCACAGCGAGCAGCATTAATAGATCCAAACCCTAAGCCTTCGTCCTCTAACCCTCGGAGAAAATTACCAACTTGGGAAATAGTAGGATTCATGGGTTTGACTTTCTTAATTAAACAATAAACACCCCACTTTTTCAAATATGTGGTATACATTTTAACTGTACCTTTACGCCAAGCATCTGCGACAAGTCTTTGTTGTGTAATTTTATCTAAACCGAATTGTTCTAAATATTTATTTAAAAAAGGAATGCCAACAACGGTGTTGTGGACACGTCCCCTCTTTGTTTTAGAGGGCCTTGGTGTGTCAGATTGCCTGGTGATCTTCGGAATCGGAGGCAATCTTTGGCGGCTGCCTGTATGCCCGGTAGCCAAGGTTGCGTGTCCCAGTTGGGAACGATTAATATTGCGTGTGCTTTGTCCATCTTTATCTTTCGGCTTACCCGGCTGATCAGGCTGAATGGGGGGAAGATATAATAAAATTTATTCTCCCATGTGATAGAAAAAGCATCTATATGCCAGGCATCAGGTTCTGGATGCCATGACACATATTTGTCAATTTTACAATTGTTTCGTGAAGCAAACAAGTCAACTTCAGGTTGGCCCCACTTTTGGCACACTGTGGTGAAAATGTCTGGATTAAGGGACCATTCCAAATGGTCATGAAAATGTCGACTTTTATGATCTGCTAAGGTATTTTGCGTTCCGGGAATATATGCTACTGTTAGCCAAACTTTATTCATTTGGGCCCATTCCCAAATTTTTCTAGCCATCGCATTACATGGCCTGGACTTTGTCCCACCCATGTTTCGTACATATGCCATTGCCATTGTATTATCCGTTAAAATACGGATGTGTTTACGTGGCACCTTAACTAAACTAGCAAGGCCTAAATAAATAGCTTGTAGCTCTAAAACATTAATGTGATCTGCATTTTCTTCTTTCAACCAACGTCCCCCTGTTGCTATGGAATCGCAATGTGCCCCCCAACCTTCTAATGAAGCATCAGTAGTTACTACTGTGTTGGGTTCATTCATCCGTATAGGATTGGGGGAATTTTGAATATTATTAAACCACCAGTTAATGTCTTTCATTCCATCTTCTGAAATAAACATTTTCCTTTCAAAATTGCCTTTAGTACGAGCCAACCCTAAGTTCTTATCTATTTCTAAAGATTTTATGTGGGCTTTACCATATAGAATAGCCGGGGCGTAAGCAATAAGTATGCCAACTAGCACCGCGACCTGTTTTATCTTTGGCCTACTTAAGGCGACCAAGTGAGACGCCGTATCGTGAAACTTAGTCAGCTTGTTATCGGGGAGTGAAACAGTCATACAGCGTGTGTTAATAATAAAGCCTAAACATTTAAGTTCAGTTGTGGGGACAAAAACTGACTTGTTATGATTCAAATAAAAACCTAACGTTGTCAGAAGGGAACATAAATCGTCAACAGCGTGTTGACACTCATCAAATGATTGTGAAACAATGAAAGAATCATCAATGTAAGGGAACATAGTATGACCCTTATTTGCCATGACCGAAAAAAACCGGTTTCAATAATTTAGTAAACAAGCGTGGAGCGCATGCTAAGCCATTTGGCATACATGTAAATTGAAATAGTCTATCTTCCCAAATAAATCTTAAGAATTTGCGGTGTCCTTCAAATATCGGGACAGTATAATATGCATCTTGTAAATCAACACTAGCCATCCAAGCATTCTCTGTAACCAAGTCTCTGGCAGTGTCCAGGGAAAACATTTTGAAATGTTGATATTCTACAAGTATGTTCAACTTAGTTAAATCTAAAATCATGCGAATATCGCCATTTGGCTTTGGCCTTGAAAATATATTAGAGATAAATTCTCCTGGGGTGTGAGGCACCTCTTCAATGATACCTTTAGATTCAAAAAGTGCAACTTGTTCTGATAATGCTTGTTTCTCCAAGTCATTAAATCTATATGGGAAAGGTACCCGTTGTTGTAACGGGATTTCAGTAAATGGAATCTTAACACCGGTAACAATATCTAAAATGTTAACGTCAGTAGTGATTTCGTACCAAGAAGAAATACAATTAAATATGTTCCCCGCACAAAATTCGCTTACATCTGTTTGTGTAGATTCCGCCACCAACTTAGGAAGTTGGGTTTGTGTAGCAATGTCTATTTGTTGCCTGGGCGTGGGAAGGATTGTTTCGGGGCAAACTCCTTCCTGAACGGGCGGTTGCCGTCGTTCCAACCTTCCCTGTCTCCCCGACCTCTGCCTCTGGGCTGAAAGCCGTAGGACGGGCCGGACCTGCCAGCTCTGCCTCCTCGGCGAGGACGAAAATCCCCTCGGGGGCGACAAAATCTTGACGAGTCAGCTTTCTTGGCCGGCTCAAGGTTACGACCACTTTTGGCTTCCGTCTCGACCTCCTTGAAGAGGTATGGAAGTTGGCCACCAAACATTTTACCTTTATCCAAAGGTTTGCCCTTGATGGGTTTGGGTGGCAAAAAGAGAGTATACTCCTTGCCATCGTTGTCCATGACCTTCTTAGATCTGGCTACTTCCTTCCCAGCTTGTGTGGTGACCGCTTTGAACACGTTTTCATATCTACGGTAGCTCAAGAAGTTACTGGCAGCTGTGAGGAGGGCCACGCCCTTATCCATGCCTCTGGCCAGTGAGGAGAACTTGTTCTCAGTTTGCATCCGGTTAGCTACCGGAACGACTGAGGCGAGGACCCCTAAGACCGCTTTGTGAACGGTAAACAGAGCAGTCTCGAAGCGCTTCTTCTCCTCATTCAGATGGATCCCAGCGTCCATCTCTTTCACTACACTATCCGGGATACCTTTTATCCCGGAAATTTGCTCAGTGATTTTGTTGATCACCTCAGCTGGCTTAAAGGTGTTAAAATGTCCCTTTATAGTCTCGCGCATCATAGTCGTTGTTCTGACTTTCTTTCCCTTTTGGATCGGGCAGCGCTTCCGAATCTTGCCTCCCAGGTTGGCATAAAGGCCAGCCCTTTCCGTGTCTGAGTCCGACTCAGTAGTTGACGAGTCGGACGATGAATCGGAAGAAGAATCTTTCTTCTTCTTCTTCTTACTTTTCTTCTTTGGCTTCTTCACTTTCTTGCCCTTGGTGGCTTTGGTGTAATCATCACCAGAGGAGCTAGCCGGTCGTTTCCGCTTTTTGGCCTTAGGGCGCGGGGGCTCAGGTGCCGAATCCGTCTCTTCGAAATCAGAGACATCCTGCCAGTCTGAGTCAGCTGGCGGGAATTGTTGGTCCTTGCTGTGGAGCTCCTTCATCTTTTGCTCCACTAGCCTATTGACCTGTAAGGTCAAATCGCCTGGGAACACCTCGTCGTCCTCACTCTCTCTATCTGAGAGCACATGTGCCCCCTGTAGTGGGGACGGCGGAGCTGTCCGATCCGGTGACGTATCGTAGCCGGTAGGCACGCGTCCCTCCGCAGCGGCGGGCGGCGGTTTGTTTCGCTTCGTAGCCATCGGTAGTCTGTAACCAAAAAAGGAAACTTAGTAACCGGAATCAACTCAACTGAACACCAAAGTGACGCCAGGGAACCTGGGTTGAGGATCTTATTGGTAAAGAGTAACGTATTTACACCGTTCTCAATACAGGCGTGGTAAGCTAAGTTTTCCGTAGGTTTTTGGGTATCGAAACCAACCATACGTGGGGTAGGCTTCTAGAACCTCCCATCTCTCTGTCGCGTACACTTCTCTCACCCGCGGCTACTGCGCCAGCAAGTGAGAGAAAATGCTACGAAACTCGGAGAAACGCCTCATCAAAAGGGGAGTCTATAAAAGAAACCCAGGATCATCCCCAACAACACCCTCTATTAGGGTACGAAGGAATCTCCACAGGAGATGTGACGGTGTCAACATCTCTACCCATACAAAGCGGGTTTAATCGAACCACAGAACCAAGACAAAGGAATCCTTTGTTCTATCCGATTCAATTTTTAAAATGCTAATCTTGTCCAAACTGGACGTACGAAAGTTCTGAACTTTCCAATCTAGATGCGATAGTGCATCATAAACAAGCTTAACCAAAATAATCACGATTACTTACAGTTATTAGCTTTTTGTAGATAAATCCAACTGGAGCAACTCGCGAGCGTCCTCCGGTCGTGAGTTTTTTATGCTAATTGCTGGACCGGATGTGCTTACCTCTCCCTAGCCTGAGGCTAGCCTGAGGCTGTATACCGAGGTAAAATAGATATATACCACATTAGTAACAGTGCTTCAGTCTCAGTGCTCTGGCTATAACTATGTGCGGAGATGTCCATGTCAATAAAGTCCAAGTCTGATCTCACTTCGTTTTATATTATGGCCTGTCCTATTTTAATATCCAGGAAAATTCTTCAGATCAAAATATTTGGAACTAACGGTTTTTAATCATTTGGTCTTTCTCGAGATCCTTAGATTTCAAAGCCTATAATCGGCAATAACCACATATTAGATTAAATACATGAACTTTCCCAAGTTCTGATTTGTATAATGTATAATAAATTGATTAAGTATCTAATATAGACGGAACCGTTCAAGCACTATGTTGCATAGTTGGTTCATTAATATCTCCTCTTTTTTTTAAAGGAAGTATATTTATTCCATTGATATCTCTCTGTAGCATATATTACAATACAAATTTCTAGTGCAAATGAACATCATAAATGCAATGGTCTTTTAAAAAGATATTTCTTTTCATTCGTTGATTAAGCAGGTGGAATTTTAGCTGCCGACTATAGCTTCAGTCGATTGCTCCTTATCCTATTCGACTAATTCCGAAGGCCAGGATTTGTAGTGAAAAGTATTTTATGTCATTAGTTCCAATCAGCCGGAGTTAGAACTCCCGATCTCAGAGCAGGAAGCAAGCATTCAACTCATTAGGTTTTAACATGCGATTCTTGATTGGAGAGCTTGGCCAACATTTCCAATTCATAGATCACTTGAAAAAGTTGAAGAAACGAATTGTCATTTAACAACCAAATGATACAAAAAGAGTATCAAAACGAGGTTAAAATTAATTTGTTTGTTGGAGTTTTAAGTCCAGGTAACATCTAAAGTTATATCAGGATGGGTACCAACTTGTGACTGCACTCATGCCGATTTTATAGTTCTATCCCACTGTGATATCAGGCCACTGGCACCATGACCTGATTTCCCACTCAGTCACATCTTCACACTGAGCTAACCAGTACTTGCCCAATCCTAGTAATGCCTAGCGTTAGGCTAGTTAGTGACAAGTATCAATTTTGTAAGTCATTGGTACTCAGAAACTCCCGACCTTCCAGATGGAAGGCAATTCGTCCACCGCCTCCGGTGGTTAAAATTTGTGTGATAAATATAGGTCTTGGGGTCAGTTTCCAGCCTTCTTGCATAATACGGCTGGAAGACCAGTGCTTCAAGGCTAATAAAAGAAGCTATTCAGCAGAACGAACGCGTTTACAAAGTAGGTTAGTACATTTAGGGTGTGCGTTACAGCCTGAAGTAAAAACAGGAATCCAACTGTTAGTGATGATAATGAGAAATATTGATGACACAACTTCCAAACAATTACTGAATAAATAAATCGATTTAAAAATTGCGAAATTCCCGTTGATACGTATTCTTTCAGGTATAAGAAGTGCTGAAGATGTGTCAATTGTTGTTTATGTCATGATACCACCATTATATATTTGATATAAATAGTGATGGGAGGAATTTAAGTTTAAAATGAGCAACATACAGCAAGAATTTACTTGGTATATAACTTTTAATATACATTTTTATTACCAGTTGCAAGTTTATCTTGTTACAGGTGAAATCGCATTAAATGGTTTATAATACATAGATGTATATAAATATAAATATATTGCCACATCCCTTTAATGTCACATATTGAATAGCTTGAATGTTATTGTTGGTATTTTGAACGTCTTAAGTGTCTCACATCACACAAAGGAAGTTTCAAACCCGACTACTTCTCCGATTATCGTGCATGGTGCTGCATTTGATACATACATAGAGATACAAACCATGAATCAAAAGCTATTACTGATACGTTCCATAATGTTTGGAACACTAAGGATCAAAAGGTTTACTATTAATTTAAGATGTGTAGGCTAAACATGAGGTAAGCAGAACATGCATAGTTTAAAATGATTCACTAACATTTTTATATTAATCATAAGCAAGAGACCAATAAAAACGTAAAATCCTAATAGTTTCAACTCGTAATCAGGATAACTATATTTCATAATAATTGAACATTTACTTTCAACATGACAGAAAGTTAATAGTGAATTATATTTACTGATAGTTTATTTATTAGGACTAGATTAGCATTATTCGATTCTTAATTCGACATGGTCGTTACTGTGTTTCGTCTAAATCGATTAATTTGCTCCAAACTTGTCCTAACACATGAACTATTAAAATATATAATATGTACAACGGTGATGCATTCATAGTTGTACAAGATGTACACTCACATTGTATCCAACACTATAGTTATTATACAATCCACAATTATATGGATCAGTTATGCTAGGTTTCAACTTCGCAATAACTTAAACAATGTCCAATAGAAACTACAGACTTTATATATCTGAATTAGATGCTTCCACTTTTTCTTCTTCAAATGTCCAATTTCACAGCATTACGGATTTTTCTAATAGCATAAAGAAATCAGCATTCCCTTAAAATTGTGAATTGGTTAACAACATGATCCCCCATCATCTGGAGCATGTGCACATTGGTAATTGATTCATTGGTTTGGTCGTAGTCTATCCCCTCACAGCCATTTTTATATGTACATAGGTTTAATGCTCAAATCAGAATACATGTATATAACAGCCATGGGTAATAACGATTGTATATACATACATGTATTGCATCACTAAAGCAGGGTGTGGGATCCAATGAATACAGTATCAATATCAATTCTCACCACTAATGTGAACACAGGCACGTTACTGGTGGTGTTGGCAGTGTGTGTGAGTGAGTGTGTGTATATGGGTCACTCTCCTGAAAAATTGTTAGCATGGGATGGGATTTTAAAACATCAATAAAAAAAACCTCCTACTTATTTTTTTCCTTATACTTTTCATATTCATGTTCAGATTTTATGTAAGAAATAAGGGAAATAAAATGAACTGCATGCAAATTTGGTCTTTTTAGTTATGAAGTGTTTTTTTTACCAAAAACCCCCATTTTAGTCAGCCATTTGTAACATGACAAAAGGGACATGGTTGGATCCTAACTAACATCTTGTATTGCATTGATATATCAAATAAACAGTTCCCAAATCAAAAGGAAGTATTTATTAACATGTATTCATGCTTAAATTAACAAATCTTTATTTGGTGTCTTCATAAATAATGTTACAAATTCCCATCACAGATGTAACCAGTGGTGTCTGGATGACACACAAATATTGTACACTAATTATTCAGTGAATAAAGCATGACTGGGAATTCCTTTTTTTAAATCAATATAAACACTACATAGTTCTGTATATTATGCCAGGAGTAATGTCCTTAGTGTAACATTATTTAATTCTACTTATATTTTGAATAAGCAGACTGCGTGGTGTCTGAAAAATGTGTTATTCTATGGGTCGTGTCATGGTAAATGGGGCCCAATGTATTTTCTAGTATGTAACGGTCAAAAACAATTATTGAAAGAGTAGAGGAGTTATTTTCTTTATAGAACTGGTATTCTTACACTTTGGAGGGATAGATATGATAAAATGAAGACCTAATGTGGCATAGTAAAACAAATGCCAATATATTCATTCCAAAAATATGGTGTTTTAAGGGCTTGAGTATGTTACATGGAGAATGTGGACTTTTCAACAGCCCACTAGACCTTCAATGCGCATAGAGCATTATTTGGTAACCTCAACTATCTTTTCCTTCAGATTACTAGTATACATATGGACAACAGTTGGCTACTCAGCAGAAGAAAAAGGGGAAATACACTATATTAATTGTTTACCTCATGTAACACTTTGGGCCCATTTACCATGAAAAGACCCATATATATGTGTATATATATAGAATAATCATGTGAGACTTACCTGGATATAGTTGACACATAATTCTTGTTTTACCGAGTCCGATAGCCTCGGCTTGTTATAGTACAGTGAGAGGGTAGCATATCCACTTGAAATGTAGTTGTCTGCACTGACCTCTCAGGCAAGGAGCCGCATAGATAGGTAGGCGTGGGTAGTGTGTTGATATCAGGGAGCCTAGGTGGTGTAATGGTTAGCACACTGGCCCGGAATGCAAAGAGATGTGGGTTCGAGTCCCGCTCTAGGCGCAATATTTCCCATTTTCATCACCCCCACGACACTCTTTACCTACTAATACTGAAATGATGTTCTATTCCAATTTTTCCCTGTTTTCTTGTTTTACTCCGTTCGGTACCTTCACCCCGGTGTGGCGGTTTCAGCTCGTTCCCGTGCTCAGCCGTCTCCCTCGCTTCTGCGCATGCGTCAGAATCTAATAAACAAGGCCGTAATCGATTAACACGACCCGAGCGACTCGGGTCATCCGAATTTCAAATAGAACACGGCGAGTGGAGTCGACAAATACACGTGCCATGTGCAAAAAAAGAATAACTTAGATTAATGAAATGGAAATATAGGTAAACTAGGCCATCATAAAATACTTTAAATCCTATTTTGCTGTACTTTTATCGGTCATTAAAAAAAAAAAAAAAAATTGTCCACCCGAGCGTATTCGATTATTCGACCCGAGTTTGTAGGATGTGCGCATGCGCCAATAAGTGGCTCGGGTGACCCGAGTTGATGCGAAATCCACGCATGCGCAGAAGCAACGGGACACGGCTGAGCATGGGAACGAGCTGAAACCGCCACACCGGGTTAGGGTGGGCGGGACATGCCGAGGCTATCGGACTCAGTAAAACAACAATTATGTGTAAACTATACCCAGGTAAGTCTCACATAATTATTCTATTTCACCTCGTCCCCATGCCGTCTGGCTAATTATACCATAGTGAGATGTTTTACATAATCATAATTTCGGTTTCATCTTATATTGCTAGATTTCTTAATTTGATTGAATTCTGAGTTCAACAACTTCTTTTGAACATAGTTGTTCTCTGAAGGGGTTACAGCGAAGTTGTCTTTTCTGAACCCTTCCTTGTGATGTCTTTGTGAGTGTTAAGACATTTGCCTCTACTTGTACAGAGTAGAATTGTTTTTATTTAGACCCCCAATCCCCTGGTATAGGGCAAGGTAGATATGTAGCATTATACACCTGATATATTTTAATATACTGTTTTCACATTTCCTGTGAATGTATATGAAAACCTATAGATTTGATCAGAGTAGTCATTCTATAAATCTAAAAACCCTATCACGAAAAGACTATTTTCTTCAAACCACCACACGGTTTAGCCTTGCCGAATCGCCCCATCTAGAGAGAAAATCCTATTTTATGTCATCTGACAGTGCATCTAGAGGTGTTACTTGCTACCAAGTTGTCAAACGTCTTAGGATAAGCCATTGATTGATTGGTGGTTGCTTTACACCGTGTCGGCAGCATAGGTTATATTTATGGCGCTGTAAGATAAGCTGATATGGGGTAAATTTAATTACCTCCCCACAGGTAGGTTACACTCTACCGTGATATCCTATCTTAGCAGTCATCATACACTCTTCGTTTGTTTTCTATGTCCTGGCAACAGTCATTACATAAACACTAGGGTATTATGATGGTCTAGCACTAACAGAATCCTGAAGTGCAATATTGATAAATTGGTACTGCCATAGATGGCTATCTATGCCTTCCTCTGCTCTTCAAGTTGCTCAAAGTAGCTATGGTTTCATAATTTAAACCTGGGTTCAAACCAAACCAACTCATATACTACTATACACGATAGTGTATATACCTGATAAAGTATGTCTGAAGCACACATAGGGCTGAGCCATATGCCATCCAGGTCAGTTTCTTAACCCGATTCTGTGCATCTAAGTCCAAAATGTGTAGTCACTCAATGTGTTCTTGGGTATGTTTGACTACCGTGGCTCTGTCCGTTTCTTTACAGGACCTTTGTTTCATGGAGACATGCAAAGTCTGTGCCTCTTTGCACCAAATCATCGTATTTGTGCCCAAATGTAGATTAAGCAGGTTTGTATTTCATGTGCATTGGGCAGTGGTATCTGTATCCCCTTAAGACCAGACGAAATGGCCGCATGAGCAGAGCGTCCGTCTCCTGTTTTGGGAGATCCGAACCCATGAGTTTGTGGGTTCGAATCCTGGTCGAGTCAAACCAATGACTTAAAAATTGATAATTGTTGCTTCCTAGCCAGGCACTCTGCATTATTAGGACAGGGCAAGGACTGATTGGCTCAGTATGAGGATAATGTGACTGAGTGGGATATCAGGTCATGATACTGGTGGTCTGGTTTCCCAGTGGGGCAGCACTATAAAGTCGCCATGAGTGTGCATTGTCACAAGTAGGTTTCCATCCTGATATGGCCTTAGATGTTGCTAGGACGTAAAACAACAAACAAACATATCCCCTTAACAGACACTGCAACTAGGTGTATTAGTAGAACCATGTGTACCTATGGTTATTGGAAACTCTTTTCTTTGCCTATTTTGGCACCTCATGTCTATGCTTATAGGCACTCATGCTCTATGGTTACATCCATTTATGGCCTTGTCTAAACTTTCTAAATGAAATGAAGGTAATCCTTCTAATTCCCATTTTTACCTAACATGAGTGACGACAAATTTATCCCATATTGCAATGAGCTAAAGAATGGTTATTAAAAGTTCTCATATGGGTCAATAACTGAGACCGCTATGACTGCCTACAACATTGAATGTGCTGTGACAGCTTCCTATTACATTATAGGGCACTGTGTAACCTATGACTTTTATTTATTAGCCATTGATCTGAATGTATGTGTGAAGCAGTAGCTGAACCATACTGGTCACAGCAATGTTATATTCTATGGATTTATTGAGTAATCTGTAATAAGTAATTACTTATCCTATTTAGTCAGTGCAATAATTTCAAAAGTGGATTTAACTAATCACTTTGTCTCTTGGATGGTGAAGCATCATGATCACTGACTATTACCCATATTCTATGCAGTTAAGTCTGCTCATCCAGCTGATACAAGTTGGGTAATGTCCGCTTTCTAAGCTAGAAGTGGAACTTTCCTCTATCTTAAAAACATATACTATACAAATGTAGGATGTTTCCTAAGAAAGCCAACACCCAGTAATGATTTTTCCCTTTTGTTAATTAAAGGGGTCACTTGCGTGTTAACCAACTGCCCATTGGTAGTTGTATGTTGGGCTTAGTTAGTCCCTGTGTGTTCCTTGCTTGCTCAAGGAATGTCCAATGTAGGTGTATGTCAAACTTTAAATAGCTGCTGGTCTGGGTCTGTTTTTGATTGATTGGTGGTTGCTTTACACCGTGTTGGCAGCATAGGCCATATTCACGGTGAGAAATGTTTGTTTTTTGTTCAAACCATCGCTTTTACATGTAAAAGCAGACAATCAATTATGTGCCAATAGACACTCATTAAATTAGAAAGCTCACAATCATATATTTGTGGTCAAGGGAAACAAATTCCCATAGAAAAAGAAAAGTTTTATTAATAATTGATAGAATCTATTTAGTAAACTATATGAGGTGGTACATTCCAGCTGCCCTCAAAAAGGCTAAAATGTTTTCTTGTTTTACCTTAGTAAAAAGGTCCCGCATACTGTCTGCAGTGTAGAACTGTTGGCACAGGGCCAAAAAAATCAACGCAACTTAGTAAAATGTGTTTGAGTGTAAGCGGGGCCTGACACCCAATACATTCAGGGGGAGGTTCCCCTTTGAGGAGAAAAGCATGTGGAAGCCACGAGTGGCCAATAAGGCAGTGGCTAAGGACCACTTGGTCCCGCCGACCTCCCGCATGAGTCTGTGGTGGCTTTCCCACAGATGGTTCAATTTCTTTAAGTTTATTAATGTTTTCATCCCACTCATGTTGCCATTTGGATTTTATGTGGGTGGCTATTAGCGGTTTCAGATCAGAGTGAGGGATCAGATACGGTTCAAGATCACAGTTCAGGGCTTCTTCGCAGCCAGATCAGCTCCTTCGTTTCCTTGTAGGCCAGCATGGCCAGGCACCCAGCACAGGTGGATATCATACCCATCCATTGTCAGTTGGTTCATTTTATAAATGACCGTTGCTAGAATAGGGTGATTCATTTTCAGTCCAGCAACAGCCAGGAGCCAAGAGAACGAATCACTGTATATAACATAGTTAGTGTGGTTGGATACCTCGAGACACTCCAACGCCAGAAGGAGTGCTCGGGCTTCTGCAGTGAAAATCGAGCTCTGATTGGGCAAACGTACACCAAATCTTTCCCGTCCAGACTGCTGCAGCAGCTACCCGGCTTTGGTCTTTTGAACCATCAGTGTATATGGAGAGGTGGTCTGCAAACTGCCCTTGAATCTCTGCATGCAGTCCTTGGTACTCGAGTGGATGTGTCCCAGACTTCCTCAGTTCCGTGAGTCGGAGGATAACCGATGGCTTTCTCAATGGCAACGGGGGATGTTCTGGGACTTTGGCATCCTCCAACAAGTCTAAATCCATGCCCAAGGCCTCCAAATGAGGTACAAGCCTCGGCTAGTCGTGGGCTAGGGAGAAGGAAGCACATCCGGGTCCAGCAATCTTTACCTACTTATTCAGGATAAAAATGACTTTCAACTTTAATGGATACTCAATGTTTTCGTCTTGGCACAAGCAAACATGCTAGTCATGGGAGGGTTGGGTGGGCGGGCCCTAGCCCACGACTAGATGAGGCTTGTACCTCGGGAAAACAACAGTTATCCATCATCTGTACCCAGGTAAGACTCGTATAACTATACTATTTTACCTCGGTACTAAGCCTCAGGCTATTAGTAGCCGAGGGAGACTTTACGTAACTCATTTTTTTTATCCTTAATCCATTTCCATTCAGTACACTTTAGTATTAAAAGGTATTTATATCAAACAGAAATTCTTTCTAAAAAACTCTCACCTGTTTTGTTAATTGGCGAGTAAGTGTGTCGCTAGGCCACTTGACATCTCTAGTCGTTTGTTGTAATGTTTTGCAAACGATCTGGCTGTCTTCCAGCCTGCATGTCCTAGGATTCTCTTAACTGAAATCCCTAGCTGCCGTGCTTTCGAGACCGTAGCTCCTCTGGTCGAATGGGAAGTGTATCGTCCAATATCGACACCTTAAGCACTTTAATGGTCCATCTAGCGAGTGTGTCTCTCGAGATCGCCTTGTGTGGTTTAATAAAACTCACCAAACGCTGTCTAGAATTCCTTAATTCTTTTGTCTTGGATATAAAAGCTTGTATGGCTGACACTACACAAAGATGTCGATCCTCTGGGAAGCATTTCACGTGTACGGTGGACAGTGGGTCCCCTGTGCGGTTTGATTTCAATAACTGATCCAAATCAAACGTTGCCTCCTTTGGACCAATCTTCAGTCCGTCTAGGGATAATGCTATAATCGTTTGTCCCCTATGTCCAGTGACTAGCAGTAATAAGACTGCTAACTTAAATCCCATCTTCTTAATACTTAAATGATATTTACTTGTCCATGACTTGAACAGCTTAAAGACTATCGATACATCCCAAAATCGATTATATTTTGGCTTAGGTGGATTTCTCTCATAAACCGACCTGAAGAACCAGTGTATCACCTGGTGTTTACCAATCGTTTGTCAATCTACCCTTGGTAGAATAATAGATAATGCACATCTGGCTGCATTAATCGCACCAAAGCCTAATCCTTCATCTAGCATTCATAAAAATCTTACTACTTGAGCTATTGTAGGCCTTAAGGGCTTAACTTTCATAAGAAGGCAATGAAGTCCCCACTTCCTTAAATAACTAGTATATAGTTTCACCGTTCCTTTCCTCCATGCATGCGAGACGAGCCTTCGCTGGGTAATTCTGTCTAGAGCAAATTGTTCTAAATGTTTATTCACAAGGAATGCCAGGAGGGGTGTCATTGACACGTCTCCGTGAGTTGTTAACGGTCCTTGATGTCGTAGGTTTCTCAGTGCTCTTGGAAATCTGAGATTGTCTCTCGCTCCCAATGCCACTAGCCGGTAGCCATGGCTGTGTGTCCCACTCGGGGATGGTCAGGATTTCATGTGCGTGATCCATCCTTATCTTCCTGGCCACTCTGCTGATAATGCTGAATGGTGGGAATATATAATAGAATTTGTTATTCCAATCCAAGGAGAGTGCATCCACTTGCGACGCATTTGGCTCTGGGTGCCATAATACATATATAGCTATTTTGTAGTTGTTTCGTGATGCACACAAGTCTACTTGTGGTGTGCCCCACTTAATGCAAATTTGTCTAAAAATATTGTCACTCAACAACCATTCCAATTGATCATAAAAATGGTGACTTTTCTTGTCTGCTAAGGTGTTCTGACTACCTGGGATATGTGCTACAGTTAGCCATATGTCATGCTGCTGCGCCCAATTCCAGATCAATTTTGCTACTTGGTTGCAAGGTTTGGACCTAGTCCCTCCCATGTTCCGGATGTAAGCCATCGCTGTAGTGTTTGTTATCTGTCAACACTCTCACATGAAATTTGGGGATTCGCACTAAGCTACATAATCCTAAATAAACTGCTCTCAGTTCTAACACATTAATATGATCTGAAATCTCATCATCTAACCAACGTCCTCCCATTGCCTGACAACGTCTATAAGCACCCCATCCTTCTAATGATGCATCTGTCGTAACAATAGTGTTGGGTTCCCCCATTCTAATGGGATTTGGAGAAGAATCAATGTTGGTATACCACCATTGAATATCGTCTAAGCCCCCTCTTGAAATAGTCATTTTTCTTTTAAAATTGCCTTTTGTATGCGCTAAAGCCGAATTCTTGTCTATTTCTAGCGACTTAATATGAGCCTTTCCATATAGAATAGCTGGTGCATAAGCTATCATAATTCCTATTAACACTGCGACCTGCCTAATTTTTGGCCTCGTTAACTGCAGCAATTGGTCTGCTGTGGTAAAAAAACTTTTCTAGTTTCTGTTTTGTTATCGACATGGTCATATCTTCCGTGTTTAACAGGAAGCCCAAACATTTAAAACTTTTGGTTGGAGTTAGAACTGACTTCTTCTCATGTATGTAAAATCCTAATTTATTGAAAATTGCACACAAATCATCCACTGCTCTCTGACAGCCTGCCTTTGATTTTGCCATTATGAATGAATCATCAATATATGGGAACATAACAATGTCCTTCCCGAGCCATTAGTAAAAATATTGGTTTCAACAGCTTAGTAAACAATCGAGGGGCACAAGCTAAGCCATTAGACATACAGGTGAACTCATGGAGTTGATCATTCCAAACAAAACGGAGGAATTTTCTATCTGACGTGTGAATAGGTAGCGTATAATACGCTTCTTTCAAATCCACACTGGCCAACCAGGACCCTTTCATAACCAAGTCCCTAGCTGTGTTTATATGTAACTAATTTGATTAGTCTAGCTAAATCCAGAATCATGCGGATTTCCCCATTTGGCTGGGGTCATGAACAAATATTTGAAATAAATTTGCCTTCCTCATGAACAGCAATCTCAATAATTCCTCTCTGACAAAATTTTAACACCTGTAAATCTAATGCCTCTCTCTCATTTATATCAAAATGGTATGGGAAAGGGATAGTTTCCTGTACGGGTCGTTGTGTAAAGGGAATGCGTATCCCTTGCACTATACTCAGAATAGTCAAATTATCCGTAATTTTGTGCCACTCATCCAAACAATTGTTAATATTGCCGGCCTGGAAAATGCTTACTGGTGTTTCCACGGCCACCGGAGTTTGTGTTGCAACCTCTACTTGTTCCCTGGGCTGGGGAATGACTTCTGGGGAGTGAAGTCCATCTTGAAGGGACGATTCCCTTCGTTCCAGCCGAAGGACTGGCGCTGGCCTCTTCCCCTAGGCTGGAAGGCATAGCCCGAGCCTGACCAGCCTCCTCTGCCAGTGCGATGGTTGCGAAAATCCTGTCACCCTCTCTTGAACCGTGCATTGTTGTTGTCAGTTGCCTTCTTTTTGTCGTCCATATGCTTCCCGCATTTGGATCCCGTTTCTACCTGTTTGAACAGGTATTGCAGCTGTCCGCCAAACATTTTTGTTTTGTCCAACGGTTTTCCCTTTACAGGTTTGGGCGGAAGGAATAATGTATACTCTTTCCGTCATTATCGACCACTTTCTTCAATCGTGCCACCTCCTTCCCCGCATCGGTACAGACCGCCTTGTAGACATTTTCGAAACTTCGGTATGATAGGAAGTTGCTGGTGGCTGTCAGCATCGCTAACCCCCGTCAACATGTCGGGCCAAGGAAGAGAACTTGTTCTCGGTCTGCATACGGTTTGCTACCGGCGCAAAGGCCGTCAAAGCTCCAAGCACTGCCTTATGAACCGTATGCAGAACCGTTTCAAACTTCTTTCTATCCTCGTTAAGTTTGACATCCCCCGTCCATCTCTTTTACGACGGAATCAGGGATACCCTTGATTCCAGTGAATTTCTCACCCAACTTGGTGATCACCTCTGCAGGTTTAAAGGTGTTAAAATGCCCCTTTATAGTCTCCCACATCATGGTGGTAGTGAGCACTTTCTTGGCTCTTTGAACGGGCACTTCTTCCGGAACTTTCCGCCAATCTTAGCAAACACGCCTTCACGCTGCATGTCGGAATCGGACTCCGGGGTAGACGAGTCCGAGGAAGAATCCTTCTTCTTCGTCTGATGCTTCTTCCCTTTGGCTTTCTTCTTCACCACTTTCTTCCTGGCCTGTGTGTATTCATCCCCTGACAAACTCACAGCCTTCTTCGCCTTCTTTTCCCCCTTCTTAGCGGGGTCCTCTCTGGAGAGGAAGTCTCCTCAGGTGAATATTCTCCCGAAAAATCCTCCCAGTCCGAGTCATCAGACTGTGGAACCTGCCTCTTTCTTGCACGAGACCTAGCCGGGATCATCTCCTCCAGCTTTGTCTGGAGCATGAGAGTCAGTCTTGTTTCTAGGTCAGATGGCCTACTCCTTGGTCTGGCCCACTGACCTCCGACAGCTGGTGCGCCGGCAAAGCCGGCACCGTCACGACTGGCGAGGAGTCGTATTTATCCATCAAGCAGGGGGATCGCGTCGGGTTTACTCCGCTTCGTAGCCATCGGAAACCTGCAACGATCGAAAGAAAGTTACAACCCGGGCAAACAAATGTCACAAAACAGGTTAATAAACCTCTAATTGTGCATTTAGAGGTGTTGGATAACGAATTTACAACGTTCCAACACAGGCGTGCGTGACTAATGCGTGAGTGTCATAGGGTTATGGTATCGAAACCAAAACCAAACAAGGGGTAGGGACCAGTGTATCGGTAGCCTCCCACACTTTGTGCCGTACACTTCTCCTGCCTGTGGCTCATAACGCCAACAAGTTGAAGAAAATGCTACGACACTCGGAGGTACGCCTAAAACTTTCTATGTGGGAAATCTTATAGAAACCCAGGAATAAATCCGTTCGGCAATGGGCGGCAAGGATAACAAAGAAAAAACATGGCGTTCTTCATTGTTCTATTGATGTATCCTAAAAACAATCCAAATACAGCAAAAAAACGTTCCAAAGTAATCAAAACTTTGCCCAATTCTGCAGTAAAGTATCATAAAAAAACTTCACCATTCCAAAATATCCTACTTACAGTTAGGATGTCGTCGTAGGTAGAAAAAGCTGGAGCAACTCAAAAACGAACGTCCTCCGATCGTGAGTCGATTATGCTAATTGCTGGACCCGGATGTCCTTCCTTCTCCCTCGGCTACGATATATATATAGCTATGTATTTATGTAGCCTGGCCACTGAGTGCCAATGTAATGACTTGGAATGTCTATTATAGTACCAATGTGAGTTGACCTAAAATGGGGCATTATGTAATACCCAGTCAACTACTAGACTGGATCCACCCTGCCAATAAGACCTAAATAGACTTTCCCTATACTTTGATACAGTGGGTCACAGAAAGTGGAATCACAACTATGTACATATATGCCTACTTCTGGGGTTTACCTGCTCATGACTTTCAAGTTCCACTTTCATAGTGTGGGAATTTACAACTGGTATGTGTCTGTACATATACACAACTGTCTGAGGTTTTCATGCCCATGACTGTGACTCCCATATAGGTTATGGGGTTTAACGCCCTGAGGGGCCATTAATGTGGTAGCATGCATAGTGCCGCATGGCATCTATGTCCATATGACAATGAACTGGATGTTCATGGTGTCATAGATGAGCTTTGCAATCCATCTGATTACCGCTCTCTGAATAGTATCACCACCGGTTAAGTGTGATAGTGTGCATAGTGCCACATGGCATCTATGTCCATATGACAATGAATTGGTTTGTTCATGGTGTCATAGATGAGCTTTGCAATCCATCTGATTACAGCTCTATTGTGCCGTATGGCATTTATGTCCATATGACAATGAACTGGATTGATTGTGCAGTCCGCCTGACTACAGCTCTCCAAGAAACACATGACCACCCCTCGGGGGACTGGCAACGTAAGGTGCCTGGTCAGTTGTCTCATAACGATCACCCCTCAGGGGGGGAGGGGGGGGGGGGCTTGCAGTTTATCTGCCTGATCTGGTAACCACCCCTCGGGGGACTGGCAGCGTCAGGTGCCTGGTTATTTGTCTCATAATGATCACCCTACGGGGGGACTAGCAGTTTTATTTGCCTGATCTGATGACCTCCCCTTGGGGGACTGGCAACGTCAGGTGCCTGGTCAGTTGTTTTATAATGATCACCCCTTTATCTGCCTGATCTGGTAACCACCCCTCAGGTGACTGGCAATGTCAGGTGCCTGGTTAGTTGTCTCAACACGATCACCACACAGGGGACTTGCATTTTTATTTGCCTGATCTGATGGCCGCCCCTCTGGGGACTGTCCATGTAAGGTGCCTGGTCAGTTGTCTTATAACGATCACCCTTTGGGGGACTTGCAATTTTATCTGCCTGATCTGATAACCATTTGACCAGCCCTTGGGGGTCTGGTACTGTCATGTGCAAGTCCAGGAGTCCAAGATTACCCCTTCCCTGGTGCGTGATCTAACAGCAGCAACCAGCCACCGGTTGCCTACCAAGTCACAGACCCTGTAAATGAACATAAAGGTTAGCATAACTCTTAATGTGGAAAGGGGCAAGAGACCCTGGGAGCACATGACCCGGGCACACATGTTCAATAGTCAAACTTACACAGCTGTGACCAGTTGGTCCAGGCTGGTAGGACTCCATGCGGACCCTACCACACCATTTCAATTCAATATACTCAGTCTACTGAAACATGTGTACTGTATATGAGACTGTCTCAAAAGGTGCTAAGCAATATGGGACAAAACTTTGTTCATTGTAACGATCAACATACTATCTGCTTATGCATTTGCTCAGGATAAACTGATTTTGTTTTTTACATGGTGTTTCATAATCCCAATAGAATACATATTGATTTGAAGCAAATGTCCTTGTGTTTCAGTGTAACCGTGTCTGTGCTGTTTTGTGTCAATCGTTACAATGGAAAAAAAAAAATTAGTGATCACTTTTTGAGACAGGCTCATATATGAGCACCAAAATGGGTCAACAAAAGCACTACCAGGGAAAGGTAGTAGTGTAAAGCACTCATTCCCCAGACAAAAGGTCTACTGCAAGTGTACGCTGGGTATCCTCCTCACACCATGTTACATGTTAAAAACATGCTACAATAGATAGTAACCACATACCTGTGTTACCAAAGTCAAAATGTTGTCAAATTACAAATTTTCCCCCTGTATGCTGTCAATGGCTGTCAACTGTATGGTCACCTGCCATCAACCGGGTCTCATGGCTGATCACTGGCTGTCAACATGTTCTCAGTGTATGTTCAACCGAGTGTCAGGCGCCAGTGTAAAAACACATAGTCTGTACATAATTGTGTAGATAATATCTCTGTACAAACATTGAGGCTGGCATAAGTGTATATATACTGTGCTGTGCTCAGCATATGTCTAAACCAACATGACATTGTATTGACCGACCTCATTTGGTCTATAATGCCAATGTCAATGTTGAAATAATTTTCTTAACAAATGTCAGTACCTGATATCCCACAAAGTGTCTTATAGACATTTTCCACATTGAAACACCCGTGCAATGTCAAAATAACAAAAGGTTGCATGGGTATGGTGTCAACTGAACACTGTCAGTGGCTGTCAACCGGGTCTCATGGCCGGTGACTGGATGCCAATGTGAACTCAGTGTAAGTTGAACTGAGTCTGTCAACACTAGTGTAAATGCACATAGTATGTGCATAATGGGTAAATAATGTAAGTCACAACCCCATGTGTGTCTGTAAAAATATTGAAACAGGCAGAAGTGTAAACTGTGCTGTGTTTAGCATATGTCTATACCATGACATTGTATTGACAGACAATGTCAATAAACATAAACATAAACATAAATTTGCCTAACATGCCCATGTCAATGTTGAAATAATTTACTCACCAAATGTCAGCACACAATGTCCCACAAAGTGTCTCTAAAGCCGTGTTCACACCCACAACTTTAGGCCGAACTAGATGAGGCGAACTAGATGCGGCGAACTAGTGTCGTGTCCACACACGGAGCGGATTAAGGCGGAAATTGATATCTGCGCATGAGCAAGTCCAGACTAACCAGCGCCATTTTGGGTTCGTCGACGCCGGCACGAGAGAGTGTGGGTTCGACCTAGATATGTAATGACTGAATCGTATTGGTTTGGAATGGTCAAAACTTCTGCTGGGCAGTGAAACCCTAAAAATAAATGATGAAAAAAATATATGTGCACCTCTAGTAGGTTCATAGACCAAATTTACCGAAAAGTCAACAAACTAAGGTCTCGACTGTGACGTCCTTAATCCGCCTCATCTAAACCGCTACCGTCCACACAGGCACTATGGGTCGACTCAAGCTAGTTCGCTTCATTTAAACCACCACGCGAGGCGAACTAGATGAGGCGAACTACATGAGGTGACTCAGCCCTAATCCGCCTCAACATCGGGTTCACACGACCAATGTGAGCCGACTTAGATTAGGCGCACTAGATGAGGCGAGTTAACGCCCAGGTGTGAACACGGCTTTAGACATTGTCCACATTGAAACATATGTGCAATGGCAAACATACCACATAATATAAATGCATTAAGTCTACTGTGTACTTACAAATAGTAGTAGTAAAGACTGAATTGGTGCTCACTTTTCCACGTCTGTACTCGGTGAGGTGGAAAAGCATAGTGATTCAAGTGGACGTGCTGCCCTCTCACTGTGCTATAATTTGCCAGGAGGCTAGGGGACGAGGTGAAATATATAATATCACTTCACAGTCAGAAGGTCCTCTCACATGTTAAATCTTTTTCAATGATTGGGAGAGGTCACACAACAGTAAATAACATGGATAACAAAACAGAAACAATAACATTGGACTCACTTAAAAGTGATTGATATAAACACATTGCAAGGTTCACATCAAATGATGGAAAAACAGGAATTCATTTCCTGTTTTTAAAACAAGCTAGCCGTTGAGTGCCACTGGTTCATTTTGCAATATTGGAGCAGATGCATTATTGTCGGCGCACACACCCAATGAGTTGGGGTGTGCTAGCAGCAATATCCTCAACAGTAAATCGCATCAGGTCCTTGTCAGTTTGGCGCATGAATACGAGAGTTGAACTTCCCGGCAAAAAGGCTGGACGCTTGAAACTCGCGATGATGTGGAAAGGAGGGACCAGGCCAAACAACCCTATTGTGGTAAGACAATTAAATTGTATTAGTTGATCTCCAACTACACCCACAGCTCAGAATAGAATAACAGTTAAAACTGATTCAACATGCTTCTATGTTGTCCGTCTATCAACGAAAAATGAAACACAACAAAACTGCAATTTTACTGGACGACAGAAGGATAATATTTCAATTTACGCAATTCGTGCTTTTTAAGGAATTTATTTTAATTGAATGCAGCTTCGTACAAAGGTTTTACTCGATTATTTTCTTTCAGACTGATGTAGATAGAGAAAACCGGGATGGAGGGGGCCTTCTTCCCGTTTTCTTATTGTACAACTAAACGCCTTTCCCCTTATGCAATTAATATATATTAAAAAGCAAATGTGACTTCTGAAGAGTTTTATTCTCAAAGCATTTAATAGGAATCTTACAGTTATTCATATTCGAAAACGTTAAGGACGTAAAAGTACATTTTCCAGGTTTACATGGCTTCATACAAACTTTGCTACCCAAAACTTACCTGATGTTTGAAGATGTGAGAGGCAACGAGCAAGCATCCACATACCATGGATGACAGGGCGGGTGAAGTGGACGAGGCGTGCCGTCGTGGCCCACAGGTGATGAGGGTTCCAATTGCCCGAAGTCCATGCAAACTTCCGGCCAAGGTTACCCGACAACTCCACATGCACACGCTCATGTTTTACAGTATTGTCCACTGTAAAGTAAACAAACTAACAGTTTAAACACCACGTGCTTAGAAACGTATCTAATCATTGTGTCATGGGGCTTCTGCAAATGGTAAATATTGCACCTAGAGCAGGATTCAAAAACACTTCTTGGCATGTCTAATAGACTACATCACGGTTCCAGCGGCACGGTGCATTGTGGGATGCGTCAGAGCAAAACAACCCCCCCCCCCAAAAGCACAAGGCATATGCTAATACACTGGGTGCAGCTATGAAATGTGCTAGTTTCAGATCATCTCAGCTCTTCTTTGAAACATAGAATACTAACTAAAAAAATATATATAATAAATTAAGATATTAATCTTTTATCCAGCATTGCATTTACATCAATATAATCAGCACATCTTATGCCATGTGCATTTAGATTTAGAAAGATCTAGGCACTCAGACTAGTGTTAGAGCCACAGCCAGAGTACTCAATGCATTGTCAATGGCAGTGAGCAATCTCCATACAGAAAAAGTAAAATATTGATAAAACCGCACCACCTAGACACAAACCGCTTGGAACACATATAGAAAACAGGTTTAACAAAAAGATTATATTAAATTGATAAGGTTAGGGTATGGGATTTCTATTAATTTTGAATAAAACTGACGTTTTTCAATGCGCGTATAGGCAAACTCAATGGCCGTACGCCTTTGCTTTGCTCCCAAGGCCGTTTTCGGCGCATGCGCAGTCGGAACCGTGATGTAGTCTATTCTAAACGGCAATAACCTCAAGGTACATAATTTCACTTTCGAGAATCACAAAATAATAACGGTTCACTGACCGTCCTCCTCCTCGTCCTCGCAGGGGGTGAAGTCGCGTGCTTTCTGCAGGGCCTCCACGTTCTGAGAGAGCAGGATGCACGTGGTCTCCCACACACACATCTCCCGACGGTCGTACACGCGCATGCCCAGCTCCACCTCCACACCCTGCATGGTTGCGCGGTACTCCACCAAGGCACATTCCACATCGAATGGCTCCTTCAACAGGTGTTCCAGGTAGGTGTGCTGAGTTATTGACTGTCTACGGTAGAGTAAACCTGGAAAACAAGGCAGTAGGTACCGGCAGCCAAATTGTTAAATACAAATAGTGTACACTATTTTTAGTGGTTCTTGTATACATTATATTAAAAACCAAAACTTCGTGACTCATTAATACATTACACAACAGGAGCATAACTAAGCACCCCCCCCGCCCCCCTCTACACACATAGTCAGTTGCAAAAAAATGTTAAACTAAGCAAAGGTATGGTTGGAGAGCATTTGTCAGAGTACAGCTCCAGTTTCATCGGCCTACACCGGGTCTCTTTAATGTTTTTCAGTAAATGATTTTCAACTTGACGCGGGAATCACTACGGGGAGGAACAACGGGGGTGAATCAGTGACGGCACAGTGAATCAGCAGTGAGCTCAGAATTAGTGCTCACTTTACCGTCGGGATAATTTGCATGTTAGTATAAAATTCAGGTTACTTAGTACAAAAATCCACAGCACAATCTAGACCATTGATCATTTCCATACCAGAGGCATTTGATAATGTATATTGTTCCATATTCTACATGGAACCGGGGTCAGATTAAGACTGTTGCTACATCACTTTTCCTGTTACAAAACTATGTTTTAAAAATGTGTATCTGACTAACGAACACAACTTATGAACGTGACTTACCTAGTGGACTCAGTAGAAACCTATCTGATGTAATCATCACAGTAAATAGCGTCACAAAATAGGTTTCCATGTAGCATGGTGGTACGATGTGAATCGGCCCGGAGTATCCACATACTTTGGCATATTGCTGCAAATTATTTTGGTCGATCCTAAAAGGAAAAAGAGAAAGATAGAAACTAATGATTTCGGGACACCATACACAGAATAATCAGCGAATTTATTACCCCATCCCTTTTGACACCCACTTTGAGAAGCCCATTAGGCAGGGAGGCCACTACCAATTATGTCAATCTCGTGACCTTATTAATCTTACCCTCATTCCCAATGCCATATATGGCGTTAGTCAGGTTCCAGGACATATAGTGGAAGTTTGATGGCATCCTACCAAACCAACATACCCATTACAAAATGGCTTTTCACATATTCCCCCTTGTCCATACCATCATATGTATAGAAGAGACTTTTTCTACCAAACAATACAACCGTGGCATAAACTACCCAATAACATATATTCAAAATAAACCTTCATAGCACTAACCTCTGTAAAATCACCACCATATTACTTAATGGATTCAGAAACAAGCAATTTAAAGGGAAAGGTAAAAACTTTTTTAAATGTCATCTAATAGGCCTGTCACACTACGAGGTAACGTAAGCCGACGTATGTGAATTTTGGTCATTACGTTGAGGTACGTCGAGTTACGGCATGCTTACGTTAGACTGACGTCGAGTTACGTCATGTTACATCCAGTTTGGTCAGCGCGCGTCCAGGTTTTGGACATGTCCAAAACTTTCGACATGATGCAGTTACGTTGGGATGATATTACACTCATGCTATGCCTACGTTAGGCGTGCGGGAGGGCAGCGTTGGCTACGTTAGATCAACATTGTGTTACGTCATAGTGATGCACAGGGAGGAGGGACGTGTGGGCCGTGCTAAGACAACGTTGGTTTAACGTAACACACCGTTGGTCAAGCGTGTCTGTGACGCATGCCTAACATAACTGTAACGTTCTGCAAACGTGTCCTGACGTAGTTGACGTCGTTGACGAACGTCTAGCGTGCGCATAACGTCGGTGATATTCTTTGAACGTTGCCGAACATGGTGTGAACATGCTGCCTTCGAGTATATAAAGACCTATGATGTCCTCCTGTCAGCAGAACAGGTCAGCTCTTCTCAGCAGACACATGGGCCTGAGTGGGTCATGCAGGACTACCAACTGGCCATTCTCAAAGTTCACCATGAAATAAATGTGTTGTTACTGTGCTATATTGAGGCTAGAAGGAGAAGGAAAAAATGTCAGCCGAAGGGATTCTGGGTGCGGCAGTGGATCGGGAGGCGGCATGAGTTTGGCTTGTATGACCTGCTTCTGGTGGAACTCCGTAACGAGGACACGGCTTCCTTCGTCAACTTCATGCGGATGCCTCACCAGATGTTCGACGAGATGCTAGCCAGAGTGGGTCCTGGCCTGAAGCTGGCCCTCACTCTGCGTCACCTAGCATCGGGCAACAAGTACGCTTCCATGAAGTTTGGGTGGAGGGTGCCACACAACACCCAATCTCTCATTGTGAGAGAGGTGTGCAAGGCCATCATTGCAGAGTACATCGACAAGGTGGGATGGCGTGCCATCTCCGACAACTTCTTGGAGAGGTGGAACTTCCACCATACCTGCGGGGCACTTGATGGGAAGCATGTGGCCTGCCGGTGTCCCCCAAAGAGTGGATCCCGCTACTTCAACTATAAGGGATGCTACTCCATAGTTCTCATGGCACTCGTTGATGCAGACTACAAGTTCATCGGGGCCGATGGTGGTACAGGCTCTGCATCAGATGCGCAGGTATTCAATGCTTCTGAGCTGAAAGCCAGCACTGAAGATGGTACCATAGATTTCCCGGAACCCAAGCCTATTGTGGCCGGCCAGAGGAGGGTTCCATAGTTCCTGATCGGTGACGATGCCTTCGGCCTACACCCAACGATGATGAAGCCGTACAGCAGGAGGGGTATGGCACATGAGGAATGCATCTTCAACTACAGGATTTCCCGAGCTAGGAGAGTCGTGGAGAATGCGTTCGGGATCCTGGCAAACCGATTTCAGGTTCTGCTTAGCACGATGCAGCACCACCCCTCCACCGTGAAGCTCATCGTCACAGCGTGCATGGTCCTACAGAACCTGATGAGGATCCGATATCCCACGCTCCAGAATCAGCAGCTAGACCATCCAGAGAACGTCAATGAGAATTTCATCCCCAGAGCATGGAGGGAAGGCAGAAACCTGCCGGACATAGGAAGACAATTATCTGGCCAGAACACTGGCTCCAGGGCAGGAAAGGAAAGCGGAATGTCCTCAAAAACTGGGTCAACTCACCAGCGGGTTCAGTGGAATGGCAGGAGAATATGAGATGACTATATGAAGTGTGTGCACTCGGATATTTATGTACTGTGGTGTCATCATTTCTGAAGTGCACTGTGTGATATGTAATAAATGTTATATGTACAAATGTACTGTGTGATATGTAATACATGTGATATGTACAAATGTCATTTCTAAAATGTACTGTGTGATATGCAAAAATGTGAGATGTTCAGATATTATAGCTCGGTTAAATAAAAGATGTCAATATGTTATTGATATCGAACCTTAATTTACGTGTCAGTTATAATTGTGGGTGGGGGAAAAAGGGGGAATAAGGGCATTTGACACTGACAAATTTACATGTCAGTTATAAATTTGTTTGGGGGGATATTATTACTTTATTTTTAAGGGCCCATTTAACACTGACAAATTTACATGTCAGTTATAAATTTGGTTGGGGGGATATCATTACTTTATTTTTAAGGGGACCATTTAACACTGACAAATTTACATGTCAGTAATATATTAACGTGGGGAAGATTACTGTAATTAAGACTGACAAAATTTACATGTCAGTTATTTTAAGGGGGGGGGGAGAAGAAACTGTTTTCATATAATTTGGGGGGGAAAGGGGGAATATAACTGTCTTTATGGGGGGCCGGGGGGCATTTGACACTGACAAATTTACATGTCAGTTATAAATTTTGTTGGTGGGATATTATTACTTTATTTTAAGGGCCCATTTAACACTGACAAATTTACATATCAGTTATATATTTGTGTGGGGAAGATCACTATAATTAAGACTGACAAAATTTACATGTCAGTTATTTTAATGGGGGGGGGGGGGGTAGAAGAAAGTTTGTCATATAATGCCATATGGGCAAAGGCCTTATATATTTCAATTCTACTTGGGAGGGACTTGTGTATTACTTATTATAATAATGATATGATAATGTTTACTGATAAATACACTCAGAGACCAAAATCTTGTTTACAATAGAAATAGTTTTTTATTTACAACAATTTTTTAGATTCCTCACAGATACCAAATATATACATATGTACACGGAGGCACACAAAAATAAGACATGCACATAAAATCAGAAAAAAGAATACCAAATATATACATATGTACAGGCAGACATACATATAAAATCAGAAAAAAGAATACCAAATATATACATATGTACAGGCATGCACACAATAAATACTGTCACTTCTGTTCGCTTATCACTATCTGGGGTCTGATCCTGGCCCTTTGGAGGGGGGGGGGGGGTGTCCAGGTCCCCGGGCACAAAGCGGTCATGCGCCTCAATGTTCATGTTCGACACATTGGATATCCCGGACAGCCAGGACAGATTCAAGAATCCATCCATGGCTGTCGTTGTGGTTCCCCCTGGCGTACTGGCACTCTGGTTGAGCACTAAGGCCGAAGTTGATGCGCTGCCATTCGCATGTGCTGCAAGCTGCTGCCGTGGTGACAGAAGACTGCGTTGTGGGCGGACCCATCGTGGGTCCGGGGAATCTGAACGCTGCCGGTGTCAGGACCTGCAGCAGCGAGGCAGGGTGCAGCAGCGCAGGTTGCAGCGAGGCAGGTTGCAGTGGCTGCAGCATGTACTGCTGCATATATTCGCTGCTTTGCAATGCCCAGTGGGTCCCGGCTGGTGGTTGGTGTCGCCACATGTGCGGGTGGGGCTGGAACCGTCACCCGGCGACTGTCAAGATGAGGTATTCGACGTTGGCGAAGCGGAGAAGCAGGACGTCACAGACGGAGGGCCGCACGGTCTGAGTCATGGGGCCGGGAGGGGGACCAACCTACAACAGCACCGGCCACGAGATTACAGTCCCGTCCTCCGCCACCTCCATCACCTGGCCCAGGATAACGTTCATCGCCCCCTGCGCATACGTGAACTGCCCCTTGGAAATGGTTAGCAAACAGTCCTGCACATAGTTTGCGAAGGCGGTGCTCGGTGTCAAGCGCACGCTTTAAGCAGTCCAACATGTCGCCCGAGACATCGACGTGTTGTTTAAGCACTTCAAGCAGGTCCTCATCCGTCGTTGACTGCTTGCCCTTGTGTCGCGGCTCGGATAGGGGTGGTTGTTGGGGCTCCACCCCGATCTTCTGGTCAGTGCAGGCAGTCTCAGCAGCCCCCAGATCGCCTTGCGCTGCGTCAACGGTGGCCAACACCTGCAAGACAAAATAATAAAGCAACATAAGTATAATGAATTTAAGAAAACATGACTTTACATAATGAGGGCAATAATAAATGAATGCATACAATAATGCCATGAAATATATACAATCATTTATGCACAAAGAGGCCAATAATAAATAAATCCACATGCTTGCATATTATAATGCCATTAACTATTTAAGATTTGTCCACAATGAGGTCTAAAGGAAATAAATAAATAATTAAATACAAAAATTAGAAATTAATATCCACATGAATGCAAATTTCAAAATATAGTACTTACACTTCTGCAGGGCTCCGGCCGGTGCCGCATGAATGAGCTGAGGAAGCCAAACTTGTCCAGGATCCACTGTTCCCTCTCTGTCTGCTCGGGTGCCCGTCACCGCTCTTTTTTTGGTGAAGCCTGGTGTGGCTGTCACACATGGACTTGAACTAGCCCTGGAGATGTGCCGCGGTTCTCCCCATCTTCTGGGCCGTCAACTTGACATTCCGTATGACTGGCGTGTCATGGAGAAAGTCAAGCAGGAGCTCCTCCTCGTCTGCAGGCAGGGTGCAGTCGAACTTCTGCACCCTCCTCTTGCCTTTTCCTTTTCCTAGCACACTGTGTGAGGCGGACGAGGTGGAGGCTGCAGATGATGCATGTGAATGCGCCGAAGAAGGAGACAGGGACTGCATGTCCATAGTCTCCTCTGTATCCGGGCGAGCCGGAGATGAGACCATCGGAGATGGTGGAGATGGTGCTGCTGCTGGTGATGGTGGTGATGTTGGTGGTGTAGGAGTCATCTTCTTTCTCCCCTCCCTCTTCCCCTCCCAAAGTGGGGGTTGGGAGTCAAAGTTGAATTGGTGCTGGAGTTGGGGTTGTTCTTCGGTGGCATGCTGGAGCAGTTGTGAGGAGAGAGCAAGATAGCACCCATATATATACCCAAGGCGCGGGTGGGGTATGTGCTTTTCATCACGACGGCTCACATTACGGTCACGCCGAGCACGTCAAGCCCGCACTGCCATCACGCTGACCACGTTGGACTCACGCCAGCGTGAGGGTGGGGTGACGTTGCTTCACGTCGGGGGAAACGGTTGAGTCCGATGTGGCCACGCTAGGATGGGCGTGATCACATCCGCTCAACGCTAAGCCGCCACTACTGTCACGCTAGGCTGATGTTGCGCGCGCTAGGGTTTCGCTAGCCTCACGTTGACACAATTAATAATTCCTTTGTCCTCACTCGTTAGCACTACGCTAGACCGATGTCATGCTCACGTCGCCAACATGGCACTGACATCCAACTTGGGCCCGTATTTGCATATTACGCCGAGATTTTCGACGTGTTAAATTTATTTTCACGCTGTCCCTACCCTGGCGTGTTACGTCGTAGTGTGACAGGGCCATAAATCATTACATATCACCTCAACTTCCCTTTAGTGTCTAGAACAGGCCACTGCAGCCTTAATGTTGCATGGTCCGATGAAATATTTATTTTTCAAAACCAAAACATGTATCGTCATTTGATTATATATATCCAGCTTAGATATTGGTGCATTAACTAGTGATTTGGGACAGCATATATAGAATAATCAGTGAATTTACTACCTCATCCCTATGAACAGCTACTTTGAGAAAACTATCACACACTGCAATTAGGTCAATTTCGTTAGCCTTGACCCTCATTCCAAGTACCTAGTCAGGTTCCAGGATGTCCAGTGGTAGTTTTGCTGGCACCATCGCATGGGCTGATATAAAGTTGCATGGTCATAAAAAAAATTCTAAACCAAACCACATACTTACATTTAATCCTATTTTTCCAACTCAGATGGGAAAATGTTAGACTGAAAATCTGAAGGTACCCAGCTTGTTGTTTTTGATACATTAGTTGATTAATCATGGACAATTGGTCTTCCTCATTTCACTGTTCCTTGCCCTATCCTAATAATGCTGAATACCAGGTGAGGTAGCGACAATTATATATTTTTAAGTCATTGGTTTGACTTGACCAGGCTTCTAATCCAGGAATTTCAATCCCATGTCCCACCAAAATCGGAACTTGCTGCTCAATGCTATTGGCCACCCGTTTTGGTTACTTTGAATCTTGTCTGCTGGCTACTTCTTTAAATGTACTTTATTCCTGATGAGCATATTTCCCTGAGCATATAACTTGCGACACTGTCTATTAATATCCATGTCATCTCTAAAGTCATCAGTCATAAAGTGTCCTAAGTACTTGACTTAATTAGAGATTGCCAGGGGAGCACCAGTTAACATTAAATCAGGAAATACAGTATCCTTGTCATATTTTGATCGAATGATCATTACCATACTTTTAATAGCATTGTATTTGATATCAGCTTCTATGCCATATTCAGAGCATATATTAAGTAGCATTTGCAGTCCACTACTCATCATCATCATCATGCTGACGGTCGTAATGTGACAAAGACTGCTTTCATTACTTGACTGCTGCTCTCCATTTAGCTCTCTGCTGTGAGAGTGATGTCCATGAGTCGGTCTTAATGTCTCTCAGCTTCAGGTTTCTCTTGATGGTATCCTTGAACCGGAGACGAGGGCGCCCTCTCTTTCTGTAACCAGAAGAAAGTTGAGAGTAGAGGATCTGCTTTGGTAGCCTGTCTGATGACATCCTCATGAGGTGTCCAGTCCACCGGAGATTCTTTTTGATCAGAAGATCTTCCATAGAGGGCACCCCTGTCCTTTCGAATATTTCCTTATTTGTCACTTTGTCCTTCCAGGTTAACCTCATGATTGAACGCAGATGTCGCATCATGAAGGCAGGCAGCTTTTTCACCTGTCGTCTGTACACTGTCCAGGCCTCAGCTCCGTATAGTAGGGTGGATAGCAAGATTGCACGGTAGATCTTGCCTTTGACCCACATGGACACATGGTGGTTGTTCCAGAGTCTCTGGGGTAGTCGGCTGAAAGATGCGCTAGCCTTGGCCATCCTCCTCTGTATTTCAGCATCAATGCGTCCATCACTTGATATAGTGCTTCCGAGGTAGCTGAATTCTGGAACAGAGTTCAGCTTGTTTCCATCCACTACTATATGGTGAGAATATTACCAAGTCATTGGCATACATAGGATGATTTAGAAGTAATAATCCATTAATACATCCAGTTTTACACTGATTTAACCTTTTTGACGAGCCATCAATATGAACATTAAATAAATAGGGGGACAATATCCCTCCTTGACGTACACCATTACTGAGTTGGAAGGGTTCTGACATGGCATCACCTCACCTGACTACCATTGATTGGTACGAATACCAAAATATTAATATCCTGATGAGATAGCCTGGAGTACCACGTTGCACTAGTTTTTCAAACAGTTTTGCATGATTCATTCTATCAAATGCCTTAGAAGCATCAAGAAAACACAAAAACATAGTCGAATTTAAACTATGATACTTCTGTATAATCTCCTTAAGAGCATAAATGCACATATATGTCCCATGCTTTCGCTTGAAGCCATATTGATTATCATTTGTTTTTAAATACATCTCCAGACTATCTAGCAGTACATTTTCAAATATTTTTGACAAAATACTAGCAAGAGCTATAGGTCTATAGTTATCCTTACTGTTAATCCTTCCCATTTTGTCCTTATTTACTGGTACAGGAATAACAGAGATCATAGTATCAGGCAGAGTTCCATGTATGAGAAAGCCTGGTCTATCATTGTCCCACCTGAGTTGGAACTATAAGATCAAATGTATGTATGTGGTTTGATTTTGACAACAAAAATTATGCTTCCTCAGACCATGCAGCTCTAAAACAAGTTTCAAACTCATGGGTTTGAATCCCATGACCTACCACAACTACATCAGGTCAGCCCACATCACATAAGTGAGTGACTTGCCCATGTCACATCATGTGCAAACAAACAAATGATGGTGCAATGGTGCCATCAGTGGAAAATACCAGGAGACTAGGCTACATTCAACATCACGTGGTCATAGCATGAGGACTTTTAGAAAGCTTGCCGAAAGTATTTTGGCTTCATTCACCCCAAATTGCTTCAAAACTAGCAATGTTTCATCAAAATTACTCCGGACTAACGATTAGTAGGTTATAACGATTAATTTGATGTATTTATCTAAAAAATAAATTAAAATTTCAAACGCCATCAGACCATGCAACTTAAATTATTCTTGTATTACGCATAATTTATTATGTCTTAAAACTATATATTTTTATGTATCACAATGGTCTCACAAAGCATTGCACTATCCACCATCTTGATTACCTTATAAATGCACAATTATATCCCATAGCATATCTGCATACATACCATGTAATTTTCTAAATTGTAGTTCTATAAGAGGGGGTGTAATGACGTCACAAGACAACTTCCGGTGGCCACATTGGATTACATATGAAAGGCTTGGAAGTGCTTACATTGTGTTTTTTTTTAACCAATTTGTTGGTTTATTTGTCACTGTTTTGAGCAGTTTGGCCTCAAAAGTTGGGGGAAAAGGGTTTTTTGATGGAGGGGAAGTATTTTTTTAATCATGTAGCCTCACATCATTGCTAAAGCACAGTATCTTGACACTTTGGATACTCTGTCAAAGAATTAGAAAGGTTCGGGCAGTACCCACTAGGTGGTGCCACATATACGTTGGCGGCCCTGACAACAGGTAGGCCCAGTGGTGGCCGTAGTGTCCTTGATATAAGACAGGGGGCGTCATAGGTGGTATTAAGTGTAATCCAAGATGGCTAACCACTGAGTGATGACGTCACATGCACTCCCCCTATATTGATGTTATTTGTTAAATAGTTACATTGTTCAGATACCTTTGTTATTCAACTATTGTTAGTCTGTAGTGATTCATTTGAGTGTACAGACAGGAAGGTTAACCCCAAGGGGGATGTTGACCAAATCCAGTCTACCATATTCAATGGTTAACAAAAAAAGAATTACAAAAATTAAATCATTTCAATGAGACCCCAAGTAACCCTCCATGCCCTAAAGTGAGATATAAACATGTGGATAAGATAATACTGAGAACAACTTTGAATGCTCTATTCACGATGTCGTATCAAACACTGAATAAGTACTAAGTTGGGAATTATTTAGTATAATCAACTATTTTAGAAAGCTGTCACATTGTATTTAGAATAAACATGATAACTATTCCTTTGAGATTAATAAAACGCACTTTGCTTTAATCTGCAAACCTATTTGGCTCAAGTATCTACAGATTACACGCTGCTAACAAGTCTATCATTGTGAGAGGGTCAATACTACCACTAGTATTAGTAAGTTGACTAATATCTATATGTGAATTGTGGTGAACTGCCGTTATCACCATTGCCTCAGTGGAGTGTCGCATGTCGATTATCACTACCGCTATGGCCGAGAATGCTCAAAATACCCTAACTTACAGCAAAGGCCGCTTATTTTGATGACATAATTCACATCTTCCTCTTTAGCCTAGCATTCAATTTTTTTTAATCAATCAATTGGAAGTTCTTGAATTTACTGTGCTAAAATAATTGCCGATTTTTTTAATCGACCAATGAGAAGTCCTTGAATTTATTGTGCAAAAATAATTGCTGATTTTACCCAATAAGTTAACTAAGTTTGGAGGAAATTCGCCGATTGTCTCATCATGTTTTTCCTTGCTCAAACGTATGAATCAGCTCTGGAACAGGCCCAGTCTGAACATTCCCATAGACAAGAGAGCACATACCTCTTCCTTTGTTGAACCAATTATACACATATTTTCCTCAATTCAAAATTGAATAACTTTCTTAATATTTACTTTCAAAATATATGTATAGTGTCCTTATCAAATCTCTTGTCATGTAAGTAAATTGACCGGTAGGCCTACACGTTTAATCAAAATTTAAATTTTTTTTACAAAAGATGTATGACAGTTTGAAGTAGCCTACAAAATTTGGACTTAGAGTCAGAGTTTTTAGCTGTTTTATTATAGAACAAAAAAGATGTAATTTGACAGGTTTTCTGAAGTTCGAATTGTCATAATCTTCTGGATATTTACCTTAGAAAAATTAAATGGCTGCCGTGTAGTCCAGTCAATATACAGAAAGACCCACCACTAATTGCAACAGAAATGAAACCACTTGTATTTGTCTAAGATAAGTCTACCCTATAACATATCAAAAGTCTTGTAAAAATCTTTGGAGTGGAACATTGTGAATTTTGAGGATGAAAATTGTCGATTTTAATTCATTTTTCATTAAACTGCCAGATTTTCAGATAGGCAGAACTCGGTCAATTTTCAAGATAAATGAACAAAAATAACACCCATTCCTATGTTTTCAGAGGCACTCTCTCATATGGAAGTATTTTAAATGGTGTTGGACGATTCCTCATGCCATTTATGGGGGTAACCCTACCCCCAAACCCATTGCTTCACAACTCAGAATTAGAAATGTGCATAACTTTGCAACCATTCATCATACCCCAACAAACTTAGTGTCTTTACCAATGTTTCTGGAGTCAATCTTTCATTTGGAAACATTTAATAAAAGACTTTTGAGAGGCTTTAATGCCCAGTCAGGGTACCCCCCCTCCTCCCACAAACTTGACCCACATCCCAGAATTACAATCTGGCATAACTTCTCAATGTTTCATCATAATCCAACCAACCTAATCTCTTTACCAATGTTTTCGGCATCAATCTTTTCAATGAATACAGCATGAAGGTCCAAAAGTGGCCATGAGTATCATTTTGGGTGTAACCGTACCGCACATTAAGCTTCAAGCTTCACCAAAAGTATGCTAACCACTAGTCAACACTAAAACCAATGTCCTCATTATCATCCAAGACATTATTCAACATGTTTTGACAAATGCCTCTGCAACCAGAACAAACAGACAAATATTCCAGTCCGTCTGTGGAACCCACCTGTCTTGCAGGTGCATATCACAATATCCAGAAGTGATTGAGGGGCAGGCCAAAGTCTGAGTTCACTGGTTTCAATCTTCCTTCAGAAAGCTTCCAATCCCAATCTTCAGCCTGCAAAGTATTCCCCTGTCACTGTTGGACCTGATGGAACACTCTGAGGCTGTGGTATTTCATTGCTGAAGACATTGATGGCAACATGTTGGGGTTTGTTTGTATTTGCTTTATGTCCTAGAAACATCTAAGGTTATATCAGGATGGTTACCGACTTGTGACAGTGTGCACTCATGGTGACTTTATAGTGCTGCCCCACTCGGAGACCAGGACGCCAGCACCATGACCTGATATCCCACTCAGTCACATTATTCTGACACTGGCAAGGAATGCGATGGAGAAGAGCACCTCAAGTATGTATTTTAAATTCTGACTTGGTGATGGTTCGAGTGGTACTTCTGACCAGATAACATCAGCTAGTTGTGGCTTCACAGCTTTTAAGAGTCTGTCCTTTCCTTCATACAATGCTGGCGGGTAGTTACAGAGCTCATAGGTCAGAGCATTGGCCAGATCATTTGCCTAATATCCTGAGATGATGAGCCATTGGAATAGAAGTAGAGGATCTATCTGGACATCGTCATTGCTTACTTTGATTGCCGCCTTTGGGTCAAAAGGTATAGCTTGGGCTTTCCTCTTGAAAGAATGCTTGAGCACAGGTTGTCTAACCATTTCACTAAGAATGGCCTCTCCAATTTGTTTTGCATGAACAATGTTAACTTCTGGTCCAGCTTTGATGCCTATGATATGTCTTTATGTTCACTTCCGTGCATGCATGTCTTGACAAACACAAAACAAGTCCCTGTGTTTCTGTCACACTCCTCCCTCTCGTGAGACCCCCACTCATCTTCAGGCTCCTCATAAGTACCTGTTCGATCTTTTGCAGTATTCCCAGGTGGAGAGACCAATCCCCTGTTCATTCAGATCAGATGAATGCCCTCATGATGTTGATGATTTCCATGTATTTCAGCCATAGTTTGGCAGTGAGGTATTTCAACTTGAGTGTTTCTGTGTATGTGTGAAGTTTCATTTGTAGAGCCTGTAAGTCAACAGACGTTTCAACTTCCTGCCTCATAGAAACCAGATTACCGTAGAGGTCCGCTATTGCTTCCAGTTCCAAGCGAACATTGTCCCTTGACAAAGACAAGTTTGTTTCAAACACATTGCACAGCAAAAGTGTATGAAGGATGGAATCTAGAAGTAAGTGACCTTGGATGGTAGATGGCATGTGTGATAGCTTTTCCACTGAGTATGTGAGAAAATGTGTTTCCAGCGAAGATCACCTCAATTAGCTCTTGAAGACATGTTCCTGCCCTCAAGTTGCTTATACTACCAAGGAAGCTCATCAGAGTGTGTAACCCCCCCCCCCCCCCCCCCCCCGACCAGTCTTAAAATTACTTAATGTAGAGGACTGTCCTCTTGAGCACGTTCAACAGTTATTGTCGTTGCCTTCCACCACAAAGGCTGGTCAAAAGTAAGCACTGGTGTTACTCTATAATGCTTGGCATGTTCTGAAATTGTTGAAAATTTTACAATCGTTATCTTTTCTAATTAGTTCATCACTTCAAAGGAAGGTGCTGCCATCTATTGATAAGGACTCCTGGGGAACATCAATTGTTTTTCACACTTCATCTAAAATTAAAAACCTAAGACTTTGGAAAGGGCCATGACAGGGTCAGGAGTAGGGTACCCGCTAGATATGGTATAAGTAACTCCTACATCATTTTAAAAACATCTTCATGTGGAAGGCAGACTCTGAAAATATAGGTCTAGACACCAGAATTATGTTGATAGCATCACCACAGGCAGAGCAATCGTTTTATTTGTACATCACTTTTTTCATACATTGTGATTACAGGATCCGATCTTCACACATAAAAAAAAAATACTGTTACATTCCAAAGATTTTATAAGACTTTTGATATATCATCTGGGGTACCAAACTAAACAACTTCCAACAGGTTTCGTTTCTGTTGCAATTAGTGGTGGGTTTTGTGAAAATATAGCTAATTTGACTGGACTAGTATTTAAGTTTCTTTCCATTAGTGTATGTTCCATGGAGGTAGCATGCATTCTATTTCTTTTTTTAAGCGCACATACCTACAGGTAATAGTATCAATTATCATAATTATACTTCATAGTTTCGTACCCTGTATAATACTTATACTATCATTAATAGTATGTATGCGCGTATTCGCCGGGGGCGCCGACATCGCGATGCATTCAAAATAGTGTGCTTTTATGAAGTACATGCTTTGCGCATGCCCACAACTAACTTACTCCCTACACATCCTCTGTGGGAATATTTGCTGAGATACTTTTGGTTTTGAAAATAATTTTGATTCAGATGCATTTTGATGTGTTTTTTTTTATTAAATATTTCTGATTTTGATGACTGAAGAATTGACTTAAGTTTTCAATCTGGCAAAAAAGAAGGTAAGACACCATTAAACTGAATTTTAAGGCCATTAACCGATTTATCAGACCTTGTTTGACATCAAATGGGTCACTCTGGTCAACTGATTTCACCCGTAAATTTCAAGCACCCTTCCAAAAATATACAGTGGATTTTCTGCAACCATAGCAATCATGATAACTCTAAAACTGTTTGTATTTCATGACTTTTAATTGCAGCATGTGAAAGAGAACCCCTATATACAAATTCTCATTGTCCTAAGTGCAATCATTAAGAACATATCAACATTTTTCATCAAATTCTATTCACAAAAGTTGGATCTGTTGGCCTACCCTAATTACTTCACCATTGCCATACAAACCCTATTTAGAATTGATGACCCATTTGGCAATCTTAAGCTGCGTTTACACGGGCGAGTTGAAACGCCCCAGCTGGAACCAGTTGCCTAGTTCGTTTTAAATGTGTCCGTGTAAACGCGGCACTGCGGCGTTTTAGGGCTTAACCGTTTCGGCTGGAACGTTCCGCGTATACCACCTAATCAGGTGGTCTACAGGAAACGTTTCAGCTGGTTCCCGGGCGGCGATAGTGTACAATAGCGGTGCTAGCCGGATACAGGCTCAGCTGTAACTTTACACTGGTGCCCAGCTGTGTTATGGACCGAATAGAACGAAATCTATTGAACGCGGTCATATGTAACAGAATTACATACTCAAATGATGAAATTTAATTAAATTAACGTAGCAGCTACATCGGCGTCGAATCGACGAGTGTAAACAAAACAAATAGCAGTGCTCGCCGGCAACAGGGAGGGAATCCGCGCATGCGCAGAAGCCACGACACGTCTGAAAATACGATACCGTGTAAACGCGCCACGAGAACGTTTCAGGTAGAACGCTTTGTCTTGAATCGTTTTACTTTTGCCCGTGTAAACGCAGCTTTAGAATCGTCATAACTTTGGTTCTATTGAAGATATTGAAATTATTTTAAATGTTCTGAGTTCTGGTTTAGTCTAGCCAACGTAACTATCATATTTGTAAGGCATTATAATTTATTTCTATTTTTTATGTTTCGTAGGCCTACCTATTTATAGTACTACTACTAGTACTAGTACTACTACTACTACTAAAGTTTAGTAGTAGTAGTAGTAGTCATAAAGTCAAAAGTGGAGTGCAATTTGTGGGTGTGGCAAGTAAGGTTTTTGTGCTGGACGCAGCTGTCAGTAAATTAATCTAGGTTGTTCAGTTAGTTTCTCAACAATTAAACTTCCCTACCTGCAGTCTCTGGCGATAACAGTAAATTTAGCATCACTTGTCTTGTGTAGATCTAAACGTTGCCCATTTTCATAGAACAGATTTTGAATTTTCGAGGTTTGTTTACGTTTGAAACTCAACCAAAATGCCTTCAAATACACCAGAAACAGTAAAGGGCGCTCTTCATATTTGAACTCTAATGGAAAAGTAACTATAATGGAATAACAAACAAAACAGAATACTGATGACAGAGTAAATGCGGTTATAGAAACGAGGATATATTCCATTATCTTTGCACACAACCAAGGTCGTCCTTTGCGAGCGCCATAGCCCCTTTTCACAGTGGTGCGCTGACGAGATCTGTGAGACTATTTGATATGGAGTACGTAACTGCTCTATCCGAAACAGGTCGGGGTGCAGGCATATGGCCAGCGCATTTACTGCAGCCTCCACTTCGGTAGTGGACAAATCGATATCGATGAAGTTCGAATGGTAAAATCCGAATAGACTATAAAACTGGTCTTTAGAACCTAACCACTAAAATCATCCAAGTACATTATTAGACTTTCAACGAATGACTTAATTTCACACCCATGCTCCAGACACGTTGAGTTCTTGCAGCGGCGATTGATACGGGCCCGTCATACTCAAGGCATACTACCGCATAGGCTAGCGTTATTTCCACCCACCTACGGCTACGGCACTCGTTTGCCGTATTATGAATGGGGGCCCCCTAATGCCCTATCTTTCTATTTTGTTATCCCCCCCGCCGCCCCCTCCTATATAAAAAAAAACCCACTCTGTTAAATAATCAAACTAATTGTACAAGTCTAGAGAACATTGCATCCAACCCTCGACTAGAGGACGGAATTGTGCATGTTATGTAGTAACATGAGTAATTCATAACAATTGGTCACCTCACATCTACTGAATTACTTGGTTGCCAAAAACAGAACAAAGTTAAAACATAAAGAACTGGCATAACTCACAGCTTAGATCTTATTATTCTGTACACTATGCTGACAGGCAAAGAAATAATCAAAAACAAAAGTTATTAACCTTAATTTAGAAAACCCAGTTATTTCATTTGGCTCCTGATTAACCAAGTAATTCTATTACATAGTGTGACGTATTCTAAATAACTGGTTTGGGCTTACAAGTAATCTAATAGATAACTGGTTAAACTCATATTCTGGAGATACTGTTCTGATAGCATATAAAATATATAAAATTTAAAAAAAGGGAATAATATAAAATGTCATAAACTATGAAATTAATTAATTTAAGTTGATCTCCAACTGCTAGTGGATTTCTCAAAGAATTAGAAATCCCAGTTCTATCTATGCATGTTATATAATTCAAACCAGACACAGATAATAACTTTTTTGGGCTAATAAATTTATTAAACAGGCTTAATAAATTTTTACAGCAAGCCTACTAGTCCTATCACTTATTGAACAAAATTAATTGAAGCTCATTCTCATCAGAACAGATGAGATTATTTGCTTTTATCTAATCCTAAATTCACAGGTAGTACAACCGTGAACATACTGTCTGAAATATTTAATTTTTACTAATTACTTATGTGCAGGTCTAATATTTTAAGGTTATCATTCTAAGTAATAATCAGAATTTTCTTGAAGACTAGTTATCGGTGAATCTTGAAATTGAAGGCATGGGGCAGCAGCTAGATGGTGGATCACGGTCACACAGGCAACTCACATTTTTGGCACATACACTCAGACTATTTAGTACACACAACATCATGCAACATAGGGAATTTATGGACCATTAGATCTCAGCCCCAACACTCAACAACATGGTATTGGGTGGGTGGGATGGTGAAATTTGTGTGTGTGCTATGGTAAACTGATCCGTCGTGGATGATTGTCAGGCAGCAACTGGCCTATCCTTTGAATCCCCTACCGGAAGTTAACTTGGATCCTAGCAACGCATCCTACAATTGGTATCTATGGTGTTCATAATCCAGCCCGTCGTCAGGGTTTTGAATTACGCATGTTACCGGCAACATGTACAATTCAAAACCAGACACAGATAATAACTTTTTTGGGCTAATAAATTTATTAAACAGGCTTAATAAATTTTTACAGCAAGCCTACTAGTCCTATCACTTATTGAACAAAATTAATTGAAGCTCATTCTCATCAGAACAGATGAGATTATTTGCTTTTATCTAATCCTAAATTCACAGGTAGTACAACCGTGAACATACTGTCTGAAATATTTAATTTTTACTAATTACTTATGTGCAGGTCTAATATTTTAAGGTTATCATTCTAAGTAATAATCAAATTTTCTTGAAGACTAGTTATCGGTGAATCTTGAAATTGAAGGCATGGGGCAGCAGCTAGATGGTGGATCACGGTCACACAGGCAACTCACATTTTTGGCACATACACTCAGACTATTTAGTACACACAACATCATGCAACATAGGGAATTTATGGACCATTAGATCTCAGCCAAATTGGGACAGGAGGTCTAATGGTCCTTTTTTGAATACACTTCTATTCACGTAGTTAAAAACACTGCTTGATTTCCATTGTCCCAGTGTTCTTATTCCTTCAAGTGACATTCCCAGTCTTGCATATTCTTGCGCGCCCCCCCGGCGTAAGCTGTGGCACGTCACCAATGGCCACCATGGGCAGTCAGCACCTTTCAAGGCGGCTTGCAAGCACTTAGTGAACAGTCTACCAGTCAGAGGAGCCCCGTTCGACATTACGAATGCTGGGGCTCCCTTATGCACTGGGAAGTGACGATCGTACTTATTCCATGCATGCACAGGGCAGAATGCGGAATTATGTACACGTGGAAGCTCAACACTGTAGACATCTTCAGGCCTGGCAGTGGTTTTTGTGCTTCTAACCGTTATCGTCACGTGTGTATCGTGCGCCTTGATATCTCCTCTGAGCAGCGTGTGACCGTCATCCTCCAGTATCTCAGAGAGAAATAAATTGGACTGTCTTAGCAAACATGTGTAGCCTATTAACAACGCAGCAATTAACACAAAGCCATCTTTACCAATTTTTCTAAATTTTAATATGATTAACTTAATATGTTTAATCCTCAATGGGAAGGCTCTATTTACCACATTATTCTTTAACTTGAACATACCAGTCTTAACTACTGATACTGCATAACAATCAAACGCTTCACAGTTTCCCCTTAACAGTCTAACCCATGATCTGGCTCCGCTCATATAGTTCTTAATGGCTCCTCCTGTTTTTAATATGTCATTTAGATATAAAGCGTACAACATTACCGTTTTAAGTAGTGGTCGTTTAGGGTTAACACTAAGTCTTTTACAGAACTGTAAGTACTCCTTAAATTGTACCCTCTTATTCCTCCACGTGCCTCCTGCCAACCCCGCTGTAAAATACACGCTAAGCCTATTCACTACTGCGTGATTTCTATCTGCAAGTTGATAAAGCCAAACAAAGAAAATTATCAACTACGCAGAGCCATTACAAGAATAAATCAAGTATATCACTATCATGAGAAACATGTACTCTGGTTAACAGTCTCTCCTGACAAATTTGGTCAGCTACTTGTTTCGATTTCTTATCAAAATGCAACCTACTAAGAGCATCCGCCAGCACCAGGTCGGCCCCCGCCTTGTGTACAACCTGAACCTCGCATGAGTGAATCGCTGCGAAACGCCAAATTTCCCTGGCGCAAGCACACAACACGGGGTCCTTCCCAGCACCAGAAGATAAAACCTGTTGGGAAGCAGCATTATCAGTATTGATAATAATAAGGAAATTTTGGGGAGCTGAAGGCGCTAGAGTTTTTAAAGCTACCATAAGATTTATCGCCTCCAGCTGAGCTATATGGAAGCCATTATTCAAGAAATCATCAGTATATAGTTCGGAATAAAAATTTCTTATACTGAATGCCCCCCCACCCAACAACGAAGAATCACATTCGATGACCCACCTTTCCTTCGGGGCATGTTTCAATAAAACTAGCCTATTAGTCCCTTCTGCGAATCGCAAAAACCATGCAATGTCCCGTACTAAATCCTGACTAACAATAACCTTTCCAGCAAAAGGACATGACCTAAGAAATGCTAGGATCCTATTCATGAAAATCCTAGACGAAACAATACATTTCGAAATAAATTGCAGCCTACCCACCAGCCTCTGAACATTTTTCCTTGTTACCCTAGCACCAATCACCCATTTTTGACATTCCACTAAAATGTCCAGTAATTTTTCGTTTGGAATTCTCACTACCATCTTCTCTGAGTCAATTTCATATCCTAGCCAAATTAATTTAGTGATGGGGGGACTACACTTTTTAACCGAAATGTTTAAACCCAGTGTTTTAGTTAAACTCAGTATATGTGCATATGCTCGCTGTGCCTTTTCGAATGTACTCTCAACTCCCACAAAATCATCTAAAAAACACACTGCAAAGAAACCTTGTTTTCTCATTAAATGGACCACTGCCGCTGTTGTCCTCGCACACGCCATACTAGAAGTCCTGCAGCCAAAAGGCGGCGCCGTGTCAAAATAAAATTTATTATCTACTTTAATCCCAAACAAAGGCACACTTAAGGGGCAGGTTCGTAATTGCCTGTATGCCCTCGCCAGATCTATGGACCATATATAGCACATCTTTCCCAACCGAGTAACTTCTTTAGCTAGGGACATAATAGTAGGTAAATAATATTTATATCTCTTACCCTGATAAAAACCCTTTACAATACCCGCGTTAACGCTACCTTTCCTAGGAAAACTCAAGTCCACAATAATACGACGTTCGTCAGTGTTCTTTTTTGGTCGGGTCATAATGGGACTAATTTGAGCCCACGGAGTGAAAGGCAACTCATCAAATGGACCTAATATTGCCTTATGAGATAATTCAGTACGTATATACTCATTAATCCAAAACAAATCTTTCTCATTGCATGTGTGATTACAGTTAGAAGCAATAGGGGTGAATTCACCGGTGAAGTTGGCAGGCCATCCGTAATTCAGAAAATCAATTAACTCTTTATCAGCATAATCTGGCAGTAAATTCTGCCAGCTTGTAATAACTAAACCAGAAGGAATTGGTATTCTTGCACCCATATAATTTGGAAGGCCAGTCGCTCTGACCGCCGCATAGATCTCTGCATATTCCAGAAACAAATGACAGTTATCAGTCAAGTTAGGCCAAGACTTCAAAATATGACTTCTATACTCAACCGGTGACTTTTCACAAAACTGCTCCTGACTATCAACCACCATATCTACGTTTAAACTGTCAGTATTTACACATGTAGGGGTAGACGAACCAGCAAGTGAAACATTACCAACAACAACAGGGTTAACATCAAAAGTAAACGCTTCTAACTCATTATTACCAACCAACGCAACAGAGGGTGGCGCCATACCATGCGGCAACACCAGAACCTTATCAACTACAGATTTTGGAGGCATGGAGCCCTCCAAGGCGGCGAAACGACAGCCTCCGCCGGTGGCAGTGCAGCCACAGTCAAGACCATTAATGTCCGAATATTTTCTAATAGAGCAAGGCCCACGACCACACAACTTAACACTAGAAACATCTTTAACAACCGGCAGAAGGGCAACCTTTAACCCAGAGACAGAATTTTGGCATGGAGGTGAGGGAAGAGGTAAAGTACTAAATACGCTAGTGGCAGGACTAGCAGCAGAGTTAGGGTTGAAAGTATATGGAGGCACAGGGCCATCCATGGTGGGGAAACGACAGCCCCCACCGGTGGTCGTGTGGCCACAGTGCAGAATTGCCAAATTCTCTGGATCCAGAGAGCAGGAATCCAACGGCGGAGAGTCCAATGTTGACACGTTGCTATGGCAACCGCGTCGATGGAACCCAACCAGGTGTGCGTGATGTGATCGGGAGGAATGACGATTCAAATTTACACTAGCTTCAATAACTGCTTCCTTTGCCTGCTGCGCCGTACTATTAAATTTTCTAATCTGTGTATTATACCAAGAAAACCTAGATCGACCAACTACACTAGATCGACTACCATGAAGCAATTTTTTTACACTAACATTATTCACGGTAACATCTAACCCTAATTCAACAACCGGCCGTGCAGTAACACACGGCAAGGAAACAGCTTTAAGCAAATGTAAATTAGAACAAGGAACCGTTACAACATCCTCACCGACCTGTTCATATCCCATGCTGGCTGGGTCCGCAGTTACTATGACGACATCCCGACCACTTTGTGACGCCTTGACACTGCTGACCATCTCATTCGAAACGTCAACATCAACATCAGTCCCGCGCCGACTGCTATCTAAAAAACCTTGGAACGAGTGTCAGTTTCGGGTGTTGTGTCTTTTGCGCGCAACTTAGATTTACAGTCCGCCTCCTTATGCACATGTTTCTTCCTCAGCTTATACGCGCAGTATGAACACACATGGAGATATTTGTTATCACCCTCCCCATGATCACCTAGGAACCCACACGATCTGCCACGATTCCAAATTATACAAGGCCGCCCATCCAACTCCCTGTTAAAGTCCCCAGTAGAACCATCTCTCACAGACTTGGCAATTGTTTTAGGCACTCGCTGACCCAGGCCGCACACGTCCCGACGCACTTCGATGATTTTAGCCTCATCGTCCCATTCATCAGGCAACCGCTTGTCAGCGATGATGTTAAAAAAAATTTCGCTATATTCTAAACAGGTGTTCCATGTGTAACTGTGTGCTAATTCTAAAATAGTATCTATATGATTGTCCAGCTTCGGGATCCATGTGTCCGGTACATCGCCCCGCTTTATCATGCGTCGTATGGCCGACAAATACTCAAACCATTTTGAGTCCCCCAAAGCAACCTTACCCTTTTTCTCGTCACGAATGACATACTTGTGAGGGAGTAACTTGACAACCTTCCCCCGCCTTGCCTTCTTCCCAACTAGTCGAATTAGTTCTGTCATCATCCCATCATCACTATCAGAGTCACTATTCACGTTAGCCGCAGCATGTCTACGCTTTTTTCTACATTTACACTCAGGCGATGAATTTGGGGCGTCTACCACGCACGAAGCAATGCTAGTACTAAGTGAAACTGCTCTACCTGAGTCATTGGTGCCAGCCTCACCGCATCCTACGCACGAACGGGCCGGACAAACTTTCCGTTTTCTTGCCTTGCGAATAACCGTGACTCCATCGACCTCCGTGACGTCATCCATCATAACATCCGGCCCGCTCTGCGGCTGCGCTGAAATTGGCGAAACTGACACATTATTTAATTCCAAACACTCAATCCGCGCCAGTAACGGCTGCTGTGCAGAAACTAGCTTCTCATCCAGCAAGCGGGATATATCCTCCACCGTCGCCGCTACGCTAGGTCCTGCTATCATGCCAGATGGAGGAGATGTCCGCAGATTATCCAAGTGTAAACGACCCGACGATGGCGGACGGCCGGCGGACCTTCTCCCGCCCGAACCACCCGAATGACATGGCAGCTCCATAGATTCACGTAACGCCCTTGAATATCTCCCAACCTCCGAGCGAATCTTGGATGCTTTAGGCATTATGATTGCCGAACTTTGAAATTTGTGTGTGTGCTATGGTAAACCGATCCGTTGTGGATGATTGTCAGGCAGCAACTGGCCTATCCTTTGAATCCCCTACCGGAAGTTAACTTGGATCCTAGCAACGCATCCTACAATTGGTATCTATGGTGTTCATAATCCAGCCCGTCGTCAGGGTTTTGAATTACGCATGTTACCGGCAACATGTACAATTCATCAGTAAATTCTAGACTAGGATTTTATTCATCTCTATTGTTCTTTTGTAAACTCACAAATGGGTGCAAACTTAGATGAAGTTCTATCTACTAATTAGATTGAGCTTCTAAGCAAAAATAATAGATAAACTGGGTTAACTCATATTCTGGAGCTAGTGGTTTCATAGTTTCAAATGAAATCAATTACCTTGCTGATATTTATCTACTGAAATTTATAAACAAGAACTTAAATAATTTTAAATTGATCTCCAACTTTTAAATGGACAATCTCAAAGAATTAGAATTCCCAGTTATATCTGCATGTTATATAATTCATCAGTAATTTTAGACTAGGATTTATTCCTTCTTTGTTCTTTTGTAAACTGACAAATGGGTTCAAACTGAGATTAAGTTCTATCTACTAACTAGATTGAGCTTCTAAAGCATTATAATAGATAAACTGGGTTAACTCATATTCTAGAGATAATGGTCTCATAGTTTCAAAAGGAAATCAAATACCTTACTAATATGTATCAAATGGAATTTATAAACATGAACCCAAATAAAATTCAAATTGATCTCCAACTATTAATGGACAATCTCAAAGAATTAGAAATCCCAGTTCTATATATGTATGTTACATAAATCATCAGTAACTGGGTTAACTCATATTCTAGAGATAATGGTCTCATAGTTTCAAAGAAATCAAATACCTTGCTGATATGTATCTAATGAAATTTATAAACTTGAACTTAAATAAAATTCAAATTGATCTCCAACTATTAATGGACAATCTCAAAGAATTAGAAATCCAAGATCTATCTATGTATGTTATATAAATCATCATTAATGTTAAACCTAAGATTTTATTCCTATCTCTTGTTCTTCATTAAAAATGCCAAAGAACTCTGTTGGAATGACTGAACCCACAACATAGAAGGTCTCTGACTTTCAAAAACTGGTGTTGCCAAGTGATGTAAACAAAACTTGTATGCGTTGCCATAACCACTCAATTCAATCTGTGATCCAAGGACTTTGCATCTGTGTTGCTAGGTCCGGTAGTCAGGACACATTCATGTCTCCAAGCATTCATATCAAATGTCAACAACAATCTCCAAGGAAACCCTTAGTATATATAGAGGTGGAAAACCTAGGATCTCCAACTCACCTTGTCCTGGCACTCATACAGTAAACACCTGGAAGACGGTTTTTCCCCACCCAACTTCCCTCTTGTACTTATGATATGGCTACTAGGGCTGAGTGTTAGAGGTTTCTCGGTTGAATCGAACCCGGAACTTTGAGTGTGTGTTTAATAACATAGCCTGTGTGTTCTTATGATATGACTTAAACTGACAAGTGGTATAATACTTCTGTATACTTACAAATGATTGATGTACAAACCTATTTGCTACGAATAATCTTGAAGATGTAAATAAATTATAAATTTACTCCCAGTCCGGTCTTTTGTTATGAATTATTGATTGATTGAGTCTGGGGTGCAAAGAGAACGTCTGTACGCTCATGTCGATGTATAGCAAGACTTTTTTTTATGGAACTCTCGTACAACTTCTGCCTGGGTGCCCGCGCATACATACAGATATGACATCTCCCTTCGGACATCTGTTCGCATTGATTTTTCATTTGCGACTTGAGCGCTTGCTCTGGTATCATTGCATCTTCATACATCGTCAATGCTATTCTCCCTTCTTTTTTTTTAAATTTCTTTTAAAATTTCTTTTTATTTATTGATTTTTATTTTTTGAATTTTTATTTTTTTTAAACCTTAAACCTAGGCTTATTCTAACATTGTATGTCTTGATTTATTTGACATATTATCTGATAGGGTCTATGCACGTATGCATGATTTATCGCCTTAATTCTAACACTGTAACAATTCTTTAAATTCTCGATTTTGATTCTGTTGTTAGCGTTGTATAGCAACTCTATCAAGTTATTTTAAACTTGACCCTAGGCTTATTCTAACATTGTATGTCTTGATTTATTTGACATATTATCTGACAGTGAAGTCTATGCACTTATGCATGTTTATCGCTTAACTCTAATAATATTATCTGATAGCAAAGTGTATGCACTTGTGCGTGTTTTCACTTAATTCTAACAATGTTGTAGCAATTTAATTCTTGATTTTATTTTTAATGATCTCCTAGATAATCCACTGTGGGCCTGCCAGCAAGTGCGCCGGCACTTCCGGAGATGGTGTCTACTTCTTTTAAGTGGTCTTCGGGCTTTTTGTTCAAATGTCCGGCATTGTACTCACTCAACTGGCATATTTCCATGCATTTTTGTAGAGTGAGGTCCACCTCCGCTGTTTGAAGTAACTTGTTTTGTAATTCCCTGTTCCGGACGCCTGCTACTATTCGGTCACGTAATAATGTTTCCTCCATTGGACCATACTCGCACTCAGACACTTTGTCACGGAGAGCAGTGATATACGCAGTGGTGTCTTCGGAAGTTTGGTTATGAGTGTTGAATCGAAATCGGGTTATAATGATGTTTCCCCGACCGATACAGTACCTCCGAAACGCGTTGACTAGCGGTTCTATCTTGTCTTCATCCTCGGGTGGCAAGTCCAAGTTGTCATACACTTTGTGGGCTTCAGGGCCTGCCACGTGCAGGAACACGCAGCACTGGACATCTTCTGGTTTTGTTTTTACTCCTGTGGCCATCGCATATATTCTGTAGGCCCTGTACCAGGTTTTCCAGTTACTGCTTGCATTTGTGTCTAATATTAGTGGTCCGGGAGGCTTTAGACCTGTCAGTGCCATATCAGTAGTTGACATCTGACACCATGTAAAGAGAACGTCTGTACGCCTCTGTCGTTGTATAGCAAGACTTTTTTTATGGAACTCTCCGTACAACTTCTGCCTGGGTGCGCGCGCATACATACAGATATGACATGGGGGACTGCATATGGGCTCTGACAAAGGGCCTGGGACAATATACAACATCACAGTTCCAGCGACGCGGTGCATTGTGGGATGCATCAGAGCAAAACAAAGCCACGAGAGGCACATGGTACATGCTAATACACTGGGTGCAGCTATGAAATGTGCTAGTTTCAACTCATCTCAGCTCTTGTTTGAAACATAGAATACCAGCTAAAAAATACATATAATAAATTAAGATATTAATCTTTTATGCAGCATTGCATTTACATCAATATAACCAGCACATCTTAAGCCGTGTTCACACGGGGCAGTTAATTCGAATCATAAAAATCGACTTGTATAGTGTGGGTTACATTTCGCGTGTGAACGTGAGGCTAAGTCGGATTAGGGCTGATTCGATTCCTATTATTCGGATTTTATAAACCACTTGTGTAGGTGGTTTATATGAACCGAATTTTATGATTCGACTTATATCGCCCGTGTGAACGCAACTGACTTACTTGAGGCGGATTAAGCAGGTCACACTATATAATATAATTTGGTCTATGAACCTGCTAGAGGTGCACATATATTTTGTTCATGATTTATTTTAAGGTTTTCACTGCCCAGCAGAAGTTTTTACGGTTCCAAAACAATAGACTACATCACGGTTCCGACTGCGCATGCGCTGAAAACGGCCGTGGGAGCAAAGCCAAGGCGTACGGCCATTGACTTTGCCTATACGAGCATTGAAAAATGTCAGTTTTATTCAAAATTAATAGAAATCCAAAACCCTAAGCTTATAAATTTAATATAATCTTTTTGTTAAACATGTTTTCTATATGTGTTCCAAGCGGTTTGTCTCTAGGTGGTGTGGTTTTATCAATATTTTACTTTTTCTGTATGGAGATTGCTCACTGCCATTGACAATGCATTGAGTACTCTGGCTATGGCTCTAACAGTAACACTAGTCTGAGTGCCTAGATCTTTCTAAATCTAAATGCACATGGCATAAGATGTGCTGATTATATTGATGTAAATGCAATGCTGGATAAAAGATTAATATCTTAATTTATTATATATATATTTTTAGTTAGTATTCTATGTTTCAAACAAGAGCTGAGATGAGCTGAAACTATCACATTTCATAGCTGCACCCAGTGTATTAGGATGTGCCATGTGCTTTTGGGGGGGTTGTTTTGCTCTGATGCATCCCACAATGCACCGCGCCGCTGGAACCGTGATGTAGTCTATATGATTCAGTCTATACATATCTAGGTCGAACCCACACTCTCTCGTGCCGACGTCGACTAACCGAAACTGGCGCTGGTTAGTATGGACTTGCTCATGCGCTGATATCAATTTCCGGCCCAAGTACTGCCTGTGTGAACGCGACACTAGTTCGGTTCATATTATCCGCCTTGTATAAAGCGGCGTAAACTTTTCCCGTGTGAACACGGCTTATGCCATGTGCATTTAGATTTAGACAAATCTAGGCACTCAGACTAGTGTTAGAGCCATAGCCAGAGTCAGTTGTATTTATTTTATTCTTTTTATTTATATTCTATGGTTTATGGAGAGTTGTGTCTTAAACATATGCATTATATTATTATATTGCATCCTTCCGTCCATGTTTATGCCAAATTGTTATGTATTTCTAGATATTTTGAATAAAATGCCAGTTTTGCCCTACGCGTATCGGCTAACTCAATGGGCGTACACCTTTGCTTTGCTCCCAACGCCGTTTTCAGCGCATGCGCAGTCAGAACCGTGTTGTAGTCAATTCCCCCATAGGCCTATAAATCATTCCCTGCTACCACCAAGTCGTACTGACTATTGATTTTAATACTAACGGTAATGCTACTTTACTACTACAGCATAACCCCTTTAAACCAAGCTCGGTTAAACCGAAACGATCGGTTAAAATTACATAGTCCGATCGTTTTGAGTTTCTGTAATTTGCTGAGTTAAATATATTAAATTGATTGTTATAGCCTCCCTCACTTTAGTTTGAAGTAACTTTTATTTTAAATGTCTTTTTTGAGATATTTGAAGTGCAACCATCCACAAATAATTTTGGCAAGCACGCCAAAACTCTGAAACCTAGGCTTCTGCAGTAACAGGTTCTATTAAATTGGCTCTGGATGCCCTTCTATATGGCGACTAGTATCTAAGTTAGATACGGAGAATCAAATCTGGATAATTGTTTTGGTTTTGTGCAGCTATAATCCAAACCTTTTTCGGCAGCCCAGCAAAATACTACCATTTATCATATGAAAAAGATATAGGTCGCTAAGACACTACCCCTACTCCGACAAATGCTCTCCAAGCATACGCTTGCCAGTTTTCCATTTATGCAACTACATATGTGGGGGGAGAGTGCTGACATTGGTTGCTTCTGTAATGCATTGACTCTATTACAACATTATATCTGGTAATCTTGTCAAGTCTAATTAAATGAATGTATGACTGGTCCCACTTTACTATCATTTCCTTATGTTTCCGTCACCAGTTAATTGATCAAATGTGCTAACATTTTAACAACTACTGATCGAAATGACTACGGTGACAATTATTAAAGGGACCAGATATAGGTCGCTGAGACACTACCCATACTCTGACAAATGCTCTCCAAGCATACGTTTGCCAGTTTTCAGTTTATGCAACTACATATGTGGGGGGAGATTGCTGACTTTGGTTGCTTCTGTTGTGTTTTATTTAGTCCAGCAGCGCTGACACTTTTAGACAAGCATATAGAGAAAAAAATGTTAGAATTTGCAATCTAAAATGATAAATATAAAGTTCAAATGTTTTTTTATCATAACCAGCTACTTTTTGTGTGAATAATTGATTAAATCATGTAGATTAATAGACTTTAAAAGTTGAATTGAGAGCTTTCTGTGGCTGCCATCTTGGTGGTTGCCATGGCTTCCCTTGTGTGTGGGGAACCCCTCTAGGTCATGTGATGAGGGAATCCCACCTATGATGTCATTCATACATCGCAGACCTCGACTCTCCTCCCACATGTTCAGTGGCATGAACTGAACAAACTAAGCAAAGGTATGTTTGGAGAGCTTTTGATGCTGGATTCATTTGTATCTGGGTGAGGTATCACCGGCGACTTTAAACCAAAGTCAGTTAATACAAATTATCAGTTAATCCAAACAAAATTGTCGCACCCCAGGGTGTTATAAGGCCATCTGAGAACCCACCAACTTTTTGATTGATAAATGGTAGTATTTTGCAGGGCCACCGAAAAAAGTTTGGATTAACTGATCGTTTGGTTTAACGGGGTTATACTGTATATACATAAAAAAACTATAATCAAAGTGTCTACATACATTGTATATTACATGTGCAATACACGCTTACTCAAAGTCAAAGCCAAAGCTTGGTTAAATCAATGACCGGTTAATCCAAACAAATTTCTAGGGCTCCTTCAAGTTTGGTTTAATGGGGTTATACTATAGTGTGATATGCAGGGTGTGGTATATATATTTAACACAAACACAATATAAATAGACCAGGCCCGCGTTCAGGGTGCGTCTCGGAGGTGCCACGAAGTCATCTCCGCGATGCTTTTTGGCCTATTTGCATTCAGGGTGCTTCTCGGCGACGTCTCGGAGACGCCTCCCTTTTCAGACTGGAGATGAAAAGTGTCTCGAAAATGGCTGCCGCATTCAGTGGTTTCAGCCACTCACAGCACAGCTTTTCCATTGCAAATGGCCACTGCCTATGGGGACGGCCATTTTCAAGACAACAAACTGCTTTTGCTGTTCAGACTAGCGTGGCGTCACGGCCATCTCCGAGGCGCCTCCAAGACGGACCCTGTATGCGGCACTGACATGATGGCCGATCTCCTGTTTTGGGAGATCGGGGGATCCGAATCCATGGGTTCATGGGTTCGAATCCTGGTCGAGTCAAACCATTATTTTAATGCTAACGGTAATGCTAATTGACTACTACAGTATTAGGATAGGGAAAGGAATGGTTGGCTCAGTTTCAGGATAATGTGACTAGGTGGGATATCAGGTCATGGTGCTGGCGACCTGGTATCCCAGTATGGCGGCACTATAAAGTTGTCACAAGTCGGTACCCATCCTGATATGACCTTAGATGTTGCTAGTACATAAAACAACAACAAACAATATAAATAACATAATACCAGTATATCAGTTTAGTCATTTTTTTGTACAATCACATTTCCTGTGTTTTCTTTATTTCAGTAAATTTTCAATTGTGATTGTGTAATATACAAAATATAGTGCCATTTTACGTAGAACCACCCACATACACAGTTATCTGGTAGTTTTATCAGGTCATTGTGATATATGCCTAATAGACGTATAGGCATGTGGCTAATATATGTTAATGAGATGCAAAGGTTTGGACAAAGGATTATGCAAATGAGATGACGTCATGGAAAGTTTAGCCGGCGGGTTCAGCGAGCCATGGGCCATGAATAAACCATTCAGTATCCAGAAGTCAAAGTGTTCAGATGTACTTTCACATGGTGTCAGATGAGGAAGAATGCCGCCTGGTCAGCTTGTCCTCAGCAACAACACAAGATCGAACTGGAAAACATGGATCAGAGCATACGACATATACGCTACTGCTGCAGGTGTCGTAATGAAGACAGAACGAGTGCAATGCTGCATCTTTCTTCATGTCGCTGGCGAGGAAGCGCAGAAGGTTTTCGCCAATATGGATTTCGCTATTGCAGATCAAGACAAGATTGGGCCACTTACGGAAGCATTTCGAACATATTGTGTAGGCAAGAGCAGTATAATTATAACAAGATACAAGTTTAATACGCATAATCAGGCTACGGAAAATATGGCTACATACATCACGGCATTAAGAGACAGGGTGAAGGATTGTGAATATGGTACGGTGGAGGAGTAGCTGTTGCGTGATCGGTTAGTGGCTGGTTCAAGAAACGTTAATTTACATAACAAACTGCTGTAAACTACTGAGTTAACTTTGGAAAAATGTGTCAGTATTTGTGAAATGAGTGAGTTTAGTTCGGATCTGTTGGAGGACACCAAATCAGATGTTGAGAGTAAGGAGATTGATTTTCTGAGGAACTATGCTAATGCGCGTACCGGTGCACCGGTGGTTCGGTCATCGGTGATGCCATCTTGGAAATCACCATCTTGGAATGTCGGCGGCGCCGGTGCAGGAGAGTTCAAGATCCGCTGCCACAACTGTGGATACGAACACCGCCGGGGAGTCTGCCCAGCGAAAGGCAAAGCTTGCATCGCCTGCAAGAAGATTGGGCACTTTGGTAAGGTCTCCAGGAGCAGACTTGGCAGAGTCAACGAGGTTACCGTTGAAGAGCCCGACCCTCACACTGCTGAGCAAGACCCAGATCCGGTGGAGGTCAATGTACTGACAACGGATCTGTTTGTGGGTGCCGTTGACCACGGTGCCGAGCCAGACGCCGAGCTGTGGTATGCGGTCGTCCGGGTGAACGGTTGCCCTGTCAAGTTCAAGCTCGACACCGGGTCGGAGGCGAACGTGCTGCCGAGGTACGTCTTCGACAGGGTGGCTCCGGGGCAGATGACGACACCAGGTGTTCGTTGGTGACGTTCTCGGGTCATCGGATCACTCCTGACAGTGAGGCGGTGGTCGACGTGAACGCCAGAGACTTCAGGTTCCAAGTGGTACGGAACTGCCAGCCTATTTTGGGCAAGCGGGCTTGTGTGACATTGAACCTGCTGGCGTGGGTGGATGAGGTGCACTGTACTGTGCTGACGAACATTTCCAAGCCGACGAACAGTCGCAGCGCCTGGGCAGAGCAGCTGGTAAGTGAATACAAAGATGTGTTTCAGGGTTTGGGTTTGATCAAGGCTAATGCTATCATTTACGTTGATAAATCTGTACAACCTGTTGTTGAGCTGCCTAGACGGATTCTGTTTGCTATTCAGAGTAAGGTACGTAGTGAGCTTGATCGTATGGTGGAGTTAGGTGTCATAGTTGAGCAGGATGAACCTCCCGAGTGGGTTAACTCCATTACTATCGTAACAAAATAAGATAAGGATTTGTCTGGATCCGACTAAGTTGAACAAAGCGATAAAGAAAGGGCCTTTCCCTACCAAAACAATTGACGAGATTATTGCCAAAACGGCAGATGCGAAATATTTTTCAGTTTTGGATGCAATGACAGACTATTGGCAAATAGAGTTAGATGAAGAAAGTTCGCATCTGTGCACATTTAATACTCCATGGGGCCGGTACAGGTACACCCGCCTGCCTTTTGGCATCAAAACAGCCGGTGACATTTTTATTCAGGAAATGCACCGTGTCATGGGCGATATACCCGGTATCGGGATAGTCACGGACGACATTTTGGTATATGGGTCAACGGTTGAGGAACACAACGAGCGGCTCAGAGCCGTGTTGGACCGAGCTAGGTCGGTTAATCTTAAATTGAACGAAACAAAATCTTTGCTATGTAAGACTACAGTGAGGTATGTAGGACATCAACTTACCCAGCAAGGTGTGAAGCCTGATTCAGACAGAATACAAGCAATAGTTGACATGCCAGAGCCGCGTGACAAACAAGGCGTCCAAAGGTTCCTGGGCATGGTTGGATATGTACACAAGTTCATACCCAACATGTCCGAGATAGACAAACCACTACGCACGCCCCTTGCTAAGGATGTCGCGTGGCACTGGCAAACCGAACAGCAGGGCGCGTTTGATAATTTGAAAGAAAAGTTAAGAACTGCTCCTGTATTGTCGTATTATAATGTCAAGAAACCCATTTTTATTCAAGTCGATGCTTGTCAGTCAGGTTTGGGTGCCGTATTAATGCAAGATGACAAGCCAATCGCACTCGCATCTCGTGCGCTTAACTCAGCGCAGTGTGGTTATGCCACTATTGAAAAAGAAATGCTCGCCATATGTTTCAGATGCCAGAGGTTTCATGACTATATCTTTGGCAAAGAAGTTCAAATTCAAACGGACCACAAGCCGTTAGTGGCGATAATGCAGAAACCAATTCATAAACTTTCGGCCAAGATGCAAAGAATGCGAATGCGTTTGCAGAATTATAATATTCAACTATGTCATGTGAAGGGTTCTTTGATGTTTTTTGCAGACACGTTGTCCAGGGCGCATAGGCCCAAAGTAGGTCATGGTAGCCTGTTCGATGACACGTTCTGCGTTGCCGCAGTGGACATTCAATCTTCAAGTTTGTTGAGTAAAATTGTCAGAGAGTATGAGAAGGATGTATCCATGTCCATGTTGATCTCACACATTGAAGATGGGTGGGACACTACACGCATACAGAGACCGCCGTGTTTGAGCCAGTATATTCCACACAAACATGAGTTAACGGTAGAAAACAATCTGGTCATGAAAGGCAATCGGGTGGTGGTTCCTCCGGGTCTCCGCGGTGAAATGATTGAGGCGTTACACGAAACGCATTTGGGCGTGACAAAATCCAAGCAGCTATGTGACACTTGCCAAAACAACCGAAAAAATTTGCATAATGAACCGTTAATAAATCACCCGATTGCCTGTCAACCGTATGAAAAGGTCGGTGCAGACTTGTTTGAGTTAAACCATAAAAATTACCTGATAACTGTAGATTATTACACAAAATATCCAGAGGTGACGCTGTTGGGTGATACGTCATCTGTCACAGTCATTGAAGCGTTGAAGGATAATTTGACAAGGCACGGTATTCCTAGTCAGGTTATTTTGGACAATTGTCCGCAGTTTAAGAGCCATGAGTATAGGGAGTTTACACAGCACTATGGGTTTAAGGCCGTATATTCCAGTCCACAGTATCCTCGCAGTAATGGGCAGGTAGAACGGTTTGTGCAAACGGTCAAAGACATGTTAAAGAAGTCCGAGAAGACTGGTTCGGATTTTCAGTTAGCTTTGCTGAATTATCGTAACACTCCATTGCCCGTCTTGAATGCATCTCCGGCTCAGCTGCTGAGGCATAGGTTGCCGATGGCGGAAGAAATTTTGGTGCCCGAAACGCAAAATCCAAAGAAAATCCAGACAGCAAAACGGCAGCAAAGTCAGAAAGCGTTTCATGACAAGAAGTGTGGTAAGCCGCACAAACCTATGAAAGTCGGAGACAAAATAAAATACAAAAATCATTCAGGGAATGGAAAAAAGGGGTTATTTTGGGTCGGACTGGTATTTCGGGGAGAGAATATAAAATTTTGAACGAGTCAGGTAATATGTTATATAGAAACCGAGTGCAGATTATCAGGGCGCCTGTGGGGGGGGGGGGGGGGGCGGCCTGAACCGGTCGGGCAAACGCAAAGTAGGCCAGCGTCGTTGCCGAATGTAAACAGTGCGGTTAATCTAAGTAGGTCAGGTCAGCTGATTAGGCCGGCGAGCAGGTTAGACCTGTAGTAGCTCAGTTTAGATTGGGTGTGTACACTTATAACATGTGCATGTAGGATTAAGTTATGTTTTCAGCTGTGTTTTGCTATTTAATGTGTGAATGGACAATTTATAACGTGGAGGCATTACGGCCGGACAGTTGAAGGACTTCAGTGCCATAGGGCGCTCGGACATTCGCAAGGGCTTGTGTTTCAGTTAAGTACGCATATATGTTGATGGTGCATTTCTTTTGACTGGTATGTTGATATATGTTTATGGTTATTTTGAAACATTGCATGTTTCAGAAATACTTTGAGGGGGGGGATGTGATATATGCGTAATAGATGTATAGGCATGTGGCTAATATATGTTAATGAGATGCAAAGGTTTGGACAAAGGATTATGCAAATGAGATGATGTCATGGAAAGTTTAGCCGGTGGGTTCAGCGAGCCCTGGGCCGTGAATAAACCATTCAGTATCCAGAAGTCAAAGTGTTCAGACATTGTACTTTCACAGTCATGGTGCTGGCGACCTGGTATCCCAGTATGGCGGCACTATAAAATTGCCATGAGTGCGCACTGTCACAAGTCGGTACCCATCCTGATATGACCTTAGATGTTGCTAGTACATAAAACAACAACAAACAATATAAATAACATAATACCAGTATATCAGTTTAGTCATTTTTTTGTACAATCACATTTCCTGTGTTTTCTTCATTTCAGTAAATTTTCAATTGTGATTGTGTAATATAAAAAAATATAGTGCCATTTTACGCAGAACCACCCACATACACAGTTATCTGTTAGTTTTATCGCATTAATACATGATAATTCATGACATTGATTGGTGGTTGCTTTACGCCGTGTCGGCAGCATAGGCCATATTCACAGCGAGAAATGTTTGTTTTTTGTTCAAACCATCGCTTTTGCATGTAAAAGCAGACAATCAATTATGTGCCAATAGACACTCATTAAATTAGAAAGCTCACAATCATATAATTGTGGTCAAGGGAAATAAATTCCCATAGAAAAAGAAAAGTTTGATTAATAATTGATAGAATCTATTTAGTAAACTATATGAGGTGGTACAGTCCAGCTGCCCTCAAACAGTCTAAAATGTTTTACCTTAGTAAAAAGGTCATGCATACTGTCTGCAGTGTAGAACTGTTGGTGCAGGGCCAAAAAATCAACGCAACTTAGTAAAATGTGTTTGCGTGTCAGCGGGGACTGACACCCAATACATTCAGGGGGAGGTTCCCCGCATTAGTCTGTGGTGGCTTTCCCAGAGATGGTTCAATTTCTTTAAGTTTATTAATGTTTTCATCCCACTCATGTTGCCATTTGGATTTTATGTGGGTGGCTATTAGTGGTTTCAGATCAGAGTGAGGGATCAGACACGGTTCAAGGTCACAGTTCAGGGCCTTCTTCGCAGCCTGATCAGCTCGTTCGTTTCCTTGTATGCCGGCATGGCCAGGCACCCAGCACAGGTGGGTGTCATACCCATCCGTTGTCAGTTGGTTCATTTTATAAATGACCGTTGCTAGAATAGGGTGATTTGTTTTCAGTCCAGCAACAGCCAGGAGGCAAGAGAACGAATCACTGTATATAACATAGTTAGTGTGGTTGGATACCTCGATACACTTCAACGCCAGAAGGAGTGCTCGGGCTTCTGCAGTGAAAATCGAGCTCTGATCGGGCAAACATACACCAGATTTTTCCCGTCGGCAGACTGCCGCAGCAGCTACCCGGCTTTGGTCTTTCGAACCATCTGTGTATATGGAGAGGTGGTCTGCAAACTGGCCTTGAATCTCTGCATGCAGTCCTTGGTACTCGAGTGGATGTGTCCCACACTTCCTCAGTTCCGTGAGTCGGAGGATAACTGATGGCTTTCTCAAGGACCACGGGGGATGTTCTGGGACTTTGGCATCCTCCAACACATCCAAATCCACGCCCAAGGGCTCCAAATTAGGTTTCATTCGGTGCCTCAGTGGCTGGATGTAATTCGGCCTGGCTTCATACCTGGATTCGTCATGTTGCTCGAATAGACAATTGTTTGTGGGATTCAATGCATTAGTTTTTATCTTGACTACATATTGCATGGCCAGTTTGATTCTCCTGTTGTTAAGTGATGGTTCATTGGCTTCGACGTAAAGGCTCTGAACCGGTGAGGTGCGGAAGGCCCCAAGGGCCAGGCGCAGTTCCTGGTGGTGGATCGTGTCTAGCAGCCCAATATATGATTTCCTTGCGGAACCGTATACTATGCTGCCGTAATCCACTCGTGACCGAACCAAGGTTCTGTACACGGAGAGCGGAACATCTCTGTCCGCTCCCCACTCTGAGCTGGACAGCACCCATCAGAATATCTAGCGCTTTCAGGCATCTTGTTTTCAGGTACTTTATATGTGGCACAAAAGACAGTTTTACGTCGAGAATGAGGTCCAGAAATTTGGTTTTCTCAACGACTTTAATGGGATCCCCATCCAGGGTCAGCTCCGGTTCCGCATGCATTCTACGCAGCAAGCAGAAGTGCATGCATACTGTTTTGGTCTTGGAAAATTGGAAACCGTTCAGAACTGACCATCGATGGATCCCATTTATGCTTGGTTGTAGCTGTCTCTCTATGACATTCATGTTAGCATCGCTGTAATATAAAACAAAGTCGTCCACGAAAAGACTACAGGAGACCCCCCGCTTTACAGCAGCAGCAATACCATTGACCTTTACCCCAAAAAGGGTCATGGCCAGTATGCTGCCTTGAGGTACTCCTAGTTCCTGTGAGTGTAGGCTGGAATAGGTAGTCTTGACACGGACGCGGAAATGCCGGAAGGCTAGAAAGTTCCTGATGAAAATTGGCAGGTGGCCATGAAGGCCAATCGCATGAAGATCCTCCATGATGCCATGCTGCCACGTTGTGTCATAGGCTTTTTCGAGGTCGAAAAAGACAGCCACAACGTGTTCCTTCTTAAGAAAAGCATCTCTTATGAAGGTCTCCATGCGCACAAAATGGTCGAGGGTGCTGCGGCCCTGCCTGAAGCCACATTGAAGGTTGGGCAGGTGGTGTCCTGACTCCAGTAGCCAGACGAGGCGGTTGTTTACCATGCGCTCCATGGTTTTACAGATGCAGCTTGTGAGGGCTATGGGATGATAGTTGTTGGCTTCAGTCCCATAGCCAAGAGACCAGTCTGGGAAATAAATTTATAATTTATTTACATCATTTAAGAATATTGTATCATATTAGTTCTGTGTTACAATTCATTTCAAATTATCCATACGTACTATACAGTATATCAGTATTATTATTTCTTTTTTTTCTCAAAGAACTACACACATCCATGTTATTTATTCACACTTCAAGGTTCCGGGTTCAAACCAACCGAATACTTCTAACACTCAGCCGAATCATCTAACAGAGGGCTGGGAAAAAATGCTGGTAGGTGTACACTGTCGACTGTCCGAAGTAAAGTGAGTTAACTATACTGATAGTTTAAAGATGTTCTATAGGTTGCCTTGGATATGAATTTGAAATTTGATATGATTGCTTAGGGACATGCATATGTACACGCTCCCATACCTAGCAACCCAATGCACAATCCTAGGATCATTGGCTTGATATGAGTGATTATGGAAACACATTTGAAACTGTTTACCTTACTTAGCAACCCCATTCAGATTCAGTTTATCAGTGGCTCATTCTCTATGTTATGAATTACCCATGTTATGAGATAACATTGCAATGAGTGCGCACTGTCACAAGTCGGTACCCATCCTGATATGACCTTATATGTTGCTACTACATAAAACAACAACAAACAATATGAATAACATAATACCAGTATATCACTTTAGTCATTTTTTTTGTACAATCACATTTACTGTGTTTTCTTTATTTCAGTAAATTTTCAATTGTGATTGCGTAATATAAAAAATATAGTGCCATTTTATGTAGAACCACCCACATACACAGTTATCTGTTAGTTTTATCCCATTAATAGATGATAATTTACAATGCAAACAAAGGGCTACTGCCAAATAAATTTAGAGCCATTATTAAAAATAAGGTCAGATAATAGCCATGATACGCGACACAGTAACAACATAAGACAAGTATTTGTCTATATATATATATCTATAGGCCCTACATGGTATAACAATTTGGAATTCACTTGATAATAATATTAAATGTTAAAAAATATCTATGTTTCAATGAATGTATATAAAGAAAATCTTTAAGCTTTACCAAAGTGAAAGTATATAGTAATCAAGTAGGCCACATAGACAATGAGATGTCATTTACAGTATTAAAGGGGCCCGTTATACCTCGTAGCGACTGGAACCATACTCCGACAAATGCTCTCCAAGCAGTACTTGATTAGTTTTTATGTTAATATAACCAAATATATGGGGAGAGAATAGTAGACTCACTGCACCGGAATTGGGTCAGGGAGAGTGCTGAGGTCAGGGTGGTGGTGGGGGGTTATTGCATATAAGTTTATATATATTTGTATATAGGTATATATATATATATATATATATATATTTAATACTAGCCAGGCCTGAGGCTTAGGGTAGGGTGGGGGAAGACACATCCCTTACGACTTTGTTTGTTGTAGTTTTACATCCTAGCAACATCTAAGGTCATATCAGGATGGGTACCGAATTGTGACAGTCCGCACTCATGGCGACTTTATAGTCTGCTATGCCTCCAGGTCATTAGCAGATCATGAAGTATGATATGCCATGATTGAGAAAGAGGCACTTGCAGCGACATGGGCATGTGAAAAGTTCTCTGACTACATCCTTGAAGAAGAATGTTGATCCACATCTTAGATTTCAGGCTTACCGGCCAATTCACAATGGTTACTCCCCAAGCCAGCTCCTGATGAACAGAAACCTGAGAACGACACTCCCTACTACACGAGAGGTGCTTAGGAGGACCTTGGTTCTGGATTCAGTGAACCTAGGGATCAAGGAACACGAATACCGGGAGACAGCAAAGAAGGACTACAACCGACGCCATCGAACAGTCCCCCTTCCTTCCCTGTCCAATGGTGACACCTGGTTCACTTTCACCTAGGTGAGTATTTATCATTTTTTTATACCCAAAGTAAAATTTCACTGTTGCTCTGTCTGCCTCCTCTTGTCTAAGATTACAAAGATATAGATTTCATTCATTAAGGTATGAAACACCCATTAGTAACTGTCAACTTAGGCATAAATGTTGCAGCAATATAATATGGGTGTCATGACCTACATCCCACAAACTGAAGGCAGGTTGCCCGGGGCACAGTGGGACATGTGCCACTGTGCCCTGGGTGTCCCAGTGCTCCAGCAAATTTTGCTTAAGAATTAAGTTTCAAATAGTAGATATATACATAGAATATGATGAAGATATACATATAGATATGTGTATTAGTTGTTTGAATTAAATCCTGAGGCACAGGGACAGATTGTCCCAGGTGTCCCAGTGAGCCCCACAAATGTAGTTATTCAATAATGGGCTCTAAATAAGCAGCTTGAATGACAATTAATACAAATGATAACCAGTAGTAACCAGTAGAAAATATATAAGCATGTGTATTGGTTGTTTGAAAATCATTATTTAATTTAAGAACATATATTAACCCCTTGATTATAGGCCTACACTCAGTAAAGATATCAGCTACCCCCCCCCCCCTTTTTCTTTGGTGGGGGGTATTACACTGTTATATAAAAGACAAATGGAAATGTAGTATGTTTAAAGTAGAATTCCGGCATGTGAATTAGAGTGAATAAGAGTAATAACTTTCTGTAATTCTAAGGAAGCAGAGATGAAATGGAGGTATAATACATTCAGTTACATGGGTAGTTCTCTAGTTGTTAACATTGGGCAATTACTCCAGCAAGGCAGCGCAGGCACGGTTCGAGCACCGGGGGAAAGGGACAGGAATGCCGTGAGAGCGATATCAGTTTCGGAAATGGAGGTTTTATTCACAAACACTCTTATACAATCTTAGTCAATTTTAGGGTAGTTCTATGTCATAGTTAGTTAATTCATTGAGGCAACCTCCTACATCTCAGCAGAGGGCAGCGCAGGTCACGGGTTCGAAGCCACTGAGGGGGAGCCCAAAGCCGAGCCAAACACAAAGCCAGGGCTCAGGGTACGACCGAGGTTACCCCGGGAGGTAATTGGAGTGAATGTGTCCAACTCCCAGCTTCGAGGCCATTAGTGCCCTGAGGCCCATGTCACGGGCTTCGCACGCCCAGACCGCCCCCTTACTGCTGCAGGGTCAGTAGGATGTCCGAGTGGTGATGACTGATGGGGTGCCTGAGGGCACCCACAGGACAGCCCAGGTCCCATGCTACAGCGCCAGGCCCGGTGTGGTCACAGCGGTGAGCTGGGTGTCGCCGGTACAACAGGGTGGGTTGCCCGAGCTCCTGCTCACATGTTCGGAGGGGATGGTAGCTCCTTCGGCCTGGCTTTTGGCATGGCTGATGCCATGGAAGATGTCGGGGGCCCCCGTTGGCATCGCTTTGGCTTGGGTGACATGGGCGCGGGTGACGCCAGGGAGGTGGCGATGACGTGGGTGACGTTGTGGATGCGGGTGGCATCGCGGGCGATGCCACTGACATCACTGGCACGGGCAACGTTGTGGGCGCGAGTGACGTCGGTGACTTGGGTGATGTGGGTGACATTGTGGACGTGGGCGACATCACCGACAAGAGTGATGTGGGTGGCATGATGGACATGGGTGATGCTGTTGGCATCATTTTGGCCCGGGCGACATGGACATGGGTGGCGCCATGGGCATGGTGACGTTGATGTGGGTGACGCCGCGGATGTGGGTGGCATTGCAGGTGATGTCATTGACGCCATGGGCACGGGCGCCATGGGTAACGTCGTGGGTGTGAGTGATGTGGGTGACACTGTGGACGCGGGTAATGTTGCGGGTGCGAGTGACGTGGGTGCCATGGTTGACCTTGTGGCTGTGGGTGACATCATTGCTGAGAGTGATGTGGGTGGCGCCATGGCTATGGGTGAGGTCTTGGCCGTGGGTGACCCTGTGGACGCGGGTAATGTGGGTGCGAGTGATGTGGGTGCCGTGGTTGACCTTGTGGACGTGGGTGACATCATTGCTGAGAGTGGTGTGGGTGGCGCCATAAACATCGGTGATGTCTTGGACATGGGCCATTCCGTGGTCACAGTGACCTCATGGACATGGGTGACGAGCGTGATGACTTCGGCGTGGTGACATCGCGGACGTTGCAGTATGTGCATGACTGGGGCGACGTGACTGTTACATCGCGCATTGATGGCTGGGGGAGTGTTGACAATAGCATGGTCACTGGCATGTTTGATGTGGCTGACGTGGGCGATGTTGCTATGATGAGATATCAATGTCAATGTTCACACAGGAATCACGTCCCTGATGTTTATGGAGTCAGTGTCAGTATGTGTGTTGGCCTAGCAGACGTCAAGTCGTCCATACCCACACAGACACCATGCGGCCGATATCCACAGACTCAGTGTCAGTATGTGCGTTGACCCAGCGGAGGTCAAGTATCGATGTCCACACAGACACTAATCACCGCTGCTTACACAAATCTCAGATCACCGATGTTTACGCAGATTTCTTCAATCGTGACATTTACACAGCGGAAGGCTGCTTGGCCATAGTGCAATGGGCATTAAATCACCCAGATTTGCAGATTTGTGTGCACTAGGTTAGTTGTGTGATGCTGCTCATGCAACGGCGCAGCAGAGATACAGTCGCTAGTGCTCACAGCCTGAGCGTCAGTATGTGTGCGGGCCTGACCTCTGTCATCCGTGGGTCTTTGTGTGATGGGACCGCTTTCATGACATTTGCACAGGTTCCAGATCGCTCGGCCAAACAGTAGGGAGCGAGCCGGCACCTGATGTGTGCCACATCCATGGGAGTCAGGTTTGGGTCCTTATAGTCCTCCCGCGTGGTGTAGCTGCCTCGGGTGGTGTCACAACGACGCCGTCAACACCCGGAGATGGGCGCATCCTAGATACAAGACTCACCCTGCTTGTCTAGCAAGGCGAACGGCACGTATTCTGTCGTAATTTGGGTGCCTCGGGTGGTATCACTAATGCACTGTCACTATGACCATGTGGGGCATGTGGCGTCTCGTGGTGCATGCCGGAGGGTCGCGAACACCACATGCATTGTTAATGCACAGTCACTCTTACATTTATCCATTGTGTATGGGGTTTATGAGCCCACACATCTGAGGTAATAATTGATATTTCGCACTGTAAACACGGGCGCAACCAGCCCAGCGTGGAGCAGGGAGCAGAGTGCTTGGCCCCAGTGTCAATCGACCACTCACATCGGCGCAGAGTCGGTGAATGGGGGGGTCTGACACCTGTCCAGTCCTCCCATAGCGGTGTAGTTACATTCTTGTGATGATTGGCCACGACGACTGTATTCCCAGGTGGTCACCCATCCAAGTATGATCAGACGAGATTGTTGTTTGTTTGTTGTTGTTTTACATCCTAGCAACATCTACGGTCATATCAGGACGGGTACCGACTTGTGACAGTGCGCACTCATGGTGACTTTATAGTGCTGTCCCACTGGGAAACCAGGCTGCCGGCACCATGACCTGGTATCGCACTCAGTCACATTATCCTGACACTGAGCACACCAGTCCTTGCCCTGTCCTAGTAATGCCGAGTGCCTGGCTAGGAAGCAACAAGTATCAATTTTTAAGTCATTGGTTTGACTCGACCGGGGTTCGAACCCACGACCTACCAGCACGGGAGACGGACGCTCTAACTCATTCGGCCATCCCGTCTGGTTGATCAGACGAGAGCCGGTGGTCTAAGCATGATACGGCTGTGAACCACGCCGTAAACTCACGCATGTTCAATGGCTATGACAACAGGCATTCCCAGGTGGTCACCCATCCAAGTATGATCAGACAAGAGCCGGTGGTTTGAACGTGGTATGGCTGTCACAGCGCCGTGCACTCGCGCATGTCCAATTCATAAAATATACTCGTTTAAATTCACAGTCGCCATTGTTTTATTTTGTCGGAGCCTGGCTTAGTGGCCCGAGCATCGCTATGGCATCCCAGCGTCATTATCGTGTCGAAACCGAAGAATGCTGGAGGACAGAAATTCCTGCGCAGATTTGGTTCCCACAAATTCATCACACAAGCAATATTAACAGAATCATCGTGTTGAAAGCCAAGAATGCTGGGGAGGCACAAATTCCCGCGCAGATTTGGTTCTTACAAGTTCATCACAAGAGCAACACTATGCAGCTCTAACGCCGGTGGTTTGACGTGATACGGCTGTCAACAGCACCCTATCACTGCTCACCTTGCCTACATTAACCTGCATCTCGAGCAGTATCTGTGGCAACTTAAGCGGCCGCTTTATGCCAATGTATTCCTCGGTATAGCAGTGACTGATTATCTCGGCGATACAACAAAACAAAGGTTACGTGTTGGAGGAACCGGGTCGAGTGCCCGAGTGGTGGAACAAAGGCGCCCCTCTAAGTGTGCGGTATAGCATCCAGGGGTCAGCACCGGCTTTCCCGCCGAATTAACCACAATTTGAAATTATGCGCCGATGCTGAAGACCAAGCAAAATGGTTAGGAACAGAGTTAGAAAGAGTGAAACCTACGGACAAACAATGGCTGATGAGATGAGAATTGCTGTGCTGAAAGTAAGAAGCGGGTTGTCCATAAGAAAAGCTACAAAGGAAGGAAAAATGTTTAAAACAGTACTAGCCCGTTATGTGAAAAAGGCTAAGAGAGTGGAGAACTTGGAAAACCTTCTCCTGAGACCTTGCTACAAGTGCTGTAAGGTAGTTGTCAGCATATTTGATAAAAGCATCTCAAATACATCATGGTCTCACTACATCAGAAACAAGACAGCTGGCATATCAGTTTGCTAAAGCAAATGACAAGGTATATCCTGAGGTTTGGGAAAACAATGAAAGGGCTGGGTTAGACTGGCTGATTGGATACTAAAGAGGCACCCTAAGATCTCAATCAGGACTCCAGAGGCAACTAGCTTAAGTAGAGCAACCAGTTTCAATAAGAAGAATGTTGATGACTTTTATGATAACTTGGCAGAAGTGTATCAACGGTATAAGTTTACACCATATACACAAACCGCCCAAAGTTATTGCTCAGAGTGGCGCCAAGCAAGTAGCCAAGTGACATCGGCTGAAAGGGGAACTCTTGTAACAATGTGCGGGTGAATCAACGCAATTGGAAATACCGTTCCTCCCATGCTAATATTTCCACATGTCAATTACAAGCCATTTATGAGTCATGGTGCTCCACATCAAACATATGGTGTTGCTCATCCAACTGGTTGGATGACAGGTGAGTACGGTGAGCTGTTTTTTCAACACTTTATATAGCATTCACATGCATCAAAAGAAAATGCGGTTCTCCTTATTATGGATAACCATGATAGCCACATTTCGCTCAAAATCCTGGATGCGGCCAAAGAAAATGGTGTAACACTGCTTACACTTCCTCTCCATTGGAGCCACAAGCTGCAGCCTCTAGACAGGACAGTCTATGGACCACTGAAGAAGTATTACAATGCTGCATGTGACTACTTGCAGAAGACCAGGCCCTGAATACCAATGACTATCTATAGCATAGGAAGTAGGGCCTAATCTAGAAACAGCCTACCCAAGAGCGTTCTCAACAGAAAACATCATCAATGGATTCAAGGTAACAGGGATATATCCTTTTGATAGAAACATATTTGGTGATGATGAATTCATGGGGGCCTTTGTTACTGGCAGGCCCCAGCCTCAGTCTTCCTCCACCGAAACATCAACATGCAGTCCAAAATCCAATGGGGCTCATTCAAACAATGAGGTTTAAAATGATGATAAAGACATGGTAGCAGAAGCTGGAGATTCCACAGCCCTTCCAGTACCCCCAAGGGTACCCCAATGAGAACAAGTACTGTCGAGATGGCATCTTTCTCCCCAGAAGACATATGGCCATTTCCAAAAGCAGGAGAATGAAAGAACACTACAAACTGTGGCAGAAAAAAAGCCAAAACTCTACTGTTGACTGACACTCCTATTAAGATGAGGAGTTAGTTGAGGGACAAAACCGAAAGAAAAGGAAACCTGTGAAGAGTCAAGCAGCAAAAGCCTTGAAATTAGTGCACACGGTCAACAAATTTTAAAAATGCAGCCGAAAAGAAGAAAATGATGCCGAATTAGAAAGTGAACAAGTGTGTGTAATTAAAAGATCACTCTGATGATTTTGAAGAAACAATGTCAGATGGAGGAGCAGAGTTTGAGAAGACCTATCTAAAGGAAGCTTCATTGTGTGCCAAATATCAAACGAAGTCTGGAGGGCTAAAACATTTTATAGGAGAAATCACTACTCTCTTAGAGAATGATGAATTTGAAGTCAAATTCCTTCAGAGGCAAAAGTCAAAATCAGGGGTCTACCAATGTGTATACCCTGAGAAGGATGACATTGATAAAGTGGAGTTTGACAGCATAGTAGCCATGGTCCCCAAAGCAACATCCATTGGGGTCACTGCAAGGGCAGCTCAACAATACAAATTTACATATGACCCAAGTGCCTTTGTTGGATTGTGAATGTGACTAGAGTATAGGGGAACAAAGCCATACAAATTATAATGAATGTTGATGATGTAGGATAGGTTAGTGGTGCTTTATGTAATGCACAGAGTTGATGTCCCACTGTGCCCCAGGGTCTGTCCCAGTAAGCCTCGGTCCCGGGGCACATTGGGACACTTCACATTTTCTAAAGATAATTATAGTCCATGAAATATATAATGGATACAGATTAATTTGTATTCCATATTTGTAGCAGGCATTAGAGGGTATTCTTTCATGACATCAATTGTTTGTCTCTTTTCAGTATCTTCGTAGAGGACCAACAAATTTTAAAAGTGTCCCACGGTGCCCCGGTGTCCTTTAGTCTTTTAAAATCCTGTATTTCCACGTGGTGTCATAAGCTTTCTCCATATACAAAAATATAGAAACCATGTGCTGGTTATGGATGAAAGCCTCCCTGGCAAATGTCTATAGTAAGTCGATCACATTGGGCCTACAGAATTGATGTGCGGATCCAAGTGGTCACGCGCATATGCTCCAGCCATTCCGGTGGGCAGACATTGTTGGCAGTCTTTTTGTTCACCACTGTGAAGTATTCTGTCCGTGAAGCTTCCCCGGACCATATCTTAACACATTTAGTATAAATTTGTGAGGAAGGGTGGGTAGAGCTCTGCAGTTGCTGAGAGAACGTCTATAACCTCATGGTAAGTAAAGGTTAGAGTAGGAAGGCGAGCACGTACCCCGACTATGCCCGGGCTTACGCGGCCGCCCGGTCCTCAGCCCTTCCTAATTATCTGGCCGCCCGAGTCCCGGTCCCCTCCGACCTGGACATCAGCGAGTGGCGCCGGGTGCTTCGGGGCTACAACGACCCCCTGCTCCTCGACCACCTGGAGTTCGGGTTCTCGGCTAATTATAGCGCAGCCGCACCCCTGATGCCCACATATAAAAACCACCGCGAGGACCCCGAGTACGGCCACCACCTCACCAAGTACGCGGAGGAGCTGCGCCGCGGAGGAGCTGCGCCGCGGCGCCCTCCTCGGCCCCTTCGTGGTCCCTCCCTTCACGCCTTGGGCGCAGTGCAGCCCCATCATGATGCAGCCGAAGTCCACCCCGGGCAGGCGCCGCATCATCGTGGACCTGTCCTTCATGCCCAGCCGCAGCGTGAATGCGGGCATCCCGAGGAAGGAGTACCTCGGTCGGCCACACCTCTACAAGTTGCCCTCCGCCACCGACCTCAGACGTCGCATGATCCAGGAGGGCAGCGGCTCCTGCTGCTGGTCGGCCGACGTCTCTCGGGCCTACCGACAGCTCCGAGCCAACCCCCTCTCCACCCCGCTCTTTGGCATCACGGTCGATGGGTGGGTCTACGTGCCCTGCCCTTCGGCTGCAGGACATCGGGCGCCGGCTGCAGGACATCGGGCGCCGCCTGCGTCTGCGTCACCGCTGCAGTCGTCTGGGCTCTGGCGCAGCACGGCTTCTACAGCGCCGTCTACTTAGATGACTTCGTTGGGTGCGAGGCCTCGTTCCTCGTGGCGATGCGCACATTCGACGGCATCCGCGAGCTCTGCGCGGCCCTCGGTCTCGCCCTCAACAAGTGCTGCCCGCCCACGGTGCTCCTCGTCTGGCTCGGCATCGAGTGCGACACCGAGGCCATGGTGCTGCGAATCCCGGACCAAAAGCTCCGCGAGGTGGTCGACGAGTGCGAACGCTGGCTCGACCGTCCCATCCTCACCAGAAGGGCCCTGCAGCGCCTCGTCGGCCGACTGGCGCACATAAGCACCTGCATCCCCCCCGGCAGGATGTTCATGGCCCGGATCCTCCACAGCCTGAGGTCCGCCCCCTCGGCGGGCGACGCGGACGTCGACCCCGAGCTCAAGAAGGACGTCTGCTGGTTCCGCGATTACGCGGTCGGCGGCAACGGCGACTGCCTCCTGCCCCCCCGCGTCCGCCCCCGCTGGGTCTTCGAGTGCAATTCCTGCCTCACAGGGGGGGGTGCCTTCTCAGAGACGACCTGCTTCGCCGAGCGGTACGACGAGGACTTCCATGCTGCGTACCCCACCATCCATGAGCTCGAGGCCCTGAACCTCACGCTGGCGGTCCAGGTCCTCAGGCCCGACGCCCCCGGAGGCTACGAAATCGTTGTGAACACCGACAACGCGGCCTCCGCCCAAGCCATCCAGTCCGGGCGTGCGATCGACCCCACCCTTGGTGCTTGTGCTAGGGAGATCTGGCTGGTCGCCACCCACGGATCCTTCGACGTTGTCGTCCGGCACAAGCCGGGCGCCGTGCTGGTGTTCGCCGATGCCCTCAGCCGCGCCCACATGTCCCCTGCTGCCCTCGAGCTTGTTCATCACCAATGTAACATTAGGGGCCTCTCTAGAGTTAGGGCGCACCATTCCCCCCCTCTGCTCACACTTGACCGTTGATTGCTTCCAGACTATGGACCGACGGTGCACTGGCACCTGATGGAGATGCACCGCACCGCGCTGGCCCCGGGTACCTGGCGGAACCGCGACCGTCACGCAAAGCGCTACCTCGAGTTCGCGCTGGAGCGGGGAGTCGACCACCTGGCCCCCGCCCCCTAGGACGTCGGCCAGTTCGTTGCGCACCTCCACCGGCTGCTTCCCTCCCCAGCGTCGGTCGCCAACGCCTTCACCGGTGCTCGCGCCTGGATCCGGGAAGCGACGTCGTTCGCTTCGACGCCCCCTTCGTGGCGCGCGTCCAGTGGGGCGGCGAGAGACTCTTCACGACGCCGGTTCGGCGCGGCCCGGGCATCACCCCCGACATGCTTCCCGTCCTGCACGCCTACATGCGCACCTTGGGCCACCTCGGGGTTGCCCCCTGGGCGGCGACCGTGATGGGGTACTTCAGCTTCCTGCGCCAGTCCAACCTGCTGTCCCCCTCGCACGCGCCCTAGGGGGGGGGGGTGCCGGGGGGCCCTGCATACGCTGCGCAGGGAGGACGCCCGGCCCGTCCCCGGCGAGCTGTGCCTGCGCATCGCCTCGTCGAAGACCATCCGTTCGCCTGCGCAGGCCGTCTCCATCTTCGTCCACGCCATCGCCGGATCGCCCATCTGCCCCTGGAGGCGCGCCCTCGACCTGACTCCCGTGCCTGGGGATGCCCCGGCGTTCCTGGCGCGCGCGGGCGTCCCTCTCACCCCTCGTGATGTGATCCCCCTCGTCTGCGCCGCCCTGCGCGGGGCTGGCGTCCCCGGAGCCGACACCTACACCCTGCATGGCCTCCGCAGGGGCGCGGCGCAGGCCTGCGCTTCGAGGGGGGTCGACCTCTCCGCGATAATGGCCCAAGGAACCTGGGAGTCCGACGCGGTCCACGCGTACTTGCCGAAGATCGCGGCCTCCGACGCCCCGAGAGCCTTGGCCCTGTGTTTTGGGTCGGCTCCCGGGCCTACCTCCTCCCAGAGTGCTCCCTCTGCAGACTTGGATCAGGTCGATTGACCCCTGACCTCATTGCATTGTTTGTACCATGTGTCATTATCGGTTAGTGTAATAAACCTTTTTCTCCCACCTCCGTCTCGGGCTTCCTCTGTCCGGATCGGCCCATAATTTCCGAATTGTGGTTGATCCGGTGGGAGGCCCGAGACGGTCACATCCCCAAGCACTGCATGCTCCCTTCTCCTTCCCCTCCCCCCCATCTGACCTGCATTCGGGCTACTGACTCCTTCCTGTATGGATTTACCACGCCCGCCCACCCTCTGTTTTAACACTCCAAGGGTCGGCTCCCGGGCCTACCTCCTCCCAGAGTGCTCCCTCTGCAGACTTGGATCAGGTCGATTGACCCCTGACCTCATTGCATTGTTTGTACCTTGTGTCATTATCGCTTCGTGTAATAAACCTTTTTCTCCCACCTCCATCTCGGGCTTCCTCTGTCCGGATCGGAGTAGTATAGATAGCAGATGGCATTCTCCTCCGATACCTTAGAGCCTTTAAGATACACTATACTACAAGTTCATGTTCATAAAAGGTTATTTCTATATTAAATGATTACATGGGCATAATAAGGTCTATTCTAATGAAATCAAGATTCTGTATGTGGGTCACTCTCCTGAAAACTGGTCAGCATGGGATGGGATTTTAAAACATCAATAAAAAAACGTTCTACTTATTTTTTCCCTTTATACAGTTCCAAATAAAAAGTTAGTATTTATTAACATATATTCATGCTTAAATTTAAAAATGTTTATTTGATGTCTTCAGAAATAACGTTACAAATTCCCATCACCGACAGAACCACTGGTGTCTGGATGCCACACAAATATTGCACACTAATTATTCAGTGAATAAAGCATGGCTGGGAATTACTTTAAATAAAAATCAATATAAGCACTACATATTTCTGTATATTATGCCATGACTAATATGCGTCTCAGTATGAAATTATTTAATTCTGCTTAGATTTATATTAAGCAGACTGTGTGGTGTCCTAAACATGTGTTACGTCTGACCAAAGAGATATTGCACTTTCTATCCCCCATCTAAAGCCCTGTTCACACGGACAATGTAAATCGATTCGTAGAAAGCGACTTGTATAGTTCGCCTCACATTTGTCGTCTGAACGCACGTCTGAGGCGGATTAGGGCTGATTCGACTCACGTGATGCGGATCGTGTAAACCACCTAAGCGAGGTAGTCTACGTGAATCGATTCCTGTGATGCGGATAATTTTGTCCGTGTGGACGCACTGAGGCGGATTAAGCACCTCACACGCATGCGCAGTCGAGAGCTCACTTTGTTGACTTTCCGGTCGATCAAAAGCATATATTGTATAATTTGCTCTATGAACCTGCTAGAGGTGCACAGATATTTTTTTTATCATTTATTTTTAGGGTTTCACTGCCCAGCAGAAGTTTTGACCGTTCCAAACCAATGCGAATCATTAAATACATATCTAGGTCGAACCCACACTCTCTGGTGCCGGCATCGTCGAACCCAAAATGGCGCTGGTTAGGCTGGACTTGCTCATGCGCAGATATCCACTTCCGCCTCACGCAGTGTCCGTGTGAACGGGCGCCTAATTCGCCTCACCTGATTCGATTTGTGTGATACGCCTCACATTTTGTCCGTGTGAACACGGCTTAAGTATGTAGATGGGGGTGCAGTGTTAAATATTCCACCAAACCTTATATATACTAAGTAAAGAGGTTTCTTTATAGTATTTAGTAAGTTAGAATACCTATGAAGGAAAAAAAAATCAGCGAGATTTATTTGATAGATAAGTTTTCTTGCTTATTTTGTGTGTTCTATTCATGACACTTAATCAGAGACCACTAAGTCACATTATCCTGACACTGAGTCAACCAGTCCTTGCCCTATCCTAATAATGCTGAGCGCCAGGCTAGGAAGCGACAAGTATCAATTTTTAAGTCACTGGTTTGACTCGACCAGGATTCTCCCGATCTCCCAAAACAGGAGACGGACGCTCTATTCATTCGGCCCCCCCCCCCCCCGTCTGGTTTTGAGGAGTGACCCATATATATGATTAATTATTGATTGGCTGGTGGTTGTTTTCTCCCGTGTTGACAGCAAAGGCTATATTCATAGCAAGAGCTAATCAGCTTTTATTCTGTCATTGTCCATGTTGTCGGTAACATGCATAATGAAAAGCCTTGACCACGGGCCACATTGTGATGCTGACCTTAGATACCAAATCCAGTATAGCATTCGGTAACCCTGACCATAGTTGACTTCTGGCTGCCCTGCTCGTTTGAAATCATTCCTCATTGTATCACCGAACTCTAATGACCTTTGTTGATTGTATGCTGTGATACTTGAAGAACCATCCCACCATCCCATCTGTATACCTTAATTAATAGGGCTGAGAGCTAGATGGTCCATATCCTGTTATGTCTGATAGTATGAATCAATTGATTGTGTGCTTCGAGTGTATAACCGTGATCCTCCCACAGCTGCTGTCTTCAATTTCAAGAAAATATGCATATGCTAAATAATAGTTACTTAGATCATACATTTATTCATCATAACCTGCAAATAAGTAATATTAATAGTCAGGCTTAATTTACTCTTCTGAATTGTGCTATCCTAGAATATAGTATAAAATAGTCAAGCTAATAGGTTCATCTGTACTGATAACTAAGCTTGTCTGAGTTGTTAGCTAGTGATAGAGATATCAATGGCTACTGTGAAATCTATTAAGCCTGATTAATAAATTTATTGGCCCCAAAAATGAATTCCGTGTCTGGTTTTGAATTATCAGGCATGTGTCTCTGAGATAATGGGATCCTTTTTACAATTTGCTTTAATTTGTTTGATGAGCTACATGAGGTGGTACAATCCTTCTGCCCTAAAAAAGGCCACAGTTTTCCCTTCTTTTACATTGATGAAAAGATTATACATGCTATTCGCATCGTAATGTGTTGGCGTGAGGCCATAAAATCAACAGTTTTAATACAAATGTGTCAGGGGGCACAGACACACATTGGGGGCGAGGCGGAGATTCACTCTGAGTAGAAACGAGAGCAAGCCACGAGATGCCAATGTAGCACTGGTTAAGGTTCACTTGGTCCTGCCAATCCTGCATGAGTCGGTGGTGGTTTCCCCACAGATGGGACGGGACGACTTCGTGCAATTGTGTTTTAGTTCCTCATGGTGCTTGCTATATGGACTTGATACGAGCCAAAATGATTGGTCTCAAATGAGTGAGCTATTAGACCATTCAGAACCCTTTTCGCAGCCCGATCAGCATGTTGATTTCTTGGCATGTCTGCATGGCCATGTACCAAAAACATTCCCGCAGAGGAAAAGTCCAGGAGCTTTTATTCCTAGCATTCGTTGATGGCTAAAAATCCAAGGAGACAGTTTTCCAAAGACAAGGTTTGGGCAAAGGCGCGAGTCAGTTCTTCACTTATTTCACTGAGAGAGCACTGCCATTGTGCTTAAAGCGCTGAACTACAGAAGAATAATCCATCTGACCATTGTCCACACTTTTCCCAATGGCATGCAGATGTTAATGCCAGAAACAAAACGTCTCCAGCACCGCCTCTGCAATTCTTTGATCGTTCTGCAAGTATGAGCTCGCACAAATTCAAAAGTAGTGCCCGATTTCCAGTCGGTTTTCTGTGAAATCCACGCTGACCTATTCTATATTTCTTAATAGTTTTTCTCTTCGGCTATCATCTAAACGGGGGAAACATCAGATGCTTTGAAGTGCCGACGTTTTAGGTTGTACATACAATATCACCGTTTATGTTCATAATTTTGACATATTAACAATAGACGAAAATACTAAATTATGAAATTAAGATCAAATGCTTTTCACGTTATTTAAATTATTTAAGTTTTATTGTCATATATAATACATCAAATAATATTCACGATCAAACGTCTCATTGAATGTGCCAATTCCTGTATTAACATACACATTCCTTATGTCTAGACTTCTAGTAGTTAGTTGGTTCCTTTACTTCTGCACGTGGCCCATAGTGACGAGCATAATGGTTGTAGCCACCAAAATCTCTTCGCTGCCGAGAATGATCTGGTATGAGATCGTAGCCCGACATCTTTACGACTTTCAATACACCAGCCAGAGCTGAGATGGGTACAGCAGCCAGACAGGCGGTCTTTGGTCCATCTGCAGCAGGAATAACACTTCATAACCATATGAATTTAACAGGGGCGAAAGTGGTCTCTAGCAAAGGAAAGTGAAGATCTAAGTGGAAACTGTAAATAACCGAGAACACTCAGGACAGAACATTGCTCCAATAACAGTACACTTGTCATAGTAATTTTGTCCATACATTCTCCAATTCACAAATAGTTTGGTATGCAAATAATCGCGGGGGGGGGGGGGGTGTTGGAAATTGAGAAGAGGTAGGTGATAATATGGTCACAACAAGGACAGTGGAACACTCTCCAAAAATAGACTGTACTGACTGATCACTGGAATTGAGCTAGGTCAGTGCTAGGAGAGCACTGGATGATGAAACACCTGACTTCGGGTATTCTTCCGCGATTCCTTGGCAGTCTAAATCCATGAGAGAATTTCCGCGCTTCACAGAAATCCACCCGCATTCAGTGTATGGGAAGCTCAACACTGGCCTGCCGCCGATCTAACAGCTCAGGGAGGGTTAAAACTTAAATATTTGATTTGTTATTATCTTATTGTAAACTGAGATTTTTATGCAATCTTTTTGACTGACTTGACTGACTGACTCACACCCCCCCCCAACAAATTATTATACAATATTTACTGAAGAAAAATTTACATAATATATGCAGTTTCTATCCGAATGTTGGCAGATATGACCTACTGAGGAAATGGAAGACTCACATCTAACTCCGACAACAGCCATGGAGGTTGCAGCACCGATCACGTGGTTGATGGCCGAATCCTTTTCGCGAATTGCACCCAACAGACAGCTCACTGAGGCATAGGTTGCCCCGATAGCAGCTGGACAAAGTGAAAGTGTTATCTATTAACTGTTGATGTATCACGGCGGGATAATTTAATTCTGGGAGCTTGTAAAATTTTACTTTTTGTAGGTATCACTGAGAATTGGGAAAAGCTATAGTGTTGGTAACAAATGCGGAACATTACATATTTCAGGCATACCTACATCCTGTTTTACATTTCGTGATAATTTCATATCAAAATAAGTTAAGAATGGATTTGAATTTTTGTTAAAGGTTATCAGAAAAGGAGTGGATTTTGACCAGTCAATAAAGTTCATTATCGGAAGCTAATGACTACAAACATGAACTATATATTTCCCGAAATAAGCTATGGAAAATGTTAAAAAATGGAATTTAGATGTAGAACATGAATTATGTAAACCAGTCTGTCAATCCTGAATACACATACCGGCGGGCACGGTCCAGAGAATCAGGCCCCGAGTGACCCCCATCACGCTGGTTGGCTTCGTCCGCAAAATCATATCGGCAAGTGACCACAAACCACCTACAAGGAAAGTAACCACCACATTAGCGGTCTAATTCGAATGAAAAAAACGTGTAATTAACATAATCTGAAACATGCTTAAACAAATGGATGGTTGTGCTTGGTTCATTTTCCCAGAGAGAAATAAATGGTACTCTAGAAACAGAACACAATATTAAAATGGAAGTACTACACCACACTCATTTTACTTACTTAAGCATAGATATTAAATACATCTTCAAGCACAACACGATTGTCGAAGCAATATCAGAAACCAGTCCTACCGCTTATGCTTATTATTTGTATCAAACACTGGCCTGTTTAACTTAAACCGACATTAACTTGCACGGTAATTTGCATGAAACAATATTATTTTCCCTTGAACAGGTTTAATTAATGTTAATTATTATTGTAATGATCAGCAGTACATTTAAAATCACGAGAATATCGTTCCCTAGCTCAGAGAATAATCGCTACGCACATGTAAAAATAAAAATTTCAATAATATCAACAATTAGCTTTGGCCAATTTAAAATCACACAGCCCATCAGATTTGGGCTTATGCATGCCATTCATATGTACAGGGCACCATCGTTAAAAGTACTAATCGGAGGGAAATGTGTCCGATTTAATCGATAGTAGGTATTATAATACATATAGATTTTAAATATTCATAAACACTAGAATTTAATACAGAAATAAACTATATATTTAGGGCACGTGCGCAGATTGGAGTCACGTTCAAATCAGTCACGAAGAATAGCTCCATTTAATCGATTACCTTTCACAGATAAATGGGTACGAAGAGTAGTACTACATAATAATAGTGCTATGCACACCCACGGAAGTGTTAATGCTGGGGGTAAATATGTTATCTAGTTCCTCCCGCAGCACTGTCTCGAACAGTGCGCAGACAAAAGCTTACAAAACAAAAGCTCACATCATTAATGGAAAAAAAGAGACAAAAGCTCACAACAATTAATGTTTTATATATTATATACATTTACATATAGATGTCAGAGAAATAACAAGATTGAATATTTTTTAATGTATTTCTTAAGGGACTGGCCACAGGTTTTTCAGGATCAAAATTCACAGCGATTGTCAACTTTCAACATGACATAGCCTTCTTCATATTTGTCTGAGAATCAAAATTAAAGATCATTTTAATAGTACTTCACAGTTCTTTCTGATGGAACCAGATTTGGTGACCGAATCGGTAGAACCCAGGTTTCCTCTGCAGAAGGTAGGGAGTTAGAATACCCGGAGAGTCAAACCAATGACATACAACATTTATACATGTCGCTACCTAGCCTGGCGCTCGGCATTATTAAGATAGGGCAAAGACTGGTTAGCTCAGTGTCAGGATAATGTGACTGAGTGGGATATCAGGTCATCGTGCTGGTGGCATGATCTCCTAGTGGGGCAGCACTATAAAAGTCACCATAAGTGCACACTCCCACAAGTCGGTATCCGTCCTGATATGACCATAGATGTTGCAAGGACGTAAAGCTCCAACAAAGAAATGGTACCAGTTATAATACAATTACATGAATTAATTTAGTTAAGTCACATATCTAATATGTGATATTCAGGAGGTGCAAAATGAGGTGTGATAGGTGTGAGAACTGACTCTGGTGACCTCTGATAAAAGCTTGTGAGCTTGTCGCTTTTTTTCATTGAGGGGGTGAGCTTGTCTTGTTAGCTTTTGTCTGTTAGCTTTTGTCTTGTTAGCTTTTGTCATGTTAGCTTTTGTCATGTTAGCTTTTGTCTTGTTAGCTTTTGTCCTGTTAGCTTTTGTCATGGAACCGTCTTAAACACACTGGAAACAACGCCTCACCAGTTGTCTACAGTTGATTTTTGTTGTAAATATAGTTTATTCATTGAATAAAGTTCATTAGCGCAGTGGTATTGCAATACAGTTATTTACTATATATATATGTATATGATATATGTATTATGACTATTTCCATAATTTCAGGCTCATTTTGGGTATTTTATATTTATTTCATAATTTGTTTTGAATTTATGCGTATAGTATTTATTCAAGAAAATGATAATGCAAATATATCCAGTCGACCTAAATTTGCATGAATTACCTTGATTAAGCGATTGATTAATTAATGACCCTATCATGTAAGTGTAAGTTGACAAATTACACGTTATGTAGGTGTCATCATGTCATTGATGGTTACATGGAATACTTCAATCATACATGTATAATTGATATGCAAGACTGCTCCACATTTTGATGATGCCCAATAATTAAGTTTCCTGTTATGTATGTGTTTAACTATCACTGTGCATTCTCATTTTAATTATCTGATGAGCTAAAGATAACATTGTACACATACGTTGGAGGTCGGGGATTTCTGAGGTGATTACCTTCAATTTGATATGCTACTTGATAGGGTTGTCTTGACATAAGCCAATTACTTTTTCTTTTCTTCTCCAAAATGGCAAGTCTGACCATTTCCTGTCACAATTTTATCAAGTTTTGTAAGGCAACTTAAAAGGGTCCGATTTGTGTACCCTTAAAACATCATATCTCTGGTTCTAATAAGGATATTATAACAACTTTCGTGTTTTTGTGCAGCATTTGGCAACCCTTTGCGAATAACATAAGAATTTCATGCATTCAGGGTGCTTGGAAAAAATTACTAAGTGCTTAAATATGAACAAGCAATGGAAGTCCTTGTTCCAGCATGCAGTGTTTATCTATATTGGCATAGAGTTGAGGGATTAGGGGGGAATAAACAAAAAAATCCTATAAGATGGCAGCCACCGGATGCTCCTGACTTGAGTTTTAAAGTTGATTAATTTACATGATTTCATCAATGTAGCCCTTCAAATGTACTGGGCTATGACAGACAATTATCTGAACAAGAGATTTAGCTGCTTAGAATGGGAAATAACATTAGAATTTCTTTTTAGAAGGCCCAGTCCAGTCTCCACTGTCAATTCCTATTTGAAGCAGTTTTTGCCCAGATTTAGCCATTGTTGTCATTCATCCCTAGTATGGGGAGGGGTGAATCCATTATCTACATTAATTCCTACTCCGGGTATTGGTGAATACTTTTATTTTGTTCCTTCACTCAGATAAGCACTTACAAATCCGCGTGAACGTAAAAAATTGACGGCACGCAAACAACCTCTAGGAAACACTGTTTTTCTTATGTTTAAAATTTTATGTAAGCACATCAGAAATCTTGGAAGGGAAATTTGAATATTTGAAACACCAACATTTGAGTAAGTCTTTTCCCTGGATGAAATATGTACCAGTCGAGCTGAGAAAAGAACTCAAAAGTCACTCAACTTTCAGTGCTCGGCTGCGCTAATTGGTAAATTGCCCTCATTTAAGTGGAGTGTAACATGTTACGCAAGTATTATTAAAAGCTGAGGCTAGGTTATTCGTTTGTGAAACGGTCCGGTGGGATGTTGAAGCCGACATGGTTTATGCAGCACTGTGCTGCTTTGATGTGTTTATGCAGCCCGGCGCTGCTTTGAAGTGACCGGGCAGTGCCTAGCAGGCTCTGGCAGCACGCCGGGGCCTTGTGCGTCCGCGCAACACTGTATCTGCATTTGTTTGGTAAACATATTATCAGTTTGTGTGCCAAGCGATTTGTTGGTAAGTGGTGGAGATTTAGAGATTGATTGATTGGTGGTTGCTTTACGCCGTCTCGGCAGCATAGGCCATATTCAAAATGTTAGTTTTTTGTTCAAACCATCGCTTTTGCATGTAAAAGCAGACAATCAATTATGTGCCAATAGACACTCATTAAATTAGAAAGCTCACAATCTTATATTTGTGGTCAAGGGAAACAAATTCCCATAGAAAAAGAAAAGCTTGATTAATAATTGATAGAATTTATTTAGTAAACTATATGAGGTGGTACAGTCCAGCTGCCCTCAAAAAGGCTAAAATATTTTCTTGTTTTACTTTAGTAAAAAGGTCATGCATACTGTCTGCAGTGTAGAATTGTTGGCGCAGGGCAAAAAAATCAACGCAACTTAGTAAAAATGTGTTTAGTGTCAGCGGGGACTGACACCCAATACATTTAGGGGGTGGTTCCCCCTTGAGCAGAAAAGCATGTGTAAGCCACGAGTGGCCAATACGGCAGCGGCTAAGGACCACTTGGTCCCGCCGACTTCCTGCATGAGTCTGTGTAGGTTTTCCCACAGATGGTTCAATTTCTTTAAGTTTATTAATGTTTTCATCCCACGCATGTTGGCATTTGGATTATATGTGGGCTATTAGTGGTTTCAGATCAGAGTGAGGGATCAGACATGGTTCAAGATCACAATTCAGGGCCTTCTTGGCAGCCCGATCAGCGTGTTCGTTTCCTTGTATGCCAGCATGGCCAGGCACCCAGCACAGGTGGATGTCATACCCATCCGTTGTCAGTTGGTTCATTTTATAAATGACTGTTGCTAGAATAGGGTGATTCGTTTTCAGTCCAGCAACAGCCAGGAGGCAAGAGAATGAATCACTGTATATAACATAGTTAGTGTGGTTGGATACCTCAATACACTCCAACGCGAGAAGGAGTGCTCGGGCTTCCGCAGTGAAAATCGAGCTCTGATCGGGCAAGCGTATGCCAAATTGTTCCCATCGGCAGACTGGCGCAGCAGCTAGCCGGCTTTGGTCTTTCGAACCATCAGTGTATATGGAGAGGTGGTCTGCAAACTGGCCTTGAATCTCTGCATGCAGTCCTTGGTACTCGAGTGGATGTGTCTCAGACTTCCTCGGTTCCGTGAGTCGGAGGATAACCGATGGCTTCCTCAACGACGACGGGGGATGTTCTGGGACGTTGGCATCCTCCAACACGTCCAAATCCACGCCCAAGGCCTCCAAATGAGGTTTCATACGGAGCCTCAGTAGCCGGATGTAATTCGGCCTGGCTTCATACCTGGATTCGTCATGTTGCTCGAATAGAAAATTGTGTGCAGGATTCAATGCATTAGTTTTTATCTTGACTACATATTGCATGGCCAGTTTGATTCTCCTGTTGTTAAGTGATGGTTCATTGGCTTCGATGTAGAGGCTCTGAACCGTTTAGGTGCGGAAGGCCCCAAGGGCCAGGCGCAGTCCCTGGTGGTGGATCGTGTCTAGCAGCCCAATATATGATTTCCTTGCGGAACCGTATACTATGCTGCCATAATCCACTCGTGACTGAACCAAGGTTCTTTACACGGAGAGCAGAACGTCTCTGTCCACTCCCCACTCTGAGCTGGACAGCACCCTCAGAATATCTAGCGCTTTCAGGCATCTTGTTTTCAGGTACTTTATATGTGGCACGAAAGACAGTTTTGCGTCAAGAATGAGGCCCAGAAATTTGTTTTTCTCAAAGACTTTAGTGGGATCCCCATCAAGGGTCAGCTCCGGTTCCGCATGCATTCTACGCAGTTTTGGTCTTGGAAAATTTGAAACCGCTCAGAACTGACCATCGATGGATCCCATTTATGCTTAGTTGTAGCCGTTTCTCTATGACATTCATGTTAGCACCGCTGTAATATAAAACAAAGTCATCCACGAAAAGACTACAGGAGACCCCCCCCCCCCCCAGCTTTACAGCAGCAGCAATACCATTGACCTTGACCCCGAAAAGGGTCATAGCCAGTATGCTGCCTTGAGGTACTCCTAGTTCCTGTGAGTGTAGGCTGGAATAGGTAGTCTTGACACAGACTTGGAAATGCCTGAAGGCTAGAAAGTTCCTGATGAAAATTGGCAGGTGGCCACAAAGGCCAATCGCATGAAGATCCTCCATGATGCCATGCTGCCATAGGCTTTTTCGAGGTCGAAAAAGACAGTCACAAAGTGCTCCTTCTTAAGGAAAACATCTCTTATGAAGCTCTCCATGCGCACCAAATGGTCGAGGGTGCTGCGGCCCAGTCTGAAGCTACATTGAAGGATGGACAGGTGGTGTCCTGATTCCAGTAGCCAGATGAGGTGGTTGTTTACCATGCGCTCCATGGTTTTACAGATGCAGCTTGTGAGAGCTATGGGACGATAGTTGATGGCTTCACTCTGGTCTTTACCAGTTTGGGGAATCGGTATTACTGTCGCCTCCCGAGTTGAAGCAACAGTCTCAGCGCAGGTTCAGGGAGATGTTGATAATGAATTCCATTAGGTCCAACTGCTGTGTTATGCGACCTTTCCAAAGAACACCTCAACTCATCGATACTGAATGGGGAGTTGTTGTGCTCCTCGCCATCGAGATATTTAACTTTAGAGATATTTAACTTTTGTGTATGGAGATTTTGGGTTGTTGTAGTTTGCCATATTCAATGACAGATTGCAAGGGTAAATACGGAAATACGGTTCCTCTGCCGTTGTTCTGGAAATTGGTCTATTTTTTATTCACACTAAAAGTTATTTGTCGCATCTGTACAAATATTGAAAGTATTACTGAAAGCCTCTGAAAAAAATACTGAATATGACTTTCAGTTATTATCAAACATGAAAAGTTTGTTTGTGGATGTTATTTTATTATCACAAACCTGATCCAGGAAATCCCACCTGGTTTGTAGAGGGGTGTAGAAAAATGCTTCCCTGGTGAGTTTGCATTGGGAAATCTTGGATATTCCTAGACTATTATGTAGTGGGGGCATCCCTTTACAGCCTGGTTTTCAAATATTTCAATTTGGTCAACTTTTGCTATTCCAATAACAACTTCAAAAGTTTCACACAATTTCAACCTGCAAATTCACACTTTTATAGGAATCTGAAACATCTAAAAAAGTATATGGTGGTGAATAACCATTATTAATCTTATATGCTGTTGAGTTTGAGGAAATTGTGACAATTACATCAAGATTGGCACGATCAGTGATGCAACAGGTATGCACTTGTGTTTATCACTTTTTCTGAGGCTATGATCCACGGCAAAAAAGTATGTGGTGGCTTATTGGACAGAGAATGAGTCTCAAGACAATGCTACTGACTATGATCTATCATTCTTTGCCTTGGCAGGTGATTTCATATATGATGATCTTATGCTTAACTGTTATTTTGAGAATGACTCTTGATCGTGATTTGTTGATTTACCTTTATTGTCAATTATGGACTATGTTGTGTGAACAATCGGTGATGAAGTTCCTCACTAAATAACTACAAATGTTATTTTCATGTCACTTATTTTGTTTCAAATGTCACTTTATTGAATTATATCAATAGAACATGAAATAAACTAGCTTCACTCCAAATTTCATCAAGATGTCTCAATTGTTAAAGAAATTACATACATTTTACTATAAAAGTTACCAATTTCAGTCACAGAAATGTTTCAGGTCATCTTAGTTTCAGGTCACTTAAATTTTTTTTAAATGTCATTTTATTGATTCAAACCAATAGAACATGCATTATTCATGTTGGCTGCAGGCTAACATGGGTAATTTGCACACGAGGCACTGTTCTATTTTTTTTTTAGCTTTCTTCCTAAACCGTACTACCCCTGCCTCGTCACTTCTCCGCTGGCTGCTGCTCTCGTCACTTCACTCACTCTACTTCTTTAGCCTGCACTACTACTGCCGCCACATGCTCTACCGCACTTCTACTATAGTACTATTCACTCCTACCATGCCATCGGTCAAGAAGCGGAGGGGGCGCCCGTCTATCCTTCCACAAGCGAGACAGCTGCCAGCACGTGCAGCACACTCTTCTTGTGACCCGTTCCTGAACACAGACTCACCAACCTCGGGTGTATCTACGCCGCTGAGACCTGAGCAGCCGGTCACGTCAACGTCTTCCTCGGAGCAGGAAACCGACAGGGAGACTATTAGGAGACTCAGGTCAGAGAACAAGAAGCTGGACACAGTGACAGTTCGACTAAATGCGTTGGAGAGGGCAGCTGGACCGTTCCGTCGTCTTCCCCAGCCTGTGTCGCCATCACCCCCGAGACCGCCCTGTCCCCGTCCTTCCCCGTTACTAGCATTTAGCCCCTTGCCGCTGCTGTCACCTATGCCGACCCAGTCGCCGGTAGTCCCACGCACTCCTAGGCCTGCCCTGCTGCGCCACCTGCCCGGGTCCCGCCCCGCCTGGTGCCCTAGTTCCCTCCCCGCCTCACTCCTCTGCCTCCCCGCCCAGTCCGTGTGCCTACAGTAGACGCGGCTGCCTTCGTGGACGCCATGCCAGCTATGCAGCGTCCAACAGGTATGAGATTCCTACTTCATAACTTTATTACACGGGGAGATGGGTGTAGGAAGATTAATACTGGAGAGGCCACGTGGGCCGAGTATTTTGTTGCTCTCAGGCGTATTACTGCCCACCCTTCCTTCCCCGAGGAGTGATGGCCTCCTCTTCTGCAACATGAGGAAGACCTAGCGCGTATGACCATTACTTGGGACTGGTCAACCTGCAGGAGGTGGTCGGAGCGCTTGTTCATTATGGTAGCAGATGGGAGGCTTGTGACGCGTGGCTATACCCGGTTGTGCTGAAAGACGTGCAGCGTGAGATTTGTTTGGATGCCGTGAGCTCACAGCCAGTCTTTACCCAGCCCGACCCCCGCCCAGTGCCTGCCGCACCTGTTCTACAGCCAGCCTCGGCAACAGCCACACCGTTGAACCGGAGGGAGGACTATAATAAAGATAGATTGATTGATGGATTGGTGGTTTCTTTACACCGAGTCAGCAGCATAGGCCATATTCACGGCAAGCTATAATAAAGAGGTTGATGGGAAGGCCTGCTACCAGTGGAACTGGGGCAAGGAGTGCGGCTTCCAGTCGGCACACATGTCTTTACCTGACAGATTCGTCCATGTGTGCGCCTATCATTTCAAACGCAGCCTGCCTCACAGAGAGCAGTATTGCATGAAGAAGCGGAAATGGTTAGATAAGAAGCAATCTGATCAGTCGACGTCTACTGCAGCAGTAAGTGTAGCCATTCCTTCTCCCCAGGACCACATGGCGTGTCAAGTGCACGCGGTTCCCGAATCAGTAGTCACGCCCTCTGACCTTTCCACGCCTGCCCTGACCCCGCCACATGGCTTGTCCACGCAACCTGGCCCACCTCCTGACTCCGCCCCCTCCACCTGCAAGCCTGTCGCTCCTGCGCCTGTGCACTCCCTTCCACATGCTAGCTCACTGCCCCCGCACGCACCCTCACTACATGTTAACACACATACATTGCAACAATCGTTACTTAGTTCTGATATTGATGTTTCTTTGCCTGATGTTGTCTTTGACTGGTTCAATGTTCTGCCACAGTTAGTGCCTGAGTCAAGTGTGTGTGTTAAGCCTAGGTTTGTTCCACCACCTTCTCTGGTGCTATTTAAAGATACGCTTGATGTGTTCTGGCCGCGAGCCACCGACTCGCTTTGGGCTGATTTCGGGTCCTACCTTGACATTTATAATGCGGTAAGGGAAACAGCACTACCTACCTATCTGTCTGCAAGAATTCTGATTCTGTCAGGTCTTAAAATTCCAGCTTGGCGTGCGTTACTATTAGATTACCCCAATACATTGTTAGTCGAGCATCATGTTTGTTTTTTGTTCAAACCATCGCTTTTACATGTAAAAGCAGACAATCAAGTATGTGCCAATAGACACTCATTAAATTAAAAAGCTCACAATCATATATTTGTGGCCAAGGGAAACAGATTCCCATAGAAAAAGAAAAGTTTGATTAATAATTGATAGAATTTATATAGTAAACTATATGAGGTGGTACAGTCCAGCTGCCCTCAAAAAGGCTAAAATGTTTTCTTGCTTTACGTTAGTAAAAAAGGTAATGCATACTGTCTGCAGTGTAGAATTGTTGGCTCAGGTCCAAAAAATCAACACAACTTGGTCAAATGTGTTTGAGTGTCAGTGGGGACTGACACCCAATACGTTCTGGGACTTTGGCATCCTCCAACACATCCAAATCCACGACTAAGGCCTCCAAATGAGGTTTCATTCGGAGCCTTAGTGGCCGGATGTAATTCGGCCTGGCTTCATACCTGGATTCGTCATGTTGTTCGAATAGACAATTGTGTGCTGGATTCAATGCATTAGTTTTTATCTTGACTATTGCATGGCCAGTTTGATTCTCCTGTTGTTAAGTGATGGTTCGCTGGCTTCGACATAGAGGCTCTGAACCGGTGAGGTGCGGAAGGTCCCAAGGACCAGGCGCAGTCCCTGATGGTGGACCGTGTATAGCAGCCCAATATACGATTTCCTTGCAGAACCGTATACTATGCTGCTGTAATCCGTGACCGAACCAAGGTTCGGTACACGGAGAGCAGAACATCTCTGTCCGCTCCCCACTCTGAGCTGGACAGCACCCTCAGAATATCTAGCGCTTTCAGGCATCAGGCAATTTGGTTTCCTCAATGACTTTAATGTGATCCCCATCCAGGGTCAGCTCTGGTTCCGCATGCACTCTGCGCAACTGGCAGAAGTGCATGCAGACTGTCTTGGCCTTGGAAAATCTGAATCCATTCAGAACTGACCATCGGTGAATCCCATTTATACACAATTGAAGCTGTCTCTCAATGACATTCATACCAGTACATCTGTAGTACAAAACAAAACCGTCCACGAAAAGACTACAGGAGACACCCCCCCCCCCCTTTTAACAGTGGCAGCAATACCATTCACATTGACTCCAAAAAGAGTCACTGCCAGTATGCTGCCTTGGGGTACTCCCAGTTCCTGTGAGTGCAGGCTGGAATCTTCCGGCAACGGCGCAAGCCAATTCTTCGCTTATTTCATTGAGTGATGTGAGAATGGTGCCATTGTTCTTCAAGTGCTGGACTACAGAAGAATCATCTCCCCTTCGCTTGATTCTTCTGATCATCGTCCAGACTTTGCTCAATGGCACGCTCATGGTAATGCCAGAAACTAATCATCTCCAGCACTGCCTCCGCGCTTCTTTGACTGCTCTGCGAGCATGAGCCTGCAAAATTCTAAAGAGCGCCAGATTTTCAGCAGTCGGTCTCCTGTGGAATCTACGCTGAGCTTTCTTTCATTCCTTAATAGCCCCCCTACAGCTGTCATCCAACCATGGAGGTGTCAAGCGCTTGGGAGTTGCAGAAGTCTTCGGAACAGGTTTCTCTGCGATCCACCTCAGCATTTCAGTGAAGGAAGCAATGTCACTGATGTCTGGAGTGAACTCCTCGGGTCACCCGAGCCACTTTTTGGCGCATGCGCACATCCTACAGAGTCGGGTTGAATAAACAAATACGTTCGGGGTGGACAAAATGGTGGCTTAATCTAAAACATAATATTTTTTTTCAATAACCGACAGAAGTACTTCAAAATAGGATTTAAAGTATTTCATGATTGTAGAACCTGAAAATCTGGGTTATGAAAAAAAAAAAAAGCATTAAAACAACACGTAGAATTTGTCCTGGTAGCTGTTATCCTACAGGTACCAGTACAGATGTGACGTCATCGCTCCTAGCAAACCCCAGCCAAGAGGTCGGATCGTTTTGCACACGGCACGTGTATTTCTCGACTCCACTCGCGGTGTTCGATTTGAAATTCTAGAAACTCGGGTGACCCGAGTCATGTTAATCGATTACGACCCTGATGGTCAGTCGGTGTTGCTGCCTTTTTGTCGATGAATTGTATTTGATTAATGCAAGCCTTCTGGTGCACGTTCGTCCTGTGGTAGTTATTCGCGCACCATGCGCAGATGTGGGCCTTGCGGTCGGGGTGCTGGCCATGGGAAGCTATGAACCCACAGTCAGTGCCCCAGTTCCATAGGTTTCACAGCTTCCCATTCGTCTCCTTGTTATACTCCGGCTTCGTGTCCTGGCCAAAGGCATGCTATGCGCCCCTGCGCGTTGATTGTTGTATGCCCATAAATTACCCATGTTACAAATAACATGCACAATTTAATGGGAGAAAATTAGGACCGATTTCAGATATGGAAACTGCCATAACTTCCTTAATACTCCACCTATTCTCATAATCTTGGTGTCAAGCTCTTTCCAGGAGTGCCTTTTGTTTTATTATTATTGAAGGAGTTTTAATTTCTTTGGCACATACCTACTTACTGTGAGATAAACAGCCTATTTTCTTGGTATATTACATATCATAACTTTGCTTCTACTCGACCTATTGAGTTCATCTATGTGCCAAATTAAAGTGCTTAAAATACTTTATCAGAATACATGTTTTGAAAGTATATCTGATATTTGAAATTTGTCTGCAAGTCTCAGATAAAATATTCACCTCCGGCTCCAGTCCACAGAGTGTTGGGCTTCAATCACCATGCCAAAATCCTTTTGCCATTAGTAGGTATGTGAAAAACACGCATGTCTCACGGTACGTGCGCGTTGCACACCTGACTATGTTCTTCCATCTCACTTGCAACCTTTATTTTAGGACTACCAGGAATGCACCCATATGGATGATATAGTTCACATTTTGCTCCAATGCTACATCCAAACATATTTGCTGTCCTATTTATAGAAGTGACCAAAAAAAAAATCATTATTCAAATTTATGTCTGTTAAAGTCACTGGAATACTACCTGAAGTTAAGTTTTCATATTTTTGAAACTAGTTTATTTTCTTTCTTTATACACTTCTCCATATTAGGATGTAATTTTAAGTCAATTGGAGCACTGGAACATTGATTTTTGGGGCGGAGAAAAGGGTGTGTCTGGCAAAGTGGTGACGGAGATACTGGATTGACACGCCACCCACGACTCATACAATGTGCCTTGGCAGCTGATCTGATGTGTGGTGATTTAATATTATCTTAGAGAACTTTGTGATATATTACTGTGGGTAAATCCTATACATTACAACTGTCAGGTGCTGCCATTCATGACCTAGTAAGCACGGGGACAGAATATGGTCTGACAAGGATTTCAGTTGGATGAATGGTAGTACTTTCGGGAGATTTTTCTCCACTCTCGTGATGGATCAGGACCACACCTCTCCTTAGATACCCTTTATTAGGTAACACAATCATTAATAAAAAATAGTGTGGAAATAGATTATTTGTATTGTCCTTCCTTAAACTTTCCAATGACAAAGTTTTGGAAAAACGGTTAAGAATTCAGAAAGTTGTGGCATTAAATTGTGGGAAATCCATGAGATGGGTCACAGAATTCAACTCGTTTTCCATTGAAACAATGGACCAAAACTACCCATAAACAAATTATTATTATTATTATCCTCTTTGATGCAGGCGTGTGGTAGCCAAGACAAAGCTTGTAGCTCTCAGCCCTAGTGGTGCGCAGCCTCGAAATCGTACAGGAATGTTTCTCTGGCCCAGGCCCTGTCCAGTGCATTCTTGAATTGATTTATGGTAGCTGCTTCCACCGCTTCTTCCGGTAGCTCATTCCACATGTTTATCACTCGCTGTGAAAAGAAGGCCCCTCTGAGTTTGAGTGGCCTGTTGTACCTTGGCTTGAAAAGCTTCTTGGAGTGACCTCTGGTACTGCTTCCCTATATATGTGTCTGAATAGCAAGGCCTCATCCACATTATAGTGATATAGTGATATGGTAGACAGGAAGTGTGAACACTTATTTGTCTCTCATTTTTGTTTGTTTTTGGTACATTAGTTGTCCCAAGCAGGGGAAATTTCAGTCACAGACGACTGGTCTTCCCCACTCCACTGCTGGTCGATAGAAAGCCAGAGCCTACACTTTTACCGACCCAAGGGATTTTTAACCTCCCACACCACATAGACATGGTATAAGAGCAACCGGCCTTTGATGACGCTGTAAGTTATACACAGCGGTGGAAATCCAAATTGGCAGAGCAGGGGGCACGGGGAATCGAACCGCCGACCCTCAGATTAGGAGTCTGACCTAGAAAAAAGTCAGACACTCTAACCACTCCGCCACAGAGAACGCCCGTGCTTTATAAAATGTAACAACTTCCTTAATAATTGTCACAGAATGATGATTTAAGTATCATTAGAAAGGACTTTCCAATTCCTTTGCAATGATATATTATGTTGGAATCTGTTAACTTTGGAATTTTGTGTCACATACCTACTATTAGACATCCAATGAAATTAATAGGACCACCCCCCTCTCTCAGTTTTTCAGTCAGTGTAAATCTCTCGAAAGTTGTATATACCAAAAGCAACAGAAGTAATGAAAAACAAGTTACAGAACAAGAATATCACAAGTACTCCTAAGCCTAAAGTCAGTGTGAGTGTGTTCGTTTAGGGTTACAAGCAAACACTATATAATAGGTTATAGTGCAATCAGGGGCGCCGCGGCGCACAACGATATTTATAGCTAAACGAACACAGACTAACAAATGACATTGGTTGGTGTTAATGTTTACATTAATAGTCTTACCAAGTTTTGCGGTGAACATTGATGTACTAACTGTTTTAACGAGACAGTCAGACCCGTCGGGACTATCGTGTATCGTCGACATTATGCCTTGTACAGATTAAATGGGGTTTCAACCCCACCAAAATCCCGAAGCTGCGCCACAATCCAACAACCTTGACCTTCCCCTTTCACTGCTTCTGCGCATGCGCGGATTTCGCATCAACTCGGGTCCCTGCAACGGCGCGATGATATCCATCTTGTTAACTTTGTTTATCCTACTTCTAGGTAAGTTCAGTCATTATGCACTGAATAAACGTGTTCTGGGTTAATCGAGATGGTGGCATCCCTAGCCACACAATGTTGTAAATAAATAAATATTCGACGTTCTTTACACTATCTTTTAATTTAGTATTCAATTCTATTCTTTTATTTTAACTCTCTGCAAGGTATGTTTACAATAAATTGAGGTGATACAATAAATGCATAGAAATTCCTTACAGACAGAAAGGATCCCAGAAAAGCGATGCTTATCTAGCTGGTCTCCATGATGTGAATGAATAAGTGATGACAATAACAAATTATTAAACCTAAGCTACATTTTTAACTAATGATTATGATGAGCTACTGATGCGTCTCTTCACAGTTAGTAAGAAACAAAGTAATGATAGGAATATTATATGGATATTGTGTCATGGATTCATGTACTTACATGCAGTATCAGTAGTTATTTTTGCATGTATGTTAATAGGGGTATTATATATATTCTTTACTGGTAATCGATTTAGTATGCATTGAGATAGCTTATCTTTAGTTTTTTACAGAAGTTTTTCAAAGTTTGAAGGTTTCTAATCTCTACTGGTATTGAGTTCCAGATATTGGTTCCTTGGTTTTCAGTTGTTATTTTGCCATATTTGTTTCTAGTGTGTTTGTGATGTATGTTATTTATCTGTCGTGTGTTATGGGAATGGACCTGATTGTTTTCTTTGAAGAGATTATCAAATATTTCAGGGAGGAGGCCATTCTTTTGCTTGTAAACAAATTTTGCAATGTATATTTTATAAATGTCAGTTACCATAAGTAAGTCCAGGTCTTTATGAAGTGATTTAGTTGGGGTGAGATAGTCTTTGCTATACAGTATTTTCAAGGCTCTGTTTTGTTGTGTCTGTATCTTTTTTAGGGTTGATGATTTGGCTCTCCCATACACCTCTATACCATACTGGATTTTGGAGTAAACGTATGCATAGTATAGTAATTTTTTATTTTCCTCATGTACCCGTCGTCTGATTATTTTAAATGAGTTAGCCGTTTTAATTATTGAATTATTTAAGTCATCAATATGTTCATCCCAGTTGAGGTTCTCATCTAGAATTATACCTAGGTATTTCACAGAAGGGACTCTCTTTATTGTGTTATTGTTTATCTTTATGTTGTTTAGGTAATCAGGAATGGTTGTACTTCTGCTTTTAAATATTGTGTAGCATGTTTTGTTCAGGTTTACTGTTAATTTGTTATCATTGCACCATGTAAATATGTCTGAAAGGAATGTTTTAATTGAATGTTTTAGTTGTTTGGGTGAATTTGAGGTTATGAAGCCGTTGGTATCATCTGCAAATAACCTTGTTTTGACATCTTGTTTTGTACAGTTGACTATATCATTTGTGTAGATCAAAAATAGGAGAGGTCCCAGGACAGAACCTTGGGGGACACCATTACTGATTGAGTTTAGCTTGGATCGTTTACCGTTTATGTATGTAAATTGCTTTCTATTGCTTAGGTAACTCTCAAACCATTTAAGTCCCTGGCCTCGAATTCCGTTGTGCCTAAGTTTTGAGAGTAGGATGTCATGGTCTACGGTATCAAATGCTTTGCTCAGGTCTAAGTAGACTCCTGCAACATGTTTCCCATTTTCAAGGTCTTGTAGTATGTTGTCTAAGGTTTCAGTCAGAGCCATTATTGCTGAGTGATTCTCTCTAAATCCAAATTGGTATTTGTATAATATTTTGTATTTGTTAAGAAATTGGTAAACTCTTTTGTACATTAGTTTTTCCATTAATTTGTTTAGGGTACTGAGTAGGCTGATTGGCCTGTAGTTATCAACTAGGTATTTCTCATTTTTCTTATGGATGGGTATTACTTTTGCAACTTTGAGATTTTCAGGAACAGTAGCATTTGCAAATGATAGGTGGGAGATAGATGGTGCGAGTAGAGTGTCACACTCTTTGATTATTTTTGGCGAGACATTGTCATGTCCGCTTGACTTATTAGGATTTAGTTTCTTTATTTCTTCTAGGGTTTCTTGTTCATTGGTGGGACTAAGAAAAAAACTATGTGAATTTGGGTGTTTAAGATATTGCTTGTGTGCTATGCTATTACTGGTGTGTTTTGCTGCAAGTTTTTCACCAATTGAACAGAAGTGTTCATTTAATGTGCTGGCGATATCTTCATTGTTTGTCATTGTTTTATTGTTATAGATTAGCTTGTCAATTTGATTTTTCATTTTTGCTTTATGTGGGTTGATGATGTCTCCAAAGATTTTCCAGAGCGTATAAAGGTTTTGCTTCTCGTTACTGACTAGTTCTTTATAGTAGCCTTCCTCTGCTGATCGTAGACAAGTGATTAGTATATTCTTATATTTTGTGTGTTTTATTCGGTTTTCAGCTGTTGGGTTGAGTTTGTATGTTTTGAAGTATCTATCTTTTACTGCTATACAAGTTTTAAGGCTTGATGTGATCCATCTTTTATCTTTTGCTCTTTGTCTTGATAGTTTTGTTAGTGGGAAAGCTGCATTAAATGCTGTGTTATAAATCTGGTAGAAGATGGTTAAGGCTTTGTTTACTTCAGTTGCTTTGTAGTATTCTTTCCAGTCTGAGGTTTCAATAAGGTCTTTGAATTTAGCCATGTTTTTCTCCCCAAATATTCTAATGATGGGTCTGTCCTGTTTTTTAATGGGGTTGTGAGATTGAATTGTTATAAAGTTGGGTAGATGGTCAGTGATATCGCAGTAAATATTTCCTGTGGATATATTCTGATTACTTTTTATTACATTGGCATTTATTAGTATATGATCAATAAGTGAAATTTGGTAGTCTACTATTCTGGTTGGTAATGTGATGGTGGGGATGAAGTTTTGCTCAAGTACTGTTCTAAACAAGTTATTGACATGGTTATTCTGTTTTATTTTTAGTCCATCAATGTTTAGGTCCCCTGTTATTATGCACTTTTTGTTTTCCAAATTAATTTTCTTCATGTTGTTTTCAAGTTGTTCAGTGAAGTGTTTGAGGCATTCAACACTACTGCCTGGGTGTTTATAGATGACCCCTATTATGTAGTCATCCTTTTTATTTGGAAAGTTAGTTTCAAGCCATATGTTTTCTATTTCTAAGTTTTGGTTATTGATCTGTTGGGGCTCGATGATTAGGTCATCTCTGTCAATTACTTTATATATATTCTTGTATATTAGGCCTACTCCTCCTCTAGAGAGTCTAGGTGATTTGTGTTTAAATTCATATCCAAGTTTGTTCAGTTCCTTTTCTCTATTTAGTATGTTTTTGGTTCCTATTTCAGAGAGTGCTATCAGATCTAAGTTATCACCTAGTGATGCGATTAATGCTAGAAGTTCCCCAAAGTGAAGGTCTAAACTCCTGATATTATGATGAATTAGTTTGAAACTGTTTTCTGGCTTGTTATTCCTGTTTATCTTACAAAGCTCTTCACAGGTATAATATTTGCAGTTATTTGTTAGTAAGTTGTCAGGCACCAGTGAATTAATATAGTTAAGAAATTTGTTGTCGTTTAGGCAGGACTTAATGTAACTTTCAGCAGTTTCAAGTGTTGTGTGCAATTCAACATTTGTGATGTTACTAAATGGTAGGATTGAGAGGGTTGTACTGTTTTTAGACATGTGTGGGTTTTGCATGGACTTTCCTAAAAGGAACTTTCTGGTGTTGGTGGTTGTAACCATTAGCTTTAAGAATATTCTAGGTACTTGTGTACACAATGGGTTTTGCAGGTTACCAGGTGTGTAATCTACCAGGTGCTAGTTGAGTTGTTCAGCATCTACATACAATAGATGACTACAATCACATACAGTGAACTCAGGCTACAATATTTTACGGTAGTATACAATTGACTACAAGCGTGTGCAATGAGTTAATAATTACGATAACATACAATGAGTCACAATAGCATACAGTGAATCAAGATGACATTAGACAAGGGTTCATACAAATGCAAACACAATTGAGTAAGGGTTCATGAGATGATGTTCAGACTCAGGATCCAATAGTATATGATGATCCAAGTTCTCTGAGTAAAATAATCTAAAATGGTTCAAGAATACTCTTGACTAAATGTTTGTAGAATAAGATTCAGTCTGACAGATTATTAGTCTCTGCCTATCTGAGTTAGGCTGTATGTCATTAATTAGCAAATGACAAATGTTCACAGCAGTAGATGCTATGGGTAGTGCAATATGCAATGTTACGCGTTTGTTGATCATGGCCATGTTTAGTTGTCAAATTTGGGGGGGTGATTCTTTATATGGTTATGGGTTGTTACTTGTATTATTTCTTTGTTATCATTAGGACTAGATTGTGAATATGCAATGTTATGTGCTAAGTTTATATGGTATGCATTATGATATACTAGGTATACTAGGGATTGATTCCCAACGTCTTGAGGGGGTGTAATGACGTCACAAGACAACTTTCGGTGGCCATATTGGATTACATACAGAAGGCTTGCAAATGCCTACACTGTGCTTATTTACTGATTTGTTGGTTTATTTGTCACCTTTTGAACAGTTTGGCCTCAGAAGTTGTTGCTAAAGTACTAAAAGTAAACACATTCCCAGATAGCACACAGCCGTCGGGCCGATGTCGGCTATTGGTCGCACCGTTGCGATCGACTTTCCACCGTCGGGCTGCCGTCGGGCCACCGGTGGATTTCCGACGTTGGGTATCAATCCCTTTCCACTTTTGAGCCGCCGCCGGGCTGCCGGTTGATTTCCGACGTTGGGTATCAATCCCTTTCCACTTTTGAGCCATCGTCGGGCCGACGGTGTTATTCCGACGTTAGGGTTCAATCCAAATTTCCACTTTTGAGCCGTCGGGCCACCGTCGGGCCGCCGGTGGTGTTCCGACGTTAGGGTTCAATCCCTTTGCCACTTTTGAGTCACCGTCGGGCCATCGTCGGCCCGACGGTGGTAGGCCGCCGCAGGTTTGCATTCATTTTCCACGTCTGGTCCACCGTCGAGCCACCGTCGAGCCGACGGTGGTGGGCCGCCGCAGGTTTGCATTCATTTTCCATATCTGATTCACCGTCGCGCCACCGTGTTCCGACGTTGGGTTTCAATCCCTTTCCACTTTTGAGCCATTTGCATTCATTTTCCACACTTGGTCCACCGTCGGGCCGACGGTAGTGTTCCTCCGCCGTTGGGAATCAATCCCTTTCCACTTTTGAGCCACCTTCGAGCCGACGGTGGTGGGCCGCGCATGCGCAGTTCTTTAAATTTGGATTCCGGCTCGAGTCGCCCGCGGAACACGTGCGATCGTTGATCAGTGTTCTTTTTCTACCAATAACTCCAGAAATACCAGGAATTTTAAAGAATTATTTAACAGGTATGTTTATTAATATGTTTAGATTATTTTGTAAAAGTTTTGTAATTAATTACGAAATATTAATGGAATTATTCGTGTTAATACGATTTGAATTATCCGATATACGGTTTGTTTACTTCGAATTGCCACACCTGACTCGAGTCGCCGGCTCGAGTAGCCAGCACAACACGTGCGATCGTTGGACAGCGTTCTTTTTTAACAAATAACGCCAGAAATCGGAGGAATTTTAAGGAATTATTTAACAGGTTTGTTTATTAATATGTTTAGATTATTTTGTAAAAGTTTTGTAATTTATTACGATGTATTAATGGAATTATTCGTGTTAATACGATTTGAACTACCCGGTACGGAATGTTGACGAAGGACTGCCATCTTGGTTTTTCCGAGAAGACACTGTCACTATAGTGTCAATACGTACAGGTGCAAAATATTAGTTTTATTCAAAATTAATAGAAATCAAGAACCCCTAACCTTATAAATTTAATATAATCTTTTTGGTAACTATGTTGTCTATATGTGTACCAAGCGATTTGTTTCTACGTGGAGTGGTTGTAGAGATATTTCACCTTTTCTGTATTTAGGGATAACTATATTATTAGTATATAAGCCGTGTTTACACGGGGAATTGTGAAACGTTCTAGACAAGGCGATTCATATGAAGCGTTTTAGAGAGATGTTTACACGGCGGAGTTGAAAAGTGTGTGGCGCCGGGAATCAGTAGGGGCCTGTAGCCGGCTAGCACTGCTATTTGTTTTGTTTACACTTGGTGATTCGACGCCGATGTAGCTGCTACGTTAATATCGCTTGGAATTTAAGGTTAATTTAATTAAATTTCATTATTTGAGTCTGTAATTCTGTTAAATATGATCGCATTCACTAGATTTTGGCGTAATCGGGCCCTAACACTGCCGGGAACCAGCGATTAGTTACTGCTCCCCCTGTTCCCGGCACGCACTACTATTTTATACTATCGCCGCCCGGGAACAAGCTGAATCGCTTCAAATAAACCACCTCCCGAGGTGGTATAGATGAGGCGTTTCATATGAAGCGATTCAGCCCTAAAACGCCACAGCATCGCTTTTACACGGCAAATGTGAATCGATCTAGGCAAGGCGTTTCATATGAGGCGTTTTAAATCGCCCGTGTAAACACAGCTCGATGGCGTTTGTTGCCGTCGGGGCGACGGCGGCAGGCGCCGTCGAGTCAACGGTGGGAGGTTGGACAAAACAACGTCGGCCCGACGGCGTTTGTCGCCTTCGGCCCGATGGCGTTTGTCGCCGTCGGCCCGACGGCGTTTGTCGCCTTCGGCCCGACGGCGTTTATCGCCGTCGGCGGTTTCCGCCGTCGGGGCGGCGGCGGTTTCCGCCGTCGCCCCGACGGGGGGAGGTTGGACAAAACAACGTCGGCCCGACGGCGGTTTCCACCGTCGGGCTGCCAGAGCGGCCGCCGTCGGGCCGACCGCTGCGTGCTATCTGGGTTGGATGTAAACTGCCCAGAACCTCCCAGAACGCAAGAAAAAACTATGTTTTACTGCATCTGCATGCATTCACTAGGGAGGGTGCTCTTAATCCAAGATGGCTGAGTGATGACATCACGTGCACTCCCTCTAGCTGACCGCTGACTACTGATTGATGACGTCATGTGCACTCCCTCTATTCCATAGAGGGAGTGCACATGACGTCATCACTCAGATACCCAGCTTTCTGATGCAGTAAAACAGAGTTTTCTTGTGTTCTGGCCAGTTTTCATCCAGTATAGGTTTACTTACAGCACTTTAGCAACAACTTCTGAGCCCAAACTGCTCAAAACAGTGACAAATAAACCAACAAATCAGTAAATAAACACATTGTAGGCAGTTGCAAGCCTTCTTTATGTAATCCAATATAGCCACCGAAAGTTGTCTTGTGATGTCATTACACCCCCTCTATAGGTAGGTACCCTCCTAAAATTTTCAAATGGGTCCAAGCATTCAAATTACAATTTCATTGCAAACTACAGCCAAAAGTGTAAATCCTACCCCTTAATTGGTATGCAAAATTGAAATTTATGTCAATTTCCTCAACAATTATCATGATTATTCTGAAACTATACTAATATTGGTTTGTTTGTGGTAACTCATTTTTACTACATGATGTTGTGGATAGTTGGGTGAAGTTTCAAGGATATTGTATTTCTTTAAATATAAGCATTTATTTACCTCATACCTCTTAATTTCTCATATTGACAAGTGGCAATTTGTGTTTTTTGCCATTTTTAATGGCCAATATCTCAAAAAAAAATTATGTCATTACTCTGGAAAAAGATAGACTTGATAGATGCATATAGATAACACATAGTCCTGAAAGAGAAGTTCATGTGGGCATTATATTTTGACTTATTGATGTCTGAAATGTGGGTTTCATGCAAATTGTCAAAATAGCTGATTTTTGCCTCATTTTTGTCCATATTAAAAAGCCTACAACTTTTTATGTAGAGCTTATGGAACTATATCAAAATATGGTACTTTCTATTGAGTTGCAAAAATGACTTGGGATACCTACTAGTACCAGTCCCTCTGTCAACATTGGTTATTCAGTAGAGCCAGCATTTATTTGGCCTCGCGTTCGCGCATTTTTGCGCATTACCCCATGTGGTATAGAAAACAATTATTTATTATTTAAAAGGAGGACAAAATTAGCTTTCTAATGATATAAATAAATATATTGTGAGAAATATGAGCAAGTTTTGGCATCATTTTGAAGTTTTTAAACATTTTTTAATAATATTTCCGTTCAAAGTTCTCATTGATGATTGGTACTCAAATGTGGCTAAGAATCTGCTGTATCGTTTCTATGCGATTTTGAACATGTGGGAGTTATGGGGTCTTGCACAAATTTAATTGAATGTTGCCCCAACAATTCTTTATAATCTGGAGATGCAGCCAACAGTTGTGAAATGGACAAATTTAGCTCTCATATATATCATTTCTACTGAAAGAATATATACAGTGACACAAATATAAATAGAGGATACACAAAGAGCAGTTCATAAGCTTTAAATACATGTACTTTTCATTTCAATGGATAGATTTTTAGATGAACTGTGGTGAGTTTAGAAAGAGCTTTTGTTGGTGCCAAACGATGCATTTCCACCAACATGGAGCACTCTCTTGGGATACCTACTGATAGTGATACTGGGTGATAAAAAGTGGTCATGTGGGTTATTTTTATGTCTAGATCTGGTAATAAATTCTTTATAGCTCTTAAAATTCCAAAGTTACCTATAACAAAGTATGTGTTTTTAGAATCCTTATACCTTTGAATGGAATGATCTAAATCCAAGATGGTGGACATAAATCCAAGATGGCCACCAAAAAGTCGCCCGAAATTAGCTAAATTTCCTAAATTGAATATTGAAAATAATTTATATAGCTGGGTCGTTCTCTGAAACTGGGTACCACTTTTGTGATATGGAAGCGAAAAGTAAAAACATTCCAACTAATAGCAGAAAACCTTCAAAATAATAGCACAATTCAAATTGAAACGAAGCTTTACATGTTGTGGATATGTCAGAGTTGAAAAAATACTATTTGACTTTTTGATTTGGATGTTATACAAATTAAACAAGTCCTTAGAATGTCCTACGGAACATGAAGATTAAAGTGACACCCATAACTTCATTTTTAACATAGACAACACATTTAAACTAGATTTATTTGAATATAGTTAAGCAAACAAAATGATGTCTTACAAGAAAAAAGATGAAGCAAAGTTGAAAAAAAATAGTTCGTGTAAATGTTAGTGTAACTGTGTAAAATTTCACTTTAGCACAAAATCATATAAACATACTTTTGATATGTTTTTTTAGATTAAATACATATAGTATTGTTAACATACTTAATAACAAAAGGAAACAATTATTTGACTTGGTATTACAAAAAGAAAGAATGTATTATGTCCTACATAACATGGATACCAAATATGTGGTACCCAGTTTCAGAGAACGACCCAGTTGTATTAAGTACTACAAACCATGGGTAATATAAATCCTTGTTACTAGGATTAATTATGAGCTTACATTGATTAAATACAAATCCAATATGTCTACCACAGATTAAAATATAATTGGCCAAATTGACATCCCAGACATCACTTTGCAACACAGAACCTTTAGAAAGAGTTGCGAGAGGCTGGGTAAATCAGCACATCAATTCTTAATTTAAAAAGCAAAATATATTCTTCACATACATCTTCATATTTAGCGCTACTTTTGATTTGAAAAATATAATAAAACCATATACTTTAATGGACTTTAAAAGTCAAATCAACAGCGTTCCGTGGTCGTCATCTTGTCTTTTTGCAATTTCTCGCCAATTTCACCAATTCTGTGTAAATGGAGGTAGACATTAGATACTAGAACTAGGAATTCCGCTTCCTGTTCCATACTAAAGCAGTTTTTGATTGTTTTTTTCTAATGCGTTGTTCTTCATCCCTATTCTGTGTAGGGGTGAATCTTTTATCTAGAAATCACGTAGATCAATAGACTTTGAAATTCGTATCGAGAGCTTTCTGTGGCTGCTATCTTGGATTTTTACATTCTCTACTAATTTCTCCATTTTATATCAATATAAGGTGCGTTTACACGGGCAAAAAGTAAAACGATCTAAGCAAAGCATTTTACCTGAATTGATTTAGTGGTGCGTTTACACGCACCATACGAACCAGCGCCAGTTTCGGTTAGTCGACGTCGCCAGTAGAGAGTGGGTTCAACCTAGATCTGTATGGACTGAATCGTATTGGTTTGGAACGGTCAAAACTTCTGCTGGGCAGTGAAACCCTAAAAATAAATGATGAACAAGATATCTGTGGATAGCTAGCGGTTTCATAGACTAAATTCTATAATATGTGCTCTAAAACATTTCACGTGAAACATTTCAGGTGAAACGTTTCAGCCCTAAAACGCCTCAGCAGCGCGTTTACATGGGCAAATGTAAACCGATCTAGGCAACTGGTTCTACCTAAGGCGTTTTAACTCGCCCGTGTAAACGCAGCTATTGATAAGTACTGTGCATTGGAACCGCTACCTTCACAGTTAATTCCTATTTGAAGCAGTTTTTGCTCGGATTTAAGTATATTTGTCATTCATCCCTAAACTGGGTGGATCTAGTATTTGGCATATTAGATTGCAAATTCATGAGGTTATATCCATAACCCAGCCAACCAAAACATTTTCTAATGGGTTGTTAAGCAGCCCTGTCACAGATGGGACTGTGAGTGTGGGAGTAACTAGGAGACAGTGTATATTTTCGCTTGTTGAGTTGAGAGATGGTGGAACTGTAATACATTGTTCTAAAGTGTAACTAAGATTAAGACCAATTTCCTCTCAAACTATCAACAAGTTACTACTGACTACCTTGATTAAGTCAAAGGGCTGAAGTAAAATCCGAGTAGAAGCAACTTTTCGTGTGGAAAGAAAATGGACCAGTCAATTCGGTTCACATTTTATATACTGAGTGACCCGCGTAAGATAAACAATTTCAAGTGTCATGGTTTCAAGCATATCTGGGTAGTACGATGACTTCCAATGTCTGGAACTGACTGACTCGGATTAACTATCATTATGTGTTTTCTCCCCAGGTGTGCTTGGCGGCCACCAGATGACGCTACCGACGTGGTCATCGTCCTATACGGTTTCTGGCGTATTAACGTTGCCGTACGCAGAAATCAAGGAACCTTTCTACGCCTACTTCGACGCAAAACGTGCACGCAGCAGGATAGACTACTATGGGGGTGTGGTGAAAACGGTTCAACTTGGTGGCAAAGACAAAGACTTCGGGAAGAGCTATAAGGTGGCGCCAGTAACAACAGAGAAGGTACTAAATGAAAACAGGTGCTTCGTTATTAACGGCACCAAAGATGCAGTAGTGACGCCTCAGGCCGTTCTGCCAAACACTACTGACTATAAGGTGGGTACATAGCTCTTCCTGCAGTTTAGATTTAAAAGCCATTGTTGAACACTACCAATGTGTTATTTGTACAAGAAAATAACCCAACATCAAACATGACAAATTTACAACATAATTCTATTTAGAAAAATAATGTTGTACAGAAGCACCCATACTACATAGATGTGTAATAAGAACTCATATTTATAATGGATTTTTTGGGTTTTTGTATTCACATGAGAAAATATACCTAGGGATGCAATGAATCATAATTTCTGTCATAATAGAAATAAGACATGATACGCAACCAAACAGAAAAGAGTGGTGGGGGTTAGAGAATTGTTTTTACTCAAATTGCCTAAGACGCGATACACAGAATAATTTGTGTGTATGCGTGCAGGAAGATCTCTCATGAAACCCCGTTCACACACGGGCCTTAAGTCGCCTCAACTAGTTCGCCTCATCTAAATCGACTCAGATCGCGCGTGTGAATGCTTCTCTCACTTCTCAGGCAAATTAGGGCTGAGTCGACTCAACTAGTTCGCCTCAAGTAAACCGCTTCGTGAGGTAGATTAGATGAGGTGACTTAGCCTGAGTCGGCCTAAGGTGCGTGTGTGAACGCAGGTGGTTTAGCTGAGGCGAATTAAGCACATCGATGTATGTAAGTATGTGTGTGTATGTATGTGTGCATGAATGTGTGTATGCGTGTGTGTATGTATGTGTGTAAGCAAGCATGTGTGAATATATATATTCATGTATGTGTGCATGTAGCTGTGTATGCATGTTTGTTTGTATGTATGCGTGTATGTGTGTACATGTGTATGTATGTGTAAATGTTACTATGTATGTAGGTTTGTGTGTATGTATGTTTGTTTGATGTATGTGTGTATGCATGTTTGTATGTATGTATGCACACATGTATGAAACTACATAGGGGCTACAGGTGGTCAATCTGAGCCGTATTAACATCCGTGTGTGAATGTGACACACTTTCAAAACTCAGTACGCGTGAACTGTGCCGCTAGTTCGATTCAGTTAGTTCGCTTCCTGTAAGTCGGCCTAACGTTGTACGTCTGAACACGGCTTCAGTCTCATTCACTGCAAAATTTGCTTTGACCGTCTTTGACTTCTCTTGGCCTCCTACGTAGTGACATGTATGTCGAGGACAAGATCTCCAATTTAAAATCAAATTTAGAAAATTGGAACTGGGTGCATGGTAGATGAAGGATTCACCCCGTATTTGGAGTACACAGGTGAATACCAACCCTATATAAAAGCTGTCGAAAAGGTGGGGAAATGAAATGAGAGCCTAAATCCACAATATAAGAAGCAATATTTATTCTTAGTATATGTCTTGATATTTCCCCGCTACCTTTGAGTTGAAAAATATAGTAAAACATCTAGTTTAATAGAATTTAAAAGTGAAATCGATGGCGTTCTATTGCCGCCATATTGTCTTTTTGCATTCTCTCCTATTTCACCAACTCTGTGCTGATATAAGTAGCCATTTGATATTGGAGCCAGGCAGTCTACTTCCTGTTCCATACTAAAGCTATTTTTGCCCGTATTTATACTACGTTGTCATTCACCCATGTACTACAATTATGGGGTGAATCTTTTATCTATGTGCATGGCAATACTGGCATAACCAGATCTAAGGTAGCCTGTCGTGGTGCGAGCTTGTAGCCAAATTAGGCTAGCGATATATGCCTCACACTAGAGGTTTACTACAGGTGTGCATATTTTGATACCCGTGTATATTTCGATGTTTCGAGATTCCCGACTTGCATCTATGTCCATAGCACTGTGTACTTTAAATATTACCTTGGTTTTAATGTTCCCAGCTGGTGCGTAAGGATGTACTGTATGGCGGTATTCGATGCGCGCTCTGGCAAAATACCGTCACTGTGGGGAAGAGTAAGAACGTGTACAGCTTGTGGGTGGAGTCGGCGACTGGACACCCCGTCCGCTACGAGATGCTCGGCTACGATAGCCTGTTTGGTTCACACTATGACAAGTACTACCTGGAGTATAAAGACTATCTCAGTATGCCAATCAAGGATAAAGTGTTTGATCTAAATCTAGGTGAGGTATATCAGTACTTGATTAGTCACAAGTTAATATGTTGTATGATCCGTTATTTAACCCAGTACCAGACTGTATGCTTGTTTTTGACTTGTGTACACAAATACAGCAGGAGATTGGCTACGTATTTAGGTGCAAATATAGGCACAATAACACTTCAGGTCCAAGATAGTTGGTTTTTTTTAAGGGGAGAGGATGAGTCTTTATATAGGGTACCCTACATAATCACTTTAATCTTCCCTGGCTGAGGAGTGCGTTTCAAACATACACATGTTCCTAAATGTAATTTCGCACCCACTGGTAAGATGCACCAATAAATATTAAATCAAACATGCTTGATATAGTCCGTAATAAATGCATCTTGCCACTTGTCTTTACTGATGGTGTAATTAATGTTGTCAGTGGCTCCCGGGGCGCATTGCGCTGGTTTCCCCGGGGAGGGTCTCAAGGACCAGCGTATACTCATGAATCCAATGCATGAGTATATTGACGACGACATGGCACACCTGGAACCCATGTTCTATCACTTCACACGCCACCACGGCAGGAAGTACCACGGCAGGGAAGAGAGGAAGCGCAAAATTAATTTCATGCATAACTTGAGGTGCGTGTAAATGATCACAGAGAAATATTTATATCGATTTGTTGTAATCATGCTGTCTGTTAATTTCAGCCACGCATTGCTGTGGGATTGGTTGAATTCTATACTACTAGTATCATAAAACCTTCAGCCTGTACGAAGCTCCAAAATCCGGACCGTGATTTATAGAGGGGCGTTTACTGTGTGCGAATGAAGTCTTTGTGGTTAAATGTAGCTAATTTAAAACGATCAAACTCGTCTTATATTGGATGTTGGCTATTAGTGGAAGTTTTACAGTAGGTAAGATTTGTTCTGACGCCCGATAAGTGTATTTGCACATCCTAAAGCGGGACCTGAATTAATTCAGTAGCTGGATTGACATTGTTTAACTTAAAATTTATTATCCATTTATGTTATCGCAAATTGAACAATTGAACCGTTAATGATTGATGAGGGAGACCACAGAGTCTAATAATTAGGATGTTTCCTGCAATAATAAAATCAATGTTCAATAAATAAATAATATGTCAATCGATCGTCCCAGTAGTGGCTAACCCAAAATTTAATATTAAATTGAAAAAGAGGTCATATTTGGTATTTCAACGATGCGCCCAAGAATCGTTGTTGGTTTGGGTAATTCCACAGCTATGCGATGAATGCCATTTAAGTAGGAGTATCCCATTTACTTATTCCTTTAACACCGTCATAAGAATGCTATTATTTTCTTAAGCCGCTTGCTTCATTTAGAAGTAATATGTACTGGTAGTGGGCGATTTTCTCTTGTTAGAATTCGGATTTACACATTGCTTGTATTTCGACATTGACCAGGTTCATCCACTCCCATAACCGAGCGGGCCACTCGTACACGGTGGGCGTGAACCACTTGGCAGATTGGTCTGATAATGAGCGGAGGGTTCTCCGGGGTCGCCGCCCCGTTAAGCGCCACAACGGAGGGCTGCCCTTCAACGAAAACAACTACAAACTCGAGGACCTACCAGATAACAAGGACTGGAGGCTTTATGGTAATTTTTGTCTTTCTCTTCTCCCATCTCCAGTCCTTCAATCCCCTACTCCCCGCAACTCGGTGGGAAAATGGTGCGCCATACTTCTCTACTTGCGAGAAACCGATGTCATGCAATGGGCACTAAAATCCAACAGGAAATCTGCCTATTCCATATTATTCAGCATCTGTCACTCCCTTTATTTTCTTTGACCCGTTCCCTCTCTCTCCCCCTCCCATAGACATGTTTTGTTTGCTGTTTATTAATAATCTCGCCCAAGTGTTACAATATTTTATTTATTTAAAAATAATAGAATAGATTTACTTGTATTCTCGGGCCAGATGAAAATGAGAGGTGGGGGAGGGAGAGACATATCATGCTGGGTATGCTCAAGCTTCTATCCAGATATTGGTTAACTTTCCTGAATTACTCTATGTTCTCTGTATGTAGGTGCGGTAACCCCTGTGAAGGACCAGGCAGTGTGTGGGTCTTGCTGGAGTTTCGCTACGACTGGCACCGTGGAAGGCGCATACTTTCTCAAGGTCAGTACCAATCGTACCAGCAGCACTCAAGAAAACACGGATGTAGAATCGCCAGCTAGCACTAAGCTTCCTGCTGACAACGGATTGTATTGCCCGATATGGGTTTGTGGCTTGACGGACTCTAGAAGGAGTATTGCAGTAATGCCGTGGTCAACACATATCCTAGAGACCCAGGACTGCAAACCCCATTATTTGGACTATCCGTGATTATTTCTTAAATACCATATTTATTGTTCATGCAATTTGTTTGTTACAAAAGGGAACACTCCATTTGGGTAGAATTGGGCTTTGGGTTTTTTTCCTTTTAAAAAAACACCCCAAAAACCCTTCAAGTTTCAAACCTCAGTAACGTTGATCAAGCATAATTTAAGATTATCATTTGTTCTAACATGTAACTAGATTATGGCATATATTTGGGAAAGAAAATTAACAAAATAAGGATATTAAACTGGAATTGGTCCTATATCACTTCTGTTTGATACCTTGTCAGGTGCAGCAGCCATCACGGTCGCCTAAGCTATTTGCGTGGTTTGGCCTTGTGTTTTGCTAATACCTTACTTCCTTTGCGCAGACGGGCAAGCTGGTGCGACTGTCCCAACAGGAGTTGATTGACTGCTCGTGGGGAGAGGGGAACAATGGGTGTGATGGCGGAGACGACTTCCTCGCCTACCAGTGGATCGCCAAACACGGGCTGGCCATGGAGGATGCCTACGGCCTCGGGAACTACATGGGACAGGTACCCGTGAACACCCACACAGAACTCACTCTTTCCTGTCGACCCTGTCACGGCCAATTCGTTCGTGAACATTCGTACTCATACTACCGCATACCGGTACTGTGAATCTTATCAAGGGAATCAAAATGGGACATGTCCATGACTTAGAATTAGACAACGGATTCCTCTTGGGGATGGGTGTTTCAGCAAAGGATAGTAGTATAAATGAGCATCAGTAAAAATGAAATTTGGGAATAGAACCTATGCAAAATAAAACCTATACACGTACATAAATCTAATTAATTTAATTTATAAAAGCAGAACCAAAACCCTGTTCAGTTTTGCTGATTTAAGTTAGAAGGAATTTAATAGTGTATTTCGTACTCTTGCAGGATAGTTATTGTGACATTGCTAATGCAACAGCAAAGGTGAAGACCCTGAGAGGCTTTGTGAATGTCACCTCTGGCAGTGCGCAGGCCCTGAAATTAGCCATCGCTAATCAGGGACCCATCTCAGTCGCCATCGATGCCTCAGTCCGGTCCTTCGCCTTCTACACGAACGGTGTCTACTATGAACCCAGATGTAGTAAGTCATTAAAAGTCCATTCGCTCTTTACTATCAGATATGGCCGACATCAATACCGTGTGAATTCAAGTGCACTTACAAATAAACGGCGATAATGTGTTGATGGGTTGTTTTCTTTGGGGGGAGGGGGGGGGAGTCAAACCAATTCCTGGTCGAGTGTAACAAGACTAAGTTTTGCACCAACATCAACAGATGCACACATTTCTGTGGTTATTCTATATTAATAATATTCATAATAATAATAAATAAAAAAAATACATCTGAGAACATGAGTCCAATTGTTAGAGCACTCGCCTACCTAATATGGTTGCATCCCACTATATTGTGTGTTTTGTTTATTTATATCAAACTAGAGTTAGGCTACTGTTGCGTCATAATAATATATAGTAATAATATGTTGTAGTTTTACATATCTGTTTTGTATTTGTAGAGAATACTGCTGACAGTTTGGACCACGCCGTGCTGGTGGTTGGCTATGGGACGATGCACGGCTGGGGCTACTGGCTGGTGAAGAACAGCTGGTCAACGTACTGGGGCAATGATGGCTACATTCTCATATCACAGAAGGACAACAACTGTGGCGTGGCTACCAACCCCACCTTTGTTTTGTTATAATTAGGCTGCAGCAACCTCACTCCTTTGTTTTAGTTAGGCACGAATGAGTGCTTAAAGTTGCATGGTCCGATGGCACTTGAATTTTTGTCTTATTTTTGAGATAAATATATCAAATTGATCGTTACAAGCTACTAATCATTAGTGCGGAGTGATTTTGATTAAAGATGATTAGTTTTGAAGTAATATGAGCTGAAAGAACCAAAAATAATTTCGACAAGCTTGTCAAAAGTCCTGTGGCTATGACCCAGATGGTCGTCTCGCGGTGACCACGTGATGTGAGATGACCTGGAACCTTACAGGGCTGTAGGTAGGTATTTCTGTTTGGTTTGGTAACATTCTGGGACTGGATTAGTGCCATAGGCCCATATGGCACTAGGGTTTTTAACTAAATATAATGTGTGTCTGTTGTCTGCTTGTGTATGTCTATGTATGTCTGTATGTATCTGTGTGTGTGTATTTCTGTGTTTCTCTGTATGTGTGGGTATGTATGTGTGTGTGTGTATGTATGTGTGTGTGTCTGCCTCTATCTGTGTGCGTCTGTCTATGTGTCTCTGTCTGTGTGTGTCTCTCTCTGCAAAGTCAGGTCGGGTGTATGTGTGTCTGTGTATGTCAGGTGTGTGCATGTCTGTGTGTTTCTGTGTCTGTGTGTGCTGTCTATGCATGTATGTCTGTGTGTGTCTATCTATGTGTGTCTGTGTGTGTGTGAATATGTGTGTGTATATGTATGTGTGGTAATGTATGTGTGTATGTGCATCTGTGTGTATATCTGTGGGTATGTATGTGTGCGGCTGCCTCTGTCTGTGTGTGTCTCTCTCTCTGCAAAGTCAGGTCGGGTGTATGTGTGTCTGTGTATGTATGGGTGTGTATGTGTGTGTGTCTGTGTGTATGTATGTGTGTGCGTGTATGTGTGTGTCTGCCTCTGTCTGTGTGCGGCTGTCTATGTGTCTGTGTGTGTGTGTCTATCTCTGCAAAGTCATGTCGGGTGTATGTGTCTCTGTGTATGTCAGGTGTGTGCATGTATGTGTGTTTGTGTGTCTGTGTGTGCTGTCTATGCATGTCTGTCTGTGTATATATATATATGGGTGGTAATGTATGTGTGTATGTTAGTGTGTGTATATGTATGTGTGTGTGTCTGTGTGTGTATGTCTATGTGTGTATGTCTCTGCATGTCTGTCTGTGTGTATGTCTGTATGTGTCTGTCTGGGGGTGTCTGTGTGTGTGTGTGGCTGGCTCTCTCTCTGCAAAGTCAGGTTGGGTGTATGTGTGTCTGTGTATGTCGGGTGTGTGCATATGTGTGTGTTTCTGTGTATGTGTGTGCTGTCTGTGCATGTCTGTCTGTGTGTGCCTATCTATGGGTGTCTGTCTGTGTGTGTATGTCTGTGTGTGTATGTCTGTCTCTGTGTCTCTGTAAAGTCAGGTCAGGAAACACAGACATATACACACACATCCACCTCATATCCCCTTCCCCTCTATGACCCTGCACAGCAGGCCTACTTGGTTGGGGGGGGGGGGGGGGGGTTATGGGGTCACGAGATTGGCCTAATTGGTTAATGGCCTTCCTGCATAATGGGTGTTTCAAACTGAGTGTTCAAAGGGGTGAGGTTATAAACTCACTGGTTCTTCTGTATATACTGTCCCAAATCATTAGCTAATGCACCAGTATCTAAGTTGGATATATAGCATCAAATGTAAGTAGTTGTTTTAATTTTGACAAAATTATATTTCATCGGACCATGCAACTTTAATATTCCCTTTCTTAACACTTTTTGACAAGAATAAAAATGACGTGTGATAGGGCTGCTGCAACACCGTACCTCATTTACACTGAGTTCGTAGACGAGAATGAGAAGCAGAATGGCCCAGCATCTGCACCCAGATTGAAGATATTGGCATAGGAGGCAGCACACAGCCAACGGTAAAATTAGGGGACTTGCGCTAAATTGTATCCCATTTGTTATAGAATACTTAGAAATGGTTTTTTTTATTGTGATTAAAAAATAAAGAAATTCTTCTACCCCTCCTACTAGTATCCACTTTTTGCTTATTTTGTAGGTTGTTGAATTTAATAATCTCATTCAACTTGGGTATCTCCAACTCACCCCTCCCCGAGATTATGCAGGTAGCGCGTCGATCTGACAAATACTATAACAAATTTGAAACCTCCATATCAGAACTACTTTTTTCTAAACTTGGGGCGACCTGCCTTTGATTTTTATGGATAGTTACATGCGGCTTCTGTCTTATTCTATAAACTAGCACCAATTACGTCATTTCACACCACATAGAATCACGTCTGGTACCCACACAATATGCTTACTTGACGATGCAACTACGATTACAAAATTGTTTTCTGCTTTCCAAATTAAAGGTTTTATGATGTGATATACACACAGAAAGTAAGCATCATTTAAACTAAGACTAGTACTGTTTATGTATCACATAAAACCTTTAATTTGGAAAGCAGAAAACAATTTTGTAATCGTAGTTGCGTCGTCAAGTAAGCATCTTGTGTGGGTTCCAGACGTGGTGGCCGAATTGGTCGAGTGCAGGCGTCCCGTACGGGAGATCGGGAGATCGGAGTTCAATTCCTGGTCGAGTCAAACCAATGACTAACACAATTTATACTTATCGCTTCCTTGCTTGGCGCTCAGCATTAATAATAGGATAGGACAAGGACTGGTTAGCTCAGTGTCAGGATAATGTGATTGAGTGGGATATTAGGTCATGGTGCTGACGGCTTGATTATAGTCACCATGTGTGTGCACTGTCACAAGTTGGTATCTGTCCTGATATGACCTTAGATGTTGCCAGGGCATAAAACTCCAACAACCAACCTACCAACCCTTGTGTGCGTTGATAATTTGAAATTAAAAACGTTATCGATGTATGTATTTTACATTAGATCTACTTTGTTTATAAGGAATCGATTGAGGGGTTCTATTATCTTGTTACCATATTTGCTAACCCTCGGTAGGCACCAACTCATAGGGATGCTAGCATGTTCCTCACTATGTGAGCTGTACTAGTCACTGTATGCAACATGATGGAATCCTCTAGTAGTGTCGGCATTAATGTAGTGGGGAAGGGATATCTTCATTGCCCATTACTACAATGCTTTAATAAGGCTCATCCCAGAAATGTTTAGTAATTAGATCCACTGACAGCCAATTTGCCCAGACAGCCAAAAGGATAACAATGCTAATTGACTTGATTTACCATTTTCCAACCGAAATATGTATTGTGTAAGTTAATTTAATATTCGTATATTTTATGAGGTGCAATGATCACAGTGGTTAGAGCGAAAACGAGATTATCCCCAAGTCACTAACTCCGACAACACCAATGGCCTGAACGCACAACCAGCTGTCCGTAGGAATAGACCGGTCTGATTGGACCATAATGAAACCATGCAAGTAAGCACTGGTTTAGGGTGATAAAATCTAGCTGCTAATATAATTTCTTTTAAAATCAGTCTCAAACATGAATTCTTGATAATTCGATTTTCAGTGGTGAAGCTAGCAAAGGTAAATGGGTTCTATTGTATGATGAATGTCAGTAGTGATGAATGTACTATCATGGACAACACATGTTCATATCAGGATTGATTGATTGGTGGTTGCTTTACGCCGTGTCAGCAGCATAGGCCATATTCACGGCAAGAAATGTTTGTTTTTTGTTCAAACTATCGCTTTTACATGTAAAAGCAGACAATTATGTGCCAATAGACAATCATTAAATTAGAAAGCTCACAATCAAATATTTGTGGTCAAGGGAAACAAATTCCCATAGAAAAAGAAAAGTTTTATTAATAATTGATAGAATTTATTTAGTCAACTATATGAGGTGGTACAGTCCAGCTGCCCTCAAAAAGGCTAAAATGTTTTCTTGTTTTACTTTAGTAAAAAAGTCATCCATACTGTCTGCAGTGTAGAATTGTGGGCGCAGGGCCAAAAAATCAACGCAACTTAGTAAAGTGTGTTTGAGTGTCAGCGGGGAGGGGGGGGGGGGGAACTGACACCCAATACATTCAGGGGGAGGTTCCCCCTTAAGCAGAAAAGCATGTGTAAGCCACGAGTGGCCAATACGGCAGTGGCTAAGGACCACTTCGTCCCGCCGACCTCCCGCATGAGTCTGTGGTGGTTTTCCCACAGATGGTTCAATTTCTTTAAGTTTATTAATGTTTTCATCCCACTCATGTTGCCATTTGGATTTTATGTGGGTGGCTATTAGTAGTTTCAGATCAGAGTGAGGGATCAGACATGGTTCAAGATCACAGTTCAGGGCCTTCTTCGCAGCCTGATCAGCTCGTTCGTTTCCTTGTATGCTGGCATGGCCAGGCACCCAGCACAGGTGGATGTCATACGAATCCGTTGCCAGTTGGTTCATTTTATAAATGACCGTTGCTAGAATAGGGTGATTCGTTTTCAGTCCAGCAACAGCCAGGAGGGAAGAGAACGAATCACTGTATATAACATAGTTAGTGTGGTTGGATACCTCGATATACTCCAACGCGAGAAGGAGTGCTCGGACTTCCTCAGTGAAAACCGAGCTCTGATCGGGCAAGCATACACTAAATTCTTCCCGTCGGCAGACTGTCGCAGCAGCTACCCGGCTTTGGTCTTTCGAACCATCAGTGTATATGGAGAGGTGGTCTGCAAACTGGCCTTGAATCTCTGCATGCAGTCCTTGGTACTCGAGTGGATGTGTCCCACACTTCCTCAGTTCCGTGAGTCGGAGGATAACCGATGGCTTCCTCAACGACCACGGGGGATGTTCTTGGACTTTGGCATCGTCCAACATGTCCAAATCCACGCCCAAGGCCTCCAAATGAGGTTTCATTCGGAGCCTCAGTGGCCGGATGTAATTCGGCCTGGCTTCATACCTGGATTCGTCATGTTGCTCGAATAGACAATTTTGTGCAGGATTCAATGCATTAGTTTTTATCTTGACTACATATTGCATGGCCAGTTTGATTCTCCTGTTGTTAAGTGATGGTTCATTGGCTTCGATGTAGAGGCTCTGAACTGGTGAGGTGTGGAAGGCCCCAAGGGCCAGGCGCAGTCCCTGGTGGTGGATCGTGTCTAGTAGCCCAATATATGATTTCGTTGCGGAACTGTATACTATGCTGCCATAATCCACTCGTGATCGAACCAAGGTTCTGTACACGGAGAGCAGAACATCTCTGTCCGCTCCCCACTCTGAGCTGGACAGCACCCTCAGAATATCTAGCGCTTTCAGGCATCTTGTTTTCAGGTACTTTATATGTGGCACGAAAGACAGTTTTGCGTCGAGAATGAGGCCCAGAAATTTGGTTTTCTCAACGATTCATATCATTACGATGCCCATATACTTAGTGATTCATGTATGTTGTTTACAGAAATGAATTATGTATTGTCATGGATTAAATAAGAGGAAAACATTTTGATAATTGAATGCTCGTTTATTACTTTCATATAACAATTCTAAAATAATAAATATGAATATCTTTATAAATATTTGATGATCTATTTACATGTATTTAAATTTCACTGATATAATCAGAAATAGACGAAGACTTTTTTTGGGGGGGGGGGGGCGGGCATGTCCACCAGGGTGGGGTTCCGTTTAAATATATACATACTTCAGTCAGGTGCAGAAGGAATCTTAACATCTAAGACAAATCACTTGTCATAACAAGTGGTCCAATTCCTACTAGTAATTAAAAGCTTCATAGTCCGATGAAAACATCAAATTTTTAATACCAAAACAATTACCTAGATTTGATTCTACATATCTATTTTAGGTACTGGTGCACTTATTAAACATTTGTCGCCACATAGAAGTGACTACTGAGGGAACTCAAACTAAAGTAAGGTAGAATATAATGATCAACCTAATATATTTATCTACGAAAATGACAAACTCAAAACAATCGGACTATGCAACTTTAATAAGATATAAATAAGAGGTGCCTACGGCACAGATGATTCCCTGCTTTAGCATTGACTCATAACTAGGCGTGGCCTGTTACTGTAGTATGGTTATATCGTACCCTTAGTAATCAGAGTAGTTCTATATAACTACTTATAATATCATTATATAATTGGAAAATCATTTGCAAAAAGCTAAACTGGCTTACTAGTCATCTTAAGCTGTGTTTACACGGGCGAGTGTAAAACGATTTAAGACAAATCGATTTATATGAATCGTTGTAGTGGCGCGTTTACACGGGACGAGTTTGAAGGCGGAAATCGATATCTGCGCATGAGCAAGTCCATACTAATCAGCAGCCTTAGTGGTGAGCCTGTAGCCGGCGAGCACTGCTATTTGTTTAGTTTACACTCGTCGATTCGACAATATGAATAACGACGCCGATGTAGCTGCTACGTTAATATCGCTTGGAATTTAGGGTTAATTTAATTAAATTTCATTATTTGAGTATGTAATTCTGTTAAATATGATCACATTCAATAGATTTCGGCCTAATCGGTCCCTAACACTGCCGGGCACCAGTGTATAGTTACACCTGAGCCTGTATCCGGCGAGCACCGCTATTTTACACTATCGCCGCCCGGGAACCAGCTGTATCACTTCATCTATACTACCTCGCAAGGTGGTTTACATATACCGATTTATATGAATCGATTCAGCCCTAAAATGCCTCAGCGTCGCGTTTACACGGCAAATGTAAATCGATCTAGACAAGTGGTTTTATGAGGCATTTTAACTCACCCGTGTAAACACGGCTTAGGTTGTCATGGGTAAAAGTAGTTATGTCTAAATAAAGCCAGCATATGCTTAAACAGTAACTGCCGGGATCTTTAAAGTGGCTCTGTATAAGACTGCTGGGATGGGAACTGACCTCTGATGATTGCTATCCAGTCACAATTTTGCAGTGTTTCTGTTTGTGCAATCCAAAATATGCACGGAGAGTGCTGATTTATTACATGGCCAAGTTACTCCTGTATAGACTACATCACCATTCCAGCGGCACGGTGCATTGTGGGATGCATCAGAGCAAAACAAACCCACAAGGAGCACATGGCACATGCTAATACACTGGGTGCAGCTATGAAATGTGCTAGTTTCACTTCATATCAGCTCGAAACATAGGACAACTAAAAAAATATATATATAACAAATTAAGATATAAATCTTTTATCCAGCATTGCATTTACATCAATATAATATGCACATCTTATGCCATGTGCATTTAGATTTAGACAAATTTGGGCACTCAGATTAGTGTTAGAGCCATAGCCAGAGTCAGTTTTACTTATTTTCTTAATGTTTTTATTTATATCCTATGGTTAATTACATATGTAGAACTAGAAAATTAGTAGGGTTAATCAGATACTGGTTATATATTTCTCTGAAACAAGTGTATGTTGACACATTTGGCATTTTAATATTTAGAATATGAATTCATAATGGTGATGTGGATATCACTGATTGTTTTGTGTGGAATTGTATGTTTCTTAGCTCAAAATGTTTAACTATGGCTAGTTTTGTCTTAGATATATTCATCAGATCATTATATTGCGTGTGTGCATACATGTTTATTCCAAATTGTTATGTATTTCTATTCATTTTGAATACACGTATCGACAAACTCAATGGCCATTCGCATTTGCTTTGCTGCCAACGCCGTTTTCAGCGCATGAGCAGTCGGAACCGTGATCCCGTCTATTATATGTGAGTGATGGAGGGGGTATTTATGATTACCAGGAAAGTCAGGGTCGGTTGCCTTTGCGTGAGCAGAGCTGTGAGAGGGTTGGAGATGGAGATCTTACAAGTAAGAAGTGACCTTTGATCTAATTAAAACTATTTCCTAGCACAATTCCAATACATAATTAATTTCCAAGCACTCGAAATCAGAAATGTATACGGGGAAAGAAAATATAATAACAATTTTTTTTAAATTGTTAAAAAAAAGAGAAAGAAGGCCCCTACACAAAGTCTGCAGAACTACTACTTTACCACTTGACAACAAACATAGCTTATGTTCCTGGCTGTAGATAGCTGGGTGAAAAAGGAGATCTAATTTAACAAATATTTGTTAGCACAATTTCATTGCATAATTTCCCCGAAGAGATAGATCAGAAACGGAAAGAAATAATAATTTTTTAATTAAAAAGCAAAACATCAATGTGACTAACTCAAGATACTTTTAGATTACAGAACCTTCACCTTAACCACTACATGACAGAATTCATCTAGCCCACCCACAGTGGAAATAAGGTACTGGTACTTGTGAAAGTATGACATCTGAACACTTTGACTTCTGGATACTGAATGCTTTATTCACCGTCCAGGGACCTGAACCGCCGGCAGCCTGTGCCTCCTGACGTCATCTCATTTACATATTCTTTTGTTCTCCGCTCGTCCCAGGATGTCTTTTACGGATATATTACATCCCCCCCATCACAAGTATTTTTGAGATATAAACATACATACTTAAAAATGGTTACATGTACATTGGGTTTACAGGTTAAACCACAATATGAAAATAACACATAGTAGCATAATGCCGTAATGTCTTTGACCATGTTTAGCCAATGTCCGCATGTACCCATTCACTCATGTCCTTTGGGTTATTGTCTGGCTACGCAACCTCCCTATGACATAATGTGAACTTTGAAATAAACAATGAACGGATTTTCTGAAAATAAATCTTAATGCTAACATGCACATAGTTTTAGTGTGTCATTACAGCTGGCAACTGTCTAACCCTTATAGGTCTAGCCTGTCCGCCAGCCTGATCACTCGACCTGACCTAGTTAGATTAGCTGCGTTGTTTGCATCTCTCCGACTTGTCGGCGCGTTCTGTGCCTGCCCGACTAGCTCGGGCTGTATAGCCTCCGGTGCCCTTATGATTTGTACTCTGTTTCTCTACAACATATTATCTGACTCGTTCAGAATTTGGTATTCTCTTCCTGAAACTCCTGTACGCCCCAAAATCACCCATTTATTCCATTCCCCCTGCATGGTTTTTGTATTTAACATTGGTCGTAATGCTCGCATTGCGTTTGATACGAGGAAAGGAAGAGACCCTCCCCCTGCCTCTCCTGCCTGTCGCGCAGCATTCTCACCTGCCCTGTCATCCGCCCGAGACCCTCCCCCTGCCTCTCCTGCCTGTCGGGCAGCACTCTCACCTGCCCTGTCATCCGCCCCTCAGCTTTCTCCCGCTCCCTCCGCCCTGCCCCGCCGCTTTCTCACCAACCCCCCGCCCTCGCCCTCCAGCTCCCTCCCTTATAAGGCCGCCCGCCGGCCTCCCTCAGTCACTCGCTCTCCAGCCATCCTCCCTGCAGCTCCAATTTCTTCTCCACCCACCCACCCAACTCTCTTCCTACTGTTGGTGGAGGGCTCCTCGGCACCCCTCCCCTGAACTCTAAGCTCCCACGAGCTCCTGCTACCCTAGTTAAGTTATACCTTCTCGCTCCTTCTGAGCTCCTCTTTTACTCTCCGTTGTTCTAGCTTGTTTATACGTTGCTCCTTCTGAGCTCCCTCTCTGTACTCTCCTGTTTGTATAAACTTGTTGTCCTGAGGCATCCCAATAAACGCCTTTTTCTCCACCCCCGCCTTGCTTTCTTCCTTTTCGCGCATCATCACCAGTTCTCAGTGGCTTGTGTGTTTTGCCACACTTTTTGTCGTGAAAACTTGTTTGGCTCTGTTGACATTTCGTCATTTGTGATTTCTTTGGATTTTGTGTTTTGGGTATCAAATTACCTTCTGGCATAGGCAGTCTCCCTCTTAGCCTCCTGCTCATGAGCAACTAAGCTGGAGATGCATTAAAGACAAGCAAGGGAGTATTCCTATAGTTGAGCAATGCCAGCTGAAAATCTATTTTCGTGTCTAAACATTCTTTAGCATGTTTTTTATTGTTTGGACAAATCTTTCAATTTGGCCGGTACTGCAGGGATACTGGGGACTCGAGTATGTGGCTATAAACCCATAATAGTGTGCAAATCTTTTTGTATTTGTGGCTCTTAAACTGCGGACCGTTGTCCAAAATTACCTGGCTTGGAATACCATGTCTTGCGAAGTTATCCTTCATAGCTTCGATCACTGTGGCAGATGATGTATCCTTCAACAAAGTGCCTTCGGGGTATTTACCGTTATTATGTAGTTCTCGTGATTTATTTGTTAAAATCTGCACCTCTCTTTTCGTAAGGTTGACATGTTATTGGGTGACTTATGAAAGCTTTTCCGATTATTTTGGCATGTGTCACAACGACTGACTTTTACCTCAATTTGTTTATTGATGTTGGGCCAGAACATGCAGTCATGCGCTATCTGCATGGACTTAGTGATACCTAAGTGCGTCTCGTGCAAAGCTTCAATCATTTCACCATGGAGCTTTGGAGGTACTATGACACGATTGCCCTTCATTACCAAGTTGTTTTCTACTGTGAGTTTGTCTTTGTATGGACTGTACTTAACATGGCACAGATGTTTGTTGTAATTTTGCAATCGCATTCGCATTCTTTGCATATGCGCTGACAGCTTATGTATCGGCTTCTGCATGATGGCCACTAACGGTTTTTGAACTTCTTTGCCAAAGATATAGTCAGGAAACCTCTGGCAGCCGAATCATATTGCGAGGATTTCTTTTTTGATAGTGGTGTAGCCACACTGCGCTGAATCTAGTACATGAGATGCGAGTGTGACTGGCTTGTTATCCTGCATGATAACAGCACCTAGACATGACTGACAAGCGTCTACTTGAATGACAATTGGCTTGTCTACATCATAATAGGACAATACAGGAGCAGTTCTCAATTTTTCTTTGAGTTTGTCATATGCGACTTGTGGTTTGTTTTGCCAGTGTCACGTGACATCCTTACCAAGGAGCGCGCGTAGTGGTTTTGCTATCTTGGACATGTTTGGTATAAACTTGTGAACATAGCCAACCATGCCCAGGAACCTCTCTGCACGCCTTGCTTGTCACAAGGCTCTGGCATGTCTACAATCGCTTGTATTCTGTCTGGATCTGGTTTTACACCTTGTTGGATAAGTTGATGACCTACATATTTCACTGTTGTTTTGCATATCAAAGATTTTGACTCATTTAATTTTAGATTTACCGACCTGGCCCGATCCAGCACTGTTTTCAGTCTGTCGTTGTGTTCCTCAATGGTTGACCCATATACCAGAATGTCGTTTGTCACTATACCTATCCCGGGTATATCGCCCATGACACGGTGCATTTCCTGAATGAAAATGTCACCGGCTGTTTTGATGCCAAATGGTAGACGGGTGTACCTGTACCGGCCCCATGGAGTATTAAACGTGCACAAGAGTGAACTTTCATAGTCTAGTTCGATTTGCCAATACCCTGTCATTGCATCTAAAACTGGGAAATATTGTGCGTTTGCTGTTTTGGCAATAATTTCATCAATCGTTTTAGTTGGGAATGGTCCTCTTTTAATGGCTTTGTTCAACTTTGTTGGATCCAAACAGATTATTATTTTCTTTAGGTTTTTTAACAATAGTTATGGAATTTACCCATTCAGTTGGCTCATTTTGTTCGACAATAACACCCATTTTTACCATGCGTTTTAGTTTGTCATGCACCTTATTTTGTATTGCATACAGAATCCTCCTGGGTGGGTCGATAACAGGTTGTACAGATTTGTCAATATGGATGACAGCATTCGATTTTATCAAGCCTAAACCTTGAAAAACATTCTAATATTTGCTTACCAGATCGTCAGCTTGCAGGCTGTGGGTGTTGTTCGGGGTGGAAATGTTTGTCGGCATGCCAGTGTTTACCTCATCAACCCGTGCCAACAGGTTCAACACAACACAAGCCTGGTTACCCAAAATAGGTTGGCAGTCCCACACCACTTGGAATACAAAGTCTCTGCCGTTGATCTCGACCAAAGCCTCACCATCGGGAGTGATCCGATGCCCCGAGAAAATTCGTTCCTCTGAAGAACGTTCGCCTCCGAGTCTGTGTCGAGCTTGAACTTGACTGGGTGACTCGGTCAGTCACATACCAGAGCTCGGTTTCTTGTTTGGTGTTTGCACTCGATAACACCGACAAACAGATCCATCTTCAACATATTGACTTCCGCCGGATCTGGGTATTGTTCGACGTTGTGAGGGTCGGGTTCTTCCATGGTCAACTCGTCGACCCTGACAAGTTTGCTCCGGCAAACATTCCCGAAGTGCCCAACCTTCTTGCAGGCAACACAAATCTTGCCCTTTGCCAGACAAAATGCACGTCGGTGTTCGTAGTAGCAGTTTTGACATTGAATCTTGAATTCGCTTGCACTGGTGGCGTTTCTGGCCTTCCAAGATGGCAGCCCAGCCGGACAAACCACCGGTGCACGCCTTTGCATATCTGTTCAGAAAATAAATTTCTTTGATCTCCATTTCCGATTTCTTTTCTTCCAACTGTTCAGCACTAAATTCACTGAGTTTACACATATTAATGCACTTTTCAAGTGTGAGATCAGTTGTTTGAAGCATCTTGTTTCTCAATGTCATGTTCTTGACACCAGCAACCAAATGATCGCGCAAAAGCAATTCTTCAATCGGTCCATATTCACAATCTTTCACTCTGTCCCTGAGGGCTGTGATATATGTGGACATATTTTCTCTGGCTTGATTATGTGAGTTGAAACGGTAACGTATTATTATTAAGTTTGATATACCGGTACAGTATACTTGAAATGCCATCGTTAATGGCCCGATCTTGCCCTGCTCCTCAAGCATGATGGCCATGTTGGCGAAAACTTTCTGGGCTTCTTCGCCTGTGACTTGAAGAAGGACACAACATTGCACTCGTTCTGTTTTCGTAACGACTCCTGAAGCCATGGCATATATGTTATATGCTCTGATCCATGTTTTCCAGTTCGATCATGCATTGTTGCAGAGGACGATCTGAGCCGGCAGCCTGAGGCCCGGCAGCATGTTTGCAGGTGGCATTGTCCTTATCTGACACCATGGGAAAATACAACGTCTGAACACTTTGACTTCTGGATACTGAATGCTTTATTTACCGTCCAGGGACCTGAACCGCCGGCACCCTGTGCCTCTGATGTCATCTCATTTACATATTCCTTTGTTCTCCACTCGTGGCTGGATGTCTTTTACGCATATATTACAGTACTGATAGCTGTGTGTGTGTGCGTGCATGACCTTTAACTGTGATAATTCTTGAATCTTTTGTTTTATTATTCATTATTACTGTTCATGAGGCTAGTGCCCCAGTTTGTCTACACATGCATGCACACACACACATATACATGCACATAACATTCAGTACTAATACCTTATGTGCCAATAAAGTAAATCTGTAAGCCGATTCTGTCTAGTGGTTAAGGTACTGGTTATGTAATCTATATGAAGAGAGTTCAAATCCTCATGACTTTTTCTCTTTATCAATAGGTTTTCTTTCTCTATGTGTTCTTATTTATCACTGATGGGAAGTTATGCAATGAAATTGGTGAAATAGTTTACAGTAGATCAAATATCACTTCATGTATGTACATCCTACACACTCACAAATGGAAATGCTCTTCAGCAGCAGAACAAAATACGTGTCTGAATATTTTAAACCAAATCTGAGTCTGGATAGTAATAGAACTAGAGGACCCTAAGAAGTGTGCCACAATACAAGCCTAAATTGGGTCACTTGACTGAGTGAGTTAGTGATAGCCTAGTTAAACTCAAACTGGGTCACTGGGTCAGGAAAAGTAGCAACTATGCACCACTTGTCTTGTGAGAGAACTTAGAACTGCTCGGACATGCCATGCACCACCTTGTGTAGCAATGTGCATAGCTATCATGGCAAATACCATGCAAATTTAACTTAGCAATATATAGGACAGATACACTGCAAATCTGAGTTGCTACATTATTATTTGATGGTTTAATTTTAAAATAAGATTAAATAAATTAGCATTTTTACAAAAATAAAACTGAAAATAATAAATAATAAATACCCCCTGCTCCCTCTGTTAAAAGTACTCTACCCGCTTTCGAATTAAAAAAAAAAGTCCTAGCAAAAATACAGATACATGAATTGACTTTACATCACAGATTGAAATAAAAGTCAAAAACAAAACAAACAAAAAAAACAGTGCCTAGCAATAGTCCATTTTGGTGACAATGGTAGTCACGTTCTTCAACAAAAGCTTCACAAACGCCTTCAAGCCGATGCACGAGTCCTGCAACGTTGCCAGGCCCGGCGTCGGGTGACTCAGATTCCGAGTGTAGCTGGCGGCTTGGTAACCTTAATGACTGGAGCGCTGTTCATCAGCGGGTGGCGCTTTGGTGTCGCCCCAGCAATGAGCGTCGACCGAATGACGGTTGCCACACCCTTCAGGTCCATGGCGAGCTCGACTTTGTAGCCCGTCTCCTCCTTGACGGCCTTCTCCATGGCGACCCTGCGCACCGTGGAGCCGTCCATCTGCGAGTTGAGGAAGCAGGTGATGCTGGTGAGGGCGGCTTCCAGCGCGGCCTTCAATTCCATCACCTTGGCCGCGTTCTGCGACGACTCAACCTGCATGCGGTGAAGTTCATTTGTGTTGTAGATGCCGCGCAGCCGGAAGTACTCGCCCAGTGTCGACTGCATCCGCTTCTGGAGCGACTGCAGCTGGAGCACGCAGTAGAAAGGGGACAATGTACACACGAGGTGATGTGATGCACAGCAACTGTACGGTGTAGGAATGCAAAGTTAATCAAATACCATGGTCAGATCTTAACTAGACGCGACATTGTTCTTCACACAGTGACAGATGGAGAGGGCATGAATGCCAAGCTCACCATGTACACAAAGTTAATAAAATACCGTGGCGTTCTCTGTGGCGGAGTGGTTAGAGTGTCTGACTTTTTTCTAGGTCGGACTCCTAACCTGAAGGTCGGCGGTTCGATTCCCCGTGCCCCCATCTCTGCCAATTTGGATTTCCACTGCTGTGTATAACTTACAGCGACATCAAAGGCCCGTTTCTCTCATACCATGTCTATGCGGTGTGGGAGGTTAAAAATCCCTTGGGTCGGTAAAAGTGTAGGCTCGGGCTTTCTATCGACAAACTGTCTAATGGTGAAAACAAGCCTATTCAGGCTTATCCATGATAGACAGTATAAATCTTCAACAACAACCGTGGTCAGTTCTTAACTAGAAGTGCTTCGAAAGTTAGTAGAATGTCATTTGTTTATCAAACTTATAAAACATTACTCAGATATTCCGAATGGTGAATGCATGACATACAATGTTCCCAAACTGATAAAACATTAATCAGCATTCTAATTAGATTTGGACAATTTCTCGATTGATCTTCAAATAGTATAAAAATGCACATATTCAATTGAACAAGAGAAAATCACATATTTGCGTTAATTCGCTACACTCGGATGAAAGAGAAAGGAGAGGACAAGTAGTTTAAGATACATTTATTAAGAAAAGTAAGTCGGCAACCTGTGTTGGGTCTATCATCGTGAATCAGTAGGCTACCAGGGCCCGAGAGTTCAAGGCACTGACTGGAGTGCGCAACCAGAGGAGCGAAGTGGAGGAGCTGGAACATCGGAGTGAGGCGTGGAGAGTGTTCAGCATCAGTAAGAGGGTGGGAGGGTGGGGAAAGCGAAGTGGATAGCAGGAACCAGGCAGGCGGAATGAAGAGAAGAAAGTCACAGTGTCCAAGGAAAGCTAAGAATAGACCAGCCTCGTTTTCAAATTACCCATGTTAGCCTCGGGCCAACATGCTCAATTCGTTACACTCGGATGAAAGAGAAAGGAGAGGACAAGTAGTTTAAGATACATTTATTAAGAAAAGTGTGTTAAGTCTATCATCGTGAATCGGTAGGCTACCAGGGCCCGAGAGTTCAAGGCACTGACTGGAGTGCGCAAACAGAGGAGCGGAGTGGAGGAACTGGAACATCCGAGTGAAGTGTGGAGATAGGTCAGGATCAGCGCTCACCCAACAGATGAGCGAGCGCTGACGGTGCATCGTTGATTTCTAGACGCGCTAGGTAAGTGTGGAGTGTCCCAGCGGACATCAGAGCCGGGATCGTGAGTCCAGCGGCCACGCAAGCCTAGGCGGCACCTCGGCGTAGGCTGTGCAGGGTGAAGGGCCTCTGCACATCCAGGGCGACTGAAGCAGCTGCACAGAGTGCCTTAGTAAGGAGCTTGGTCGTCAGCGGGAGGGAGGAGGAAGGCCGGGTGATTCAGAGACAGTGCGGGTATAGCGCTTCCACGCTCTCACTGGGCAGCAGCAGGAGTCAGGGATATGGGGAAGGGAGAAGACGATGGGACAGGATGAGGCAGAACGGGTCTTCGTTGAAGTGACTCGGACATGAAGGGCAACGTGACCGAGGGTTATGTCCTTAAACTTGAGCACCTGGGGGCTGGAAGGGGAAGTAACTACCAGGTTACTCTGTTGAAGGAGGCAGAGGAAACCTACTAGAAGGGCGGCTAGGCAGGGAGACCGGAGAGGTACATGATCAGAACCCGAAGCTGAGCAGGAGAGAGGGCGGGGGGTTGTGAAAATACATGGGTAGAGGGACCTGAGAATTACACGTTTCATTACCAACAGTTCGTGGGCTTGGAACACAAAATGGTCACCGGGGCCAGAGCAGACAGAGGGCTTAACCAAGCTAAAGTAGTTACAGACGGCACCCGGGGAACGGAGGAAGGAGGCGAGGTGGAAGAGAAAGGAGATGAGGTTGTAGATGCGTGGAGAGAGGGGAGGGAAGGAGTGTGAAGAAGAGAAGACCAGGTAGCGCTTCAGGTGAGAGGCCTTATTCAGCTATATGCAATCTGCCAAGCCCGCAGGATACATCTTGAGGAGGCGGAGATGGTGGGTCAGAGTATAGCCTGGAAGATGGAGGCAAGCAAAGTACTATATTCCATCGTAAGCCTGTGCAGTGACATTACAGGTTGAAGTCTAATAAATCTAGTGAGAATTCGACAGGTAATTCTTTAAGATTAAGTGATGTACATAACTGAGACGCTCTCTGGTTGAAGAGTTTATCATTAAACGATCGGCTATGGGCTTCTGCCAAAACGAGCTCTGAGACTGGTTTGAAGAGGATTTCTAGTTCGCAGTTATGTTTATGCTGGCGGGAACAGGTACAGAGGATCGGGTCTCGTCCCTTCCCCGAGGAAAGGACCTGATGAGAGAGGCTTGATTGTTTGTATTGACTGTGATTACATAATTAACTGGATCGTGGGGCAGCAGTGAGGACGCTGTCTGCACAAGATTCAGCGCCTCGAGTTGTGCTATTTTGGAAACTTTTTCTAGCAGTACCGGGGGAAACTGAGCTGCATAGTTGGTTGAGAAGGCACCCGTTGCTGTTAGTGTGACATCACATTCAATTACCCACGCTTTACGTGGCTTGGAGGGAATTAGGAGGACTGCATTAAAGCTACTGGTGAACTTTTGAAACCATTCTAGATCATTCAAGATGTCGGAGTTGAAGGGGAAGGAACTTCTGAAGGGAGCTGCACGAAGGGCTGCTAGGTTTCTATTAGTAAATCTTGTAGCAGTGCTTAATCTTTCCCGCTATACTCTGTAATTGTTTCCTGGTGGCGTGTGTTTTGCACTGCCAGTCTAGACATTCGTGTAGGATTTCAGTTACCTTCTCGGGTGGGAAGGAGACTGTGATGGTTACTGTATCTACTATCCGTAAGCCTAGCCATGTGAGGGAGGTAGTGGGAGGGAAGCACTTATCTTGTGCGAAATCTAATCCTAAGATATGTGCAATCTGATGTAATCTAGTATAATCCTGAAGGGCTCGATCATGTGAGGACTCAAGGCCGACAAAGTCATCCAAGTAACAGAGTGAAAAGAAACCCTCTTGACGAAGGAGCCAGACTAGGGCCCTCGACAGACTCGTCCTCGCACAGGCCAGGTCTGATGTCCTACAGCCAAAGGGAGGAGCAATATCAATGTAGAAACTATTGTTAAGTGTGACCAGAGCCAAGCATTGGCACCGAGAAGTGTAAACCTATCGGTTAGAGTTGTTACTGAGGGAAGTATGAAGTTGAACGGTTTACCGAGATAAAAGCCCTTAATAATGCATGCGTTAACTCCTTTACTCCGGGGCGCGGGTAGAGCCGGTGTTATGCTGTGTTGCGGGGTGTGAACCTGTGTTTATATCTGGGACCAGCTGGGCGGTTGAAATAGGGTCACACGTTTCCTTGGCTACGACTGGGCTAGTGCTCAGGGGGCGTAATCGATTAATCAACTCGGGTCACCAGAGCCACTTTTTGGCGCATGCGCACGTCCTATAGACTCGGGTCGAATAATCGAATACGCTTCTCCACGCTCGGGGTGGAATTTTTTTTTTTTAAATAACCGATAAAACTACAGCAAGATAGGATTTAAAGTATTATATGATGGCCTCGTTTAGCTACATTTCCATTTCATTAATCGAAGTTATTCTTTAAAAAAAAACATGTATGACTGGTACCGGTAGCTGTTATCCTGCAGGACGGTACCAGCGCAAATGTGACATCATCGCTCATAGCCAATGTATGTGGGTTACTTGGGTCGAATCGTTTTGCACACGGCACATGTATTTGTCGACTCTACTCGCAGTGTTCGATTTGAAATTCTGATGACTCGGGTGACCCGAGTCTCCCGGGTCGTGTTAATCGATTACGGCCAAGGTGACCGGTGTGGCAGTTTCATCCGTGCGCCAGTTTCAGCCGTGCGCATACTCAAACTCAAGGCATTGTCAATGGTCGAGCAATCTTCATATAGAAAATACAGAAAAAGTGAAATATCTCTAAAACCACACCACCTATTAACAAATCGCTTGGTACGCATATAGAAAACATCTTTACCAAAAACATCATATTAAATTTCTAAGGTTAGGGTTCTTGATTTCTATTAATTTTGAATAAAACTAATGTTTTGCACTGCGCGTACCATCAAACTCAAGGCATTGATGGTGGTGAGCAATCTTGGTGATGGTGGTGAGCAATCTTCATACAGAAAATCCAGGAAAAGTGAAATATCTCTAAAACCACACCACCTAGAAACAAATCGCTTGGTACATATATAGAAAACTTCTTTACCAAAAACATTATATTAAATTTATAAGGTTAGTGACTCACAACCATTGACAATGCCTTGAGTTTGACGGTACGCGCATGGCTGAAACTGGCGCATCCGTGATCAATCCGGTAAGTGTCCGTTTGATGTTCGGTCCGTCCGTTTGACATAAGGTTTTCGCCCGTTGGTTGACCGTTGCTTGTCTGTTGTTATCCGGTGTCATCCGGTTATCGTCTGGTGGCTATTCGTTATGTACGTTCCTTGTCCGTTGAAAGCGCAACATTTCGGCACATTTTGATACTGAACACCACCGGACTAGACAATTCTTTGTCCGGTTATGTCCGTTGCTCAATCCGGTACGGTGTGACAGGCACTTAAGAAAAGGAAGGTTCCGGATAAGAAGGCGTCTGACTGCTCCCCTGCAACATCAGAAGTAAGTAACCGAATTTCCGCAGCACCATCAACAGACTATTCAGGAAGCAAACCGAGGACATAACGGATGGGTACCGGACATGAAACGGACTAAAGGACTTAAAACGGACACCAACCATACACGTCAGTCCGGTTGTGTCCGGTACAAGTTTTGTGCATTTTCAAAACTTGCCACCGGACACCACTGGACACGCCGGATGAGTACCGTATATAAAACAGACATTGACGTATTTCACCGGACAGTGTCCGTTTTCTATCCGTTTCCCCAGTCCGGGAAGGCGTGACAGGGCTTTTAAGGCTGTCCTGCTCCTTATGCAGCAGTGACTGCCTAAAGCGACAGGCGCAGAAGGCACAGATATGGAGGTATTTCTCTGGTATTGTACCGTGAGAGGCTGAGAAGCTGCAAGGGCGGCCATAATTCCAATTAAAACGGACCTTCCCATCAACCTATTTATTGTACTCATCACGACTGTTAATGGGCTGGGGAAGGGCCTGCATTAAAGGGGGAACTGAGGCGGCTGCCGGGGTGCGTGAATCCATGGGAGTGTACAGGGGACTCGCTGCTGTGGCACGGTTTGCTTCCGCGCAAACGTCGAGCTGGATATCCTTGATAGCCATAGAGTCCAGCCAGCCATGTCTAAGACGGCCGTCGGCAACCATCTGGAATACGCGCTCTGACCATTTACGGCATGTAGGCCAAACCCAGATGATTGCCATACGTGAAAGTTCTTGCTCGTCTTTCAACAGGGGGGCCACCAATCATCAGGGAAGGTATGATCAGCAGCTATTTCACAGATGACCGTGATGTATTCGACCCAAGTTGCCTCACCGAAGGAAATCTTTTTGAAATGGTCCCGTCTAGTTATAAAATTGTGTGGTAGCAGGGGCGTACCTTTCAGTTTTTGGAGTCCTGGTGTAGCTTGGACGAGAAGGCATGCGGATCCGACAGGCCTGGGCGGTGAGGGCAGGGACGGGGAGGGGGCGGGAATTAAGGGCGTGCTGCACGGCGGGGGCTGAGGGTGGAATGCAGCAGGGACACCAGCATCAAGTGGGGAGGGGAAGGTGACACATGCCGACGGGCTGGTGTGAGAAAAGGGCGGGGCAGGGAAGAAGGCGAACGTGACAGGGCCGGTGTCGCAGGTGAGTTCCGAGTCGTCCGAGTCTGTAGAGCAGTATTGAGACGTCTATTCTCCCTCCTAAGCCTTCTTATGATATCTCGGTCTGTCTCAGTATGTGACGAAGAAGACGGACTAGCGGGGGCCTTGAGTTGTCCGGGAAGGAAGAATCCGCCGAGTCATGTTGAGCAGGGTCGCATGAGGACCGGGTTTGCCTGTACGGTTGGTGCCGTTGGGCGAGCGGTCGGCGGCCCCCTCCTTTTCCGTATTGGTGGCATGATCGCATAGGGGAAAAGTGAAGTGGATAGCAGAAGCCAGCCAGGCGGAATGAAGAGAAGAAAGTCACAGTGCCCGAGGAAAGCTAAGAATAGACCAGCCTCGTTTGCAAATTACCCATGTTAGTCTCAGGCCAACATGCTCAATGCACTCCCAACATTTCCAAGTGTCAATAATAGTTATTAATATGGCACTTGTCACAATTGCAACATGCTGCTATGCATTACATGCGGTACACAAGAACACTACTAGGAACATTCTCTTTAATAATGATGTCGATGGCTAGAGAGTAAAACGCGATCACTTACGGCCGCATCTGCGATAAATCTGCAATGCCGCTTACCTGTCTGAGGTCTTTCATGGTTGTCTCCAGCTCTATTCGCTCTCCATAGCGATTGTACAGCTCATTCTTCACCTTGACGTATAGAATCCAAAGAGAGCGGTACTCAGCTGCCCTTTTCTTGTTCTCCTCTAAGCTCACATCAAGTTCTTTCTGTTAGAAACATAAGGGAACATAACGTTAAGCATCCAGACAGAGAACAGGCCCACGCACCACGAAGTATTGTGTTAGTTGTTCTTCCTTTGGAAGGAATTTCTAACCTGATGTACCATATCCTATCTTTCACCTTACCAACTGCTCACTATTTTCGTATTTTTCTCTGTATCTCCCCCCCCCCCCCCCCCCCCCACCATAGAATGACAGCAAATGAACAGCAAATACATGCGGGTTCCTGACCCATGACTTTGTATTTACAACAATCTTAGTACCGGTTAATGACAGAGGGCATCAGGACGGAATCCCACCCAGTCACAATATCCTGATATTGAGCAAACCAGTCCTTGCACTATCCTAATAATATTGAGTGACAGGCTATGTAATAACACGTATCAAGTCATTGGCTTGACTCGTTCGGGGTTCTAACCCACGACTTTTCACACGGAAAGCCAGCCATCGGTCTTACTGATCAGACCATCCCATGCAGCTCGATAATAGACCTAATAATAACAGACTCAAATCATACCCACTCCTCAGGAACAAGAAACTGGGGCATTAGCGATCATGAATTGATATATGTTACTAGAAAGAAAATAAAAACAGAAAACAAAACTACTCCCCGTATGGGTAGATCATACAAAAACTACACAAAAGAGGCACCAGAAACTCATCTGAAAGAAAAAATTAAATTGCCATTTCCAACTGACATAGGTGTAAATGACCAATGGAACAATATCATTGGGGAAGTCAGAAAGCATCTGGACACTACCTGCCCAATAAACAAACTTAAAATCAAAAACAACCAAGACCCATGGGTAACCCCAGAATTAATCAACCTAATTATGGACAAATATAAAACAGGTAAATTAGCCAAAGTAAGCGAGTGATTACTAGACATAGAAAACTACCATAAAGCAAGAAATCATAGCCAGAAATCAGTGAGAAAAGCCAAAAGACGGTACATTGTCAAACAAGACCAACAATGGGGAAAAAACTCACACAAATTCTGGAACAATGTGAAAATACTAATACCAAATAATAAAAATAAAGAATCAATTACCCTTTACAACAACGAGGGAATGGATATCAGCAACAATGATACTGCTAATATAATGAACAAACATTTTTCTACCATAGGCGATCCAAACAGTTCAACACAAACTGGACCACGAAAGCGCCACAATTAAACACAGACATTGGAGATTGCACAACCACAATAAAAGAGATAAGTGAACTCATAAAATCACTTCATTGCAACAAGCCCTCAGGCATTAAAAATACCTCAAGTATAGTATTGAAAGATGCATTCGGATGCATCCCAGATGTTATATGTGAGCTATACAACAAATCGTTCACAGAAGGTACTTATGTGGACTGCTGGAAACTAGCCAAAGTAACACCGTTCCACAAAGGAGGGGATAAACAGGTACTGGGAAACTATAGACCGATCTCCATACTCCCACTGCCTGGTAAACTAATGGAAAAAATAATGCATAGACATATTATGGACCACCTAAACGAACACAAAATATTAAACAGTAAACAGGGCGGTTTCAGAAAATACCACTCGACAATAAAAACAATTGCTAACTTAATAACCGATATTGCAAACAGTATCAATAAAAAGAACCTAGTGGGTGCAGCGTTCATAGACTTCAGCAAAGCGTTTGACACAGTGGACCACCCTATCCTAAGGAGTAAACTAACCCAAATGGGAATAAGGGGAGTAACAGGAAAAGGGCTAGCGAGCTATCTAGAAAACCGAAAGCAATGCACCACAGTAAATGGATCCATATGCAATGAGGAAAAGATAACTTGTGGAGTACCCCAAGGGTCAGTCCTGGGGCCACTTCTCTTCCTCATATATATTAACGATCTAAACAACTGGCTAGAAATTGAAAACATCCAACTATATGCAGATGATACGGTGGTATATGCCGCAGGCAAAACAACCAAAGAAATAGAAACGAAACTGAATCTAACACTAAAGCCGTGTTCACACGGGCAATGTAAATCGATTCGTAGAAAGTGACTTGCCTAGTTCGCCTCACATTTCTCGTGTGAACGGGCGTCTGATGCGGATTAGGGCTGAATCGATTCACGTGATGCGGATCCTGTAAACCACCTAGCGAGGTAGTTTACGTGAATCGATTTCTGTGATGCGGATAATTTTGCCCGTGTGGACGCAACCGACTTACGTGATGCGGACTAACCACGTCAAACTATATACTATAATTTGGTCTATGAAACCGCTAGCTGTGCACAGATATTTTTTTCAGCATTTATTTTTAGGGTTTCACTGCCCAGCAGAAGTTTTGACCATTCCAAACCAATACGATTCAGTACATACATATCTAGGTCAAACTCACTCTCTAGTGGTGACGTTGCCTAATCGAAGACTGGCGCTGGTCAGGCTGGGCTTGCTCATGCGCAGATATCGATTTTCGGTCCCAAGTACTGCCCGTGTGAACGGGCGCCTAATTCGACTCCTTTAGTTCGCCTTGTCTAATTCGCTTCACATTTTGCCCGTGTGAACACGGCTTAAAAAAACTAATCGAGTGGTGCCAACTAAATAGGATAACCATAAACAACAGCAAGTCAAAAACAGTACTATTTGGTACCAGGCTAACGAGTAACGATAAAATAAAGTGTCTTCTGGGAAAAACCGAACTGGAACAAGTAGACAACTAGCGATATCTGGGAGTTGATCTAGACAGACACCTAAATTATGACCTCTGCATAACAAATACTATCAAAAATGTAAACCATAAAATATGTCTACTGGCTAAACTGAGATACTATATGACTGAAAACATGGCAATTAAAATATATAAAGGCAGGATCCTCCCCTGACTATGGCGATGTAGTATACATGGGAGGAAATACAAAACTATTAAACAGACTACAGGTGCTATAAAATAGAGCCCTCAAAGTATGCCTTCAGGTGCACAAAAGATATCCCACAATCGAATTACACAAAAATTGCAATGCAACACTGCTAACGAGTAGAAGGGAAACGCACCTCAAAATACTAGCACACCATTACACCACAAAACCAGGCTACACAGCGACCCCCCGTAGGGACACCAGGCAAATGGAGGCCCCAGTGCTACTGACAGCAATAAGTAACACAAAAGTTTATGAGAGAAGTGTATTGTCCATGGCGGCACATGCCTGGAATAATCAACCCACACAACAACGGGCAATCAAAAGCCTGGACCACTATAAAAAGTTCTTAAAGAAAACATAATACACAACCACCTACTGAAGGAAAAATATCTCACCTAACCGTGGGCGCAGTCACTTGCTTGCTGTGTTCTGGCACAAAAAGCAAAAGACAGGCCAGAAAAGATGGTAGATATTACAAATACGGAAACTAGCCCTACTAAGTACTAAGGAATTCGAAATGGCTATCACCATAGGGCGCAGTCCGTCTGGGTATGTGTACTGGCACAAACCAAAGCAGAACCGGCAGGCCACGGTCATCCATCCGATTCACCCTGAAATACAAAAGGGTTAACCATACAACACAACCATCCCACCTAGTCGCAGTCCTGAAGGGTCAAGGGGTGTTCTGGCACACTGGTGTACTATCTAAGGACATGGTGTGGGTGAAAGGATGCTGTAACAAACCACAATGGGATGGGATCCTCTCCCGCAGGCCTGTATGTCATCTACATAGATGTACATAGTAGGTTAAGTTATCATATACAGGTTAGGAAAAAAAATTGAAAATAAAAAAAAACTAATATAGAAACTACTAACACCCAAAACCGCAAAGGTTGGCCCGAGAAAGATCAGGTAAACACTCCTGAGTGCGGGACCAGCCCAATCCAGTATCACATCTGTCCAGCGTTGAAAACAAGCACCCTAGCAGGAGCTTATACGTTATGGGCAGAATAAAAAACTTGTCACAAAAAAAATAAAAAATAAAAATGAGAACGGGGGCTAACTTGTAGCAGTACACACTCATGCTAGCTCTATAATACGGCCCTATTAGGATGACCCGACATGTCATTAGACGCGTTATTTAGATTTCCACCGCTGTATATAAGTTCATCATCATCATGTCGGTCGCGATGCGACAAAGACTGCTTTCATTACTTGACTGCCGCTCTCCATTTGTTGTGTTGTGTTGCGTTGTGTTCCTCCTAACTGATTTTCCGCTGTCGATGGAAGATGAGCTCGAGCAGCATGGTCCTTGGTAACCCGGGCGACGACCGAGCCGGTATGGTGTTTTGTGCGGTTGTACATTTCATGAAAGCTGCCTGCAAAAGTGTTGAAGTGCTGCTGGCTTTTGCAAGTTACCAGCGGCACTCTCTCATGGAGCAAATAGAGGTTTCACACCAGCAAGAACATGTCCAGACAGGCGCAAAACTATTTGTCCCTACAGTGGCTGGTCGGGATGTTGGGAGTTCCATACATCAACCACCCTTAAAGTCGCCAGCTATCCGCAGTGTGGAAAACAAACGAACTCGGAATAATTCAGATTTGTGCCACAGGGTGGCCTAATGCGCCGGCGGCGGAGGCGATTTGTATATTCAGGGATGAAAGTGGTCTCTGGGGAAAAAAGCGGAAATGCGGATATTCTCCCATAGGTTTAGCATTGTCAGGGAATCGCGGAAAATTTCCGGAAGTCGCGCTTCATATATACTGGTATACGCTGCTAGTGCTGCGCCGTTTCAAGGATGTATTAGCAGGCTACAGTGTGGTGCTGCCACCCGGTGTTAACTGTGAGAACCAATAAAGGTTGCCTACTGACATAGCATCCAGACAAGCCAATACAACATAGTATACGCTGATGGTGCCTTGGCATTTGGAGCATCTATTAATGGTACATGCTGATAGTGCTGCGGCATCTGCACCATGTATTAGTCCAGATCTACGCTGAGGGTGCTGCGGGATTGAAAAATCCCGGAAATCCGCGGAATCGCGGAGATCTTTCATCCATGTATATTAGATATTGGGAAATAGCGGTGCTCGCTGGCAACAGGCTCAGGGGGATCTGCTGAGCCTGTTACCGGCGAGCGGTATTAATATCACGTCGATTTTTGGTTTAATTTGACCAAATTTCGGCGGCGGCGTTAATATCGCTTCGAGTTTGTGGTTAATTTGACCAAATTTGACTTTTTGAGCATGTAATTCTGTTAAATATGAGAGCTTTGAATAGATTTGGGCCTAATATATTGCGCCGATACCGGGAACCAGCAACTCTTGTTGAGGGGCGTAATCGATTAATCGACTCGAGTCACCCAAGCCACATTTTGGCGCATGCCCACATCCTACAGACTCGGGTTGAATAAACGAATATGCTCGGGGTGGCCAAATTGGTGCCTTAATCTAAAACTTAATATTCTTTTTCAATAGCCTATATATGTACAGCAAAATAGGATTTAAAGTATTTTATGATTGTAGAAGCTGACAATCTGGGTTGTTAAAAAAAAGAGCATTAAAACAACACGTAAGGGTTGTACTGGTAGCGGTTATCCTACGGGTACCAGCACAGATATGACGTCATCGCTCCTAGCAAACCCCAGCCAAGAGGTGGGTTACTGCGGTCGGGTTGTTTTGCACACGGCACATGTATTTGTCGACTCTACTCGCGGTGTTCTATTTGAAATTCTGACGGCTCGGGTGACCCGAGTCACCCAGGTCATGTTAATCGATTACGGCCACTGTGTGAGCCTGTTGCCGGCGATCAGCGCTATTTGACAATATCGCCGCCGATTCAGTGACAGCGACGATTTGTTTAGTTTACATTCGTCGATTCGACAATATTAATATCGCCGCCAATGCGGCGCCGCCGTTAATATCGGTTCGATTTTAGGGTTAATTTCATGAAATTTCACTTATTGCGTATGTAATTCTGTTAAATATGATAGCATTGAATAGATTTGGCTCTAGTATATGGACGCAGATGCGGCGGCAGCGATATTGTCAAATAGCGCTTCTCGCTGGTAACAGGCTCAGCAAATCCTTCTGATCCTGTTGCCGGCGAGCACCGCAATTTCAGCCAATCACAGTGCAGCTTTTCCATTGCAAATGGCCACCGCCTATGGGGGGCGGCCATTTTGGAGACAACAAACTGCCTTTGCAGTTCAGACTAGCATGGCCCTGGTCCCCTACTCTCCCTACACATACTTGGTTCATTTAAACATAAAAACTAAACAAGGTTGTGCTTGGAGAGCATTTGTCGGAGTATGCGCAGTGTCCCAGCGAGCTATAGCTGGTCCCTTTAATGCTGCCACAGTGACATGGTTTTCTGTTTAGGGTTTGCTCCCTTAGCCTTCAGTTCTGTCAGGAACTTGTACCACAAGGCGGTGGTCTACAACTCTGCAGGGCAGGGGCGTCAAACTCCCTGAGGTATTGCAATACCTGCATACTCCAATTCGTTGTATAAGTTACAGCGTCATCAAAGCCCAGTTGCTCTCATACTATGTCTATGTGGTGTGGGAGGTTAAAAATCCCTTGGGTCGGTAAAAGTGTAGGTTTGGGCTTTCTATCGACAAACAGTCTAATGGTGTAAACAAGTCTATTCAGACTTATCCATGATAGGCAGTATAAATCTTCAAGAAAAAAAATCTTAACATTGAAACATCTATTTCTTACCCTATTCACTGTTTGAGACCTAATAATAATAATGGTGGTGGTGGCTAATCTTGAATCTAAACTCAGAGGTTTCATATAATTTATAGCAACTTAGTATACAATATTTACGGCAGTTTAGTTTTCCTTCCTTATTCTAGTTGTCACTTCTTCAGCATTGATCAGTTACATACTGGCACTGGTCATCTACCAGAAAACTTCATTTTCGGTATTTAGCAGACGAATTATTGAAAAGGTGGCAGGGGCTCTATAGCTTGGGACTTTCAAGTGATACGTATACTTTTTCGTCAGACTTGTTTTCAGGCTTATTTTGTACTTACAAAAATAAGTACATCATATATTTGAATGAAAAAGATATATGTTAATCTCAGGTGGTACGCAGCTGCGTACCTTCGTGTATGGAAGCTAGGCCCCTGGGTCGGGCTGTGACTGCTATTAAAGGCATGGCGGTTATTGGAGGTAATTGGTCATATGATTGAAATGAAACAAACTACTTACCTCATGCGCTACATACTCTTCTCTTCGGGTTCCAACCATGTCTTCATGCTTTAATTCGTTTTCTTTCATTCGCTCTGAAAAAAAGTTATATTTAATTGTATATTTAACCAAATCCATTCGCCTAAATGGTACTGGATTCCTGACATCGAAATATGATCTGTTCCTGGTGAACGTATTACTGTTCTAAAATGCGGAGCATATTCTGAATACATAAATACAGATAAGCCAGCATCGCGCTACCATTCAGCCAGTCAACAGCTCAGGCCATTTCGACAAAATTGGGAACAACTAGGATCAAGGTGGTATAACGATAAGTTAATTGAATGCATATGCTTCCTCAGTTCCACCAGAATCCACCGGCGAAGCGTCTCGTCTGGCTGGCACTTCTGGCGCCACCGTCGCCGCCAGGGGAGCACCTTCGTCCTCTCCCTCAGGACACTTTACAGCCACCAGCCGCAGAGATATTACATCCGCTTCATTCAGCTCATCAGCCTACTTCTCCTTATTAAACTCACTCTGTTACACTTACTTCTAGGATGTTAGCTCAATCCACCTTCGACCGTCGCCGCGTGTACAATTGGTCATGTTAGCATACCATGTGGCATGTGTAATTTGCGACGGGGCGGAAGGGGGAGGGCCTTCAGCCAACTTTTACGACACTGTCCCGCCACCTATCGATTCTGAACCGAACCACACTGCTTGCTGGCCCCTAACGTCAAACATATACACCAGAAGGCCTTACGCCGTACGACCATGCCTTCTACCCTTTACTCTCGTACTATAATTCCACTACTGATGCCGCCACCTAGCGGGTTCTTTCGTCCGTGCACTACCAAGTGCAAAAGAGTATAGAGGGGGTATAATGACGTCACGAGACAACTTCCGGTGGCCATATTGGGTTACATATGAAAGGCTTGGAAGTGCTTACATTGTGTTTATTTACTGATTTGTTGGTTTATTTGCCACTGTTTTGAGCAGTTTTCCCTCAAAGGCTGGGGGAAAAGGGTTTTTTTGGTGGAGGGGAAGTTTTTGATTAATCATGTAGCCTCATGTCTTTGCTAAAGATCAATATGTTGACACTTTGGATGCTCTGTCAAAGAATAAGACAGGTTCAGGCAGTACCCGCTAGGTGGCGCCACATACTTCGGCAGCCCTGACTACAGGTAGGCCCAGTGGTGGACGTAGTGTTCTTGGTATAAGACAGGGGGTGCCATAGGTGGTATTAAGTGTAATCCAAGATGGCTAACCGCTGAGTGATGACGTCACATGCACTCCCTCTATAACTGTCCCACCACACCTAGTGGCAGATAACCAGCCATTCGCAAAATTTATTTTTTAATAGTATTGCATGTCAAGCCAAATGTTACTCATATTAAATGAATTGTTTAAAATATACAATTGGAAGACAAGGATAGCGGCTGTAACATCATACATGATTACTATGTACGTCAGGGAGGGATATTGTCCACCTTTTTATTTAATATTTATATGGATGACTTGTCGAAAAGGTTAAATCAGTGTAAAACTGGATGTATTAATGGATTATTACTTCTAAATCATCTCATGTATGCCGATGACTTGGAAATATTCTCACCATATAGTAGTGGACTGCAAATGCTACGCTGTGGATGGGGTTTGAACCCACACCACCAAACAACTTCAGATTACAAGTTCAACACTCTAACCACTAGGCCACAGAGACCCCACATAATTAGTAGTCTCACTTCAGGGTATTTGTGTATAGGACATCACATATAAAAGGTTTGTACCAGGGAGGGGGAAACACAGCCCCGACCGGTGGTGTTGGAACCACGAGACTGGCAAGCAGTATGTCCATCTGAGACGACAGGTATCCCCGTGACAATGGAGGATGCACCCGGAGGCGACGACACACCATCCGCGACGTTGGTGGTACACATGCGCAAGACATTGTTGGAGCGTCCAGCCGATGGCGACCACATGAAGAGATTTTGTCGACACGCGATACAGGCAATGCAAGAACCATCAACCGCATCACGCAATCCCTGCCATGGGACCCAGTCAATAGCCCAACGGCCACTGACGGTTGTCCTTTTGCACCCATCCCTAAATTTACCCCGACAACAGTCCATCTCCTGGCCAGTGAGCTGCCCCGCTGCAATTAATTTCCTCATTGTTGATTAAACCATTTAAACGCACGTACCCGTCCCCGTCGACCGCGAACACATCGGCGTGTCACTCTATTGCTAACCCTATTCTGGCGGGAGACAGTCACATACCGCCCGTCAACGTGCGGCCACGCCAACGGACGGACAGACAGTTGACACTACTTCGCCGTCTATCTCCAGATGTAGACATTGGATAACGTTCCACATAGGGTAGCACCCGACGGAACACGACGGCGACAAGACGACAGCGGGAGGGATGGAAAGAGTACAGCCATGGCTCACATCACCACGAACAGCAGCGGGCACAGTTACAGGAGGTGGACCGGGTACGTACGTACGTACGTACGTACGTACATATGTATGTACATATGTATGTACATATGTATGTACATATGTATGTATGCATATGTACGTACATATGTATGTACATACATATGTATGTATGTACATACATACGTATGTCTGTATACATACATACATGCGTAAATACATGTAAATATATGTGTGCGTACGTACGTACGCACACACATATTTACATGTATTTATGCATGTATGTATGTATACATACATACGTATGTATGTCGTATGTCGTACGTACGCACACATATATTTACATGTATTTACGCATGTATGTATGTATACAGACATACGTATGTATGTACATACATACGTATGTACATACATACATATGTACGTACGTATGTACGTACATATGTATGTACATATGCACATATGTATGTACGTATGTATGTACATATGTATGTATGTATGTACATGTGTATGCATGCATGTATGTATGTACATATGTACGTACATACGTATGTATGTATGTACGTACGTATGTACGTACGTACATATGTATGTGCGTACATACGTACGTACGTTTTTTTTGTGTTGTTTTACATCCTAGCAACATCTAAGGTCATATCAGGACAGGTACCGACTTGTGACAGTGCGCGCGCATGGCAACTCTATAGTGCTGCCCCACTGGAATACCATGCCACCAGTACCATGACCTGATATCCCACTCAGTCACATTATCATGACACTGAGCCAACCAGTCCTTGTCCTATCCTAATAATGCCGAGCGCCAGACTAGGAAGCAACAAGTATCAATTTTAAAGTCATTGGTTTGACTCGACCAGGATTCGAGTTAGAGCATCCGTCGTCCCGTGTTGTTAGATCGTGGGGTTGTGAGTTTGAATCCTGGTCGAGTCAAACCAATGACTTTAAAATTGATACTTGTTGCTTCCTAGTCTGGCGCTTGGCATTATTAGGATAGGACAAGGACTGGTTGGCTCAGTGTCAGGACAATGTGACTGAGTGGGATATCAGGTCATGGTGCTGGTGGCCTGGTATTCCAGTGGGGCATGATAAAGTTGCCATTAGTGCGCACTGTCACAAGTCGGTACCTGTCCTGATATGACCTTAGATGGTGCTAGCATGTAAAACAACAACAAACAAAACAAACACATACACACACTTAATATATGCTCTGATTATGGCATAGAAGCTGTTATCAAATACAATGCTATTAAAAATATGGTAATGATCATTCAATCAAAATATGACAAGGATACTGTGTTTCCTGATTTTATGTTAACTGGTGCTCCCCTGTCAATCTCTACTGAAGTCAAGTACTTAGGACACTTTATGACTGATGACTTTAGAGATGACAGGGATATTAATAGACAGTGTCGCAAGTTATATGCTCAGGGAAATATGGTCATCAGGAAATTTCATATGTGTACAGCTGATGTGAAGGTAAATTTATTTAGAACTTTCCGTACTCCCTTGTATACTGCCCAGATTTGGTGGAACTATAGAATGTATAGCATTAGAAAACTGAATGTAGCATATAATGACATTATGAGGTTATTACTCCGGCTACCTAGGTATCACAGTGCTAGTCAGCTGTTTGCCAATATTGATGTGCCAGCCTTCCAGGCTGTTATCAGGAATCTAATATTCAAATTTATTACTAGACTAACAAGTCAGAAAATGTTATAATACAGGGACTTGTAAAAATAGAAGAGAGTGATCTCAGATTTACATCTGCCATATGGAGGCATTGGTACAAACTATTGTATGTAGACCACCATTTTGATATTGGTTAGTATGGTAGTATTCATACTATTACTTATATCCTATTCACATTAATTTTTATCTACCTACTATGGACCAAATTATGTAACTACCATAATCCTGAGTCTGAAATAAAGAATTGAATTGAATACTATGAAAACAGGGAATGTTTCTGTCAGGAAACGTGTGTAATAACTGACGTAAAAGTCGACATATTTCATGTGGAAAATCTACCTGTTATTCTTAGGATGTTTTCTTTGAGTTGTCCGGTCTTACACTGGCTAGAGGTTATTTCAAGATGAAGGTCATCTTGTTGGTGCCTAGAAAATAAACAAAAAACATCGCTTATCATAATTTAGACAAGTTTGCATGCATGATGTCAATTTAGTCTTACACAATCGATGCATAATAAAGAGAAATCTCTCTTAAAGAGAATTGAATATTCTAGGTCTAGGTCTATAACATAAGTCACTCTTTTTATTTGTTCAGATTCAATTCTCCATAAAAAATAGTTTTCTAATACAAGCCGGATTAGTCACAATAGCGGATTACCGTAACTAGTTGGCAGGAAACATGCTTTGTACTTTGGAGCTTACATGAAACTCAGCACTACACATTAATTTGTTGCACGCAACAAATCGGTTAGTGCTAAGTCTTTGCAAATTAGGTAAAAAGTACAGTCAGATTTAATTAGTCCAAATACCTGCACTTACTCTAGCTTTCTGATGAGTTTGCCAGTGGACTCCATTAATCGAACCATCAATGCGTATGACCTGGCCACCTCTTCTATTTTCTCCTTCATCATGTCAGTCTTCCACTCCATGACAGCCAATTGTTCCTTCACAGTCGCTAAGTTACTCTAGTGGGGAAACAAAATGGTTCGCACCATGTATACATTCAACACTGTTCAGGGCATAAAACTTGTACATAAACCATTTACCAGTTCTTATTATATTCCGGGAGGTTGGACAAAACAACATCGGCCCGACGGCGGCTGCCGCCATAGGCCCGACACAATATATTTATTCAAAATTAATAGAAAACCTTATAAATTTAATATAATCTTTTTGGTAAAGATGTTTTCTATATGTGTACCAAGCGATTTGTTTCTAAGTGGTGTGGTTTTAGAGATATTTCACTTTTTCTGTATGGGTTAGGGTTAGGGTTAGTGAAAAGTGAAATATCTCTAAAACCACACAACCTATTAACAAATCGCTTGGTACACATATAGAAAACATCTTTACCAAAAAGATTATATTAAATTCATAAGGTTTTCTATTAATTTTGAATAAATATATTGTGTCGGGCCTACATAGGCCCGACACAATATATGTACAGCGTTTGCCGGAAAAAACCAAGATGGCGGTGCTTCGTCAACATTCCGTACCAGATAATTAAAATCGTATTAACACGAATAATTCCATTAATACGTCGTAATAAATTACAAAACTTTTACAAAATAATCTAAACATACTACTAAACAAACCTGTTAAATAATTCCTTAAAATTCCTGCGATTTCTGGAATTATTTGTAGAAAAAGAACGCTGCTCAACGATCGCACCTCCTCCACTGCATGGCGACTCGAAGTCAAAGTCAACAAACCGTACCGGATAATTCAAATCGTATTAACACAAATAATTCCATTAATACGTCGTAATAAATTACAAAACTTTTACAAAATAATCTACACATATTAATAAACAAACCTGTTAAATAATTCCTTAAAGTTCCTGCGATTTCTGGAGTTATTTATAGAAAAAGAACGCTGCTCAACGATCGCACGTGTTCTGCTGGCGACTCGAGCTGGAAACCAAATTTAAAGAACTTCGCATGCGCGCACCAGCACCGTCAACCTGACGGTGGCCCAAATGTGGAAAATGAATGGAAACCAGCGGCGGCCCGATGATGGCTCGACGGTGGCTCAGATGTGGAAAATGAATGGAAACCAGCGGCGAACCACCACCGTCGGCCCGACGTTGGCTCGACGGTGGCACAAATGTGCAAAAGTTTGAAACCCAGCGGCAGGACACCACCATCAGCTCGACGGTGGCCCACATGTGCAAAAGATTGAAACCCAGCAGTGAACCACCACCATCGGCCTGACGGTGGCCCGACGGTGGCTCAAATGTGGAAAGGGATTGAAAACCAACGTCGGTCCACCACCGTCGGCGGCCCGACGGTGGAATGTAGGTGGCGACAGTGCGACCAATAGCCGACGTCGGCCCGACGGCTGTGTGCTATCTGGGACACTCTCAACTTTTCCCTACGAGAGCTATACATGTGTGTTTATGTGTGCAGGCACGTAAGTGTGCATTAATGTCGACAGAAAGTAGTACAAAGTGAAACATCTGGAAGCTGCATATTGCATGTACACAATTTTAAAAGTTCAAATAAAAATAAAATGGTGTATGAACAACTAAAGTAACAAATGACCAAAATATTTAATCTGGATATATAGTATAGTTATACGAATCTTACCTGGGTACAGATGATGGATAACTGGTGTTTTCCCGAGGTACTAGCCTCGGATAGTCGTTGGTCAGGGAGAAGGAAGCACATCCGGGTCCAGCAATCTTTGACATACTTTAGAGGATAACAAATTATCCTAACTCTATATGGATACTATTGTGTTTTCGTTTTGGTTCTAGCGAAACGTGATAGTCGTGGTAGGGTAGGGTGGGCAGGCCCTGACCCACGACGATCCAAGGCTAGCTCCTCGGGAAAACACTAGCTATCCATCATCTGTACCCAGGTAAGATTCGTATAACTATACTATTTTATCTCAGTACTACGCCTCTGGCTATTTGTAGCCCCGGGAGAATTTTATGTAATCTTATTTTTTATCCTTTTATACTTTAATGTTTTTAACCATACTATGTTGTAAGTGCAAAATTAAAAATGTTGTTTCTTATCTGTCTTTTGTTGGTGAGTAGGCGAGTCCCCAGGCCGCTTGGTTTTTCTAGTCATTTGTTGTAATGTTTTGCAAATGATCCCGCCGTCTTCCACCCAGCATGCGCAAGGATATATAAGCCCTAATGGCTGAAACTACCCATATCTGTTTATCTTCTGGAAAACTATTTACATGTACTGTGGACAGTGGGTCCCCTGTGCGATTCGACTTTAGTAATGTCTCTAAATCGAATGTTGCCTCATCCTTATCTATTTCTAGTCCATCCAGTCAGAGTGCCACAATCATTTGGCCCCTGTGTCCCGTCACTAGCAGTAAAAGATTGTTTGTTTGTTGTTGTTTTATGTCCTAGCAACATCTAAAGTCATATCAAGACGGGTACCGACTTGTGACAGTGCGCACTCATGGCGACTTTATAGTGCTGCCCCACTGGAAGACCAGACCACCAGCACCATGACCTGATATCCCACTCAGTCACATTATCCTGACACTGAGCCAACCAGTCCTTGCCCTATCCTAATAATGCCGAGTGCCAGGCTAGGAAGCGACAAGTGTAAATTTTTAAGTCATTGGTTTGACCCGACCAGGGTTCGACCCCACGACCCCACGATCTACCAACACGGGAGACAGACATTCTAACTCATTCAGCCATCCCGGCTGGTCAGCAGTAAAAGAACTGCTAACTTAAATCAGAGAGCGTGTATACAGATGAGAGGGACAACTCCCATACTACACCATGTAACAGATGCCGACTGTGGCGCTCCAAGTGGTGGTTGTTGAACAGTATATGACACAGCTGTCAAACTCAAGGCATTGTCCAATGGTCGTGTGCAATCTTCCTACAGAAAACGTTAAATATCTCTAAAACTACAACACCTAGAAACAAACTGATTGGAATACACATAGGAAACATGTTTACCAACAAGATTATATTAAAGAGATATGGTTAGGGTTCTGGATTTCTATTAATTTGGAATAAAACTGACGTTTTTCACTACGCGTACGGCAAACTCAAGGCATTGTCAATGGCGGTGAGCAATCTTCCTACAGAAAACGTTAAATATCTCTAAAACTACAACACCTAGAAACAAACTGATTGGAATACACATAGGAAACATGTTTACCAACAAGATTATATTAAATTGATATGGTTAGGGTTCTGGATTTCTATTAATTTGGAATAAAACTGACGTTTTTCACTACGCGTACGGCAAACTCAAGGCATTGTCAATGGTCGTGTGCAATCTTCCTACAGAAAAAGTGAAATATCTCTAAAAATACACCAAATAGAAACAAGCCGCTTAGTACACATATAGAAAACATGTTTACCAAAAGGATTATATTAAATCGATAAGGTTAGGCTTCTGCATTTCTATTAATTTTGAATAAAAACAAATGTTTTGCACTACACGTATGGCAAACTCAAAGCTTGTTCAACACTAACCGCCAGGAACGCCACTGTAGCCTGTGTTACCGATTTTCGCGGGAGTTGTCTCTCTCATCTGTATACACGCTCTCTGCTTAAATCCTAGTTCCTTCATTGATAAATGTCTATTGCTAGGCCATGACTTGAATAACTTAAATACTATCGACATATCCCAAAACCAATTATATTTGGGTTTGGGTGGGTTTCTTTCATACACCGATCTAATGAACCAGTGCACAAACTGATGTTTTCCAATCGTTTGACCATCTATCCTTGGTAGAATAATCGAAAGGGCACATCTTGCTGCATTAATTGCACCAAATCCTAATCCTTCATCTTCTAGGATTCTTAGAAATCTTAATATTTGGGCTATTGTAGGTTTTAACGGTTTGACTCCTTTGAGAAGGCAATGAAGTCCCAATTTCTTTAAATAACTTGTGTATAATTTCACAGTTCCTTTCCTCCATTCGTGTGAAATAAGTCTTTCTTTTGTTATTTTGTCTAAACCATATTGCTCTAAATGTTTTTGTAAAAAAGGAATGCCAAAATGGGTGTTGTCGACACGTCTCCGTGGACTGACTGTTAGTGGTCCTTGATGTTGAAGGTTGTTCCTTTCTCTTGGGAATCTAACCACGTCTTTTGATGCTGATGTTAATGCCGCTAGCCATGGTTGCGTTTCCAATGCTGGTACTATCAGTACTGCGTGGGTGTGATCCATCTTGATCTTCCTGTCCACTCTGCTGATAATGCTGAATGGTGGAAATATGTAATAGAATTTATTATTCCAAATTAATGAGAATGCACCTACTCTCCAGGCTTCTGACTCTGGATGCAAAGAGACATATCTAGGTAATCTTTTCTTATTGAGTGATGCGAATAAATCAATTTCTGGTTTGCCCCATTTGTGACAGATGTCGAAAATATTCTGATTCAGTGACCATTCTAAATGGTCGTGAAAATGTGTGCTTTTCTTGTCAGCCAAAGTATTTTGACTGCCTGGAATATGTGCTCCTGTTAGCCATATCTCGTGTTTCTCTGCCCGGTCCCAAATGAGTTTAGCCATATAATTACATGGTTTGGAATGAGTCCCTCCCATATTATGTATGTAAGCCATAGCTGTTGTGTTATCTGTTAAAACTCTTACATGATTTTTAGGGATGTGAATCAGACTACGGAGTCCTAAATAAATGGCCCTAAGCTCTAATACGTTGATGTGATCGGAGATTTCAACTTCCATCCAACGACCACCTGTTGCATGTTGGTCTCTTATGAGCCCCCCAGCCTTATAATGAAGCATTTGTTGTAACTGTAGTGTTGGGCTCTCCCTTTCTAATGGGGTTGGGTGATTTGTTAATGTGTGAAAGCCACCAAATTATATCATTCTGGCCTTCTGTCAAAATTGTCATGGGCCGCTCAAAGTTTCCTTTTGTACATGCCAATACCAAGTTCTTATCTCTCTAGAGATTTAATATGAGCCTTGCCATAAAGAATAGCTGGTGCGCATACTATCATAATTCCTATCAATACTGCGACTTGTCGTATCTTTTCTTTGTTCAATTTTAAGAATTGATTTGCTGTTGTTGTAAATTTATCAACTTTTTGTTCTGTTAATGAAATGGTCATTTCTGTGGTGTCAATAAAGAACCACAGAAACTTTAACTTGTTTGTTGGTGTTGGTACTGATTTAGTTTCATGTATGTAGAAACCTAATTTTGTAAACGTTTCACATAATTTGTCTACTGCTGTCTGGCATTGTTGTTGTGTTTGTGCAACAATAAATGAATCCTCAATATTTGGAAACATAATATGTCCTTCCGTAACCATCTGGGAAAAATGGGTTTAAGTAACCTTGTGAAAATGCATGGACAGGAAGCCAGTCCATTCGGCATACACGTCAACTGATAAAGTTTGCCGTTCCAACAAAATCTGAGATATTTCCGATCAAGTTTATAGACAGGTACTGTGTAGTATGCATCTTTAAGATCCACACTGGCTATCCAGGTGCCTTGCGTTACTAAGTCTTTTGCTGTGTCTGAGGAAAACATTAAAAAATGTTTGGATTCTACAAATTTGTTAAATAAATAGTCTGACATCTCCGTTTGGTTTGGGTCGCAAAAAAATATTTTAGATGAATTCCCCAGCCATGTGTAGTGCTGGTTCTATAATGCCCTTTTCACAAAATTGAAGGACTTGATTGTCTAATGCTTCACGTTTTGAACCGTGAAAAGGGAAAGGTATACTATTTTGAATAGGTTCTTCTATCAAGGGGACTCTTACCCCTTCAGCTAGGCTAAGGATAGTTAAATTATCTGTAATGCTGTTCCACTCCGGTAGGCAGTTATTGAGGTTAACTGCTTGAAATATGCTTACTGGTGTTTGCGTTGCCATTTCTATTTGTTCCCTGGATGTGAGCTTTCTAAAGAACACCTCAACTCACCCATGCTGAATGGGGAGTTGTAGTGCTCCCTGCGGTCAGAGGAAAAGTCCAAGAGCTTACACTCTTGGCGTTCCTTGACGGCCAGAAAGCCCGGGAGGCAGCTTGCCAAAGACAAATTTCCAGCAAAGGCGCGAGCCAATTCTTCACTTATTTCATTGAGTGATGTGAGAATGGTGCCATTGTCCTTCAAGTGCTTCAAGTGCTGGACTACAGAAGAATCATCTCCCCTTCACTTGATTTTTCTGATCATCCAGACTTTGCCCAACGGCGTGCCCATATTAATGCCAGAAACGAACTGTCTCCAGCACTGCCTGCGTGCTTCTTTGATTGTTCTGCAGAATTCTAAAGAGCGCCAGATTCTCAGCAGTCGGTCTCCTGTAAAATCTACGCTGAGCTTTCTTTCGTTCGTTAATAGCCCCCCGACAGCTGTCATCCAACCATGGAGGCGTCAGACGCTTGGGAGTTGCAGAAGTCTTCGAAACAGTTTTCTCTGCGATCCACCTCAGCATCTCGGTGAAGGAATCAATGTCACTGATTTCTGGAGTGAACTCCTCGCGGCATAGGGTCCGGAAGGAGGGCCAGTCGGCTGCCCCTTCGCAATTAAGAATAATTAGGAAGTAGTCGCTCCCGCAGAGGTCGTTCCAGACCCTCCATGAAAAGCCCAGCACCAGCTCTGGTTCAACAACTCTGAGGTCGATAGCAGAGTATGTTCTGTAGGCGGGATGCAGATATGTGCACGAACCATCATTCAATACGCACAGTGCATGACCGTCCACAAGGTCCTCAATCCTCTTGCCCTTTGGGTTCCTAGTGGTCCCTCCCCACAGTGGGTTGTGGCCGTTAAAGTCACCCATAAGTAAATATGGGGACGGTAACTGGCTCACAAGAGCATCCAATTCTTCTAAGGTGAGAATGGAGCTCAGAGGAACATAGATGGAACAGAGAGTTATAGTCTTATGTAGCGTCAGACGAACAGCTACAGCCTGTAGTGTTGTGTCTAACGCCACTGGCGTACATACAATATCACGTCTAACCAGGATGGAGGAGCCGCCATTGGCTTGGTCTCCATCTGGTGCGGACTTCTCAAAATTGATGTAGCCTTTAAGACTACAACTCTCAGAAGCTCTCAAGTGAGTTTCTTGTAAGCAAATGGCAAGAGGGTTGAGGTTGCAGCACAGAAGAGATAACTCTTCAATGCTGCCCTTGAAACCTCTACAATTCCACTGAATTAGAAAACCACCTGTCACTGTCATTTTGGGGCAGTGACAGGTGTTCTCCCCCTCCCCTTAGGTTTGGGGGAGAGACTGTCGAGGCCTCAGTCCTCTCTGCTTCTTCCAGCGCCTGATTTTTGGTTTGAGATAAGGACAGAGACCCTTTCGGGCCTCTGTCCTTGGGTTTTGGAGGAGGGCGCTTCAGTGGTGGTTGGTCCATGGACGGTCCTCATCCAAAAGATCAAAGATCAAAGGCATGTGGGGACTAGCTGCCGTTCGATCTTTTTGAGCCGTCCCGAGGAACGGTCCTTTTCTACCTTTTTCTTTTCAGTTTTAATTGATTGATTGATTGATTAGCGGGAGCGACCCCTGTGGAAGCCGGCACCCCTAGTGCTCAACTCAATCGACACACCGCTGCCGATAGGCGTTTGCGTTATAGTCGATTGAGTTTGTTTCTTGGTGTGTGTGTTTGTTTGTTTGTTTGTTTCTTGGGTGGTGGCAGTGGGTTTCCCCCTAGCCAACCACGTCAAGTCCGTCTGACACGCGACGGCCCTTTTGGGGCCTGCAACCGCCACAGCATACAATTTTCCAGCTGTGACTGGGTTGGTAGCCTCCACCAATTTCCTCGCTTCAGGGAAGGACAAATTATTTCTTAAACCCTTTTTTCCAGTTTCCACCTTGGGCACTCCCGAGAGTACGCAAAGTGGGGCCCTTTACAGTTGATGCAAGATGTGGTCAGATTGCATTACTTGCTGTCATGGTCAACCTGACCACAACGAGCACATGTCAGCTTGTTCCGGCATGAGTTTTGCCCATGCCCGAATCGCTGACACTTGAAACAACGCAAAGGGTTTGGAACATAAGGGTCAACTGTAATATTAAGGTATCCAGCCTTAACTGACTGTGGAGGGGTGAGGATGAAAGTATTCATCGGAATCAAGTCATTGTTCCATCGAATACTTATCCTCCTCACTGCCGTAACGCCCTGTGATGATAAGTTTTCACAAATCTCATCATCACTCACTCCCTCCAAGTCTCGCGACCAGATCACCCCCCTGGAGGAGTTTAGGGTGGCGTGCTCAGTCATGGTAATGGGTATGTTACAGAAGGTCTTGGACTTGAGGAGACACTTAGAGTGACTCTCCGCTAAGACCTACACCAACAAACATCATCTCCTCAATTTTTTCACTGATTTTGGCTCACCTGTCAAGCCGATGAATATATATTATATAATTAGTGATGCAAATAGGGTCATTCTTCATAATTCTACTCCTAGGGCTTGGCGTGACCAGCCGATTGAGTGGACCAGGCCAGTCCAACCCCTCATCTAGGTGAAGTCGGGGCCAAAGTGCAGTGTTGGTCCACAAGGAGCCTTGCCCCCTTGCAGTCCTCATGCACCAGGATCCCTTCCTCCACCGACACGAGCTGCGACCCACGACAAACGAGTCACCCCATTTGTCGCCTTTTACGATCTGCAAGAGGGTGCAAGGGAACTATTCTACCCCGGTTCCCCACGGGGGCGGAGACTGTGAGTAAAAACAAAAACCAATGACTAGGCATTGTTTAGGGCTGAATATCACAATGATAATTAGAGTATAATTATACTAGGTGTGTATTATGGTGTAAAAACTATTTTTAACGCAGGCGTGTGGCTAATAGACAGTCGCAGGATGACAGTATGGGAAACCAACCGATCCAAACGAGGGGTAGGGACCAGTGTCGCGGTACCCTCCCACACTCTAAGTACCTATAAACTCCTCCCACCTGCAGCTTTCTTTGCTAACAAATTGAAGAAAATACTATAGGACTCGGAGGTACGCCTTAACGAGAATAACAATTGGGGAAACCCAGCAATAAATCCTAGCGATGTAACTGGCTCCTGCCAAACATCTCTCTGTTCGGCAATGGGCGGCTTCATTAATAACCGAACAATGGATGCATTGTTCTAACGATCATATCCAATACAATCAAGACTAAGCTGTAAACAGTAATAACTTATCGAAAAGTTTCAAAAAACTTTGTAGGTGAATGCTAACATGAACTGAAGCAACGTATCAAGTATCAACGTATCAAGGTTTTGTAGTTAATGTAGAAAAACTGCCGGAGCTGCTCACAAACGTCCTCCTGTGAGCTGATTATGCTAATTGCAGGACCTGGATGTGCTTCCTTCTGCATGGGCTACGAGTAGCCAGAGGCGTATTACCGTGGTAAAATATATACATATAGACAGCAATAATTAACCTCTCCACAGCATCCAATCTTTTGCATAGTGCTTGTGGACAAAACTGTTAATGAAAACAAATTTGTGAAGCCTGGAAACATATTTACCTCGCTGAGTTTGCGAACTGGCAGGAGATCACCTTTACTCGCAGAAAATTCATCTTCAAGCTGTTGGCGCTTCCACATAACATCTTCTATTTCCAATTCCATTGAACTTGAAACCTGTATTCAGTAAAAATAACACAATCTAAGCTGCAACCATTATAAACATATATTAGCACAAGTGCAATACTATTTCTTTTTAAATATTTAGAATTAAATAATAAATGTGAATATGTGGCTTTCAGTTCCCTTGATGTGCCATAAGCGATCTTATTTCAAGCCATTACTAAGCTTGGTTAATCCCAGTCGGCCGATCATTTGAGTGTTGACGTCAAATGTCCTTTTACATAGATTGTATATTTCTTGCCTCGCTCATTTGACATCTTGTAAAATTTCTTGAAACTCAAGGATGAAAATAAGATGGATATTTAAAGAATAGGGATGAGAGAGAGTTAAAGCCAACATATATGTGTGGGGAGAGGGTTAATTTGACAGGGGTAATATTAATCTAAAGGGTGTCACCTAATTCCACAGCTCTTGCTGTGCGTGCAGGTGGGAGGGGGCAGAGTTAGTCACTAGAGTTAGCACCTCTATGTGGAGTTATAAAACATAGTGGCCCATGTAGATACTATTGAGAGGCTTAGGCAAAGACCCTATAATACTAAGACGGCTCACTCAGCCTGTACTGTGTAATCAAAATGATCAAACCCACCAGTTGGTGCGCCAGCTGTTCTCTTGGTTAAACAGGTGCTATATTTTATGTATAGATCTATATATGAATGTGAAAGATGTGTGATGATGGCGATGGTGATGATGATGCTGATGATGATGGGTATTAGTTCATAGCAATTTCATATTGATTTGCATTCATACTTACCTATCTCATGTATAATATGTATGTGTTTACATGTGAAACACCAACCAGCTGATCAAACCCACCACAAGGTGGCACTGCGAAATTTACATTTCCATATTATGATATTAAACACTTCTACTTATAATTCTGGATAATTTCTACAACCCTTTTGGTCAGACTTCAACTTCATCTCCGTGTCACTCCTGTGTGAGGTAGGATGCACTGACTTGTCTTGCTAGGGTTACTATTGTCATTACTATGAGTAAGAAGTACTGACGATCATGATGAGTTAGGTTTCATACTAGATTTCCTAATGGTGACCATGCCTTAGATTTCCTACCTTCTAGAAATGCATAGGGTAAGAGGTGTAATATTTTAAATTGAGGTTTTATCTTTCTTTGAAGCCTATCCACAGAAGCGTATTACGGTTCAAACAAATGGTGAAACAGGTAGACACCCCATGATTTCAGAATCTGGCTCATTCTAAGCCTATTACTTTATTAGATTCTCAAGTGATACAATGGACACGATGCTAAATTCATTTTCAAATGTAAAGCCCACGTCACACCTACCCAGACAAGCCCCAGATTTTTAGCCGCCCCCAGACCACTCCCCCGAACTGTCCCGGAAATCTCTATTTTGGTCGTTTTTGGGCTCGCTGTCACATCTACCCGGATGAGTCACGGTCTAGCCACGGACCAGAGGCCAGATCGCCCCAGACTGAGCCGGACCACCCCTGGACTATCCGGTGTATCCCCGGATTATCCCCGGACTGGGCTGGAGACCCACGGACAATCTCCGATGCACCCCCGGACTACTCCCGGATAGCCCAGAGGATAAAAGACGGCACCGCGCTGGAGGGCTCATTTCCAAATCGGGCAGTGCTGAGAACACATCACATCATAACCAAACCAACTGGGAAGAGAGTAGCATCGAAGAGGGTTGCGCAGAAGGAGCCCACCCCGCACAAGGTGGCCACCAAAAGATGGAGAAGACCACCACAATCACCCTCAACTTCGGGGTTGTCATCAGATGAGGAATCTGCCTGGGAAGTGTCGCAACATCCCCGTGCTGTGACGCTGCCTCCACCAGTCCAGTTGTCACAGGGGAAGACGGCAGTGAAGCGCAAGAAGCTGGATGCTCTATCTCCGAAAAGTGAGCAGCACATGGAGATGTGGGAGTGGTTATGCTTAAATGACTATATTTATGTCAAAGGACGAACCAACTACAAGAACACCGCCTTAAAGAGGTGTGGCTGGGAGGAGAAAGTGAAGGAGATGGGGTTGGACGACTCTAAATCGCTCATCACCTGGTACGAGTCTATACGGACCAAGGTGGGAAAACTGAGCGATGTCAAGTCCGTTGGCGCAGCGAGGGAGTTGTCCGATCGGGAGAATTACATCAAGGAGCATTTCGGCTTCCTGAGGAGTCACATCGTGCATCAGCGGTCCAGATCAGGTGTTACTCTGCAGTCCCCGTTGCAACCCTTGCTGCTGGCTTCGACAGTAACAACCACAGCAAAAGCTACAGCCACAGCAACAGCTTCAACTTCCGGTGCAGCCCCTCTCACCCTACTACCTACTTGTGGTGATGACGATGATGACAATTTGACGCCAGCTGACCAGCACCACCACCGGCAACTCAACCAGCAACTCAACCCCCAACTCCTTGGCCGGCAATCAAGAGGAAGACGAAACCCACGTACACCAAATACAGACATTGAACAATTGCTGTCAAACCTGCGGGACCAGCAGAAGGTCTGTTTGTTGTTTTATGTCCTAGCAAAATCTAAGCTCATATCAGGACAGGTACCGACTTGTGACACTCATGCCGACTTTATAGTGCTGCCCCACTGGAATACCAGGCCACCATGACCTGATATCCGACTCAGTCACAGTATCCTGACACTGAGCCAACCAGTCCTTGTCCTATCCTAATAATGCCATGCGCTGAGGCTGGAATAATGCAGTGCCAGATAAGCAGGCCGCTTATCCGGCCCTGCATTATTCCAGCCTCCTCCTGCTATTCCATCCCTCCTGCTGGAATAATGCAGGGCCGGATAAGCGGCATGGTACACCTGTCGAAAGTGTCATCACCGATACTGTGAGGATCGTGGCTGGGGTCGATTGCAGAAGATATCGACCCCTCACTTTTGGGACAGTTCTACACATCGCCTTGGCGATGCAGTTACGGACGGAAACCTACAACTGGCACGGCAGAAGGAACAAACACAAGGGCTACAAATTCCAAGCACCACCTCCACAGCCTCAACTACCAGCCCCCTTCCCTGCTTTACCTGTGCCACCGATGGGATTACAACCATCGGGACAGAGCCAGGGAGGCTTGGAAACCGTGTGGCCAACTCCCCGACCCGGCCCTTCCAGAACTGGATGATGGCACAGCTCCGAAGTACAGGACACCATTGACTGGAACACCATGGGTCCCACAGGCCCATCCAGCACACCAGTGAGCAGTGTCGGAAACTTAACGGGACTCTCGGATCTCAGCTTAATGACGTTAATGGTTGGGATGGGACACGATCCTGAGGTGCAGGCTCTGTCATTGTGAACTGAACTTCTGTACACAACTGGACGACGGCACAGCTCCGAAGTACGGGACGCCATTAACTGGAACACCACGGGTCCCACACACCCATCCAGCATGCCAGCGAGCAGTGTCGGAAACTTAATGGGACTCTCGGATCTCAGCTTTACAACGTTAATGGTTGGGATGGGACACGATCCTGATATGCAGACTCTGTCATTGTGAACTGAACTTCTGTACATTGTGTTTATTGAGTTATGATGTAAAACGTGAGTGATTGTGAACAGAGTTGTGATTGTGTAAATATCATAGAGTTTATTATTATCACTTGTTGACAATAAAAATGTGAAAAATATGAAACCAAAAATAAATTGTATTTGTTACAATATATATTTATGACTTAGTTCATTTGGTTGATAGTCATTTGTAATAAAGGTAATAATTGTCTGAAATTAAATAATAAATAATTACCAAATGTCCCCCCCCTTTCCAAAAACAACACCCGCCCTCTTGATAAATAGGACATGTAATACAAGGACTAAAGAGTAAAGCTCTTCTAGCAACAATAAACAACAAGAAATAACAAACAAATTAAATTAATTTAAGATATCTTTATTATTAGCTAGGCTTCTTTTCATATCACATTTGCAATAATAATACATATTTCATCCAGAGGCACACACATGTAATTGCACAATTCAATGTTAAGTACAATTCTCAGGTCAAAATTTCATATCATGTGGGTCAGCCACATTAACAGTTCACACTTTGTAATAGTTCATATCATTGCATCTTGCCATGGCACAGATCCAGCCTCAAACACGTAATAGGCACTAAGATATTGCCTCTGGTATTTCGCAGCCATAGTCATTCTGTTCCCACATGTGCCATAGATGTCGGCGAGAGGATTGTTCAGTCTCCAGGCTCCAGGAACGATGTTGTGATTGGGTGTCTCCCATGTCCATCTCTGCATTGTGACGAGCTGCATACCGCATCTGCGTCATATTATGTGGGCAGATACATGCCAACACTATCGACACAACTGTTGCTGGCATCTGTCTCATGGTTGTTAGGAGGCACTGGTAGCGGTGAGCTAGAATACTGAATGCATTTTCGACGATTCGGCGGGCCCTGGACAGTCGGTAGGTGAAGATTCTTTCCAGAATTGTTAGGTGACGCTTGGAGAACGGTTTCATCAACCACGTTCTCAGGGCAAACGAATCATCCGCAACTATGAAGTAAGGCATATCCCGCTCATCATGCGGTAGTGGTTCTGCAGCTGGAATATCAAGTCGCTCCTCTTCTATGTACTGCTTCAGTTCTGAACGGTTGAAGACTTGAGCGTCTCCTGCAGAGCCATTGCTCCCAAAGTCGACCCAGAAGAATTTGTAGTCACCATCCACTAGAACCATCAATGTGATAGAGTGGAATCCCTTCTAGTTGTAGTACTCAGATCCTCCATGGGCTTGGCATTGGATCGGGATGTTTCCCATCAAGGGCTCCTAGGCAATGCTGAAACTGCCATCTTGTTGAGAACCGCTCAGCAATACCTCTCCATTGCGGTTCTGTAGTTGGAGCCTGGATGACCTCTTCGACATACACTGCAATTATAGCTTCACATACATCACGAACGGCGAGCGAGATGGCGTTGTGAGGAACTCGGAAACCGAACATGAGTGAATGATAGCTGTCACCAGAAGCTAGGTATCGCAGTGTGAATGACAGTTTCAATCCAGGTGTTAACGCCTTTCTGTAGAAAGTGTCCTGCTTCGTGATTCTGGGAAGGATGCAATGGAGAACCTCCTCAAACATAGTCAGATCCATGCGGAGAAAGTTTATGTAGGCACGAACATCTTCGATACGTAACTCTTGCATTAAACTTGTGAACTGGCCAAATTGAATTCTTCTCTCCAACCATGGACGCACCCAGACACTTCTTCTCTGTCTTCCCTTAAGTCTTCTGTGGATCTGCAGAACTTGGAGCATAATCATGTTGTTAACACTCTGTCGTTGATGTAGCTGTAATTGCCAGTTCAGCAGCTGGAGTTGCTGCCTCTGCTCCCGCATGCATGCATCCATGATGTGAACCCTCTGAGAGTCAAGCTGCAAGTGATGAATGAAGTGGACTTGCCCCATCTATATATAATCAAAAACGGGGCTCATCATGGACTGATCCATGATAAACCAGGCTATCGTGGTCATCCATTTTGTCTGGGTCTTATCCGGGAAGTCCGGGAGTGGTATGTGGCTGTCGGGGGCTAGTCTGGGTTAAACCGTGGCTAAAACGTAGCTCATCCAGTTTAAAAAACACCTGGAATGCCCCGGACGGGGCACGGACAACCCCAGACAACTCACGGATAAGTCATGGATTACACCCGAATTATGCCGGGTCGAGCCCGGATTGCAATATTCCCCGGATTGCCCCGGATGTTTTAAACATTTAAAAACATCCGGGGCTGACCCCAGATAAGGCCAGACCAGCCATGGATCACCAAGGACCAGCCATGGATGAGGCACGCACCACGCCGGATCATGGTTCTGGGCTTGTCCGGCCCCTGATCCGAGTAGGTGTGACCTAGGTGTAAGGGACAACCTCCATCCACACTACATAGCTCTTTCCTGACCATTTATATCCTTTATATTTCAATATGATACCAAGTCCTTGATTTTAAACGGTGGCTGGCTTAAATTAAGTCTTTAAAAAATAATTGTTTTCCCTTTTAAGCCTATTAAATTGAAAAGAAATGTACTCAAACGTTGTGATTATTTCAAAGCTTCTCAATTAAGTAAGGAAAACATGTGAAATTCCTACCTAAAAGAATATATCAATTTTTCGGAAATATTCAACGTAGGAGTGATTTTTACCTTCAACTGCTCTTCGTACTCGCTTTGCAGAAGATCTACTCTCGATTTAACACGTGACACTTCTGATTCCGCCATTGCGACCTTCTTCGCCAACTTAAATTAGGAGAAATTTTATGATTAGCACCCCATCAAACCTTTTCAATTAAAATAGAATACGAACTACATCAAGGTGTCTTCTTTGATAACATTACTCAAAATTGGCATACAGTTGTGAAAGTATAAGTAAAGTAACATATAATGTTAAATGCAATGCCGCATTGATTGGAAGCTGCACAGTATAGGCAAATCAACAAATATTGAACATAACTTATACGTTAATCTGAACAGAAGTATCACACAAACTTGTTTTTACATCACTGCGCTATTTAAATAGATGATGCAAATCGGAGTATATGCTAATGAACACGTGCAAAGACACCTTAAACTTATCACGGTTATTCAAACTTTAATTTAATGAAGTGTTTCTGTTGTATGATAATGGTAAAAAGGGTTCCTTAGGCCCAATCCTGAAACCAAAACAGGTGAATGTCTCAACCATCATCCCATTTGTGTCGCCCCGTTAAACCAGCTTACCACACCGCCCAACTGTGCACGTCCGAAAGAGAGTATGTAGTATTTAATCAAATTTATGTATTCAAGACTGAAGCACATGGGAGTATTGATCGCTGAACCATGGTTTTATGGGAGGGCCACCTAACAACTTGAGCGGGTCAAAAGGTCCTTACTGTTATTTAATCGTATTGTATCGATCACAATATTACACTTAAAAATAGATATCGTGTCACCAATACGATATACATGTGCACTGTGTTTATAATTGGTAAAGATGCTGTCACCTACCTACACTCTAGCACTGACTATCAAGCCTATTACAACATCAAAGTTACACCCACCGCACACTACCTGCATGTATGAGTCGATATGTTTGTGTTTTAGGTCATGGCAATATCTAAGGTCATATCAGGACGGGCACCGACTTGTGACAGTGCACTCATGGCGACTTTATAGTGCTGCCCCACTGGGAGACCAGGCCACCAGCATCATGACCGAATTTCCCGCTCAGTGACATTATCTTGATACTGAGCTAACTCGTCCTTTCCCTATCCTAGTAATGTCGAGTGCGATGATTCGGCCAGCGCGTCCGGTAGGAGTAGATATAAAACAGTACAAACAGCAAATCCCAAACACGAATACCGGATTTCTTGATTTGGAGGCAAATAAATAAATAAACAAACTAGTGACGTTCGTGGGGAGAAGGGGGACGGTAAAGGGAAAGGTGGGCCCATAATATGTTTAAACCGCACATAAAACCAATGTAGCATTCATATGTGTCCACACACTAAGAGGGTGCATCCTAATTATGTGTTACATTGCCTTGTTATTGAATTCTTCTGTGCATAAATCCTCATATGTATCCACGATCAATTGGAGATAATTGTGTTAGCTTCGTGGGAGTTTAAGGGAAGTGTTACTTTAAATGAAGGAAATATGTATTTACTTGACGTCTTGGGCGACGAATTACTTACTGTACCCCTTGGATTTGTGCATGTCCCTTATACTGAATGTACACTGATATACTGACTCGAGAACTGACTGGTCTACTGACGGGTATATCGACTAGAGGATCATCTCTGCGAAGGATGCCAATCAAATACCAAACTTAAATATGTATGTGTTGTTCAATAACGTTCACACCAGTGCAATTTGTGCATATGTAACCTCAGTTAGTGCATTCTTAGATAAGAAAACGAACAGAAATATAATAGAGTGCCGGGACCGATTCACATCACTATGTAAAGAAAGAAGAGAAAAAATACTACAATCAAAACATTAACTTCGATGATTGGGGTAACACAAAATACCTTTCCAGATGACACCTACAATTGTGAACAAACCCAAGTAAACAAAAACAGGGAAATATGAAGTCATCAGATATATACATTATTCATATTAAAAATAACACTACGACATTCAGACTTTAAGAATAGAATTGTATACCTAAATAAACATCGAATTTGTAATTTACATTATTTAACATCACTAACATAAAAGGCAGATACAAGAATATACGCATTATTAGCTGCAAGTAATTATCTGCACTACCGTACAGGCAGGATGAATGTGGGTTAAGATTAGAAGTATATGATTGCTAAGTATGTGCGCTGCTGTGTTCAGCAATACGATATGTCCTCTATTAGAACTATCAACTCAATATCATTACACACAGATATTGCCTGCATGTTTAGCATTGCTGTTTAGTTAAGGTAATCACGCACCACACATCACACAATAACAAAGTTTCAGCATCCGCCCAGGTTAAAGTAACACATCCAGCAACATGTGTTAAGGCAGTGAAGTATGACTTACTGTACTATGTTACTATTCGTTTCAGCAGATTTATACGGCTCGATATTTAATACGATTTTCACAAGTTACTATCCATGAATACTCCGGTATAATTTGATTCTGCAGATTAATTATGAGTGATGGAGTTATAGGAACCTAGACGTGACGAATGAATTAATATGATGGATATTTTAGTTTCACAAGAGACACATTGTTATCCATTTGAATATGTTATAGAAACTCCCGCGCATAACTCTTGAATGCGAAATATCAGCTGAGTTCGAACCTGCGTTCCCTTCCCTTAAGGGTCGGTGCTCTACCAATTTAGCGACCCGAACACTGCTTAACACATATATTATTGTGCGTCAAGTAGTGCTCAGTCCTCTGTCCGAATTGGCGCATAATTTCGGGTTGTGGTTGATCCGGCGAGGGAAGCCTGAGGACCCGTGACGTCACCAAGCGGATCCGACGAACACTAGCCCTGCGCACCCTCCCCCCCCCCCCCCCCCCCCCCTACCTATGACCTGCATTCGGAGCTCTGAACTGGTCAGGATCACACTTAACCACGCCCGCACACCCTCTATAGTAAAGCTGCATAGTCCGATGAAGCATCACATTTTTTTAAACAAAAACATTCACCTGGATTTTATTCTACATATCTAACTTAGATAGTGGTGCACTTATTAAACATTTGTTGTCACATAGAAGGGCATACTGAGTCAATTTAACATAACCTATGGTGAGAGTTTTGGCATTCTTGCCAAAATCAATTTATGATGTTTACACTTCAAATATCTCAAAAGTTAGCCATTCAAAATGAAAGTTACTTCAAACTAAAGTAAGGTTGGTTATAACAACCAATTAAATATATTTATCTCAGAAAAATGGCAGAAATTCAAAACCATTGGACTATGCAACTTTAAAGTCATTCCATGGGGGTCGGCTCACGGGCCTACCTCGTCGAGCTCGCAGGTTCTCTCACTCCCGGCTCCCCTCGATATCGAGCAAATAGACTGAAGAAATTGTAACTGCTTAATTAAACTCAGATAAACCTCTCTTAAGTATTCCCCTTACACCACGCTAAATACGGTTGTGAAAGCAGTGTTTGTGGTAGGCCTATATATCATTCCACTCCAGATGACAGACAGACACAGACACCGACAAACACTATTTTCATTAGTAATACAGAGAAGGGAATTAAAGAGAAAACAGTATAACCCCGTTAAACCAAACTTCAAGGGACCCTAGAAATTTGTTTGGATTAACCGATCATTGGTTTAACTGAGCTTTGACTTTGATTTGGCTTTGTCAAAAACGGGGTGCATTATGAATGTACAATGAATGTGGACACTATGATTATTGTTTATGTATATACAGTTTAACCCCATTAAACCAACCTCGGTTAAATCAAACGATCGATTAATCCAAACTTTTTTCGTCGACCTAGCAAAGTACTACCATTTATCATATAAAAAAAGTCTCAGATGACCTTAAAACAACATGAAAGTTTGGTTTAACTGTACCGGAAGTTGCCTGGGGCTGACAATTTTGTTTGGATTAACTGATACTTTGGATTAACCGACTTTGGTTTAACCAACCTTTTTATATGATAAATGGTAGTATTTTGCCGGGCCGCCGAAAAAAGTTAGGATTAACCGATCGTTTGGTTTAACGGGGTTGTACTGTATTAAGAAACCATAGAAAGACATAGTTTATTGTGTCTTCCTTTAAATGTGTGTGTGGGGGGGGGGGGGGGGGGGAAGTAGGTGGCGGTTCTAATGCGGCGGTAAACCTACAGATGGCGCTTTGAATTGGTTAAAATGTGCGACTTTTCATATGATTTACGGTGCCAGGTTCTACACACATACAAACCTGCATCACACATCAGGATCATTGTTCACCTGCTGTTTAGGATAAGACATTAAGACAGACACATGGTAAGACAACTTAGAACTAATAACCCCAACGCATACACATATAAACTTACATGAACCTAAGGAAAAAAGACATCACAAGAGTGGTAAATAAGAAATTATATCAGGTTTAAAAGATAGCATATTTTGTCCATGAGTCAATTAATGTATTTCAACATGTCAATATTTCGACCAAAGAAAATAAAGTGATACATTAAATTCTATCGAAAATCATCAGCATTAGAGTGAATTTACAATGAAGGGTTTTAAAGAATTCAGCGTAACAATCTTTAGTGTATTTCCTAATTATGGGGATAGCAATTTGCAATATTTACTCACCATGAACCTCCTTGTCCATGTCCCCCAATCCAGCTGGGATTGAGATAAATGGTGGAAGGAGAAGGCCACTCCCGCCCCCACTCCCACTCATAGAAGATCAGAGTAACTTTGTGGCGCCCTCTATTATTTCAATTGATTTCTTTTACAATAGCAGACTCCTTCTCCATCTGTTGTCATTTGTTCACAAAAACACCTGTCTCCCAAAGTAACACCCAGGTCCTCCATAAAAAGACAATTACATGGTGTCTGTGTGTGTGTGTGGGGGGGGGGGGAGCCTCCCTCTCCACAAAGGAGTGGAAAGATACAAAGCCTAACATGACCGTCCAAAGGTGTAATCTCACCAACAGAAGGGCGATGTTAGAGACGTCAAGCGGCAGTTTCAGTGTATACACCTCCACTTTAGTCAACCTCTTCATACCGAACTATGTACATAACCAAGCCCGTGCTGATGCACTACATCCTTGTTGACTCACTTGCAATCACTCCATTCAGTTCACATCAGAGATCAATACAGATGGACACCAATTCCTATATACCCATGTGTGTAAGAGGGGTACCTCAATTTGGATCGTCTTCCCATGAAGCCATCCTCTGTGGGCAGCTTTTGAGGGAATCAGGGATCTACAGCAAAGAGGACTTCCAGCAGCATGAGCTGGAAGGGACGGCTTACAGCAGTTTAAAACGGCGCCCAGAGAAAGAGGCGGAGACTTCAGCCATTACGGAGAGACATGAATGACAGCCGTAACCTTACAAGCCCACATTCAACAATACGGGAAGAACATTGCAACACAATTGGCACTTTAACTTATCGTCAACACACACAAGCCTTACACAACGGCAGACTTGTAGCACATTCAAGCTCCAGTCACAGCTCAACCAACCACGACGGATGTGATGCTACTTATATCAGCCTAGGAAGGGTTCGGTGCATTGCGACAGGCATTACTGTAGAAAAGGGCATACTCGGCACAATTCCAGCACATAGGGAAGTGAGTACTGACATAGTTCTCGTAACATATACTATCAATGTTATGCCTACTTTGTCCTGCTTCTTCTTGGCCTTTGCCTGCGACTTTTCAAACTGTTCCCGCTCGGCAGTTATGCGGGCCAGGGCGGCTGTCCGCAGGTGTATTTCCTCATTAATTTGCTTCCAGAGCACATCGCACTTGGACTGAAAATCAGACAAATTGGACGTGGTTAATCATTCGGAGAGGAGAAATCACCTAAGTTTCTAACTCACTTGTAACGAGTCATGTAACTAGTTTCACCGCGAGACAGTAGATATTTCAGTTTAGTCAATCCGCCTAGCCATAATAGGCAATTGTAGCGGGCATATGCTACATACATGGTAGACACATGCTGGAGACGTCTGTTCATATTATACTAACCCCAAGCCATAGTTGTGTGTCTAATAGCCGAATGTTTCATGATTATAATAAGCGAAGACTGTGCCTACAATATGGTACCTTAAGGGATTCTTCCTCAATGGAAAATAATTTTTCCTTCTTATCCAGTTTCGCATGAAGGTCATCATTGATAGCGGTAACATTCTCAAGCTCTTCCTCCAAGAGCACTAACTGTTCCGAGGTAGTCTTCTCTTCCCGCAACATCCGAACATAGTTCTTCTCGTCTGAGATCCGTTTCTTATCACTGCAATTAAATGGAAAACGTGCTTTTGTGTGTGTAGCGCAAGAGCAGGATGTCCTGGTCACTTATGAACAGCTATATAGCAATATCCCAAAACCCAGGTCCCAAGGTACACAACGTACGCGACAGAAGTTAATTAATTCTAGTCTACATCAACTGTAATTTCATTAAATATTCTGTTGCTCAACTATGTACTAACTCCTATATTATCTTAATTTTTAATTATCTTTTAATTGTATGATCCTTAATAAGGGGATCGCTTAAATTACAGGGATGAAAGTAGTCTTTGGGAAAGAAAATCTGAAATCTTTGGTGAGATTATGTGTAAAATAATGTTTCTCCAATAATAATGTCGTTATCCTAGTAATTATTGCCTTACATTCTTCAGTATCATGCAAATTCTGCAATACAAGTGACCATGAAGAAGAAAAGAAGGGAAATCAACAGCGATGTGGGGGATAATACATTCACAAGAACAGTGACATGCTCTTCAAACATAGTCTGTACTGACTTATCAGTGGAATAGAGCTAGGAGTACTGGATGAAACTTGACTTTCCGCATTTTCGACCGTGCTAAGCCATGGGGACAAGGTCCACGTTTTGGCGGAAATTCACCTCCCTTTGGGAAAGCCAACACTAGCCGACCACTGACCCAACACCAGCCGTCACCCTGATAATCGCCCGGCCACCTACCATACACAGGCCATTAAAAGTCTGATGCACAGTTATTACTTAAATGCTCCAAGTGTATCTAGAATTTTGTGTTCATATCAGGTAGTAGATGGAGAAAACACTAGATCAGATTGCTCGTTTATTCTGGCTTTATGTGATATGAGATATTTTAGAAACGACACAAATCTCAGATTGACCAAAAATCGCGGAAATCCGCGAAATCGCCATCCTTTATCCCGGAAATTATTTGGGCTAAAAATGTCTTAGCCAAATTATTACAGGTTAAATTTGATTCCCAAACACCGCTCATCCTTTCAGATTAACAAATATTGTTAACTACAAAGATATTTCCAAACCACACCCGTTCTTATCTTGATTGAGTAGTAATTATAGTTGCCGTTGGATCATACCAACTTGCTAAACAATACTTCACGACCACACAGCCGTGAACTATCGCACCCCAGAGAATCGAACCAAGAAGGGGCTTGAGTTAGGGGCATAATCGAGTGATAACTGCCAAATCACCGCTGAAACCACCTTAGGCTTGCTGGTTGTAAGTTTTCTCCGAACAAGATTACACTTCTAAAGACAGATGCACACCTCAGTCTGAAAAACAGCTCCTACCATTTTTCGATATTGTTGATAGCATCCTCAGTATCCAACACGAGCTCGTCATTGGAAAGAGTGAGCATGCGCAAAAGTTGTTGTTTTTCTTTGATGTCTCCGATCAGTTCGTTCTTAGCATTCCTGTTCTTGCTCTGCTGTTGATGTAATGTCTTTTCGTGAAAGCTGATCAGGTCTGAATATTTCTTATGCTCAAACTCCTGTGTGCCTATTTTGGTTTGGAGCTCCTTAATCTGTGTGAAACAGATACATCAGATTCAACTGCAGCACACAACATATACCATCAAGGTCAGGAGTTGTGACAAGACACGTATAATCAGATTTGTTTTATTATGGGCTTCTTTAACTTGTTCCACTACCGGTTTCTACAAAGGATATTGCAATATTAACAGGTTTCTTTTGAATGAAGATTTAAATGCGAGAACAGACAAAAACACGAATAGGCACTGTATCAGGGAACTGAAGTAAATTAAGGCAACCTATATCCGAATCAAGTCAATGAAAAGTTGAAAAATAGTTAGTAAATCTTTAGTTATTGAATGGAAACAATAGATACAAAGCGAACTGCATATTTAGCAGAATAAAAGAATATACACCGCGTAAAAAAGAAAACAAAGGAAAGAATTATATTATAAGGACCCCCCCCCTCCCCCCCCAAAAAACCACCCAAAATTGACATCCCAAACCTATGAACCAGTTATGTTGAGATCTTGATAATAAATGAATATTTAAATAAGTGAGAAACAGGAGAATATACCCACCTTGACATGTTGCATCTTCTCAGTAACTAGAGAGTTTTCATACTTCACCTCGAGCACCATTAATTCCTGCTTGTTATCTTCCAGTTGGCGTTTGTAGTAATCACACTTGGCGATGTACGTATTGAAGAGTTTCTTCTCCACTTCTAGTTCCAAGGAGATCTTTCTCAACTCTCGGCGGACATTATTCACATCCTCCTGCAGATAGTTGCGTTCCTCCTCGGCCTTTGCGTATACCTCTTCTGACTTGGTTTCCACCTTGGCACATCGGTCCGCGGTCACACATAACTCGTCATTAGTCTGTTGTAAATAATGAGCGCATTAATGTTTATCATACAAGCATACCACGGTGAAATTAATCTGCTATTCTACCTTCTATTTACTAATCGCAAAATCATAACAATATATATATAAAAGAATGTGCATTGTAACAGCCAGATTTCAACATCAATTTTCACAAAGGTGTTAAAACCAAATTTTTATTTTATTTTAAAGCTAAATACAACAGCTTAACAGTACTGGATAATTGTTATTCCCATGGTTTCATAAACGATACGACGGAACGTTTCTCCTGATTAAATCAAATACAGTAGCTTAACTGTGCCGTGTAGGCCTACTTGTTAATTTAAAGTTTCTACAAACCATATCACATATCTGAAATTACAAGTCAACTGATTTCAAACTTAATCCACTATTCACTGTCACTGTATATGCTATTTGTATGCCAAAAACGTCTAAATTAATTACATTATATATATATATATATATTTATTTATATATATATATATATATATATATATATATATATATATATATATATATATATATATATATATCCATGTTCATACTCATCCAGCACACCCCTAGTAATATGCTACTTATAAGTAAACATCCTCCTAATATACTAGTTACAAGTCTATAAAATATGCTATTACAGCCAATTAATTTATAAACACTACTTAAGCAAACAACCATCTCCATTTAATGATGGCGGTGTCTTTGTGTAGAGATGTCAATTATTTAAAAACTTAATACCATTTTCATAGTTTAGCATAATAGTCAACTCTCACGAACTAGCTTTGGTATTTTACTACAATGCAATCGTAGAAAATCATATATATGGGTATCCAAATGTCAATTTTACGAGAAAAAAGAAAAAAGTTAAGTATGCGTACATCATGCTGCGCTTGCTTGATTCGTAGCATGGCCTCCTTCTCGAGTTTCAGTTTATCCTCAACAAGTGGGCTGTGTAGTGCCATACACATAGAGTACAGTTAGACAATTGAGGTGCAAGTTACCTCTAACACAGTATATTATTGGCGACAAAGTAAGGGCCTCCTCTACAACATTACAGGAGTAGAAGTGTGTACTGGCTGTCTGTTAAAAATATTCATGTTGAAAGAAGTTCAGATCAAATGGTCAGAAAGACAAGAAAATCTGGACCAACAAAAAGTGAGATATATATATTACGGGTCTTTTTTAAGAGCAGGGAGTACAGGGGTGTGTGTGTGTGTCTGTCTGTCTGTGTGTGTGTCAGTCTGTGTGTGTGTCTGTGTGTGAGTCTGTGTGTGTGTCTGTCTCTGTGTCTGTCTGTCTGTGTGTGTCTGTCTGTGTGTGTCTGTCTGTGTGTCTGTCTCTCTGTGTGTGTCTGTCTTTCTGTCTGTGTGTGTGTGTCTGTGTGTGTGTCTGTCTGTGTGTGTGTGTCTGTCTGTGTGTGTGTCTGTGTGTGTGTGTATGTCTGTGTGTGTGTCTGTCTGTGTGTGTGTCTGTCTGTGTGTGTGTGTGTCTGTGTGTGTCTGTCTGTGTGTGTATGTCTGTCTGTCTGTCTGTCTGTGTCTGTCTGTGTGTCTGTCTGTGTGTCTGTCTGTGTGTGTCTGTCTGTGTGTGTCTGTTTGTCTGTCTGTGTGTGTGTCTGTCTGTGTGTGTCTGTGTGTGTCTGTCTGTGTCTGTCTGTCTGCCTGTCTGTCTGTCTGTATGTGTGTGTGTCTCTGTGTGTGTGTGTGTGTGTGTGTGTGTGTGTGTGTGTGTGTGTGTGTGTGTGTGTGTGTGTGTGTGTGTGTGTGTGTGGTTCACATGACAACCTAATTTGCCACGCTAACTTACCAATGTTGCTGTACAAATAGAATATCCAAGTTAAGCCGCTTGTTGAGAACTTCAGCAATGGCTACCTTTTTCTTAATGCGGCTTTCCATGCGACTACGGTAAGACACATGCCAGTTGAGTTCATTGATGTCCATAAAGCATGCCTCGTGCTCTAATGTGAAATGTGCGGTAGAAATAAACGGCATTGAGCAAGAATAAGTGCAATTATAGTTACATGGTCCGATGTAATATATATTTGTCAAAACCAAAACACTTACCCACATTTGACTCTATATATCGAACTTAGATATTGATGCATTAACTAATGATCTGGGACAGCATATACAGAATAATCAGTGAATGTATTTCCTCATCCCTTTGGGCACCTCCTTTGGGAAAGCCATGAGGCAGGTTAGCCCATAACCAATTAGGTTAATCTCATGACCTCATTAGTCTTGCTCCCAGTACTCTATATGGATTTAGATTCTAGGACATATACTGGAAGTTTGATGGCACCCCACCCATCCACCCACAGGTGGGCCAGAGCCCCAAACCCACACCCCCTCTTTCAGTTCAAATTGCTCCAAAATTGGCGCTTTTTATCAAAGTTACTGCAGGTTATAATGGTCAACCTGATATGCTTATCTAAATTAATAAGGCAAAAATTCTAAGACAATCGGAATATGCAACTTTAATATTTCAGCAAACCTTTAATAGCCGAGCAAATACGGCTAAGGACAAAAACAACGATAACTGACAGACGAAAGAAATGTGTGGCCGGCTATAGCCACAATTCGACGTGCATGAATTGATTAATGGTTGGAGAGGGTACTTCATAAAACAGGGGACTTGATATTTCCGGTTTACTTACTTAAGTATGCTAATTACCCCATGGATGATATACACATTTCCTTTGTCCATCGCGAGCTTGTTTAATATATGACTAGCCGAAACATGAAACAAAGGAAGGTCACAATGAACTGGCTATGAGTATGAAGCAACATAATGACAGATCTGTGTGACAGTGGAAATGAGCAGTATCCGAGTGTCCAACCAACTCGCATAGTGTGAAATAGGGGTCCATCGCTTCCTGCACAACTAGCCGTGTGTACTGTTTAGTAAATACCCGCATTAAACGAATGCTATTGCGGAATCTAGAGACAAGACACCCATGACAAACAAGTTTTATTTTACTAGATTTTTAAATGATTCAAAAGTGTAAGGCTGAGTGGAACAATGAACAAAAGTCAATATGAAAATAAAATTTGAATTGTGCAGATCTCAAGATAGATAAAAGATTCACCTCTGACTCAGGATACTGCAGTACAGGGTGAATCTGTTATTTAACCTCAAGACCGCTGGTGCTGATCTGTATACAATGACCTCGGTTCAATAAGTAACTTTTATTACCAAAAGGAATTAATCTTAGATTATATAAGCTTAGTACATTATATACATAACCCAGTAAAACAGATCGCAATAGTAAGATTAAAATGAATTGAAACGCTTATGTTAGAGATAGCTAAACAGAAACATTTACTCATTTTGCACCCAAAAAAAACCCAATAAGTTTCAAATAAAAAATTTTAAATTCCACAAAAAACACAATAAGAATACATACAAATATGAATACCAATAATTTACATTCCTCACCAAGCGCGAAATTTTCGGTAGATGCAAGTGAGTTAAACATTGAAACATCAACTTAATGACATGACACGTGTCCAAATTAAGTAACACCTATACCAAATAATTCGGTTTAGGTAATATACATCTGTAAAGCAACGAGTTGTAACGGTGTGCAATAAGTTGTGAAATCATACCACTGCATAACTCAAGTGACGACAAAGTGCCTTTGAGGGGACACCCTGTGAACCGTATAAAGACGGCATGTGAGTAGTCAGCCTGCGAGGAGCGCGAACACTATGAGTAGACACCCTGTGAACAGTATAAAGACGGCATGTGAGTAGTCAGCCTGCGAGGAGTGTGCGAACACTGCGTGAGTAGACACCCTGTGAACAGTATAAAGACAGCATGTGAGTAGTCAGCCTGTGAGGAGTGCGAACACTGTGTGAGTAGACACCCTGTGAACCGTATAAAGATGGCATGTGAGAAGTCACCCTGCGAGGAGTGTGAACATTGTGTGAGTAGACACCCTGTGAACAGTATAAAGACGGCATGTGAGTAGTCAGCCTGCGAGGAGTGCGAACACTGTATGAGTAGACACCCTGTGAACAGTATAAAGACGGCGTGTGAGTAGTCACCATGTGAACCGTATAAAGACGGCATGTGAGATGTCAGCCTGCGAGGAGTGTGAACACTGTGTGAGTAGACACCCTGTGAACAGTATAAAGACGGCATGTGAGTAGTCAGCCTGCGAGGAGTGCAAACACTGTGTGAGTAGACACCCTGTGAACCGTATAAAGACGGCATGTGAGAAGTCACCCTGCGAGGAGTGCGAACACTGTGTGTGTAGACACCCTGTGAACAGTATAAAGATGGCATGTGAGAAGTCACCCTGCGAGGAGTGCGAACACTGTGTATGAGTAGACACCCTGTGAACAGTATAAAGACGGCATGTGAGTAGGCAGCCTGCGAGGAGTGAGAACACTGTATGAGTAGACACCCTGTGAACAGTATAAAGATGGCATGTGAGTAGTCAGCCTGCGAGGAGTGCAAACACTGCGTGTGAGTAGACACCCTGTGAACAGTATAAAGATGGCATTTGAGTAGTCAGCCTGCGAGGAGTGCGAACACTGTGTGAGTAGACACCCTGTGAACAGTATAAAGACGGCATTTGAGTAGTCAGCCTGCGAGGAGTGCGAACACTGTATGAGTAGACACCCTGTGAACAGTATAAAGACGGCATGTGAGTAGTCAGCCTGCGAGGAGTGCAAACACTGTGTGTGAGTAGACATCCTGTGAACAGTATAAAGACGGCATTTGAGTAGTCAGCCTGCGAGGAGTGCGAACACTGTGTGAATAGACAACCTGTGAACAGTATAAAGACGGCATTTGAGTAGTCAGGCTGCGAGGAGTGTGAACACTGTATGAGTAGACACCCTGTGAACAGAATAAAGACGGCATGTGAGTAGTCAGCCTGCGAGGAGTGTGCGAACACTGAGTGTGAGTAGACAACCTGTGAACAGTATAAAGACGGCATTTGAGTAGTCAGGCTGCGAGGAGTGCGAACACTGTATGAGTAGACACCCTGTGAACAGAATAAAGACGGCATGTGAGTAGTCAGCCTGCGAGGAGTGTGCGAACACTGAGTGTGAGTAGACACCCTGTGAACAGTATGAAGACGGCATGTCAGTAGTCAGCCTGCGAGGAGTGCGAACACTGTATGAGTAGACACCCTGTGAACAGTATAAAGACGGCATGTGAGTAGTCAGCCTGCGAGGAGTGTGCGAACACTGAGTGTGTAGACACCCTGTAAACAGTATAAAGACAGCATGTGAGTAGTCAGCCTGCGAGGAGTGCGAACACTGTGTGAGTAGACACCCTGTGAACAGTATAAAGACGGCATGTGAGAAGTCACCCTGCGAGGAGTGCGAACATTGTATGAGTAGACACCCTGTGAACAGTATAAAGACGGCATGTGAGTAGTCAGCCTGCGAGGAGTGCGAACACTGTGTGAGTAGACACCCTGTGAACCGTATAAAGACGGCATGTGAGACTGAGAGTCACACCCTGTCGAGGGAGTGCAAATCAACACTGTGTGAGTAGACACCCTGTGAACAGTATAAAGACGGCATGTGAGTAGTCAGCCTGCGAGGAGTGCGAACACTGTGTGAGTAGACACCCTGTGAACCATATAAAGACGGCATGTGAGAAGTCACCCTGCGAGGAGTGCGAACACTGTGTGTGTAGACACCCTGTGAACAGTATAAAGATGGCCTGTGAGAAGTCACCCTGGGAGGAGTGCAAACACTGTGTGTGAGTAGACACCCTGTGAACAGTATAAAGACGGCATGTGAGTAGTCAGCCTGCGAGGAGTGTGAACACTCTATTAGTAGACACCCTGTGAACAGTATAAAGACGGCATGTGAGTAGTCAGCCTGCGAGGAGTGCGAACACTGCGTGTGAGTAGACACCCTTTGAACAGTATAAAGATGGCATTTGAGTAGTCAGCCTGCGAGGAGTGCGACCAGTGTGTGAATAGACAACCTGTGAACAGTATAAAGATGGCATGTGCGTAGTCAGCCTGCGAGGAATGTGCGAACACTGTGTGAGTAGACACCCTGTGAACCGTATAAAGACGGCATGTGAGAAGTCACCCTGTGAGGAGTGTGAACATTGTATGAGTAGACACCCTGTGAACAGTATAAAGACGGCATGTGAGTAGTCAGCCTGCGAGGAGTGCGAACACTGTATGAGTAGACACCCTGTGAACAGTATAAAGACGGCATGTGAGTAGTCAGCCTGCGAGGAGTGCGAACACTGTGTGAGTAGACACCCTGTGAACCGTATAAAGATGGCATGTGAGAAGTCACCCTGCGAGGAGTGCAAACACTGTGAGTAGACACCCTGTGAACAGTATAAAGATGGCATGTGAGAAGTCACCCTGCGAGGAGTGCGAACACTGTATGAGTAGACACCCTGTGAACAGTATGAAGACGGCATGTGAGTAGGCAGCCTGCGAGGAGTGCGAACACTGCGTGTGAGCATAGACACCCTGTGAATGATTGATTGATTGAATGGTGGTTTCTTTACGCCGTGTCGGCAGCATAGGCCATATTCATGGCGAGAATTGTTTGTTTTTTATTCAACCATCACCCTTAGATATAATGTAAAAGCATACAATCAATTATGTGTCAATAGACACTTATTAATTTTTAAAAGCTCACAATCATATAATTAAATAAAATAGATGAATTAATTGATAAAAATTGTTTTAATTAACTATATGAGGTGGTACAGACCAGCTGCCCTCAAAAAGGCCAAGATGTCTCCTTGTTTTACTTTAGTAAAAAGGTCATGCATGCTGTTTGCAGTGTGAAATTGTTGGCGCAGTGCCATAAAATCAACACAGTTTAGTCAAATGTGCTTGACTGTCAGTGGGGACTGACATCAAAGACATTCAGGGGGAGGGTCCCCCTTGAGCAGGAAAAGGTGTGTTAGCCACTCGTGGCCAATACGGCAGCGGCTAAGGACCACTTGGTCCCGCCGACCCCCCTCATGAGACTGTGGTGGTTTTCCAACAGCCCGTTCAATTTCATGCAATTTGTTAATGTTTTCATCCCACTCATTTTGCCATTTGGATTTGATGTGGGTCGCTATTCGTGGTTTCAGATCAGAGTGGGCTATCAGACACGGTTCAACATCATAATTCAGAGCCTGCCTGTGAACAGTATGAAGACGGCATGCGAGTAGTCAGCCTGCAAGGAGTGCAAACACTGTGTGTGAGTAGACACCCTGTGGTGCCTCTACCTGAGAATGTTAGCCACCCAAATATCATCACGCTTCGGTGAAAAACAAAGGATTCTATATGATGTGACACTGACCCTGTTGGACATTCTCGACGAACCCGGACAGCCGTTGCATGGCCAGCTTGTCGATCTGGTCCTGGAGCATGCGGAGCCGGGATAGCTCCTTCTGTAGACAGGCGAACGTCTCGCACCGGTCGTTCTCGAGGCGGGCGAGTAGAGTGGTCACCTCGTCAATCACCTCCTCGGCGCCCAGGTACGGCACGTTAAATGTCACCTCTTCCTCTGACGGCTCATTCGGCACCGAACTCCTCGCCGAGACTTAAACGGACAATGGAAAAGCTTAGAACAAGGAATATATTAAAGTACGTTTTAATATCATTATTTAATTTAGTATTGATTTAATTTATTTTGAACATACACTAATTTCTTTGTAACAAACCAAACTTCCATTGTCTTTACATAAACAAAAGGACGCCCAATGCCAAGTTATCACCCTGTCACTTGAAATCACCAAATTAACATATTTACAGGAAATTATGTAGTTCTGCATATATCTTACTAATATCAGCTTTGCCTCCGATGCCTTCAATGGCGAGCTTCACCTGGGTGCTGCGGGTTGTGTGCGGTGTAGCGGTCTTCACCGATGACAGAATTGAAGGTGACAAGAACCTCAGCTGACGACGACTCGCCCCTGACCCGGGTCCTCCACTCGCGAATACCGCTTTAAAATAACAGAAAACACAAATAAATGAGCTTCTCTTAAAGTTCCGTAGGCGGATGGCTTTGAATTCCTATCATGTTCTGAGATAAATACAGTAGGTTGGTCGGTATAATCTAACTTTGATATAAAATGACTAACTTCAGAGATATATGAAGTGCAAACATACTAAATTAAATTTGGTGTGTTCGTCACAATTCTGACCCCACAGGCTGCAAGTGTAACACGTTCTATTAAATTGACATAGTTACATGATGCTGCTAAAAATACACACTCGGCGTTTCCAGACTGGGCGAGCTGCAGGAGGAAGGAACATGACTCCTAATTCCGGTGGACATCTCAGTTAAAATCTCCTTCTCGACTTCCTTGGCCCAGTCCTCGAGTGTGTTCTGCAGAAGTTCAAGATGCGAAACCGCCTTGTTTACAGACGGAGAAATCGCAGTGGTGAAGTTCCAGCTTCGGCGCACGAACAGCTGCGGAATTTTCGGCCATCCTTCGGGTAAGGGGAAAAGCACATCTGAAAGAAAGAGCGGGGACAATGAATGCAATATACACACACAATTATAGGACAGTATCTGCACTTTAATGCCAATTCATAGCATTTGAGTCACCTAGACTGGTGACCGTGCTTACAAAGATTTATTTGTTTATACGATGCATATTAGTTAACGAACTTAATGTAATCTTAGTTAAATATAAGCAAACATGTGACGTGCTAGTATGTTGGGGAGACAGGCAGGTGGATAGGTAGGTACAAGATTCACCCTGTACTGCTGCAGTAGGGGTGCAAACCAGCCTTATGTAAAAGCTGGCGAAAAAACGGGTCAAAGAATTGAGAGCCTAATTTCACAAACTAACAAGCAACAATTATTCTTTACCTATATCTTATTATTTACCCGCTACTTTTGAATTGAAAAATATAATATAATATCTAGTTTAATAAGATTTAAAAGTGAAATCGACGGCGTTCTGCGGCCGCCATCTTGTCTTTTTTGCCAGTCTCTCCCATTTCACCAACTCTGTGCCTATATGCATAACATGGGTAGCCATTTGATACTGGGGCTACATACTGGAGCCTCACTTCCATATTAACGCTATTTTCGCCCGTATTTATATAAGGCTGGTCTTCACCCGTGTACTACAACGGGTGAATCTTTTATCTAGTGGATAGGGGGCTGAGCTTCCTGGGAGCCGACCACAAAACTAGAGTCCCGGAAGTGTCAAGTTCCGAGTTTCGGAGTAGTGAGGACACATACATTAAGGACCATCGTTACTATTATTCACTCATTATATTATACGATACAAAGCATTTATATACGCTGTTAATTAAATATTACCATAACATTAACAATACGTGTACATTACTGGAAATGTAAAAGTCGGACAGTAACCAACCTCCTCCTTCGCCAGCCGATTCTCCAAGTTGCATTGGATCTTCAAATGATTCATCTGTTTAAGAAAGATTTAATTGACTCAAAGAAATGTACCCAGTTAACACATTAAAGATAAGAATGCAATATAATTAGTGCTTAGTGAGCTGAATATCACTGGGCCTATCTAGCACATTGATAGGCATCACAGACATTGATTATTTATTTAAATATATTTAAATATATTTAACTTTGCTCCTCCATCACATAAAGCACGTCATATAGGCCTGATTCGATTATGACGCTCCGGACCACTTGGGTGATCCGAATCGTCAGGATTTCAAATAGAACACCGCAAGGTCATCCTGAAAATACACGGGCCACGTTTGTCATGTATTGCAAAGGTACATTTTTTCTCCAGTTTTATTTTTTAATGTAAAGGACCATCCAGATAAAATACTTCAAATCCTATTTTGCTGTAGTTATATTGGTTATTTATAAAAATTAAAAAAAGAAAGAAAAGGTTTTCCACCCCGAGCGCATTCGTTTATGCAACTCGAGGTTGCAGGATCTGCGCATGCGCAAAAAAAGTGGTTGGGATGACCCGAGTTGTTTAATCGATTACGGCCATAGAGCACAAGTTGTAGTGGTAGCGTCATGCGTGACATGTCACCATACTAGGTTTGAAATCTACCGATAAATGCATGTATTTACCTACCTCTGTATTATACAGAGCTGTTGTTGGCTGTTGCTTTACGTCCAAGCAACATCTAAGGTCATATCAGGATGAGTACCGACTTGTGACAGTACACTCATGGGGACTTTATAGTGCTGCCCCACTGGGAAATCAGGCCACCAGCACTATGGCCCGATATCCCACTGAGTCACATTATCCGGATACTGAGCTAACCAGTCCTTGCCCTATCCAATGAATGCAGAGCACCAGGCCAGGAAGCGATAAGTATCAATTTTAAAGGTATTGGTTTGACTCGACCGGGAACCGAGCTCCCGACCTTCCACACGCAAGGCCGGCGCATATGAGTATACATGAGCAGAACGATCATGAGGGGTGCCAACCATATATATATATATATATATATATATATATACATATATATATATATATACTTTTATATATATATATGTATATATATACATATATATATACATATATATATATATATGTATATAGTATAGTTATACGAGTCTTACCTGGTACAGATGATGGATAACTGGTGTTTTCCCGAGGTACTAGCCTCGGATAGTCATGGGTCAGGGAGAAGGAAGCACATCCGGGTCCAGCAATCTTTTACATACTTTATATGGATACTCTTATGTTTTCATTTCAGCACAAGCCAACGTAATAGTCGCGGTAGGGTCAGGTGGGCGGGCCCTGACCCATGACTATCCAAGGCTTCTACCTCAGGAAAACACCAGTTATCCATCATCTGTACCAGATAAGACTCGTATAACTATATCATTTTACCTCGGTACTATGGCTCTGGCTACTCGTAGTCCAGGGATCATTTTACGTAATCTCATTTTTTATCGTTTTATTCTTAATATTTAGACATCCTATAATGTTTTAGTACAAAGTAGAATTTTGTGTTTCTGACCCCTGTTTATTCGGTGAGTAGGTAAGTCACCAGGCCGCTTGACTTTTCTAGTCATTTGTTGTAATGTTTTGCAAACGATCTAGCTGTCTTCCAGCCCGCATGCGCCAGGATTCTCTTAACTGAGATTCCTAACTGTCTTGCTTTGGAGACCATGGCTCCCCGCATTGAGTGAGAAGCATAGCGTCCCGTATTAACACCTGCCTCTTTGAGCACCTTGTTGGTCCATCTTGCGAGTGTCTCTCCCGAGATAGCTTTATGTGGTTTAATAAAGCTTATCAGAAGCTTTCGGGAATTCCTTATTCCACGCGACTTGGATATATATGCCCTAATGGCTGACACTACACAAATCCATTCATCATCCGGAAAAATATTTACATGTACCGTGGACAGTGGGTCCCCTGTACGATTCGCCTTTAGTAATGTCTAGAAATCGAATGTTGCCTCATCCTTATCTATCTCTAGTCTGTCCAGAGACAGCGCCACAACTGTGTCCCGTCACTAGCAGTAATTGGACTGGTACCTTAAATCCTAGTTCTTTCTTGACTTCTGGGGTGTTTGTAACCTTACGACAGTTACCGGCTGCAGAACTGCAGCCTTATAGAGAGGCACCGATAAATAGGCCCAATCTTTGGCTTAAGATTAATCTTTTGGTGGGATGGTTGTAGAAGCTGGGGGATGTCTTTACAACGATTAAACGACGAGTCATTGGGGCAGCCCCGAATCACTCCGGTCCGGCGGTAGCACAGACAGCACTTGTATCCAGCAGACGGCAGCAAGGGTTTCTGAGGAAGGGACGGGTAAAGATGGTTCCAACGGTTCCAGCAACAAGAACAAAGCGAGAGAAACGTAAAGGTAAAGGGCCCCACCCAAGCAAACAACTCCCTTGATCAGGGGGAGAAGTAAGCCTGGGAGAAACAAAAAAGGGTAGAGTATAGGAAAGAGAAATGAGGAGAGTTGAGTCAAAGGACCGTGTCTATTTGCTCTATGGTGACCAGCCGGCGAGCCAAAGACACGGACAGAGGAAGAGTAGAAAGTGAAATGCTGGCAGGCTCCCCCTCCTGGAACTCTTTTCAGACAATATCAAGGAGGACCATGGCCAGCGGAGAGGAGATAGAGAGAGGTGTGGACGAAGTGCAGTCCGGATAGAATTGTAGTTCTTTCATTGATAAATGTTTATTACTAGGCCATGACTTGAATAACTTAAATACTACTGACACATCCCAAAATCTATTATATTTGGGTTTGAGTGGGTTTCTTTCATACACTGATCTAATGAACCAGTGTACTAACTGATGCTTTCCAATCGTTTGTCCATCTACCCTCGGTAGAATAATTGAAAGTGCACATCTGGCTGTATTAATCGCACCAAATCCTAATCCCTCATCTTCTAATATTCTTAGAAATCTTACAACTTGGGCTATTGTAGGTTTTAATAGCTTGACTCCTTTAATCAGACAATGAAGTCCCCATTTCTTTAAATAACTTGTATATAATTTCATAGTTCTTTTCCTCCAGGTATGTGAAATAAGTCTTTCTTGTGTAATCTTCTAAACCATATTGTTCTAAATGTTTTCTTAAAAAAGGAATTCCAAAAGGGGTGTCGTTCACACGTCTCCGTGAACGGTCTAGCCATGGTTGCGTGTCCCATGCTGGTACTATCAGTACTGCGTGTGAGTGATCCATCTTGATCTTCCTGGCCACTCTGCTGATAATACTGAATGGTGGGAATATGTAATAAAATTGATTATTCCAAATCAGAGAAAATGCATCTACTCTCTAGGCTTCTGGCTCTGGATTGATTGATTGATTGGTGGTTGCTTTACGCCGTGTCGGCAGCATAGGCCATATTCACGGCGAGAAATGTTTGTTTTTGTTCAAACCATCGCTTTTACATGTAAAAGCCTACAATCAATTTTGTGTCAATGCACACTCATGAATTTTGTAAACCCACAATCACAATAGCTAAATAAAAGTCTAAATAATGCCAAGATACATATTTGGGTAACTTTCTGCTGTTGCATGCTGCAAATAAGTCAATTTCTGGTTTGCCCCATTTATCACAAATTAGTTTTAAAATACTCAGATTTAATGACCACTCTAGATGGTCATGAAAATGTCAACTTTTCTTGTCAACCAAAGTATTTTGACTGCCTGGGATATGTGCTACCGTTAGCCATATGTTGTGTTCCTCTGCCCAGTCCCAAATTAGTTTGGCTAACTCGTTACATGGTTTGGAACGAGTCCCTCCCATATTATGTATATAAGCCATAGCTGTAGTGTTATCTGTTAACACCCTTACATGATTTTTAGGTTGACAAACTAGGCTACGTAATCCTAGATAAATAGCCTTAAGCTCTAGTACATTTCATCCTCCATCCACCGACCACATGTTGCCTTTGGTCTCTGTGAGCCCCCCCCCCCCCCAACCCTCTAGCGAAGCATCTGTTGTATTTTTGTTTGTTGTTGTTTTTACATCCTAGCAACATCTAAGCTCATATCAGGACGGGTACCGACTTGTGACAGTGCACACTCATGGCGACTTTATAGTGCTGCCCCACTGGAACACCAGGCCGCCAGCACCATGACCTGATATACCACTCAGTCACATTATCCTGACACTGAGCCAACCAGTCCTTGCCATATCCTAATAATGCTGAGCACCAGGCTAGGAAACAACAAGTATCAATTTTTACGTCATTGGTTTGACTCGACCGGGGTTCGAACCCACGATCTACCGACATGGGAGACGGACGCTCTAACTCATTTGGCCATCCCGCCTGGTCGTCTGTTGTAACCGTCGTATTGGGTTCTCCCATTCTAATGGGGTTGGGCTAATTCGTAATGTGTGCTAGCCACCACATAATATCATCTAGACCTTCTGGTGAAATGGTCATGGGCCGTTCAAAATTCCCTTTAGTGCGAGCCAACGCTAAGTTCCTATCTATTTCTAGCGATTTAATATGTGCTTTACCGTAAAGAATCGCTGGCGTAAAAGCTATCATAATTCCTATCAGCATTGCCACTTGCGTTATCTTTGGTTTGTTCAATTGTAATAATTTGTTTGCTGTTGTAAATTTATCAATGTTTTGTTCAGTTAAGGAAATGGTCATTTCTGTGGTGTCAATAAAAAATCACAGAAACTTTAACCTCTTTGTTGGTGTTAATACTGATTTCGCTTCATGTATATAAAAGCCTAATTTGTTAAATGTCTGACATAGCTCATCTACTGCTGTCTGACAATGGTGTTGTGTTTGTGCCACAATAAATGAGTCATCAATATACGGAAACATAACATGTCCTTTCTTAGCCATGTGAGAAAAACCTGTTTAAGCAACCTTGTGAAAATGCGTGGGGCGCAAGCTAGCCTGTTAGGCATACAGGTAAACTCCAACAAAACCTGAGATATTTACGATCAGATTTATAAATTGGTACAGTATAGTATGCATCCCTGAGATCCACACTGGCTAGCCAAGAGTCTTGAGTTACTAAGTCTCTAGCCATTTCTACTCAACTAATCTATTTAACCTTGTTAAATCCTAAATTAGTCTGACGTCTCCATTTTGCTTGGGTCTCGTGAAAATATTAGAAATAAATTCGCCAGGCTCACGAAGAGCTGGTTCTATCATGCCTTTCTCACAAAATTGGTGAACCCGAACGTTCACTGCCTCCTGTTCTGAAGTATCAATACGATAAGGAAAGGGGATGCTATCTTGCCTAGGCTCTTGCAAGAGTGGAATTCTCACTCCCTCAACTAATCTAAGAATAGCTAGATTATCCGTAATGTTGTTCCAAACCCGGTAGGCAATTATTTAAATTACCCACTTTAAATTTGCTTACTGGAGTCTGCGTTGCCACCGCTACTTGTTCCCTGGACGGGGGAACGGTTTCTGGGGGGTTGAACTCCCCCTTGAAGGGCCTGTTCCTGTCGTTCCAACCGAACGACTGCCTCTTGCACCGTCCCCTGGCCTGATAGCCGTAGGTCGCCCCGAACCAGTCTCCTCGCTGTCTGGTTCGACGACTTCGAAAATCCTGCCTCGTCTTCTTGAAGCGGGCAGAATTTGCATCTCCAGATTTCTTTTTGTCCGTTTCCATGTGTTTGCTGCACTTGGTCCCAGACTCGACTTGTTTGAACAAGTACTGGAGTTGGCCTCCGAACATCTTGGTCTTGTCCAAGGGCTTGCCTTTCACTGGCTTGGGGGCAAGGAATAACGTATATTCCTTCCCATCATTGCCCACAACCTTCTTGGACCTGGCTACCTCTTTTACAGTGTCCGTACAGACTGCTTTGAAAACGTTTTCAAACCATCTGTAGGAGAGGAAATTGCTTGCCGCTGTGAGCAGCGAAATCCCCTCGTCCATTTCCTACCACAGGGACGAGAACTTGTTCTCGGTCATCATCCTATTCGCAATAGGAGTGATGGCTGCCAGCGCTGATAACACCGCTTTGTGTACGGTGTGTAGGACCCCTTCAAATTTCTTGCGGTCCTCGCTCAACTTAACATCACTGTCCATCTCCTTGATGGCCGATTCCGGGATTCCCTTGATCCCATGAACTTTTCTGGCAGCTTCCTAATCACTTCCGCCGGCTTGAAAGTATTGCAGTGGCCCTGAATAGTCTTCCTCATCATGGTGGTGTTCTGGATCTTCTTTCTCTTAAGTGTCTTGCACTTCTTGACCACCTTGCCACTGTATTTACCCGCCCGCTGGGTATCCGAGTCGGAGTTCATCGAAGACGAATCCGACAACGAGTCGGAAGAAGAAGACTTGCTCTTCTTCGATCTCTTTTTCTTACTTTTCTTCACCAGCAGCTTCTTTTTACGGGCCCTGGTGAACTCATCCCCATCAGAAGACAGCTTTCTTCTTGTGTTTTCATTTGCACGCAACCACAACCACTTCCTGCGGGACTCCTCTTCAGAGGAGTCCTGATCCTCGGAAAAGTCCTCCCACTCGGACTCTTCCAAAACTGGCGCAGGCTTAGCAGCCTTAGTAGCAATGGGCGGCATATCAAAAGAACAATGGCTGTATTGTTCCAACGATGTTATGACACATTGTAATTAACTGTAAACCAGTAAATAGTCAACGAAAAGTTATAAATTCTTGATGTATGTGAATGCTAACATGAACTACCATAATGTCACCAGTTAAAACGGCACTAACCTGGTTGGTTTAGTAGTTAATGTCAAAAACTGCCGGAGGTACTCAACAAACATCCTCCCGTTGTGAGTAGATTATGCTAATTGCTGGACCCAGATGTACTTCCTTCTCCCTGGACTATGAGTAGCCAGAGGCATAGTACCGAGGTAATATATATATATATAGTCCGTTAGTTTGCATTGGTTATTCATCGGTCCAGAACACATCGATCCATACGGACTACAGAATAAAACCGACATCAACTTCCTATGGTAAGCCCCATAAAAAGGTATTGCTAAATAAATGGCTCCAGTTACCAGGACCACGACATGGGATTCGAAATTCAAATGCAACAACTCATAGCAAAGGTAGCAAGCATTGGATATGTTGGCGAGGTCAACATGGGTAATTTGGCCACGAGGCAACGGCGCCGTAGTCTTCCTCATTAGCATATGCACTCCCTTTGGTCATTCCTACCCTGGCCTCCAACCAAGCAACTTCGCTCTCATCTACTAGACACGCCTACCACGTGATGCCGCAAGTAGTAGCCTTTTACACACCGAAGGCATGGCACCTGTGAAGAAGTGCCGAGGCCGGCCACCTACTAACACGGCAATTAGGAGGACTCAGCCAGTCAGGCGGGCCAGAACCACACGTGCCACTCAGTCAGAGCCTGAGGACCAGGGCTTGGAAGCTGAGCAGCCTGGAGACAACACTCCACGTACTTGGGCAACACCTGCCGCGAGGGAGCTGGCCCAACAGCAGGGCACTACTCTTCTGCTACAACAGCAGAAGAACCAGATGGCGACGGACTTTGCTAACAGGTTAGACGCATTAGAGCGGAGTGGTCCCATTCGCCCTCCAGTTTCGCCTGCCCATACTCCTAGGCAACCTCTCCCACAACCGCTGGCCCACTCAACACCCAGGCCCATTTACTCACACCCACTTCCCGCTGTTTCACTGATGTCGAGGCATCTCACCCCACTTGTTAGACATGCGTATACGGCGAGGCAGTTTCCCTAACCTCCACCCCCTCCCCCGGCCCAGCACCACGTGGCTGCAGCTGTTCCTCCGTCTCACTATGCGCTTGACTTGCCACCTGCTCCTCCGCAGCTGCTGCAGGCTTCACCACGGCCACCACACCAACTGCAGTATATGCAAGTTATGCCAGATGTGCTCCTTGAAACTGCAGAAGTTCTACAAAAACTGAAAGGTAGGGTGAACCTTCCTCGTCAATTTGTAACACGTGGTGACGCCTGTAGAAAGATAGCATTAGGGGAGGCCACATGGGCGGAGTATTTTGCTGCCCTCAGGAGGATCACAGCGCAGCCTAACTTTCCTCAACATTGGGTTCCTGCTTTATTGACCCATGAAGAAGAGCTCACAATTATGGCAATATCTTGGGACTGGCCAACCTGCAGGAGATGGTCAGAAAAGGTGTTCCAGATGGTAGTAGACCGGTGGCTGAAAGAGGGCTGGCATGACATTTCGGCCATTAAAGGTTTGCAGAGGGATGTGTGTACCGAGGTTGTGTGCGCATTACAAACAAAGCCACAGCCATACCACGTGGCAGACTACACGTGTCAGTTAGCACCAGTGCCTATCAAAGCACCACCAGCGGCAACAGCTGCGGTAGTGGCAGCAGGTGCCCCAATTAACAGTAGAGACGATTTCTCTAAAGAGGCAGATGGAAAGCCATGCTATCTGTGGAATTTGGGGAAGGAGTGTAGGATTAATTCTTCCCATGGCATTCTTCCCGAGCGTTATCCGCACATATGCGCGTGGTGCGCATATAAGTTCAAGAGGCAGCTCGCACATAAGGAACAAGACTGCCTTAAAAAAAGAGACGTTTTACAGATAAAAAAGCAGCTTCTGATAATGCCTCAACTATTCCCCCTGTAAGTGATATTGTATGTACTCGTGTGTTGCCATTGACTTTACGTGTTTGATTTCCGTAAGTGCTGCGCGGCCGGACCACGTGGCGTGCCCCCTCCATCCCTGTCCTCCCCGCAACCTACCCCCACCTACCTTACCGCCCCCGCCTCCCACCTGACCTCTCTCCCCGTCCTACCCGCCTCATGCCACGTGGCCGCATGCGGCGCGCACAGCACAGCGGCGCAGTACATGTGTGCAGCCATGCAAACTGTTTTGTCTCATGAAATGTCTAAAGTAGTAACAGTTAGTGAGGTGGTCTCACTTGACTGCCCAACTCCTGCATCTGTGCCTCTGCATCCTGAACTTGTTGTGCCCGATTTAAAGTTTGACTGGTTTGATATCCCAGTAGGTGTAGCATTGTCTTTAAAGAATGATTCATTACCTAAATTAGCTGCTCCCCCACCTTCCCCAGTCGGTTTTAGCAGTACGCTTCTTAATTTCTTGCCACTTACCGAGCCACAGGCTTGGGTACTATGTAATGAATATAAGTTAGTTTATGATGCTGTAAGAGCTACCGGTTTACCGAATTACTTGAAAGCAAGGATTCCCCTAATTTCAGGGCTTATTATTCCCAAATGAAGAGAACTCTTAGCTGATTTTCCTGATACGTTGCTAGTTGACCACTTAGAGTTTGGGTGGCCGCTAGATTACACTGCGGCTTATGCACCAACTCCAACTTTTAGAAACCATGCAGTAGCAGCGGAGGAGGACTTCCACATTCTGAAATTGATTAACACTGAAATTGTTGCATAAAGCATTGCTGGTCCTTTCACTGAAGCTCTGTCTAGGCCGTGGTTTCAGTGTAGTCCTATGATGACAAGACCTAAAAAGAACTCGAAAGCGAAGAGAATTATCATTGACCTAAGCTTCCCTCCAGGGAAGAGTGTAAATGCTGGCATACAAAAGGCATACTATTTGGGTGCTTCCTTTAATTTTACACTATCCTCCATCTCTACGCTCACGGACAGGCTAACCAGGTTAGGTCCAAATGCATGGCTCTGGGGAGCGGATTTAGCACGTGTGTACAGGCAACTTAGGGTTTGTCCGCTTTCCTTTCCTCTGTTAGGTATTTCAATTTATGGGAAGTTTTATGTAGACGTGGAGCCTCCTTTTGGCTGCAGAACCTCAGCTTTAGCATGTGCTAGGACGACTAGGGCATTGGTGTGGCTTCTGAGAAATGAAGGTTTCTTCGCATTGTGTTACTTGGATGACTTTATAGGAATTCAGGCAACACAACGCAAAGCACAGCAGGCGTATACTAGGTTCATGGCATTAACAGAAGATTTGGGTCTGGCATTAGCAATAGACAAGTGTACTGCTCCAGCAACTGTTATAACCTGGTTAGGTTTTACTCTTCCAGAAGAAAAAGTGAAGGAAGTCTTGAGTGAATGTACTGTGTGGTCTACAAAAACGAAAGCATCACGCAAACAATTTCAAAGTTTGGCGGGTAAACTGCAGCACCTGTCTAAATGTATAAAGCCGGCTACACGGTTTTCTAATAGAATTCTTGCTGTGTTGCATAATTTCCGCTATCACAGCCTCCATATGTTCAATACCAATATTTTACTTGACTTAAAATGGTTTGTGAAATTTGTAGAAACCTATAATGGAGTACAGTTAATCCCGGAAGCACCCAGACAAGAGTGGCTAATTGAATGTGACTCGACACTAAAAGCGCGGGGGGGGGGGCATTCTCAAAAACCAACTGCTATTCGGGGCTTTATCCAGACGAGATTGTCTCATGTAATTTGAATATAACGCAGTTAGAGGCCCTGAATTTAGTGCACGCATAATTTTTAAATCATTGTTAATACTGATATATCAGCCTCTCAACAGGTGCTGGAGTCCGGTAAAGGGAAAGACCATATTCTTTGTGCATGTGCCAGACAGCTGTGGCTCCTAGCAGCAAAACTAAATTTTGATATTGAAATCAGGAATAAGCTGGGTGAAGCATTAATTGTTAAGGATGCACTAAGTCACGCTCCACTTTCTCACTAGTAAAGATAAGGCTTTACAGCTCTATAATTCGGTTAAACTTGAAATGGTAAAAGTAGGGTTTAGTTTAGGTATCTTAGACTTTGCATTCTAAAGATCCTCTCTCTCACCTGGAAGATATTTGTATTTTTGCCTATATCTACCAGGCTACTCGTTGACGCACCACCAAAGACTGCTCAACGTATACTCAAGCGCACTGGCTGCACGCACCTGGACTAATAAAGCGGGGCACATCAACTTGTATATAAAGTTCTGTAACTTGTATAATGTCACTGTATATACCCCGTCGACATATGATTTACTCTCTTTTTGGGGATTCCTTAGTGACCACATTAAATCGTCGGGCTCGGTATTAAACTACTTCAGTTCTGTAAAATCCTGGGTTACGGCAGCATCGCCTGATGCCTCGGCCTTTGACGCTCCTGAGATTAGAACCATGAAGCGCGGCCTCTGCAAAAACTCTCTTCATGTAACGGTAAGGGCCCCACCTCTCTCCCCTTCTGATTTGAAGGAATTTTCCTCTATGATTTGTCCCCGGCACCCATGGTTCTAATCTCAGCCTTGATAATATGCTATATGACGATGTTAAGGCAGAGCTATTTAGTAGTTAATTCACAGACAGCACCTGCAACCCAACATGTGCTCAAATTTCAAGATGTTGAACTTACTCATAATGCCCTGTATGTCACTGTACGGTCAACTAAAACGCATGCTATTTCATCGTTACCCATTGTATTCAGGTTGCCTGAGATGTTATACGCTCCTTGTTGCCCTGTTCAAGCCTGGAAGAAATATCTTACTACCATAACGCCAGTATCAAACACCATGGTGTTCATACTACCTTCAGGTCTACCTCTCACTGCTCGCGCTCTAGTCCGAGCCCTTAGGATTAGTTCAGCCGCCATGTTTTATAAGGACAAAGCGGTCAGGGAGAGGAAGCGCTACCCAATGAACCGCTCTTTACCTAGCTAATTCTGTTAATTTATTTAGTTAATTTATTTAGTTAATTTTCAAGTCTCTGGTTTGACTCGATCAGAGTTTGAACCCACAACCTCCCGCATGGGACTCCAGTCGGTGCCCTACCAATTCAGCCATTATGTCCAGTGCTCAACTTAACACTTCTGGGAACTGATTGGTTTCCTACTTTTTGGGTACGGGAGGGTGGGCCCTGACCTATAACAAGCCGAGGCCTAGGACTCGGTAAAACAACAATTATGTGTCAACTATACCCAGGTAAGTCTCACATAATTATTCTATTTCACCTCGTCCTCGAGCCTCCTGGCTAATTATAGTTCAGGGAGATGTTTACGTACTTATAATTTCCATTTCACCTTCCATTTCTAAATTCCTTATAATATTAGAATTCAGAACCTAATCATTTCTTTTTAACGCAGTAAACTGATAGCCAAGGAATCTTTTCTTCAGCCTTTTGTTGTAATGTCTTTGTGAACATTAAAACATTTATCCCTACTGGTACAGAGTAAATTAATGTTTATTGAGACCACAGTCCCCTAAAATAGGGCTGGAGAGATATATATCTATATAATATCTTATATTCTATGAATATATAACCTCCAATTAAATACTGCCAGCTTTTGTCTTGCCAAGTTACCACATATAGAGATATTTTCTGTGTCCTCTGATGACTCCACAGTGTAGTTTGCTACCACTTAGCAAAACATTGTGATGCGTTATTAGGGGGTCAATTCAGTGACTTCCCAAACAGGTAAGTTAAAACGTTACCAATACATCCTATCTTAACCAGTATCATAGAGAAACATATATGGTTTTAGCAAGTGCTTTCACTCAAAGGAAGCTGAAGTGCAATGTTACAAAATTGTACGCTATCATAAATATCCTTCGATACCTTCCAATGTTCTTCAAGTCACTAACCGTAGACCTGTAGAGTAATGGTTTCACCAGATAATATGTGTTCAAATTACAACCCATATCATACGACCATATACCAATGTGGGTATACCTAGATATGTATCACACAGAGAACTGAACCTTCCTATTGAGTTCATCCATATCATACGGCCAAATACTAATGTGGGTATACCTAGATATGTATCTTACAGAGAGGTGAACCCTTGTGTTGAGTTCACACTGAATCCTCTGCCACCCAGGTCAATTTCTTAACTTGATTATGTGCGTGTTGTTAACACCAATGTGGAGTCACATGTGCATGTTGACAGTATCTTCTGGCCATGCAACTTTTGGTAGCTCAATCTGTTCATTGAGTGTTTTAGACTTATCAAGTCTGTGCCCCTGTTTCTTTCCAGAACACATGTTCCAATGTGTAAGAATATGAGGTTCGAGCCTCAGTGCATCAAACTATTATGTTTGTGTACAAACTGTATATAATCCATGTTTGTATTCATATACCATGGTCCGTGGCAACTGAATCAGTTGAATTTGACAGGTGTATCTAGGTGTATTACCAGCACCTCTGTGTACCTATGTTTATAGGGATTTCTTGTCTATTATATTCACACCTCTGTCAAAATATGCAAGCTAAGTTTGCTATGGTGTTACATCTATAGTAGTGCATTTTTAACAAATTAAATTTGTAGTTCAATATGTTGACTCAAGTATGTGTCAAGGTCTTTTCATATACCAGGTTTCCTATGCAAACCATGGCAGCCCTACTATGGGCTTAACTTTATCAACACTCCATGCTATGTTGACAATATGATGCAACAGATTATGTGCCTGTGTATAATTGAAACAATTTCAACAGTTATCTCATAACCAAAAGTCTGCCTACTGACAGCCCATCAGTGCAGGTTCAAACTAAGATATAAAGCATGCACCTATTCGTATTGACAACTTGTGTCTGTCAATGTGGCCAAACATGGTAAACACATAGCTATGGATATGCTGAACTCATATCCAATCTGCTAATGCATATTTATGCCAGTATTGATATTAATCAACACTGTTGTCATTATCCCATTATAACAATGCATTCTCTCCATGCCCATTATTGATATCCACTGTCTAATGCTTATGTCAATTCATGGACATTGTCTAAAATTTCTAATGAAATGAAATAATTCTCAATTCCCAGTCTAGCCTTACATCAGTGGCAGTAAGTTTTCCCCATGTTACCAATGGGGTAATAATATGGATATAACCAGTTATCATCTGGGTCTAGCCTAGGACCACCTCCAGCTATGACTGAACCCACTATTATTGTTTACCAAATGGAATGAGCTGTGAAGTCTTCCTAATAACTTAAAGAGCACAATAAACCGATCATTAAATAAACAGCTGATCTGTATATATGTGAATTGTTGGCCCAACAATGCTGCCTATAGCAATGTTATAGTACTTAGATTTATTAAGTAATCATTAATAAATAATTGGCCTAATTAAAGTCAATGCTATAATTTCAGAAGTAGATTCAGAATAAACACTTTGTCTCTTATGTGCCTATGCATCATGACAACAGACTGCTATCAATATGTTATGCAGTCAACTTTGCTTTAATTATTCATCCAACTAAATAAGTTGGGTAATATCTGCTTTCTAAGTTAGACAATATATATATATTCACCAAAATAATATCTAAATTAAGAAAATTGTATGGAATTTCCTAAGAAACACAAAAACCCAGTTATGGTTTGCTCTATTTTAATATAACAGTCTGTATTGTGTTATTATGCCATGCCCATTGGGATAACCTGATAACCTTAGATGTTGCTATGACAAAAAACTCCAATAACCAACCAAAACATTGGTAGTTGTATGTTGGACTTAGTAGTGTTCTTTCCTTACAATAGGTAAGTGTATGTCAGACTTTAAATGTCTGCTGGTCTGGGTATGTATATACCACAATTACAGAGGTATTTGTTTTGTGCCTAGCACACCCAATCATGTCCACAGCCAATAGAGCTGTTAATATCCAAGCTAATTACTGCTACCCAGTAGGTAGATGGCCACATGTCATATACTATGATTGCATACACCCCCATTCATGTAATGGTGTATATCTAGCCTGGCCACTGAGTGTCAGTGTGGTGGCTTGATGGGCTATTACACTAAAATAGCCCTGTGTCCTGAAGTGGGGTATTGTGTAACCCCAGCCCTTGCTACTGGTCTGGTGCAATCATGCCCATGATACCGAAATTGGCTGGGTCTGTGCCCTTTTTAAGAGAGGTATGTATATGTACATACCTGCATGTTTCTGGGGTTTACCTGCTCAACTCCTTCAAGTTCCTAGGCCCCAAATAGGAGTCATACATTTTATGACCATGTAAAGCCATTGCTGGCCATGTGTATATTCAGCCAGTTCTCCCACCACTAATTAGTGTGATAGTGTTGCCAGTAGGCCTATGCCTTGGTTAGCATGGTTCACAGACTTTGTCACTATTTTACTATTGCAAATAGGAAAAACATATAGTGAGTGCAGCTGTATACAGAGCATCTCTGCAATTGTAACGGCCAAATCTAGCCCACATTCAAGGATAACCATAGTTAATCCTTGTGCCAACCTTATTTCCCATAATTATGACTTTTATGGTTCTTTAATGGCCAGTTGCTGTGACAGCACTGGCAATGTGCATGATCATTTGTCACATTGGTCACCCCGTCTGTGGAGTACCAGTTCACTGACTTCATTTCCACTATTTTATTATTATGTGTATGCATACACACATAGTGGGTGCACTAGTGTATGCAGTGTCTCTGCATAACTATGCTGAGGAGCCAATCCCTCTAGTTTGTCGGAAGCCATCTCGACTCAAGGAAGTATTTGCATTCCTTGTAATTATAATCATTTTATCATATTGTTACCTTCAAATAACCTATTTGACCACCCTCTGGGACTGGCACTGGCTAGGTGCATGGTCAGTTCTTGTATTGGCTTGGCACTCGGCCTTATTTGACCACCCTCGGGGACTGGCACTGGTATGTGCATGGTCAGTTGTATTGGTTCGGCACTGAGCCTAAGGGTGTCACCCCTCCCAACAATCCTACCGGTGGCTACCGTGCCTCCGGTAGTTTCACGTACACATTTTTACTAATTTTGAAACATATTGAATTAACTGAAGTTTGAATAAATCAAATACCAAGTATCAGTTTCACTGTTAAATATTTCGCTGCTCACCTTCTTACACTACTAATCTCAGTCAGTTAGAAAAACAAATAATTTTATTTCACTAAATTTCATGTAAATGTCATGTAGATACATGCTGTCCAAATGTACCCGTGTGTCAGAACACACAGAAAAAACATACACATTAGACTAATGTGTGTATGTGTTGAGTGGGAAAATGGGTCATGGTGACAGCACTAAAAGTCACCATGAGCACAACTGTCACAAGTTGGCACCCATCCTGAAATACGTTAGATGTAACCAGGATGTAAAACCACAATAATGAACCAGCAATAACATGGATAGTCAATTGTCATTGAATACAAATCAAATACTAAGTATTATTTCTCATGACTGTCAAATGTACAGTGTCACAAATCCCATGTGTATGCATGTATTAATGCAGTGACTGTGTTTCAGCACTTGTCCTATGTATTGACAGTGTGTTACAATGTCTATAGTACCTAATTTTGGCAACCCAAAGCAATGTTATTTTCCCCATAAATGTCTGCAAACATTTTCATCTATAGTGAGTGTCCAAATATAACTTTGAATACCACAAACCCCATGTGTTTCAACACACAATGTATAATGTCATGTATTGACACCCTATGCCTATGTCACATTCTATGTTAAAATTGACATAATAGCCACTAAATATTTCCCCATATTATAAAATAATATATATGCCTGCAGACATATCCCAATAAAGAAAAAGAAGTCTAAATGTACTTACATAGTATCCAACTAGTCTAAATGCCAGTGTAAAGAGTAGTCCAGTCCTCACCATTCCATGTCTGCTCTCGGTGAGGTGGGCTCGCTAAGTGGTTCATTGGGTAGCTCTTCCTCTCCCTGAACTATAATTAGCCAGGAGGCTCGAGGACGAGGTGAAACATATATATATATATATATATATATACATATACACATATATATGAAGTGGGCAATACTACTCGACCGATGGAAATTCTGGCTGGGCTGATTAGCTCGCATTCTGAAATGCGGGATACTCACCAGGCTCGCATTTGCCATCATTTGCGGGGCCGGTGTAGCAGGAAATCGCAAACCCTGTAAATCGCAAACCCCCACTTGTGATTTCCTAGGAAATCGCAAACCCCCATGCCATATATGGGCATGGGGGGTTTGCGATTTCCTAGGAAATCACATATCCCCCCTGGAGATCGCAAACCCCCCATGTTAATGATGTTTAATGATACAGATAGTTGTACTGGCTTTTCTTATTGATGTAGTCTAGTATCTTTGATGAAAAATTGACCTGCTCCTCTATCCTTCTTGTGTGCAGTGAATATGGCCCTGTCTGTGACAGGCATGAAATCAAAAATAATCAATTAATCCAATTGAAACAATTAAAAAATGAGGATGTAGATAAATATGTGTTCTATGTCATGAAACCAAGAGTTAAATTGTAGCTAGAAAACCCTCCTTAGCCCGGGAATGACAACGACGGCGACGGTCTACCTGCAGACGGGACGAGAGGCGGCGGCGGCACGCGGCAGGCCCCGGAAATTCACATGGAAATAATTACATAAATTAACTCGTAGACTCGCCTTAAGCAGGGGTGGAATAGCCCGACGGCTAAATATACATATATAAATATTCGGGACTTGGCGCTCAGCATTAATATAACAGAGCAAGGACTGGTTAGCTCAGTGTTGGGATAATGTGACTGAGTTGGATATTAGGTCATGTGCTGGTGGCCTGATTTCCCAGTGGAACAGCACTATAAAGTCACCATGAGGGTGCACTGTCACACGTCGGTACCTGTCCTGATATGACCTTAGATGTTGCCAGGACATAAAATTCAAACACCCATCACACACACACGCACGCGCGCACACACACCAGACAGTGTGAATCATAGTCAAGGAGTTAGTAAAACTATTTTTGGGGAAACAAGTTATTTGAAAGATGACACTTGTGAAAGTTAAAAAGTACACTGAAAATTACCGTAAATAAATATTCATGAAGCTCACTGGGTTACGAGCAATTCGATAAACAGTAATAGTAGTTTTTCGATTAAAAATATAAATTTTAAAAAGGGTTAGTACGAAATACAGAAAAGCTTTTTTTTTTAATTATGAAATAAGCACAGGTTATACATACTCACCAGTTTTTTTCTTGAAAATTGTATTTTTATTGTGAATACAGTCACCATATATTTGGAAGTGGTTATCATTATCGGCACGAAGAGCTCCATCCGATAGGCTAATACTCCCCACCTGCACAACTTTCATAGGATTCTCCATCCTTACGTACACCGTTGAATGACCTGTATAATATAAAGTATTCTACAACATCCTCTATTCTCAACTGTCTTCTGGTTACAGAAAGAGAGGGCGCCCTCGTCTCCGGTTCAAGGATACCATCAAGAGAAACCTGAAGCTGAGAGACATTAAGACCGACTCATGGACGCAACTCTCACAGCAGAGAGCTAAATGGAGAGCAGCAGTCAAGTAATGAAAGCAGTCTTGAGCCGTGTTCACACGGGCAATGTAAATCGATTCGTAGAAATCGACTTGTATAGTTCGGGTTACATTTCGCGTGTGAAAGGGCATCTGAGTCGAATTAGGGCTGAATCGATTCCTGTGATGCAGATTCTGTAAACCACTTGTCGAGGTAGTTTACGTGAATCGATTTCTGTGAACCGATTTATTTTGCCCGTGTGAACGCACTGAGGCGGATTAAGGACGTCACACGCATGCGCAGTCGAGACCTTAGTTTGTTGACTTTCCGGTCGATCAAAAGCGCATATTATATAATTTAGTCTATGAAACTGCTGGCTGTGCACAGATATTTTTTTCATCATTTATTTTTAGGGTTTCACTGCCCAGCAGAAGTTTTGACCCTTCCAAACCAATACGATTCAGTCCATACATATCTAGGTCGAACCCACACTCTCTTGTGGTGACGTCGACTAACCGAAACTGGCGCTGGTTAGTATCGACTTGCTCATGCGCTGATATCGATTTCCGGCCCAAGTACTGCCCGTGTGAACGGGCGTCTAAATCGATTTATATAAATCGCCTTGTCTAAATCGATTTAAACTTTTCCCGTGTGAACACGGCTTTGGTCGCATCGCGACCGACAGCATGATGATGATGATGATTCTACAACAATTACCGTAACCAGTTGCATGCATCATCTACACATAAAAAAGACAAGAAAATAGGTAGATAACATTTGGCCATTGACAGATGAGCAACTTAGCCATACAAATTAGCATCATAGCATTATATTACACTGTGGACAATGCCAACTGAAGCACAACAGTATGTAGACCAAATAAGGGATCAATCAAATATTACATAACTCTTGGGGTGGGGAGGGGGTTAGGTCCAAGCGTTATGTGGTATATGGTCTAGCATTACGAAGCGTTACAAGTGGGTGGGTGTCTAATTTATAAAAAAGAATAATCGCATTACATAATATGTTAACGACCCCTAACTGGCCATTTGAGCAACATCATAAGTTATGAAAGTTATGTAAAACTGATGTATATTCTAAACTATTGTTGACTATTCTTATTATTTTCTTATATTTTCTGTCAAATCTTGAACTGAAATCCAAGTGAATGTGCCTCATTGAGATAAGCGTAGTCTAAAACTATGAGGAACTATAATAAACCACTCATCATTACTCTCAAAAACCAATGTTGAAAAGAAACTCAAGAAGCTGAACACAAATAAGACCCATGGACCCAATAGAATACACTTGCATGAGCTGAGCTCCCAACTAGTAACACCTTTATACAACATATACAAACTCTCAATTGATAGTCTACTTAGGCCTGCCAGCACTCACTATGTCCATCCACATGAAACTCAGCTATAACCCAACCAATATATATTATATACATATATTAGGTATGTGAGTCAAAAATTCTAAATCCTCCAATTCCAGTGTAACTGGGCTCATTTGAAAGAGGATGAAGAGACAAAGAAAACTAGATCATTGCAATCCATTGAGAAATAAAGAAGTTATGATTTTTTCATTATTTTTAATTAGCCAAATTATGTCCTCACAATTAACCTTAAACCAAATGAAGAAGCTGTGATCAAAACATACTGTGTTGTTAGGGAAAATCTGTAACTTTCTTATTTCTCAACAAATTCACAAAATCTTTTAAGTATCTGAACGCCAGAAGAATTCTCTATCTAGATCAATCACAAAAATCACCATTGAACAGCTGGAAATAATTATTAATAACGATCAAAAATAATAATTATTAGGTTAATGCCATATTTTTTGTATTTCTTGAGTCGCCATTTTGTTTTCCCATTTGCTAAAAAAAACTTCCTCGAGCTCATTACTACATTTCTCTTGCAAATTTCTTCATGGTATTTCACAGATACATCAATAAATACATATAGAATGGGAACTATATGTTATAATTAGGGACGAAACCTGCTTTGGTGTGAAATTTTGGTGATGGATTACATTTGTGTGCAATTTGCACAATTTCTTGAGTCGCCATTTTGTTTTTCCCATTTGGCATGATTTGTTAAAAAAAAAAATTCTGCGAGCTTGTTAATGCATTTCTCGTGCTTATTTCCTCCTGGTATTTCATAGATACAACAATAAATACATATAGAATGGGAACTACATATTTTAATTAGGGACCATACCTGCTTTGATGTAGAATTTTGGTCATGATTATTGTACAAAATCTGCTCATTTGGGGAAATTCTTTCAGATTTGGTAAAAAAAATTTCCACGAGCTCGTTCATACATTTCTCGTGCAAATTGCCTCCTGGTATTTCACAGATACAACAAATACATTTAGAATGGGAACTATATAATTTAATTAGGGACCATAACTGCTTTGATGTAGATTTTTGATGATGATTACTGTACAAAATCTTCTCAGTTGGGGGAAATTCTTCCAGTACCAGAAATAAACTGTCATTCAGAAAAGAATTAACACGAGGCAATAGCTTGGGAGGTCATCTATGACATCATGCTCATTACATATGCAAAAACATATTTCTAGCCAATCAAGAGGCATTTATTTGGAGCACTGTAATTGGGTCGACCACTAGAAAACCGAGATCGGCGTCACAGGAAAATGGCGCCCGCTAAGACTTTTGCGTCGTCGCTAGGACAGAAATAGAATGCAGGGAGGGTCAGATGCTACTGGTGGGGATCCTGCGCCGGATCAGTTTCCACGTAAGCTTCAAAAAGTTGGTGTATCCGAATCAGATAGCAAGGTTCCTAGGAATTGAGGTAGACTCGGTCAACATGGAACTAAAACTCCGCCCAGATAAACTAGCAAAACTACAGGAACAGCTAAGGCTCTTCCTCCGGCGCAGAAAAGCAACAAAACGCGAGCTAGAGAGCCTCGCGGGGGTCCTAGCGCACTGTTGTAAAGTAATCCACGGGGGTCTACCTTTTCACGCAGGGTGTATGACCTAATTGCCTCGTTGCGCAGTAGGGATCATAAAGTGAGGCTAAACGAAGACTTCAGGCTGGACCTGCAATGGTGGGTGGATTTTGCCGCCAAGTTTAACGGCAAAGCAAAAATCATTCAAACACACCTACCATGCATATCTGTATACAGTGACGCGTCGCTATTCGGGTTCGGGGCAACGCATGGCAGTGACTGGTTCGCGGGAGCCTTCCAGGCGGGGGGGGGGGGAGCGAAAACTTTGCGTCGGATTCCCTCGAACTATTAATGCTCAGGCCCGACTGATGTGGCCAGCATGGAATGGCTGCTGCATTAGTTAATAGTAATACAAAAGATCTGAAAGTCAACTACTTTCAAATGCACATATCTCACTCCATATGGTTCACTCTGTTTTACATTCAATAACATTTTTTTCCCTTTTATGTACAGTGTAACTGATAAATTTCAAACGGATGCATGCAAAAGATACATACATACATATTGTATATATGACGTCGTATATACAAATAGCCTGAACTGACACAGCCAATTATATGAGTTCTCTGTGGCCTAGTGGTTAGGGTGTTGAACTTGTAATCTGAAGTTGTTTGGTGGTGTGGGTTCAAACCCCTTACACTCCAAAACCGTTTTTTTTTCATTCAACAACAAAAATACGTTTTTCATCTATATGTGTTTCTCATTGAATTATGCAATGTAATTGTACTAACATATTTCACATTAAAGCAAATATATTTCCTGATTGAACTACTCTAAAGAAAATAGAAAATACCCCAGTTTTACTCTCCCTTCTCTCCACTCACCGATCCATTTTCAAAACAATAGCTGCCAGTTAGTCCCAGCCTCAGACCGCCCCCCCCCCCCCTGACCTCAGCACTGACCCACTTCTGGTGGTGAAGTGGGCCCACTCACTACTCTCCCCACACATATTTGGTTCTAGAAACATAAAAACTAAACAAGGTTGTGCTTGGAGAATATTTGTCGGAGTACGGTTCCTGTCTCAGCAGCCTATATACCTGGCCCGGTTAAGGAACATTAAAACTGAAATCGGTGGCGTTCTATCGCCGCCATGTTGTCTCTTCACATTCTCTCTCAAATCACCAACTCTGTGCCGATATAACTAGCCATTTCATACTGGAGCCAGGGATTCTACTTCCTGTTCCAAACTAAAGCTATTTTTGCCCGTATTTAGACTACGTTAGGTACCCTAGAAACCGCCGGCAGCGCCACTGTCGCCGGACCGATAAAACTCGTACAACTTCTTGCGACCTCCTGAGCTGCACTGTCATGTCGGAAAACAGCACCACACATGCAGCACAGGCAAACTGCATTCACTGCTACATCCGTTTTTTAAGCACAACAGACTTAGGCACAGATGGAGACTATTTTCAGTGTTGTATGACATTTGGAAGGCATTTTACTAAGCCATTCAAGTCTTCAGATGCAGAAATCAGAGGTAAGACTGCCAGGAATGTCCATGTTAATTATTAGAATGTGAATGTGAAAATTTAGCATTTTTTCTTCCTAAAACTGGTCATACAATGACTACAACTGGAATCGCAACTCTACAATCTGGCAGCCAAAAGTTGGTGTCAGGCAGTTTTGACAGGATTCTCTAGGCTAGTCTAGGTCAGAATTTTATGGCTGGGGTGAGTGACTCACATAACACAGCCTACTATTATGCACCCTAAATAAGGCACTTCTCTAGTGCATTAGCTAATACAAAAAATCTTAAATTCAACAAACTTCAAATGCACATATCTCATTCAATTTTTGGAATATCTTAAAAATTCAATAACGATATTGCTTTTGATTCATTGGAGCTTCCAATGAAATTATAATTTGAATGTTTGGAATAATTTGAAAATGTTACTGGGGTACCTAACTACGTAAATGTTGTTGCTCACCCCTCTACTGCAAGACTTAGGTATGGGGTGTGAAAGTACGACGTCTGAACACTTTGACTTCTGGATGCTGAATGGTTTATTCACGGCTAGGCATGCTTGACCTGCCGGCAACTTTCTGTCACGTCATCTCATTTGCATATCTCTTTGTCTCAACCTCTGCATCTCGTTAACATAGTGTAGTGGTCTGCACTGACCTCTCAGGCAAGTAACCACATAGACAGGTAGGCGTGGGGAGTGTATTGATATCAGGGAGCCTAGGTGGTGTAATGGTTAGCACACTGGCCCGGAATGCAAAGAGATGTGGGTTCGAGTCCCGCTCTAGGCGCAGTATTTCCCATTTTCATCACCCCCACGACAATACATTAACCACACCTGTACATCTATTACGCATATATCACATCCCCCCCTCAAAGTATTTCAGAAACATGAAATATTTCAAAATAACAATGCAATAACACACAGTAGTCAAACAAATGCACAAACAAAATATATGCGTACTTAACTGAAACACAAGTCCTTCAAATGTCCGAGCGCACAATGGACTTAAGTCCACAATGTCCGGCCGTAAGCCTGACATCAGAAAATGTCCATCAATATCAACAAATGTTCAAACAGCTGAAAACAACTTAACCTACATGCACATCCTATATGTGTACACACTAAAGCAACACTGACCCACTACAGGTCTAACCTGCTCGCCGGCCTTATCAGCCGACCTGACCTACTCAGATTAGCCGCACTGTTTACATTCGGCACTGACGCTGACCCAGATTCCATCTGCACGACGGGCTCAGGTCGCCCCCCCACAGGCGCTCTGATAATCTGAACCCGGTTACGATACAACGTGTTACCTGACTCGTTCAAAATTTGATATTCTCTCCCAGAAACACCTGTTCGCCCAAAATTACCCCTTTCTTCCATTCCCCAGCATGATTTTTGTACTTTACATTCTCCCCCACTTTCATAGGCTTATGCGGCTTGCCACACTTCCGGTCATGAAACACTTTCTGACTCCGTTGCCGTTCAGCTACCTGCCCTTCCTTTGGATTTTGCGTTTCGGGCACCAAAATCTCCTCCGTCATAGGCAACCTGCCCCTCAACCGTCTACTCCTGAGCAGCTGAGCTGGAGACGCATTCAGAACGGGCAACGGCGTATTACGATAATTCAACAACGCTAACTGAAAATCAGACCCGGTTTTCTGGCACTTCTTTAACATGTCTTTGACTGTCTGCACAAACCGTTCTACCTGCCCGTTGCTACGAGGATACTGAGGACTGGAATACACGGCTTTGAACCCATAGTGTAGTGCAAACTCCATATACTCATGACTTTTAAACCGGGGACCATTGTCAGATATGACCTGACTGGGAACACCGTGTCTTGCAAAACTTTCAACGCTTTAATAACAGTGACAGACGACATATCACCCAACAATGTCACCTCAGGATACTTTGTGTAGTAATCCACAGTTATCAGGTAATTTTTATGATTTAACTCAAATAAATCAGCACCAATTTTTTCATACGGCTGACAGGCGATCGGGTGATTGATCAAGGGCTCATTATGCAAATTCTTACGGTTGTTTTGGCAAGTGTCACACCGACTAACCTTATCTTCAATTTGCTTATTCATATTCGGCCAAAACATACAGTCACAGGCCAACTGCTTTGACTTGGTCACGCCTAAGTGCGTCTCATGTAAAGCCTCTATCATTTCACCATGAAGACCTGGAGGAACCACCACCCGGTTGCCGTTCATTACAAGATTGGTCTCTACTGTTAGCTCATGCTTGTACGGAATGTACTGTCTCAGACACGGTGGTGTCTGTATGCGTGTAGTGTCCCACCCATCTTCAATGTGTGAAATTAACATGGACATGGATACATCTTTTTCGTACTCAGTCACGATCTTACCCAACAAACTCGACGACTGCATGTCCACTGCGGCAACGCAGAACGTGTCATCGAACAGGCTATCATGACCTACTTTGACGCTATGCGCCCTGGACAACGTGTCTACAAAAAACATCAAAGAACCCTTCACATGACATAACTGAATATTGTAATTTTGCAATCGCATTCGCATCCACTGCATTTTAGCCGAAAGTTTATGTATTGGTTTCTGCATTATAGCCACCAACGGCATGTGGTCCATTTGAACTTGAACCTCTTTCCAAAAGATATACTCATGAAACCGCTGACATCCGAAACATATGGCGAGCATTTCTTTTTCTATCGTGGCATATCCACACTGTGCTGAGTTAAGCGCACGAGATGCGAGTGCGATCGGCTTACCATCTTGCATTAATGCAGCACCTAAACCTGACTGACAAGCATCTACCTGAATCACAATAGGCTTTCTAACATTGTAATATGACAACACAGGAGCAGTTCTTAACTTCTCCTTCAATTTCTCAAACGCGCCCTGCTGTTCGGCTTGCCAGTGCCACGCCACGTCCTTTGCGAGGAGCGTGTGTAGAGGTTTGGCTATCTCGGACATGTTGGGTATAAACTTGTGCAAATATCCAACCATGCCCAGGAACCTTTGGACACCTTGTTTGTCACGCGGCTCTGGCATGTCAACTATTACTTGTATTCTGTCTGGATCAGGCTTCACACCATGCTGGGTAAGTTGATGACCAACATACTTTAGATTAACCGATCTAGCTCGGTCCAAGATGGCTCGGAGCCGCTCGTTGTGTTCCTCAACTGTTGACCCATATACCAAAATATCGTCCGTGACTATGCCAATACCGGGTATATCGCCCATGACGTGGTGCATTTCCTGAATAAAAATGTCACCGGCGGTTTTGATACCAAAAGGCAACCGGGTGTAGCTGTACCGGCCCCACGGAGTATTGAACGTGCACAAACGTGAACTTCCATTATCTAACTCTATCTGCCAATACCTGGTCTTTGCATCCAGAACTGAAAAATATTTGGCATCTGCCATTTTGGCAATAATTTCATCAATCGTTTTAGTCGGAAAAGGCCCTCTCTTTATCGCCTTGTTCAACTTAGTCGGATCCAGACAAATCCTAATCTTGTTCGTTTTTTTTACAATAGTTATAGAATTAACCCACTCGGTAGGTTCATCTTGCTCAACTATGACACCTAACTTAACCATGCGATCAAGCTCACTGCGTACCTTGCCCTGAATGGCAAACGGAATCCGTCTAGGCGGATCAATGACAGGTTGAACAGATCTATATACATGAATGACAGCATTTGCTTTAATCAACCCCAAACCCTGAAATACATCTTTGTATTGGCTTACCAGCTTCTCCGCCCCACTGCTGGCACTGTTCGTCGGTCCGGAAATGTTCGTCAGCACCAGAATGTTTGTCATCCCTGGAATGTTCGTTGGCACCGCACAGCATACCTCATCCACCCGCACCAGCAGGTTCAACGTCACACAGGCCTGCTTGCCCAAGATAGGCTGGCAATCCAGCACCACCTGGAACTTGAGCACGGTCTCATTGACGTCCAGCAGCGCCTCCCCATCAGGCGTGATCCGGTGACTGGAGAACGTCACCAACGAACACTTGGTGTTCGTCAGCCGCCCCAGACCCACTCTGTCGAAGACGTACCTCAGCAGCACGTTCGCCTCCGACCCGGTGTCGAGCTTGAACTTGACAGGACAACTGTTCACCCGAACGATCGCGTGCCACAGCTCGGCATCCCGACCAGCACCGCGGTCGACGGCTCCGACGAAGAGATCCGTTGCCAGGACGTTGACTTCCGCCGGATCCGGGTCTTGCTCAGCATTGAGGATCAGGCTCTTCCATGGTCAGCTCATTGACCCTGCCCAGCCTGCTCCTGCAGACCTTGCCGAAGTGCCCGATCTTCCTACAGGCTACACAAGCCTTCCCTTTCGCTGGGCAGACTCCTCGGCGGTGCTCATACCCACAGTTCTGGCAGCGGATCTTGAACTCTCCCGCACCGCCGGTGTTCCAAGATGGCGATTTCTAAGATGGCGTCACGGATGACCGACCCACCGGTGCACCGGTACGCGCATAACCATAGTTACGTATGAAATCGATCTCCTTACTTTCCACATGTGATTTGGTGTCCTCCAACATCGCAGAGCTAAACTCGCTCATCTCACATACACTAATACATTTCTCTAACGTTAACTCCGTAGTTTGCAGCAATTTTTTTCGTAAGTTCACATTCTTCACTCCAGCCACAATCCTATCGCGCAACAGCGATTCTTCCACCGTCCCATACTCAGAGTCCTTCACCTTATCTCTCAATGCCGTTATATATGTAGCCATATTTTCTGACGCCTGATTGTGTGAGTTAAATTTATATCGTGTGATAATGATACTGCATTTACCGACACAATAAACCCTGAATGACTCCGTAAGCGGTACGATCTTACCTTGATCAGCGAGAGCGATATCCATATTGGCGAAGACTTTCTGTGCCTCCTCGCCGGCTACGTGAAGAACGATGCAGCATTGCACTCGTTCTGTCTTCAACACGACACCCGCCGCAGTAGCGTAAATTTCATATGCTCTGATCCATGTTTTCCAGTTTGACCTCTCGTTGTGGCTGACCACAAGCTGACCAGGAGGCCGCAACCCTGGCAACATATTAGCGGGCGGCATCCTTCCTCATCTGACACCATGTGAAAGTACGACGTCTGAACACTTTGACTTCTGGATACTGAATGGTTTATTCACGGCTAGGCACGCTTGACCTGCCGGCAACTTTCTGTGACATCATCTCATTTGCATATCTCTTTGTCTCAACCTCTGCATCTCGTTAACATACATTAACCACACCTGTACGTCTATTACGCATATATATCACATGGGGGTGAATCTTTTATCTAGCACATACCTATCAAATCATTGCCATTCCAAGTACTATTCTTTAATGCATCGGTTGCACCTGGTCATTGCTGAAATAATCCAAGATTATGAAGATATATGCCCAATATATATGACTACCACTGTCACTTTTGTAAGACTACCACAGTACCAGTAATACGAAAAGCCAAAAGGGCAACAATTTATAATTATAGACGTGCAATGCCAATGACGTCAATGAATAAAAGGTTATTACCGACCCACCCACGGGGAGGCTAAGGACTAACACGTTTACATGTATATGCATATAAACAATACCTGTACTGATAGAGCTGGAAGATGAAATCACCAAATTCCAGGAAACGGAAATAGCCCTCTATGGGCGCTGCCATTTGTAAACTCGTGTTGAATAATCGAGAATTCAAAATCCAGCAAACGGAAACAGAAATAGATCGCCGAACTTTACGACGGAGCAAGCATGGTGGGTGACAGCGATTGGTTAATAATAGACTATGGGCTTAATGCCTTGACAATGCTCCGCCGCAGAGTAGCACACACCGAATCGAAGAACAAGTACACTGGTCCCTCCCCACAGACCTTCCATATATGGTGCGATGACGTCACTGGGACCAGTGTACCTGTTCCTCCACGCTACTCTGCAGTGAGGCTGTCAAGGCATTAAGTCAATAGGCCCAATTTACGGTATTCGGGGTCAGCGATTGGTTAATAATATATCAAAACAAATGCCCGCTGCCATAGAATTTGCCGATATGCGCAGTTCAAAACTTTGATATTATTCAAAATTAAAAGAAATAAAGAACAATTTGACATAAACATGGATGCACAAATGAAATATTAATAGTTTCTTCCACGGAAAAGACGGCCGTATTCGGGTCACCCAAGTTACTAAAATTTCAAATCAAACACCGCGAGCGGAGTAAGAAAATACACGCGCAATAATAAAATACTTTGCTGTAGTTATATCGAGGGGTCGGTCCTAAGCATTGCTTATTCATATTACTGACCCACCCACGGGGAGGCTAATGACTAACATGTGTACATATATATACTTAAACAATACCTGTATTCATAGAGGTGGGAAATGAAATCACCAAAATCCAGCAAACAGAAACGGAACTAGCACTCTATGGGCGCCGCCATTTGTAAACTAGTGTTGAATAACAGAATAATCAAAATCCAGCAAACGGAAACGGAAATCGCTTGTTGAGCTTCAGGACGCAGCAAACAGGGTGGATGACAGCGATTGGCCTAACGCCTTAATGATGCCCCGCCGCAGAGTAGCACAAGCCAAGTTGCAGAACAACTACACTGGTCCCTTGCTACAGACCTTCAATATATGGTGCGATGGGACCAGTGTACATGTTCCTCCGCGCTACTCTGTAGCGAGGTTGTCAAGGAATTAGGTCCACAGGCCCAATTGATGGTATTCGCGGTCAGTGATTGGTTAATAATATATCAAGACAAATGCCTGCTGCCATAGAATTTGCCGATACGCGCAGTGCAAAGCTTCGATTTTATTCAAAATTAAAAGAAATAAAGAACAATTTGGCATAAACATGGGTGCACAAATGCAATATCAATACTTTATTCCACCGAAACAACGGGCGTATTCGATTATCACGACTGCGACTCGGGTCATCCGAGTTGCTAGAATTTCAAATCGAACACCGCGAGTGGAGTAAAAAAATACATGCGCAATCATAAAATACTTTACTGTAGTTATATCGGGGGGTCGGTCCTAAGCATTGCTTATTCATATTACAAGTTTGTTCAAAACTGTGTGTGCCATCAACTCACTAGTACTACTTACTAACTTAGTAGTAGGCCTACTAGTCTAGTACTTAAATAGTAGTAGTACTAGTACTAGTACTTAGTAGTAGTAGTACTAGTAGTAGTTGATGGCTGTCGAGGAAGAGAGTCCAGAGTTTAAAAACAGTTGGTCCCTATACAGTATCAGCGTAATTTATCATCAATCTAAATTCATTTATATCTTATTCTTAGTATCTGATAATATATTTATCCAATGTATCATTAGTGATCACTGATATTCAATATTTAGCCGGGGAAAAACACTTACCTCATAGGTTTCAGATATATACATTCGTGTCAATAGTACGCCATTTTGACGCTTTCACCCAGTCTCTACCTGTGTGCCTACGTCGAGACGCTTAAGGTCAAACGTAAATGCTAAGAGGTTGTAACCTTACTCACAACGTCAAAATAACGTTAATAGATATTTTAGAATGGAAAAACTATTACATAGATATACATTCACTCGATAGGGTATCCCTGGAATGTTATAATAAATAGACGTGTAATAGTAGACGACATCGATGAGTTTGACAAACACCCCAGCAACCACTCTTCAGTATGAATTTGGATTAATCACACACCCATTTCTAATATGGGAGCGACAGAATATATGCCTGGAGAACTACTATTGTGTCGCATGTAATATGTGATCTTTAAAGAAAAGACACTGTCAGTATTTTAGTTTAAGTGATGTTTTTTTAATAATTTTAATGTAGGATTGGCATACTAAGCAAAACAGGTGCACTTCTCTAATAAATTATATATTTATGTAAACATATTTCATGCGACATTACCAAAACACTACTATTCGCTGATTACCTTATGTGTGGTATGCAGCACTGCTATCACCACTGGTACATCCCACCCTGATGACATCAGGGGAGTAGTTCGGCTTTACCATATAGTTCGATCAAACAAAATTCATCATGGATATCATCACTTTGTATTTTATCATCAGAATACATGTACCGCGAAGATTATATTATAGGTTAGTTATTTTATAGCCAGATTAATGATACCAGTGAAAGTATAAACGTAAATGATAAATGTTCTGCGCATGAATATTCCAATTAGTGGCCAAAACAACTTACCAGGGAACTTTCATCACTACCAAATCCAAGAGAACCATCTAATGATCTAGTATTAGTAAACTTAATCGAAAACCTTCGTGTACACATATACATTGCATCGAAGCAATCCTTTGAGCCATCATGCGGTGGAAATTTGAAGGCGAGGAGCAAAATGCTTACAAATGTTGTCTGTGCTGTCACGTGAGAACAGGCACCATTTTCCTGGGCATTTTTCACCTGGTAAGAATATTATATTGGAATCGTTTCTTATATATTAGAATTAGGGCCTATCCAGTATCCTTGCTTATACTAGTTATAGTTATTAGCTATGTGAGTATTTATTTTAAAAACATTATGTCTCAATGGAACATATTCCAATGGAAAGCTTGAAGAGACCTTAAACTTAGTAGTCATAATTTATAAAGTTACATCGATTTGAACTTGAAAGAAATGCCTAATTATGGGCCCTTTGTTCTATAGTAAACCAGCCAAAAGTTGTGACCCATATTACTAGTTTCATGAGCAAGGCTGAGGCGTGAATGCCAACTGCCAATTTGTGTGAGAAAGAGGGGACATTGTTATGATTCTAAGCAAGTGCTGCGGATTAAATAACTCTCTTGGCCATCTATCAAACATCCTTAGAATTTCACAACATGTAGAGAACTAATAAAGGAACAATATCTGCATAGTTTGATAGGACATTTTAATCAACTTTGAGTGATTTGATGAAGGTTTTGTTGAGAAAGGTAAAACTTGAAATTCAACCATCAACTTTTGAAACTAATACTGGTCCAATTGAAACAATTAAAAAATGAGGATGTAGATAAATATGTGCTCTATGTCATGAAACCAAGAGTTAAATTGTAGCTAGAAAACCCCCCTTTTGGTGACCTGAAAGGTAACACCTACTGCAAAGCATCTCCATCGTTGCTGAACCGCTTCGCGGCGATCGGCGGTTTTCGCACATAGCTATAGTTATGTATTCTTACTACATTAGTAGTTATAATCGTTTTATAAATTTGTTAATTCATAGTTGTCTGTTTCCTGGCAGTGGTACATTAGTGAAATAATTGGAAGTCAGATACTGATTTATTTAAAATACCAGTAGGCCTACACCACAACATTAGTACATATTTGTGCGAAAACCACCGAATCCCGCAAAGCGGTTCGGCAACGACGATAACACTACCTCCATACCGCTGCGCGGAGCTGCTTTGCAGTAGGTGTTACCTTTCAGGTCGCCAAAAGGAGGGTTTTCTAGCTACAATTTAACTCTTGGTTTCATGACATACAACACATATTTATCTACATCCTCATTTTATAATGGTTTCAATTGGACCAGTATTAGTTTCAAAAGTTTATGGTTAAATTTCAAGTTTTACTTTTCTCCACAAAATCTTCATCAAATCACTCAAAGGTGATTAAAATTTGGTGAATTTTCATCCATTGTCAAACTGTGCGCATATTGTTCCTTTATTAGTTCTCTACATGTTGTGAAATTTTAAGGATGTTTGATAGATGGCCAAGAGAGTTATTTAATCCGCAGCACTTGCTTAAGGCCCTGTCACACTATGACGTTAGCGTAGGCACAACATGAAAATAATTATATTACGTCAAAGTTCTCGGCGTAGTATGCAAATTGCGGCACAAGTTGAACGTCGATGCAGCGTAGGTGATGTCGGGCTGGCGACACTCCAGCGCGCGTGACGCCGGGCTAGCTTGACTCCAACATCGGCCTAGCGTGATCACGTTTCGCTCGAACGTTGCCACGTCCGACTGGACCGTTATATATCGACGTCGGTCGACCGAGAGCCTAACGTCACACCAACGTCGTCAGCGTGATCAGAGCGCATGGCTGGCGCGCTCGACGTAACGGGAACGTGGGCCGACATCAGTCAAAGCACCCGCGCCTTGTGTGTATACGTTCAGAACACTTTCGAATGACGTCACCGACGTTACGCGCACGCTAAAGGGTCGTCAACTACGTCAGGAAACGTTGGAGCGATGTTGAGAAAGAGAACAAAGCTTCAAAGGAGGACAAACAGCCAATCAACAACTCAGTACAATCTTTTAAAGAAAATCCACTCCATAGAAACTAAATTAAGAGAAAGCTATGATGAAGAACATAAAGGAGAGGAGGAAAAGGCCATAAGCAATATCAAGATGAATCAAAGTATTTTTATAGCTATGCTAAGAAATACTCCCAGGCCAGAACAACAACAACATCCAGAATAAGAATGGTGACATAGTCCAAGATCCTGTAGAGATGGCAGACATCCTGAAACAGCAGTACGAAAGTGTCTTCAGTAGCCCACTAGATTCAAAAATAATAAACCAACCAAAACAGTTCTACCAAGTGGACCAAAGCAAACCAACCCTTATGGATATCAACTTCAGCCCAGAAGAAATAGAAAAGGCAATTGACAAACTAAATCTAAACTCATCTGCTGGACCAGATGGGTTCCCTGCCATCCTACTAAGCAATACCTTTCATCCCCGCTGTATATAATTTGGAGGGATTCCCTGGACCATGGTTACATTCCTGACATTGCAAAGGAAGGACATATTCCAATCCATAAAGGTGACAGTAAGGCATGACCCAAAAACTATAGACCTAGCTCACTAACATCACACATAATCAAGATCTTTGAGAGAGTAATTAGAGAACATCTAGTCAAGCACTTGGAAGCAAATAACTTGATGAACCCATCCCAGCATGGTTTTAGATCTGGAAGATCATGTCTTTTGCAACTACTGGTCCATCATGATCAAATCCTTGATAATCTAGAAAAGGGTGCAAACACCGATGTCATCTACCTAGATTTTGCAAAGGCCTTTGATAAAGTTAATCATGGCATCCTCTGCCATAAATTAGGAATAGGAGGAAAAATGGGAACTTGGATCCATGAGTTCTTGAGGCAGAGAACGCAAAGGGTCATTGTGAATGGAGCAAAATCGACAGCATCTGATGTGACCAGCAGCATGCCACAAGGCCCAGTACTTGGATAAGTCCTGTTCCTTGTCTTGATCTCTGACATTGATGAAAACACAAGTACTATCTCTTCTTTTGCAGATGACACAAGAGTCATGAGGGAGATTAAGGGAAATGTAGACACATAGGCCATCCAAAAAGACCTGGAAACCATTTACAATTGGCAACATTCAAACAATATGCTGTTCAATGACAAGAAATTGGAGCTAATACGATATGGCACAAACCAGGACCTAAAAATGAATACAACTTACACAAACCCCTTAGGAGAGAAAATTATGGAAAAGAAGTGTGTGAAAGACCTTGGTGTATACATGGGAAGCAACCTCAAATTCACTGAACACATTGAGTATGTATGCCAAACAGCCAGAAAATATAGTGGATGGACGCTTCGTATATTTAAGTCAAGAGAAGCTGGGGTAATGAAAACCTTGTGGAACTCCATAATACTCCCACGGATAGACTACTGTTCACAACTGTGGATACCAACTTCTAAAGGACAGCTGACAAAGCTAGAGTCACTGCAACACAGCTTCACATCATATATCGAAGACACCCAAGAGCCTGGATTACTGAGACAGACTAAAATTCCTCAAGATCTACTCCATTGAACGTCGATATGAGAGATATCGAATTATATATCACCTGGAAAATTATTGAAGGCAAAGTATCAAACTATGGCATAACAACGTATCATTCAAAAAGATATGATCGACTTGGTAAGGTACCAACAATAAATACAAAAGCCTCACAATCAACAAGAACACTGCAGGAAGGAAGTCTTTCTGTCCAAGGAGTACAGCTCTTCAATACAATGTCAGCTTACATTAGAAATCAATCAAACTGTAGTGTATAATCATTCAAAAGCCAGCTTGACAAGGTGTTAACAACAATACCAGATGAACCACAGATTCCAGGATACACCCAGCTAATGCCAGCAGATCTAAACTCATTACTGCACATGACAAAACTGAACAGAGCATCCTCACCACATGTGATGGGCTCTGATGGTGGAGTCTCGGACTTGGCCTGAGCATATAGCTCAAACACTCTAATCTACCTCTCTTATATCGACCCCTCCACAGACCACAGATCGACCACTTCAAGTCGGACCGGGCGCGGTGGCCTAATCGGTAGAGCGTGGGCCTAGCATGTGGAAGTTTGGTTCCCGGTCGAGTCAAACCAATGACTTTAAAATTGGTACTTGTCGCTTCCTAGCCTGGCGCTCGGCCTTAATAGGATAGGGCAAGGACTGGTTAGCTCAGTGTCAGTATAATGTGACTGCGTGGGACATCGGGTCATGGTGCCGGCGGCCTGATTTCCCAGTGGGGCAGCACTATAAAGTCACCATGAGTGCACACTATCACAAGTCGGTACCATCCTGATATGACCTTAGATGTTGCTAGGACGTAAAACAACAACAAACAAACTTATAGTCGGTCCCATGTAGGCCCTTGGGGGAAAAATTGCAAACACCCTGAATGCATCAAATTCCTGTTTTATCAGCAGGGGGCTTCTAAATGCTGCACAAAGATACCTTATTTGTTATAATAGCATTATTAGAACCCGGCATATACCAATGGAAAGATAAGATTAGATAAGAGTGTTTGAGCTATATGCTCAGGTCAAGTCGGAGACTCCACCATCAGAGCACATCACAGTCGTGAGGATGCTCTGTTCAGTTTTGTCATGTGCAGTAATGAGTTTGAATCTGATGCCATGATCATGGACATGGGCTTTCAAGTTTTCAACTGATCCCCTAATGTCCTGAGCTTTGCTCTCAAACAGAATAATGCACATAAAAGGGCCATAACCCTGTCTTTGATACAACCCAACTTGATAACGACTGAACGAAGCACAATTTATATCACTGCCACCAAAGACCAGCCAACGGATGATCCGAAGAGCCTGTTAAAAGTTTAATGGAATAGCAATGTGTCCAAAATCACACAGTCCAAACTTTAGGTGAAATAAAGTGCTCACCTGAAAGTGAAACTCTTACACCAACTGTCTGACTATGGTATATAGATTTCGATAACAGAACCATCCCTGTTCAGAGTAGAGTTGAATGAGAATCGAATGTAAATACAAGCAAAAATTGTTTTGGTATTAACAAAATGTGGCATGGTTCCAGTGTCTGGTGTTTATCTCTATTGGTGTACAGTTGGTGAAATGGGAGAGAATGCAAACAAACATGGTGGCCACAGAAAGCTCCACCGTTCAAGATGTAAAGTGTATTAATCTACATGAATTCATTCAAAAATTGTGGATATTCTAGGATCTATTTCACTTTAAAATCAGGTATTAAACCGGTGTATCTTTCTCTTCCAGTTCATCCACTTGCTGGTCATCTCCTTGCTGGTCCTTGTCGTCTTTCACCCAGAACTTGTCAATGACCAGAACGAGTCTACCGGATCCGCCAGTGTGGCAGCATTCGACAACAATCTTTCAGTGGGAGATGCCTACTGTTACCAGTTCGTCAGGGAACGCAAATGGACAAGTGGTATGAAAACACACATTTAGAATATTTGTGAGCCTCTTATTATTTTATCTTTTTTTTTTTTTAAACATAAAAAAACTTGTTTGGAAAGGGACCCAAATGGACAAGTGGCCCGCGATATTTGTCAATATATTTGAAACTCTTTATAACACTAATTGATTTGTTCTATTTCTTATCCGTTTTTGTTCGAGTTATAATTAGCTATGGATTTACAGTAACATATTGCTTTAGAAAAATTTAGTGCAGAAAAGGTGAATAGGCGTATATCGACAATGCTACCGGTTGATTTGCATACTGTTATTTCAGAGGATCGCTTCATCGGTCTCCTGCTTACAATGGGCTCATTCTTCGTTGCGATATTACTGGTGTATGGCGCAGTCAAGGTAATATTACTTATATCTTTTAATTATGCAAGAATGAAAGATCTCATTTATTGAAACATTTATCTGTGTCCCTGGCTATCACTGACTGACTGTTGATGGAATGTAGACACCTGATCATAGGCTTATCACTATCCGGGCATTGCATTAAAAAATTAGCGGAAGTCAGTTTTCATACAGCTTTCTAGATGAATAATCTTGGCACCATACCTATAACCAGTCGGTACTGGCTGTGCTTGTAGAACGGCGCGTCACTGTTGTGACTATTATTAGCTGTGTATAGTGAGCTAACTTATTGTAGATTCTTACTTCATCTTCCGAATACCGGAAGTTAAGTATCCGGGGAGAGGTCAAGCCCGCGCAGACCGGATCTGGCTTCAATTAGCAACTCGGCAGCGATGGAGCAACAGCGAGGAGGAGGAAAACAAACTTAGGTAAGTTTAAGTGAAACTAAGAGATATTGATCCAAATGATATGCACAGTAGTATTGACTATGGTTGTGCGCGTGAAACGTATACTTAAATGTGTGTTACGTGTGATTACGACACTGTCTAATCTCTGCTCACGTTATCTGTACAGAACGACGTACAAACAAGACTGCGATAACAGGAGCTCCTGACACTGCTATCGGCCGGATCGAACACGCATTGCGCGCTACTAGACGTGGTCCCTAATACGCCCAAACAACACTCATTATGGCAAAAATGATGTCCGTAGAGGACCAGCCATCGATTTCACTGCATGGCATCAGTGAATGGGAGAGTGAAACGGCAGAACCCTCAAGGGTTTCTAAAGCCAAGCCGCGAAAGAAAATGGCGGCTGACACCAAGCCGAAAACTAGGGCGAAGGCACCCGACTCATTGCAAGCGCCCCCGGCAGCACAAACCTCTACACCACAACCAGAAATGGCGGAAATGAAGAGGATCTACGAAGAACTCACCCTATTAAGACAGGAGGCGAGAGAGTACAGACTGGAGACAGCAAATTCGGGACAGCGCCTGGGAAGAGTGGCAGCAGCAATCCGCTGAGCGGACCGAGTGAGCCACAACAGTAGGTCAACATGGCAGCGGGGCGAGCGCATGGCAAAACCACGAAGAAGATGAGGATTACGATCCATACTGGGAGGAGGAAGACACAGAGGAAGACTCCCTCAGTACCTCTGAATAAGTGTTGGCATTGAAATAATGGCTAACAGATTAGTGAGAAAGAAAAACCAGAGGCGAGCGAGACGATTAAATCGTCACCATTTAGCTGATTCAAAGCACCACCACCAAAACCACAGCCAGCGGAGGCAGCCGGTACAACGACAATAACAGCAGCAGCAGGAACCGTGTCAATGGCGACCAAGCCTAAGCCCAGACAGGAGTACAAGATCGCAGAAGGGCTGCAGGTGGGATCAGCGCTCACAGAACTGCAAGAAATATACAAAAAAAAGTTAAGCGTCCGGTAACGTCGAGAATCACAGTAAGCGAGACTATGGCGGGGATGATACACCACTACTACGGGGGACCATACGAGAGGTGGCAAGGCTCTACACAGGGCTGGCGGACATACCCGCAGCTAGGATCCAAATCCTAAACGACGAAATTCATTTCGCAGAGGGACGAAAAGAAGGTGAAAGTGCCTTACTGACGGCGTCCAAAGGTCTGCTAGGGGCACTCACAGCAATCGTCCCAACTATGGACCTAATCTTACAGCGGGGTGCGGCAGACCCCAAACTAGAGGCGCAAGCAGTGAATATGCTCAGTGCTATCAAGTTACTGGTAGCAACCCAGTCAGGTCAGAGCAGACCGTATTGCTAGTGTGGGTAAAGTAGTACACACACACTTGGGTAAGGAACTCATACACGTGAAGCGGGGCGTCTATGGCGACCTCCCCGAACCAACAGAGTATCTACTAGGTGAGAACCTAGGGGAGCGAAACGAACAGCTACTCAAGTCGGTCAAAACGTCCGACAACTGCATGAACACGAACCGAGCATACTGCGGCAAGCGCAGAAACAGCTACGATCACCAGGGCAAGACTACATACACCCTACAACAAGTTCCGGGGAAACGGGCGTTCAAGAGCCAGGGGCATGTCTAACTGGGGGGGCAAGATCAGCGGCACCCGAAAAGAAGTACGGACGTACAAATGAAGACTACGCACAGTACGGCAACGTGCCATCCACCCCGAGAGGAGGGCGTGGCCGAGGAAACCCTGCACTGGGTTTTCAGAAGTGACGTGCCCAATCCAGGTGTGTGGCTCAACAGTCCAATTAAACACTGGTAAGCATGAAATCGCACTGTACGAAGAAATTAAAACAAAAGCAGGGAACATTGTGCATCATTTAATGTTTTGGAAACAGTTAACGTATGATAAATGGATTTTAAAATGTGTAGTGGGGTTGACTATACCGTTCACTAGCACCCCGGTACAAAAGAGAGAACCTCACCCATTCAGAATGGATAAGGAAGAGAGAACATTCGTAACAAATAAGGTAAAAATGTTAACAAGCAAGGGAGTGTTAAGAGAGGTGGTTCCAGTACAGGAACAATAGATCTGACATTTTTCTAAGGCTGAAGCCTAACGAAAAATTCAGAATGATATTAGACCTCACTGAACTAAATAAAATCATCCAGTATGAACACTTTAAAATGTTCAACCTAAACACCATGTTAGATCTGATTGAAAGAGGAGCATGGATGGCCAGTGCAGACCTCACATGCGTACTGTTCGCTAAACGTAAAACAATCCCAACGAAAATATTTGCGCTTTCGGCTGGGAGAAACTACTCGAGTATCAAGTCCTACCCAATGGTCTAGCACCGGGCCCTAGGATTTTCACAAAATTGCTTTTAAAAAAACAATTTATGCTGACATGGGTGCGAGGGGTCATATATGTTTCCCCTACTTAAACGACAGCTTTGTGCAGGCGAACACGCATGATGAATGTCGTACGGCAATCTCAGACCTTGTGAACCTATTTAAAAAGCTAGGATTTACAATAAATGAGAAGTCGGTATTAGAACCAACACAATGCCTGAAATTCCTGGGCTTCGAGATGGACTCAAATACAATGTAAGTCGAACTAACGGAAGATGAACTAACAAAATTCTGAGAAGCAGCCCTTGAGATAATTAACAATAAAACACCCGTAATAAGACAAGTAGCGGGAGTAGTGGGGATGATGGTAGCCTACTCACCAGCAGTGGAGTATGCAGGGGCACACTTCAAACAGTTGGAAAGGGATATGATTAAGGCCCTAAAAAGAAGGGAAACTTCGACGACATAATGTGGATCTCAAATAAAGGTCTAGCCGACATAAGCTGGTGGTTAGAACAGTTAGAAGCACCAAGGCAGATCAGGAGGGAACCGCCAAAGATTGAGTTGTACACAGATGACTCACTAGAGGGATGGGGAGCGCATACACATACACAAACAGCGCAAACAGGGGGCCGTTGGCACCCAGAAGAACTAGCACACATAAATGTACTAGAACTAAAAGCGATACTTTTCGGCCTACAAAGCCGATGTAAGGTAGAAAGCACGCACATACGAATACGTATGGATAAGACAACGGCATTAGCATACGTTAAGAGGACTGCTTGATAGAGTCAATAAAAATTTGGGCCTGGGCACAGCTCCACCAGAACGGGCTAACAATTACACACATTCCAGGGGTCGAGAACGTGCTAGCGGACCTAAGATCTAGAAAATTCACAGATCACCTAGAGTGGAAATTAAACGAAAATATATTCAATGAATTATGTGACTGTTGGGGCATACCAGAAGTGGATATGTTTGCGTCAAGACTAACTAGACAGTTAGAGAAGTATGTCAGTTGGGAGCCGGAACCAGACAACTGGAAAACGGACGCATTTACATTTAGCTGGGCTAATATGTTCATTTTCTGCTTCCCACCGTTCAGCCTCCTGCCATGAGTGGCGAGGAAAATCAAGGAAGACGGGACGAGGGCGATAGTGATCGCCCCACACTGGCCAGCACAACCATGGCACCCGATCCTCCAAGAGGGGGCAAAAGAGCAGCGCAGGTTCCCCAAAAGGTCGGGGAACCTCTGTGGGACAGGGCACCTGTGCAGCGAAAGCAAGGGACCCGGGCTACAAGACGTAAGATTGATGGCGTACCTTTTCTAGTGAACACACTGGATGGGTACGACATTGATGAGAAAACTTTGCAATTCTTCAAACATACCTGCAGGGACTCAATGAGAAAAAACTATCTAACACACCTTTACTCCCTCTGGGCGATCGAGATGGGAGTAAAGGTATTAAACCCCTCCATAGCAAACGTACTGAAATACCCGAGAAACTACTTTGAGTCACGGGTCGGGTATGGGGCAATAAATGCGGCAAGGTGTGCATTAAGCCTGGTCCTCCCAAGATCGTGGGGAAGGACATTAGGAGAACATTACCCAATAAAAATGGCTGTGTAAAAGTTGCTACGAGCAGAGGCCTCCACAAACCAGATACAACAGTTTCTGGAGTGTGGAAATCATGCTACGATGGATTAAAAAGTTACCTAACAATAAGACCATGAGTTTGAAACTACTATCGTATAAATTGACTATCTTGTTACTGTTGCTGTCCTCCCAGAGGGGACAAACGATCATTAACTTAACAATAGACAGAATGAGAATCGAAGAGGATTTCATTGTGTTCAAAATGAAAACTTTGCTAAAACACAACCAACTGGGCCAACCATTGGCCTCGGTGAGGTTCTACACGTTCAAAGACGAATGTATACTGTGTGTGGTTAGGGTGATCAAAAGGTACCTGGTAAGAACTGAAAAGATAAGGAGAAACAACAAACAATTACTCCTGTCCTACATCGGGCCACATGGACCGATCTCATGAGCAATGCTCGCGAGGTGGACACTGAGCGTCCTGAACTTAGCAGGAATAGACACTGCCCGGTATCAGGGCCACAGCACGAGAGGGGCATCCGCTTCCTCAGCTCCTCAGCTCAGGTGATGGGAGCAAATCTCAATGCCATCATGCGCAACGCGTCCTGGAGGGACAGCAAAAGCTTTGCACATTTCTACCATAAGTCGATCGAGGATCCGGGAGAAACACAGAGACTAATCCTGACCAAACAAAAGGCCAGAAAATAAAGTAGTGAAACAAGTCACAAAATGACAGTCAAGGTAAACAAAGTAGAACGAGCAAAATGAACACTGTAGACAAGGTGGTGGGTTGATACCTTTGGCGTTAAAAGGTTGTCGATAAACTATGTACAGTGAAGCAATGCCATGAACAAAGCATGAGTGAAATGTCAAAACAAAGGGTTTGTTAAATAAAGGTATATACATAAAGAACTATGTGAACATGCATTGTTGAATACCGAAAAAGGAAAATGGCCACAGGGGCCGCAATACGCACTCAGACGGTAAAAGAAATGACATAACAAAAGTGCCCAGCACTATGCTCATATATTTACAGAAACAGAGATGGACGGAAGAAGTAGACCGGGGGAGGAGAAGAAAAGAAGCAAGACAATATAAGTCTGGTCCCAAAAAACCATGCTTCGAAGACTCTCCCCTGGATACTTAACTTCTGGTATTCGGAAGATGAAGTAAGAATATGATAGATATACTAGACTTACTTGTAAGTTGAAGTATTACTGAGATTCTTACGAATCTACAAATACGAAGGTAAGGATCAGGGGCCCGCCCGCACCTAAAATTAGGGATAAATAATGATTTACTCGAGTATAAAAATAAAATTAAATAACCTATTACTAAAGGTTAGGGAAGGTTGGGGTACTGATCCTGGTTTTAGATTTGTTGCTTCCCTCCAACTACGAAAACTGAAGCCAGATCCGGTCTGCGCGGCTTGACCTCTCCCCTGATCCTTACCTTGGTGTTCGTAGATTTGTAAGAATCTCAGTAATACTTCAACTTACAAGTAAGTCTAGTATAACTATCATATTTCTCTGAAACCACTTTCATCCCTACTTTTTGCATCTTTTACAACCCTGGCTTCTAACAATGGTCACACTAGTAATTCACGCAAAATACTATATTGTATCTGCAATAAAGAACATCCATGTTTGACTAACTATGGCAATCATGCTGGTCCGAACCAAGCACTAAGACTGCATGACTCCCATTGGATTGGTTTTTGTGATGTAGCTGTTACATTTCTACACATAGTAACAGCCCTTTGGTGGTATCTCACTAAAATCTGAGGCTGAATTTAGCGAAATGATTACGAATTTTGACTTGATTGAATTTGAATCCACAGATCCGTTTTTGGTGGATTGGTTATATACTATATTTAGGATTGTCAATAATAACATTTCTTTCTGTTTACTCAGGGCCACGCTGGGTACTTGATGCCCTTCTTCTGTTTGCAAGTGTTTGACTTCTCTGTGAGTTGTCTCACGGTCGTTGGCTACTTCTCCTACCTGCCCGACCTCAAGCATTGCATTGCTGTGCAGGTAAGTACTACCTCCCGTTTGTACAGTATAACCCTGTTAAACCAAGCTTGCTTAAACCAAACGATTGGTTAATCCAAACTTTCCACGGCCCGGCGAAATACTACCATTTATCATATGAAAAAGTTGATTAAACCAAAGTCGGTTAATCCAAATTATCAGTTAATCCAAACAAAATTGTCCGTCCCAGGCCACTTCTGGTAGGGTTAAACCAAACTTTCATGTGGTTATAAAGTCATCTGGTCATCTGAGACCCCACCGCTTCTTACACCACGCTTGTTTGGATAAGTGTGAGCAATAGTGTGTGTGGTGGGATGGGGGGGGGGGGGGGGGAGTAGAGTGGCGAGCCGGGGAAGGGAAGTGAGTGTGGGGGGGGGGGGGGGGGGGGGCTTGCGGGAGGGAGGGGGGGAGTAGGGTGGTGAGCCGGAGAGGGAAAGTGAGTGAGTGTGTGTGGGCAGTAGTGTGTGTGTGGGGGGGAGGGGGAGTCAAGTCGAATCCGAAGCCAAAGCTCAGTTAAACCAATGATCGGTTAATCCAAACAAATTTCTAGGGTCCCTTCAAGTTTGGTTTAACGTGGTTATACTGTACCAATATTTAATAATACATGCATATTGTGTCCATCAAATGGCAGTCAAATTAAATTTTTAACTTGCTAGAATAAAAAAATAGAAGCGCTATGATTGCCTTCAAATTCTGAAAAGTTCTTTGGGTGTGTTTATTACGTAATCCATCCATTTACATTTCGACACCCATATTCTTTTGAACATATGGGGTTCCCTTGTCTGTTCAGAGCATATGTTGCACATAAATATTCTTGTTGATATAGCCTTTTCTTAGTGTTCTACATACAAGAATGCGTTTCAGATATTTATTATTCATTGATGCTCCCGACTTGCATCCCAGCCCGTGTGTATAAGTGGCCTGTTTGAATACACTGTTCTCAGAGTTGGGTGCCGTGCAAGGAGAAGCTGATGCTGATGGACGGCGACTGGTTGATGATGGCGGCCATCATTTTCTTCGTGTTGGTGCTCGCCATGAAGGCCTACTTCCTGGGCGTCGTCTGGGCCTGCTACAAGTACCTCGCTATGGGACCGGCGCGTGGCCACGTGCGCACCACCGGCCTCGAGTACAACGTAGGGGGCGAGGACGGAGAGGTTTGTTTGTGCTTTGCATCCTGGTAAGATACCGTTAGTGCGCACTCATGGCAACTTCATAAAAATGAGGTCTCACTAGGATACGATGCTGGCAGTACCATGATTCAATATCCCACTCGGTAAAAATCATCCTGCTTCTGCGGTGACCAGTCTTTTTTTTTACCGAGTGCCAGGCAAGATATTGACATGTATAAGTGCGATGTCTCGGTTTGATTCGGCCGGGATTTAACTTGCACAGGAAGCGAACGCTCTACTCATTCAGCCATTTTGTCCATTTTGGACGGATATGTGTTCATTAGACTAGCTTACTGCATTATCCTAAATTTAGTATGGTGCATTATTCATCCGATGTCAGGTACATAAGGAACATCGCTCCTTATAGTATGTCTGTAAAAGGCACTGTCCATTTTGGACTTATATGTGTTCATGAGACTAGCTTACTGCATTATCCTAAATTTAGTATGTCGCGTTATTCATCTGGTGTCAGGTACATAAGGAACATTGCTCCTTATGGTACTTCTGTAAGAGACGCTTTCATGTATCACGGTCAAATTGCAGAGTATGGAGGAGGCTTTAGGACCTGTGTGGATATAAAGCAATATTCCAAACTAGAATGCTAGAGCACAAACTATTGTTCACATGTAATTGATAATGAAAGTTTCGAAGTTGCGATGATTTATCAAAAGAAATAACCACTTTTTATTGTAGAACTGATCTCACCATCCAAGCTTTAGCTTTTTCGATTGCTATAAACTATATTTTAAGTAATGGCATCATGCTTTTTTTCCACTGTGTATTGGTTGAGGTGATTCATTACTAAATGTGCATGTTTGGTCTGTTCGTTGTAATGTTATGCTCAGTATTTTGCTTAAATAAGTTATATAAATATGGACAATCATTTAGAATTAACAGAAATGTGATGACAATATTTTGTTTAATAATGCATTTTGTATATTAAAGCAACAGGTACATACAACTCGCCAAAAAAAAATCGGATAATTGTGTTAGCAGCTGTCTCTTTCTTCTAAACAGATGCTTCTGCCACCTAAATACGAAGATGCAATCCAAATGGTGAATGACCAGCCACCACCTCCGCCCTACTACTCCAACTAATCATACACGATATCAGCTGATAACGCCAAATGTGGCTGACGACGCAACCCAACCGTTGCCGCTGGTGCTGTTATCTAGCACACATCTGTTGTGACCAGCAGAGCCTAAGTGTTTCACTAATGCAGGCCATATTTAATAAGTACTATACGCTTGATTGAAATAGGCACTGTGTACATTTCTTTATCAAATTCCTAGCCGGTATTCTATCGCAAAATCAGTGAACATTTTACTACTAATTATAGTGCCCGGCTATTTTTCTAATTATGACTTGTATCATCATTGGTCGATGCCGAAATAACATGTTAAGAACTTGGCAAGAAACTGGGAAAAGGAGGATGTGATATTCAACATTGTGGAATGGTCAATATAAATCACAACTCGTCCACTTAAGTTTGATCCAAATTTATAAGTAAATACTATATTGACATATACTGCACGCCACTGTGAGTAGGTATTACCAAGTTCACCTCTATACATACGCAATGTTTGCTTAATTTTTAAATTGGTTTTATTTGTAAATGATTAAATGCTACTGATATAGTTTGTAGCTTGTGGAATGTGTTAAAACTACGAGAGAAAACTATTACAAACGATTTTTTAAGGACCGGGAAATATTTATTTCTGTGCAAAAATAGGTACGGTATATATATAAGTTTGAAAGCGAGGAAGAGACTGCCTGGCGCGCGCACAAGCCGGAAACGCCCGGTGGTGGCGCTGAGATAGGCAAGACCGGGGCAAATGCGGGCAAGTCAGCGATAGGATAACAATAATCGAGAAGAATAACAGTAATAATAATCATAATTATTAGGCTAGAGCTCCGCCCCTTTTATATACGCATAATAAATTATACTATACATATAAATATATATATTCTCCATGTGGGGGTTCAGAATTGTGTAATTATACGGATCAGGGCTCGACGTTAACACTTGAGACCTACCTGGGCGAGTGCTTTTTGACGCGGAGCAAGTAAATTGCGGTACACTTCAAAACACTTGTCCCGTAGAAGTTGGGCCATGCATATATTGGTGTGTGTATATAGCACTCGCTATTATTAAGATGTAGAAGATGGTTTATGGTAACATGATTGTATATATATAGTATAGTTATACGAGTCTTACCTAGGTACAGATGGATAACTTATTTTCCCGAGGTACGAGCCTCGGATAGTCGTGGGTCAGGGAGAAGGAAAATCAAAAACTTGAAGTAGGTGAATGTTATGATGAACTATACCAACATATCCATTCAAAAACGGTACTAACCTGGTTGGTTTAGTAGTTAATGTAGAAAGCTGCCGGCACTACTCAACAAACATCCTCCCGTTGTGAGTAGATTATGCTAATTGCTGGACCAGGATATGCTTCCTTCTCCCTGAACTATGAGTAGCCAGAGGCGTAGTACTGAGGTAAAATATATACATAAAGCATAGAGTATATAGATAGAATATATCGATAACACTTTTATTCTTAGGATTTTGTCGCTCCGATACTCCTGTTTTAAACTACTGTGGTGGAATTTAGATGTACGTTATTTTAAGGTCACGAAAAAAATAATTTGAAACATCTCCAATGCCAGTCTTAATTAGTCATCCTTTATAGTTAATTGTGTTGTAACGGACATGAGTTCAACGAGTGTTCAAGTGGGAAATACTTCTGTATTAAAACTGTGAAATCCATTCATTTACTAGTGTGTTCTATATGAGAATCTCATAAATTATTAGTCTACATAATAGTAATTGGAAAAGTAAACGTCAACATGCTTCACTTCTAATTGTGAACACGCTCTTACGGTTGCTTCTATTATATAGATCTACATAGTACCAGGGGTTGCACTTGGCCTTTAGCTCCATCTCGGAGGAAGTGAAGATGTTGGATGACCATGGTCAGCTGATCGTTCACTACCTGTAAAGTGGCACCAAAACCTTTCGGTATCATAGTTATAGCAAGGAATTTTGTTGGTGGGGAGAGGTAAATTCAGTGGCGTTCCAATGAGAGAAACCTTAACTAAACCTATACACGTGGGTCATTCTCAGAAACTGTACCACTTCTGTGACATGGAAAAAAAAAAAGTGAAAACATTCCAAATAGCACAACAAAATTAAAAATAATAGAATCAATATAGATATCAAGCTTTAAATGTTGAGCATGTCAGACTTCAAAATTGTATATTTTCACATTTTGATTTTATACAAACTGAGAAAGCTGTTGAAATTAACTAACATCCATCCATAACATCATTTTAACACACATCCATATCATTTTAACACACACAATAAATTCAAACAAGATTTGATTGATTTCACTTGAGACAGAAATGTTTCTTACAAGAAAAAATGTTTGTGTAGATATGCAAATTCTCATATATACATTTTTTTGATAGATTAAATACATGTATTGCTAACAAAGTCAACAATAATTATTTGACTTACTTTCCCCGAAAAAGAAGACAAAATCATTAACAATGTAATGTGGAAACGAAAAATGTGAGTGACCCATATATGCTTAGTTAATGCGACTAACCACATGGCGTCGCCACTATCGGGCTGTCACTTAGGTCAATGTAAATTACGGAGAGTAGAATATCTATAAAATTTGCTCACTCTGCTTCATAATAAAGCAATGCTCGCTTACGGCCCACAAAACGGCTCAGACATGCTAAACGCGGATAGTTGCCCAATGCTGTCGCAGTTGAGATGGAGGAGTTTCTGAAACTTGGCTAACAAAAAACACTGAAGATAAGCTTGCATCAATTAAAGGATACCAGTTAACAAGAGCAGATAGGACCACCAAACTACCTAATGGAAAGACTAAGATAGGAGGGGGCTTAGCAATATACTCTAAATCGAACATTGATGTGGATGATGAGACATTGAAGCACCTAAACCTATCTAACTCTACAATTGAAGCCCAGTGGGTCATAATTAAACGAGACAACTGTAAGCGCATCCTACTAGGGAATGGCAGCCTAGATACTGCACTAGACTTATTAACTAACTGTTTGGACCAGATACCAGACTTAGGCAAAATGGAGACACTGGTCATGGGAGATTTTAATGCAGATACAGCAGATCCAAGTGCACAGACAGCTCCCAAAGTTAGTCATTTTGCAGTTTCGCAGGGATTGGAACAGGTCATCAAATCTTGCACTAGAATAACCGGGAAAAGCAAAAAAATTCTAGACCTAGCCTTCACAGACATGAAATACTGTACTACTACAGGGGTAATTAACTATAATATAAGCGATCATAAACCAATCTATGTTATCAAGAAAAAACCTAGGGATGTTAGGGGTCTAATAGAGTTCTGGGGTAGAACTTACAGTCAATACTCTACTGATAAATACTGTGAAACTCTAAGGCAGGAACCAAGTGAAAACTTTCTCAAGACAGGATCCTAATGCATGTTGGCAACTATTATTGGATAAAATAACACTAGCAGCAAATGTGAATGCACCTATGCAGCTCTATAAGGTTAAAGAAAATCGTCCCAAATGGTTATCTAATGAAATCTTAGAGCTACAGAAAGATAGGGATTACTTTGCACAAAGATTTGAACATACTGGCAACCCTGAGGATGAGTTCATAGCCAAACAACTAAAGAATAAAGCAACGGCAGCCTACAGAGGTGCAAGGGCCAAGTTTCTGAAAACAGGTATAATTTTGAATACAAATAACTCGAGGAAGGCATAGAGGGTAATTAATGATATAGCTCCAGAACCTGCACAGACAGTGATGAATTGACTGGGGATAAAATACCTAGGGGAGAGTTAGCAACTTTCATAAATAACTACTTTGTTGACATTGGTGAAAAACTAGCAAATCAATTAGAGGATATACCACTGAATGACAAAATATACCACCCCAAATTTAATACTCATGAATTTGAACTGCACCCAGTCACAGAGCAAGAACTTATCAAGAAAGTGCAGTTACTCTCTGAATACAAGTCATCAGGGCTACAAGACCTAAGTTCCAGGCTCATCAAAGATGCCATGCTAGCACTGGCTACTGAATTCACATATCTAACAAATCTGATTATTGATACGGGTATCTACCCAGATGCATGGAAAAGGGCAATGATTATGCCAATCCCGAAAACGTCGAACCCTAAAACGTGTAATGAACTAACACCTATATCACTTCTTCCAATACCAGGGAAAATAGTAGAGCAACTAATCCATGACCAAATAACAGAATTTTTTGAAAGTACAGATTACCTAGCAATAGAGCAAAATGGTTTCAGGAAGAACCACTCCACAACCAAAGCAGTGGCATGTGTGCTAGACACACTAATGACAGGGATGGATCAAGGAAGATTATCTATTGCTGTCTTCATAGACTTTCGTAAAGCATTTGATAATGTAGACCATAAACTTTTAATAGAAAAAGTGGCAAATAGTGGCCTGGGTACAGGGACAACTAAACTGCTAAAAAATTACCTACTAAATCGTTCACAGTATACTAGACCTGAAGGGGTTAATTCCTCACTGAAAGTGAAAACAGGGGTACTGCAGGGATCTACCCTGGGCCCACTATTATTCTTAATCTACATCAATGACCTCCCACTAGTACTTGAAAAAGTAAAGGGAAGTATATTTGCTGATGATGTGGCACTGGTAGCTACATACGCTGACATAAAAGTGGCTGAATCCAAAATGAATCATGATTTAGAAAGAGTAAACCGGTGGGAAAAGAAAAATAAACTATCCATAAATATTATAAAAACTAAATATGTAATATTTGCAACTAAAACTAAACGTGCCAGCTCACCAATTGTCAGTATAAAAATAGGAGGGTGCATACTTAAGGAGGCTCTAAGTTATAAATATTTAGGTACTACACTTGACCCTACACTGTCAGGAACCAGTCAATTAAATAGGATTAACCGAACATTGGCAGCTAAAATGAACACCTTCCGGAAAATAAGGCATTATATGAGCGAAGAGACTGCTCTTCTATTGTACAAAACCACAATACTGCCCATCATTGACTATAATGACATAATATATAATATACTAACTAAAAAGCAGCAAACAAAGCTCCAAACTATACAAAACAGAGGGTTGCACACAGTATTTAAAGGAAAAACACTACATACCATCGAGATGCACAATAAAGCTAAACTAGATGCCCTAAATATTCGCAGAGACAAGCACCTATTAGGCCTAATGTACCACCACGCGAAAGACCCATACACACCTACACAAGCCACACGTGCAGCACAAGCCACCCTACTGGAAGTGCCGCATGTCAAAACTAGTCAAATGAAAAAGTCACCGGTTGTTCTTGGGGGGGGGGGGGGGGGGGGAGCACTCTGGAACTAACTACCAGCACGTGTCAGGAACAGTGATTGTTACAAAACTTTCAAGATAAACCTCCATGCACATTTAAATCAACCAGCCTAGGCCAAACCAGATCAATGATACACTGGGTCGGTGTTGCCATTCCTTTCCCTGTCCCCCCGCTTCCCCCCCACAAACAAACACTGTAAACTCAACCAGTAGCAGCCAACTTGACCAAAAAACCCACCAACAATGGAATGAGCCTGGAAATGATTCTAGTTGGATCCTACTGAGGTACATGATTATTCAATATTAACCTACTTACTAACTCAATAGGCCCCACCTGAGATTACCATGAACACAACTTCTATCACAAAGGCCCACCCTACATCCCCCATCACCCTTTCAAAGAATATGTTACTAATAGAAAGATAGTCAGTTATGCCCCACCCCCTACCATACTAGTTTAACATAGCTACCTCCCCGCATATGTTTCTTTTCGCTTATCTTGTTCTTTACCTATCATTCATGTACCGATGTTTTGCTTAGTTACCTGTAATTGTCTATCTGTATATTGTTGTAGATTTGTTTACTGTGTAAAGGCAATTGTGATTAGGGCTGGAAGACCAGTGCATTAGCACTGACATGTTATTCAGAGGAATAAAAACACTTGAACAAAAAAACAAATCCTCCCGTGTGCACCGGTCCACTGCTAAATACTCCCGCCACAGCCCGAATCGTCGGCTTGTTCCATCGGGCCCTGTGCGGCAGTCATCCCTCACCTTATATCAGGTATATACATCATACAGACACATCTGATGCAACCAGACCAACAAACTACATCTCCCCCTACCCCACCCCCATTTCCTGCTACCCCCCCCCCCATTTCCTGCTGCATCTAACAATTGAAGCTCTCCTGCCCCTGCCCCTGTGCCAACAGTCCTACACTGCAGACAGTATGCATGACCTTTTTACTAAGGTAAAACAGGAAAACATTTTAGCCTTTTTGAGGACAGCTGGACTGTACCACCTCATATAGTTTAGTAAATAGATTCTATCAATTATTAATAAAACTTTTCTTTTTCTATGGGAATTTGTTTCCCTTGACCACAAATATATGATTGTGAGCTTTCTAATTTAATTAGTGTCTATTGGCACATAAGTGATTGTCTGCTTTTACATGTAAAAGCGATGGCTTGAACAAAAAACAAACATTTCTCGCCGTGTATATGGCCTATGCTGCCGACACGGCGTAAAGCAACCATCAATCAATCAACCTGCCCCTGAACGGACGTACACAAGTCAATCACTCTTATCTTTATGCTCCAGGTCAGAAGTTGTGTCCATTCAAAAGTTGACCCAATATCCCACTCAAGTCACATTATCCTGACACTGAGCCAACCAGTCGTTGCCCTATCCTAATAATGCTGAGCCCAAAACGGAAGACACTCAGCTCATTCGGCCATCCCATCTGGTCATTCGAGCATAGTCTGATACATATGGGTAGGAAGACAGCTGTGATTGTGTATGTATGCTAAGCCAGTCTAATGTCCAAGTGTTGCCACACCCACTGCTAGTGTCTTCAAGCACAGTCCATAATATATAGTATAGTTATATGAATCTTACCTGGGTACAGATGACGGATAACTGTCTTGGGCTAGGGAGTAGGAAGCACATCCGGGTCCAGCAATCTTTACCTACTTATTCGGGAGAAAAATGATCTTAAACTTATATGGACACTTCAATGTTTTCGTTTTGGCACAAGCAAACGTAATAGTGGTGGCAGGGGTGGGAGGGCGGGCCCTAGCCCATGACTATCCGAGGCTTGTACCTTGGAAAAACAAGTTATCCATCATCTGTACCCAGGTAAGATTCATATAACTATACTATTTTACCTTGGTACTAAGCCTCAGGCTACTCGTAGCCGAGGGAGACCTTTACATAACTTCATTTTTATCCTTTCTCTTTCTTAATTATTTATATATATGTATTATCAAACAATTACAATTTGTGATTCTCACTTGTCTCGTTAGTCGGTGAGTAAACATGTCGCTAGGCCACTTGACTTCTCTAGTCGTTTGTTGTAATGTTTTGCAAATGATCTGGCCGTCTTCCAGCCCTTGGGCCAGGATTCTCTTCACCGAGATTCCAAGTCGTCTCACTTTCGAGACCATGGCCCCTCTGGTTGAATGGGATGCATAGCGTCTAGTGTTGATGCCTGCATCCTTAAGCGCCTTTATGGTCCATCTTGTGAGTGTGTCTCTCGAGATAGCTTTATGCAGCTTAATAAAGCTAATCAAAATCTGCCTGGAATGTCGTATTCCTTTTGTCTTGGATATATGTCCTGATGGCTGATGCTACACAGATACACCGATCTTCAGGAAAACTATTCACATGCACCGTGGACAGTGGGTTCCCCGTGCGGTTCGATTTTAGTAACTGGTCTAAATCAAACGTTGCCTCTGTGCTTTCCATCTTTAGTCCATTTAGAGACAAAGCTACTATTGTCTGACCTCTATGGCTGGTAACTAGCAGTAACAAGACTGCTAACTTAAATCCTAGTTGTTTATTACTAGGCCATGATTTAAATAATTTAAACACCACGTTACATCACAAAATTAGTTATATTTTACTTTTGGTGGGTTTCTCTCATAAACCGACCTTAAAAACCAGTGAACAACTTGGTGTTTCCCAACTGTTTGTCCATTTATTCTTGGTAGAATTATCGACAGTGCACATCTGGCTGCATTAATTGCACCATAACCTAATCCTTCATCTTCTAACACTCTTAGAAAACGGACAACCTGAGCTATTGTGGCCGTTAATGGCTTCACTTTCTTAATCAAACAATGAAGTCCCCATTTCTTTAAATAACTTGTATAAAGTTTAACTGTACCCTTTCTCCAGGCGTGTGACAAGCCTTTGTTGTGTAATTTTGTCCAGTCCAAACTGTTCTAAACGTTTGTTCAGAAAAGGAATGCCAACAGGGATGTTGTTGAAACGTCTCCGTGTGTTGTCAGCCGACTTTGGTGCTGCAAATTTCTCCTTGCTCTTGGGAACCTGAGGATGTCCTTCGCTTCCCATGCCACTGCCGCCAGCCATGGCTGTGTGTCCCATTCCGGTACCACCAGAACTGATCTTTCTGGCCACTCTGCTGAATGGTGGGAATGTATAATAAAATTGATAATTCCAAACTAAAGAAAAAGCATCCACTCGCCAAGCATCTGGCTCTGGATGCCAAGATACATATTTTTGTATCTTCTTGTTGTTTCGTGATGCAAACAAGTCCACTTGTGGCTTTCCCCATTTAAGACAAATGTGTTCAAATATAACCAATGATCATGAAAATGGCAGCTTTTCCTATCTGCTAACGTATTTTGCCTGCCTGGGATATGTGCCACCGTTAACCATATCTCATGTTCTTGGGGCCCAGTCACAAATTAATTTTGCTACCTGGTTACAAGGTTTGGAACTGGTCCCCCCCCCCCATATTACGAATGTAAGCCATCGCTATAGTGTTATCTGTCAACACTCTAACATGAAATTTGGGTATGCGCACTAAGCTTCGCAAACCTAGATAAAGTTCTAACACATAAATATCTAACACATTAACCAACGTCCACCAGTTGCTTGTTGGTCTCTATGAGCTCCCCATCCTTCTAACGATGCATCTGTTGTAACAATGGTGTTGGGTTCACCCATTCTAATAGGGTTAGGAGAAGAATTAATGTGTGAATACCACCACATAATGTCTTCTAAGCCTTCTGGTGAAATAGTCATTTTTCTTTCAAAATTACCTTTAGTGCAGGCTTATGCCAAATTCTTATCTATTTCCAGCGATTTAATATGAGCTCTTCCATAAAGAATAGCTGGGGCATAAGCTATCATAATTCCTATTAAAACAGCAACCTGCCTCATCGTTTGCTTATTTAAGTTCAATAATTGGTCTGCTGTCATCACAAACTTATCTAGTTTTTGTTGTGTTAATGAGACTGTCATGTCTACTGTGTCCACAAAAAAAAACCAACACTTTAAACTGTGTGTTGGCTTCAAAACTGATTCTGTGTTATGTATATAAAAAGCTAATCTAGTAAACGTGTCACATAAATCTTTAACCGCCGTTTGGCATTCTGTTTGTGTTTGAGCGACAATAAATGAATCATCAATATAAGGAAACATAACATGTCCCTTCCTTGCCATATGCGAAAAAAATTGGTTTCAGCAACTTCGTAAATAAACGTGGTGCACATGCTAAATCTAAAAAGAAACCCAGGAACAAATCCTAACGACGTGAATGGCTCCAGCCACACATCTCTCCGTTCGGCCACGGGCGGCTTTACAGCAACAAAGAACAATGACGACATTGTCCTATTTTCAATGTCTTACAAAAAGGTAAAACACATACAATAACCTTAAAACTTTCTAAAAAGTTTCAAAACTTTACCAAAAGCATCACTAACATACATTTAATCATAACTGCCGTTCAAAAACCAATACTGACTCGTTAGATTTTCGTTCTAAGTAGAAAACTGCCGGAGCAACTCAACAAACGTCCTCCCGTTGTGAGTTGATTATGCTAATTGCTGGACTCGGGTGTGCTTCCTTCTCCTTCAGCTACGAGTAGCCAGAGGCTTAGTACCAAGGTAAAATAACCTATATACGTTAGCCTTAATCACAACATTGCAGTCCTTTATAACTAGCTAGGATACCAGCAGGGATTGACACTGACCCAATATATAAGGATAATTATTTTCTGAACAAACTAGTTTTCGCATCCAAAAATGTTGAGAAATCATAAAGGACCCCCCCCCCCCCCACCTGATGGATCGAACAAAACATTGAGTTATAAATCTTAAATACATGAGTCATCGGTGACCTGACCTATATAGGATTCATTGCTTTACTGTACCAACCACCACGCATGGTTGCAGCTCTATCCACCACGAGGAAATGTGGACTGTATACACAATGGACTGTATTCACGTAGTGTCACTGCATTTCCAAGATGACAGTCCTTCATGGAGAGGGCCAGTTCAAAATGATGTCATTGGGGGCATTCAACTGGGCCCTTTCTATCCGCAAGATTTACGGATGGAACGGATGGAGCCACAACACACATCCGAATCATCGGTATAGTAACCCACTTCCGGTCCCAGTCGAATAGGAATTTGTTAGGAAATATGTTGATATTCCGATAGAGAGGCCCAGTCAAATGCCCCCAGTGTTGACAGGTCCCCATAAGAGTGTATACCAACAACATTCCACACATACACACAAAAGTCCAACAGCAAAAGTGTGTGGTGTGAGGTGAATACATCGTGATAAAGGAGAAGAGTTGACAAATTAAGGACATTCTTAGTTCATTTTAATCAGTCTTATTGTGCAAATCAGAGGAATCGCCAAGTTGGGACAAGCCTTTTACAAACTTACCAACAGACTGTTTATGAAATGAAATTCTAAAGACAAAGACATACATTTTTTTTTTTAAACTAAGAATGAACAGTTAATGGCGGCCCGATTATTTCTAGGTTAAGTAAGTGCACCAGCGATGCTCCACTCTTATTTCTCCAGTTGTCTATGACTATGAGCATCACCGTCGGATAGTAACGTGGATCAAATAGTAGTTAAATGCATTTACAAACCAGAACGTATTTAAAATTCAAATATTTATGATTTTAGTTACAAATTGTATTAGAGGAACCGTCGGTAGTTAAAAATATACACATCTTACGTGAGAACCGAGTTGCATCCTCGCCAAGCACATCGAATATTTGTAATTATGGAGTCATTAGGCACACATTTATGCAAATAGTTATCGAAGGCATCGTTACGGGAAGACACAGTTCAGAAAACACCCAATACGACACTTTATATGATCAAGCTGACTAGTTAATACTAGTTTAATATTTATGTTGCTCTTAATGGATATAATCTCATGCCTGAAATGTGCATACACTTATATTTCAATATTTGTATACACATATGTATGTGAATACACCAGAGATTGAAATGATCTTTGTATCACTGTTTAAACGACCGAAAACATAAATTACGACCAGTGCTATGACCTCAAATGTTGCCAAAAAGTAAAACCTCACCCATTCAAGAATTATCTAGAATTGGCCTCAACGTACTCAATCAAACAACCCGTTGTGCGAGTGTGTGTGTTTTGCATCTTAGAAGAATGCCTTCCAAGTATTAGCACTCCATTAAATAACTATTTGTAATTAAAGCGAGGAGATGGGCAGTACCAAGATAGGCCTGCAATCGAATGGTTACGATGTCAAGTCAAAACACATAGATGACTAGTTACCCAGCATTACATCTCACCCAATCTTGTTAGCTGGTGAGTAGGCGGGTTTGCAATCCCGCTTTTCTTTTCCAGTCGTTTGTTGTAATGTTTTGCAAACGACTTGGCCGTCTTCCAGCCGGCTGTGTGCTAGGATTCTTCCTCACTGAGATTCCCAACTTTCTTGCTTTCGAGACCATAGCACCCCTTGTGGAGTGTGAAGCATAGCGTCCCGTGTCTCTATGCCCGCCAACTTGAGCACTTTAACCGTCCATCTGGCGAGCGATGTCTCTTGAGATTGCTTTATGTGGCTTGATAAAGCTCACCAAAAGCTGTCTGGAATTACGTATTCCCTTAGTCTTGGATATATACTCCTTAATGGCTGAAAACTACACATAATTTCCTATTACGCGGGAAACTAGTTAAATGAATGGAGGAGAGGGGATCTCCTGTCCTGTTTGATTTGAGCAATTTGTCCAAATCGAACGTAGCCTCGTTGTTATCGATGTCGAGGCCCTGTAACGAGAGGGCCACAATTGTCTGTCCTCTATGTCCGGTTACTAAAAGTAATAACACTGCTAACTTGTAGCCTAACTGTTTGATAGAAAGTAATTTGTTTTCCGGCCATTCCCGGAAAAGCCTTGAACACAATCGAGAACATCCCAGAACCGACTATATTTCGGTTTTTGGGGGGTTCCTTATATATATAGATCTCATAATCCCAATGAATGACTTCATGCTTGCCTATAGTCTGTCCGTTAATTCTAGGCAGAAACGACAGAAAGTGCGCAACGAGCTGCATTTATGGCCCCGTAACCAAGCGCATCGTCTTCCATCATGCGTAAGAAACGGCCTACTTGGGCGATGGAGGGTAGCATTGGCTTTACTTTATGCAATAAACAATAGATTCCCCATTTCTTTAAGTAACTGGAATATAGCTTTACGGTACTTGGCCTCCAAGCATGTGAAATCAACCTGGCTTGGGTGATTTTGTCCAAACCATACTGTTTTAAATAAGTACTTAAAGGCAAAATATACATTGTTATTTGGTATAAAAATTGAACATCAAATAGTTATTATGAGAAGTCCGTCAGGTTTGGTATAGCCACTTTTTCTATACGTGGCAAGTATATGCATTAAATGATATTACTATTGGCCATCAGCTAGCCTAACCTCCAAAATCAGTTAGCAACCAGTAAATCCACTGGTTACCAAATACATATATGATTTGGGGCCCGACTACCAACAGGAAAGTTAAATGCACATGGAAGGGCTTACCCCTACCAGAACCATTCTCCGAAAACAGAGTATCCTGAATAAATATTGGGATACGTGTCAAGCACCTGCCCATATCTTAGAACGTTTTTGGATATTTAAATAATTTATTCATCCTAGTTTCGTAAACTTTAATTTAGCCTGACATGTCTGGTATAATGTTCTCTCCCTTCGGCTAACTTAATATTTCTAAACAATGGAATGCCGGACCTTTCTTTTTCGATCACAATTCAGTGATAGCTAACATTGACAACACATCAACTTATATATAAATACTCGGCAGTAATTGCTTCTTTTGACAATCTCTTTTCTGGTAGAAAGGCAAAAAAAACGTACGACTTCGTGAAACATAACCCAAACCTTTAATATCATACAGATGAAACAGATCGAATCCTGTCCGAGCAGAACAACTAATATATATACGGCCGACAATTCTATATCGTCAATGAAGGTTTTTATTATTAAATTGTTTTATGACCGAGACATTACGAGATATACAATACAACTAACCAGAAAAGCACGGTATAAAGTTATTACTTAAAACATATTTGTCTAATCTTGAAAATCAATGTTAGATTACACATTGAATGACAGATCCCATTGAATAATTCTACTTAACATATAAAAAAACAACAGACATAAAATATATCTTGAACGAGAAAGATTCAGCACAATTATCCAATGATAAAATACTGTTCAAATAGTTTACAAAATAATAACGGTAAAATGCAATTGGCCATAAGCATGTACTGTAAAACCTCTCTAAATCGACCGACCACGGGACCGAGTTTAAATGGTCGGTTTAGGGAGTTTTTCATTTTCTCACGGGACATTAACGCAGATATGCAGATGGCATGACAGACAACCCAGATATGCAGATGGCATGATAGAAGATTCTGCAGCAGATGAACACAGATTTACAGATACCACAGCAGATGGACACAGATATGCAGATGCTGCAGTAGATAGACAGTTATCCAGATACCACAGCAAATAAACGTAGATATGCAGATACCACAGCAAATGAACACAGATAAACATAGCTATGCAGATGTCACAGCAGACCGATCGTTTTAGAGATTCCGAATATCACTTTGGGACCAACTAAATCGATCAATATACAGAATAGGGAGGTGGTCGATTTGTTGAATATCGTTACAATGGTATTGTATGGGCGATCGTTTGGGACACAAATAAACTGATCGATATACAGAATCCAGAGGTGGTCGATTTGGTGAATATCGTTAAAATTGTATTGTTTGGGCGATCGCTTGGGCCCCAAATAAAGCGATCGATATAAGGGAGTGGTCGATCTGTGGAGGTGGTCGATTAGAGAGGTTTTACTGTACATATTTACAATGATATAAAAGCAGAGCATTACTAGAAAAAAGAGGAATATGGCAGAGAAAAGTCTGCTTTCGAGTTATTCGATTACATTATAAGTGAGTATGTAACACTTGATATTTAAGATACACATCTCTTATTCCTGGGGCAACTCTTCTAAAGCAATAGGGTTCCATCTGACTAACACTTCCGTGCAATGCATGTTTGTTGTTTTACGTCCTAGAAACATCTAAGGTCATATCAGGACGGGTACCGACGTGACAGTGCGCACTAATGGCGACTTTATAGTGTTGTCCCACTGGGAAATCAGGCCACCGGCACCATGACCTGGTATCCCACTCAGTCACATTATCCTGACACTGAGCACACCAGCCCTTGCCATGTCCTAATAATGCCGAGTGCCTGGCTAGGAAGTGACAAGCACCAATTTTCAAGTCATTGGTTTGACTCGACCAAGGTTCGAACCCACGATCTACCAGCACGGGAGATGGATGCAGTGCATGTCTACATGCACACTGTGTGTGTGTGTGTGTGGTGTGTGTGGGTGTGAATATATATATATACATTATAACATTTAATAGATTCTTGGCCATAAAGCACTCAGGCGCCCTACTGGCGGGTGCTATTCACCATCACCTTATGTGAATAGAACACCGGTCTGATTCAGTTGTAATAAACCTAAAAGAATGCATACATTTATACCTTAATTACGGGGATGAATAAAATGAGAAATGAGATTATACCTTGGATAGTTAAAAGATGCTATACCCTTTCCATTAGTAATACCATTTGGGTTCTATTTGCAAATAACAATTGATATGCCTGCAAACCACAGGGGCTAACAGTTCTAACTTTTTAGAATGAAAATAATATAAATGTTTTATATGTAAGTATTTTGTATCATATTACTCCCCATCACATAACCATTTATATGTACTAGCTATGCATACAAATATTTAAATCCACATAACTAATATAAAGACGAGTATACATAACTAATTCTAGAATATATATGGGTCGTTCTCAGAAACGGCGTACCACATATTTGGTAGGAGATAAAACAGAATCGCTGAATTAGTGTTATTCTTAACAGATATGCCCACTTAATATCATAGTCCGAAAAAGTCACATTTCAGCAATATTGTTATTCTCTAACTACATTGAATTACTCCTGGTCACAGAGTATTGCTCCACGTGGTGTTGTCCGTCTGGTTCCTGGCTTCCGACTGATTCCTTTCAGGCTGACCAGGTCTATTTATAACCTCTCCCCTGAGCCTTGACTTCTGGTTTGGGAAAGATGAAGTATTTTTTTTAAAACCTAATAATTATCTAGTTGTTTACTATTAACAATGATAAATGTAAGCAAATAATCACCTTCATATACGAACTAGACAAAATATGCATTGTAGCTTCAATTACTCGTTTTGATTTGCTTAAATGAACGCATTGGCTATTCGCAGAGCTGCTGCTCTGCAAATTATAACCACCAATACTGTAATTCGCAGAGCTGCAACAAGATCAAAGGTCATCAAGACACTTAGTAACAGCCATAACCATGATGTTTCTGAGGACATCATTACTTAGGCAACAACAAAAAATTCAATGTGTATTGTTTCATAGGTGATGTATATAAGATATAACATCCATTTATATAGATTTATGTCATTTCTAGTAATTATTTTATTGACAGAGCTATTTGAAAATAACTCGGAATGGTAAACAAGCTTTATATGATAAAATGGCATCATTTAGATCATTACTCTTATTATAGTGTTGTTACTTACATTTCAAAGTTCAACACTTCTATAAATGTGACACATTTACCTAACTTGTGAACTAGTTTTTTTCAAACAATCTATTTCGCCAAGCAACTGTGCAAATAATTATTATTCTTCCACTAATTCGCAGAGCAAAGTAGCTCTGCGAATAGCCTCATCCTTAAATGAAATATGAAAAAGAGTTGTGAATTAAACAGAGGCTCATAGAAGAATTCAAACCCATCTCGTTCAACCCTCCCCCCCCCCTACAAACACCAATAAGGAACATAATATAACGATTTGGTTATTACGTAATTTGTTTAGCTAGGGCATCAGCGGCTTCGGCCATGTTTAATCAAAGTTCAGGATCTGCTTTTAAAGTTGCATAGTCCGATGGTTTTGAATTTCTGTTATTTTCTGAGATAAATATATTAGGTTAATCATTATAATATACCTTAAACTTTATTTTAAATCGCTAACTTATGAGATATTTGAAGTACAAAAAGGCTCAGTTAATTTTGGCAAGCTTGCCCAAACTCTAACACCATAGGCTTTTGCAGTAACACGTTCTATTAAATTGCTGCTGTATTCCCTTATATTTGACAATAAATGTTTAATAAGTGTACCAGTATCTAAGTTGGATATGTAGAATCGAATCTAGATAATTGTTTTGGTTTTGAAAATTTGATGTTTCCATCGGACTATGCAGCTTTAAATAAACATGTGACAATGTCCATGTATAGTAAAGCAGTTTCATGAAGCTAAATATGAACATCTTAGAGTTATGGCACAGGCAGCTGCTGAAATAATCGTATCTGGTGTGAATTATATTACCTGATCAGTAATTAACATTGTTATTTTGTCTGCACCGATTCACAATTTCTGAAAGGGGAGGAAGTACGCCGATGGCAGCCAGTTGGCAGCAATGGATCCTCTGTGGTAGAGCCTGATCTATATTGGAGACGCCATGAGCACGACCGGTGTATACCCATAGTCGTCACTGTCCTCCTCACTCGGCAGTGCCTGCCTGTCACCTCCCCGCCGTTCGCTATCACTCTCTAGTCCTTTCGCCCCGGGCGTCGTCAGCTCGTTGCCGAGCAGCAGTAGCCGGACGGGCTGCACTGGCACCCGCTGGTCCCACATCCACGATGGTGAGGTGGACTGATCGAAGGCCGCCTGGACCCCCTGGGGAGAGCGAGTAAGTAGCGGGCTGCTACTGTCCAGCAGACCGGCGCTCGAGAAGAAGGCGGGTTTGTAGCTGTAATCCAAGTCTTTGCTGTCCTCATCCTCGTCTTCATCACACTCCTCTCTTTGGTATGAAGCCGGCGCGCACGACTGCAGGACCCGTGGGTCGAGCAGCACCGCGGCCGCCTTGTAGACGTCGCTGTCCTCGTCCGACGTCGACGCGCCGCTCGAGTCCTCCACCAGCGTCAACCTGCTGCCGGACTGAGCGCTCAGGGTGTCGAGGCGCATCGCCGGCGTGAAGTTGTAGTCGTTATCGAGCTCCGTGTTAAGCTTGTTCTGGTTGCTCGTCTCATCCCATGAGCAGCCCTTGTACATGGCGGAGAGGGGTAGATGGGAGTTGTTTTGCATCGATGACAGCCCGCTGTCACCCCCGTCTCCACAGCCCATTTCCGTGAGCCACACGGTGCTCGGCGGCCGCTGGCGGGCAGGGCCGGCTGGGAGAGGCGGGAGAAGCTTATCGGGGGGCGGTGATGGGAGGGGGTATGGCGGGAAACCGTCGCCGCTACCCTCCCTCCTGCCCGTCATATTGTGGTATGCAACTGCACCATGATCCGGGGCCTTTGGGCGCATCTACGGAAAAATGGAGGAACACGTCTACAGAGAGAACACTGCACACATATTGGGGCGGGGGTGGGGCATTTTCATGGTCATGAATACAACGTATATGGTGGGGAGGGAGTTGTCAGTCATGTGTGTTCTATAATAAAATGATGAGTACTACTGTGTGTGTGTGGGAGGAGGGGCAGAGGCTGAAGAAGCTGTACTCTTTGTCCGACTATGAAAACTGTTGATGGCCCTTAGCATAATGAAAATAAGCACTTCACATAATTAACTCCCCGTGTCATCGTATACATGTTGTCTGATTTGGACATGATAAAAGCTCAAACACACACACACATCATAACTAAAAATAATCCAAAAATATATTATCAATAACATATACATTTGTATACATATAGGTAGTATATCTCATTGGTTCTATTTTTGTTGTTATTCCTGCGAAAAGTGGTTTGTATTGATCAATATCAAGTAGTGGAGCTTCTGAAATGTGCTTACATGTGGAATACACCAGTAGAGAGTGGAACAATGCTCCAGTCCTAAAAATGTCAAACCGATGTCAATGGGGAACTTATATTTTTATATTCGCAACGAAGAGCACTACTCTCCGATCAGCTTAAATATCGCTGCACCATGGTGTTACAAAACACCAATATTATCAAGAGAATGCAAGAGCAGAGGATGGAGGACACCAAGCACCCACCTGTTCTGGAAGTTGAATGGTAATTTTCAGCTTCTTTTGATAAAATATGCACTTCTTTCCACATTTCCTGTGTAAAAAACAAAAATTAATTTCAATACAATCAACTGAGGCGAGAAAAATGTCTACAAAGTTATTTTGATGGATAGGATTGCTCACATTTTGTTGTTGGTTAAAAACATATGGGGGGGGGGGGGTCTCTTCGTATATTTCTTTGTGACAAACTTTTCTACTTAACTGGGTTATTCATCCGCAAAAGCGGGTCCAATATCTGATACAGTATATCTTTGTACGGTACCCTCATTTACTTCTGTGACTAACTTATGTTTGATTGATACCAGAACGGGTCGCATAAGATAGTGTTGGGGTACTTAAACCGGTATTACATAGTAACCTACCTAATGCAACAACCGATACCGATGACAAGAAAGACGAGGCCAACTAAGCAACTGACCATGATTACCGCCAAGTTATTGTTAATTACGGTTCCTACTGCAACACAAACGAAATGCATATACATCATTGATTTTATATACAAAATAATCCATGTGGATGTACTTTTTTCTTCTCTTTATGTGTGGGTGACTGTCTTTAAACAGCGCATTAATACAACTATAAGCAAATTCATGAATAATCATAATCAAATAATTTCACAATCATCTTCTTTCCTCGAACAAGCAATAATATACTCAGTACAAGTTCTTCATGCACGACCGGGCATGCTTGTGATGGAATGTATGTGTAACGTTCATAATAGAATGGGAAAGCAACACTGTCTTCGGTTTAAAAATAATATGTTACATGTCAAATTATAGATATAAATTATATTCTCTAGACTTGGAAACTAGTTGAGATGATTTGCATTTAGAATAGTTTTCTTTTCTTTGAGAAGGTAGACGGACTGATCAATGCTGACTGGGCGCAAAAGCATAAGTGATAAGCGGTTGTAAACAAAATAACCATTTAATTTCATTGATCTAAAATATATATCTTCTGGTTATTTTGCTTACTTTCTTGGTTGTAGCTCATAAAACGAATGGATAACCTAAATATGACATCTTGTAGGTGTTTGTTTACGTTGTTTGTTTATTGTTGTTTTACGTCTTAGCAACATCTAAGGTCATATAAGGGCGGGTACCGATTTGTGACAGTGCACACTCATGTTGACTTTACAGTGCTGCCCCCCTGGGAGACCAGGCCACCAGCACCATGACCTGCCAGGGCCAAATGTATGAAGCGGGGTTAGCGCTCCAAACCAGTGGTTAGCAGGGATCTCAGGGTTAGCGACGAAAAGTCTGTATGTATGTGGCCGGGTTAGGGAAACTCCGCGAGTTTAACGTCGTCTACACTAACCCCAAGCCATATCAAGTTTACCGTCGGTGTTAGGGACCTATTAGGCCCAAATCTATTCAATGCGATCATATTTAACAGAATTACATATGCAAATCGTGAAATTTCATTAAATTAACCTTAAATTCGAACCGATATTAACGCAGCCGCTACATTGGCGGCGATATTCATATTGCCGAATCGACGAATGTAAACAGAACAAATCGCCGCCAATGGCACTGGCACTGACACTCAGAATACCCCAACTTTCAATATTATCTCTGTTTTTAATCCTTTCAGAGAAAATTGCTCTTAGGTTAAATTAAATACTTCGGATCTTCCTCTTCAATCGCGCATTAAGATATTTTTAATCGACCCAATGAAATATTTAAAATCTATTTTGCAAAAATAAATGCTCCGCATAGACATAGCATTGCTTCAGCTCACGTACGCGTAGACACTGTCACTGCCGCCGCCGTATCAGCGGCGATATTGTTAAATTGTGGTGCTCGCCGGCAATAGTGTCAGAGGGGTTCCCCAAATCTATAAATAACACATCGGTTATCTAACCAAGCCATGCTTTGGCCACATACATTTCCTGTGACACATATACCAACACTGACGTTAGCTAACCCGCCGGCTGCCCTTAACACCAGAGCCGATAAAAAGTTCTTCATACATTTGGCCCCTGATATCCCACTCAGTCACATTATCCTGACACTGAGCCAACCAGTCTTTGCCCTATCCTTATAATGCTGAATGCCTGTGTAGGAAGCGACAAGTATTAATTTTTAAGTCCTTGGTTTGACTCGACCAGGGTTTGAACCCATGGGTTTAGATCGCCCCGATGTCATAAAACAGGAGACGGACGCTCAACTCATTCGGCCATCCAGTCTGGTTCTTGTGGGTGAGTAATCATATAACATTGAGAACGGTGTAGGAGACATAAATCGTTATTTACTATTCTGAAAAAGACAAGACAGAGGGGGAGGGGTAGCCGCCAGAAAGGCATAGGTAAAGATTATGGTTATTTTCTTACCATGCTTTCTGTCCCCATATATAATTAGCTATATCATCACAAGAAAATGCCACCAGCGTATGTGGCGGATATTTCAGAGTGCTTATTGTTTACATAATTGGTGACAGGAACTGGGGCACTAAAGGGACCGGTTCACCAGAAGTTGAAACCTAACGGCCATCGTGGAACCAGCACCAACCTCCGGTGAGTGTCTTGATGACACTGGTTCGCTGACTGGTGGAGAGCCCGGCGGCTGTAACGCTATGCACAGTCAGCTGGTACTCTGTGTTACCGGGGAGACCGCCCACCTTTAACACTGTTTTCTTGCCTGTCCGCGGTACCGTCATGGTCACCGAGCCCGCTGAGAACCAAATAACGTGAATATCAAAGGTAATTGTCGATATAGGATTTGAAGCACAAAGGTATTGAGGTAAAGGTTTATTGCAGATGTATGAGAGACTGAAACGCCATATTAATCTGATGAGCTTTTAATGAATTACTATAGCTTTCAAACCGCAGGCACTTTAGGTCAAATTAAAATGTGGATTTACTTTCAAGGCCATCTGTTTTGTGTTTGGTTAGTTGGCTGAAAGTTGTCCAGAAGACATTCGGGAAAATATGACTATTTGCAGTGTGTGGGTAGCATATCTGTAATAAAAAGTATCATTTACCCACAATTTATTATCAGAATAAAATTTTAAAATGAAAGGTATTATTATTGCACCGACAAACAGAGTCTCCCATTGTTGGATAAAGCTGATTTACAACAGTATTACAATCACATTTTAATTAAATTCTCGCAAAATATATTGTTAAAGGCACAAAAAGCCATATATTATAGTGGACATGCTTAGATTTTAAACAATAAAATACATTTCAAGACAACAATTGTAATTAATTATTAGAAGCATTTATCACATTAGTGTTAAAACTTTATACAGTGTTAACCACACAAACCCAGCCAATCAAATTCGAGAAAGACGCCGACAGAAAAACATGCGATATACCGGGATCCGTCCATTGTCGGGGTAATGGATTGGAAAGAAACTGGAATGCGATTCAACTCTAGGGGCTCACGACCGAGTTTGGTGAATGCGCATGCGTGTAAAACTCACCAAGGCTTTTAATAAATATATTTAAATGCACTTTATTAGACCAAAAGCGGACTATTTGCTGGTAATGCACGTAAGAAGTGTGAAGTTTGAAAACAACCTGCACAGTGCGTTCCCTTCAGCTTGCAGTAGGTGATCCTGTAGGCATAGATAAAACCTGGGCGCTGGCTGCACTTGGCAGGGGTCTTCAAGTGGACGTTAAAACCAGTGGACGTTGTTACACTGCGCACAGTGGGTGCCGTAGACTCTGTAACACGTTCAGTTAGGTTCAAAGTTTTAGTAATCAAATTGATTTGGAGTTAAACCTATGTAAGATGCATTACGTTCTTGTTAAGCAATCAGTTTAATGACAAACAACCCAGCAGCAACAGTACCATGTTAAGAACTGGATATATCCGATCCCTATTAACCTCATATTTTTCGTACTCTCCGTACAATACGATTGAACACAATTGAAAACAACACATTTGACATATATAGTTGGATGAGTATTTCCCCTCCGTTTATTTTATGAAGCAAATTTTCCTGCATACTGGAGGCAGATAAGGTATAGTGCATGCGCACGTGGGCCTGGCGTGCTGCCGGAACCGGTGGGCAGCTCGACTTCAAAGCAGCATAGTGCTGCCTAAACACGTAGGCTGCACTGTCCCTCCGGACCTTTTCACCAACGACTAACCTTACACTCTGCTCCAATAATACTTACGTAACTAGTTACACGACACGTAAACAAAATTAATAAAAATAATTTTCTTTTAAAGGAATCAGGATACCTCAGACTAAGTGTACAGTACGTTTTTGTGTGCATATTATGAAAATCTATATTTACCTTCATATGAACAGCTTGTTTGTTTGGGTTTAACGTCCTAGCAACACGTATGGTCATATCAGGATGGGTAATAACTTGTGACAGTAAGCACCCATGACGATTTTATAGTGCTGCCCCATTGGGAGATCAGGCTGCTGGCACTATGACCTGATATCCCACTCAGTCAGATTATCCCGATACTGAGCTAACCATTTCTTTCCCTATCCTAGTAATACTGAGCACCAGCCTAGGTAGTGACAAGTATCGGTTTTGTAAATTATTGGTTTGACTCAACCGGGATTCGAAATCCCGACCTTCCGCACGGGAAGCTTTATCAATTGAGCCACTGGGTCCGGTTTCATGTGAACAAAATCCAGTATTATAAGAATGAAAATAAGTGTTATTTTAGAAGAGAGCCTTTCAATTTCTTTTGATAATTTCTTTTAAATAATGCTCCCCCCAAAAAACACACCCTCACATGCACAAACTAAAACACACTACACTACTAACACATGTATCAGCAACAAAGAAAGCATACTTTTCTTTAAGTCATAGACGCAGTCAGACCACATGATGCCACTGCTGCTTGTGTCCAGGTCTGACGAGACACCGAACCGCAGGCGGTCTGCGGGCAGCGGGAGCGAAGCAACTGTCCACGGAGTGGAGATGCCTGCCACCCACGTCACGGTGCCCTGCACGGGAAAGGGTGTTTCCAGAGAGTCAAGACTTTTAGAACGTTCTACACTAACATTAGGATATTAAATAAGTAAATTCCGTGACTATAGTGGTAATGGTTATGGAGTGGTGTTGCATGTGTTGTAACTGCTGGGTTCGTACGCGGTTTGAAATTATGATATTTGATCTGGCAATGGAACCCATTATGTAAATTTAATTAGGTACATTATTTAGCTACGAATTTGATGAGATGAAGTGGTTTTATGAGATGAAGTAAGCGGCATAGGTTCATTTCAGAACTGAAATTTAACAATCACCGTTACAAACCCCTAGAAAACAATTATTCCATTCGCCACTTAAGCCGATGAAATATCTTTCAGACTCCTATGTGTGATAAGTTTAATTAGTGAAATTCACATTAACAGCAATTTGTTGATTTGCGAAGACATTCCAATAGCGGCGGTGAAATTAATGCACTTTCCAGGAAAATAACCCTTTATTAAATTGGAAGGACATGCCATGGGACAAAGACAAACCATGAACATAATCCAATAAGATTCTGCATCAGTTAACATCTCACCAGCTACAGTTTGTTAGATTTTTTAGTTTTTTGTTTGATATGGTATTTATTCTGCCCATAGCGTGTAAGCTCCGGCGAGGGTGTTTGTTTTCAAAGCTGGACAGCTGTGAGGAATGTTATGGCGTATGCCCAAGTCCCGGTTCCGGTACGTCCACCAGCATTTATTTAAGCAGTTAGTATCTATGTTAGTTTTTTTTAGGTTTTTTTTTTGTATAACTTCCTATCATATAACTAATATCTTAGCCTAGTGTGTACATCTAGTGAGATGGTAATAGGCTTGTGGATGAGGATGTGTTCCCAGAATTAGTTTTTTTATTTTGTTTGCTGTTTTCCTTTTACTTGTTCCATGTCCCTAGTTAGTGCCTATATGTGCCAGAACACATCCATACTCTTTGGGACTGCAACCAGGTGGGTCGGCTGCGGTGTTAATTTGTTAACCGTAGTTCTAACAGCATTGTCCCTGACTTTTTGGTTTACCATCTTCCTTTCACCTGTGCCCTGTCCCTAGTTGGTACCCGGGTAGACAGTACAATTTTTGTTGTCGATTTTTGTTTGTAAATATTTCTGTTGTTAAACTTTCAGCGAGGAGGGGTGGTGGTGAAGGGGTGGTAGAGCATTCCTAAGAGGAGAACTACAGTAGTCCCGATGTTATAGGGGTAGGGGGGTGAGGTGGAAGGTGGTGAGAGGAGAGTGAGGAGGAAGGTTGTGCGGGGCTAAAAGCAGAGTGAGGTGATGAAGGAATACTCACATTGCAGCGTATGTCATCATTAGATCGACTCATTTCACACCAGTAGCCGGTGTAGTCGCTGTCCTTTCTCAGCGTCCACCACACCTCCGTCACATTGGCGCCGGTAATCAGGGCCGTCACGTTATCAGGAATCTGTGAATCTATATGAAGCAGTACAGTTGGTGTTAGATCGTGAGTACCCGGTATTTGTCCTACAGTCCAGCAATGCCAACTCTCTACCTTGCCCTGTCCATTTTCAGTCGGCGATATTTTAGTTAAACGAGACTCAAGAATTTAAATTCTTATAAATCTTACGAATGCAAAAACAATAATTAGGAAGATAGAATGAAGAATTAATAATAATCAACCTAAATATCCAGGACACCCCCACCAGAAATGGTAAACCGTTATTCTAATCTGGTTAAATCTGTTGTCTTCACACGGGGACTTATAACCTAAGATTTGAGTATGACCATTTCTGGGTGCGGGTGAGTGGATCCCAGATCCTTGCGCTCAATGCAATAGTTACACCCTCTCGTGCGCTTGGCATCCAGTATTTGGAAGATAATGCAAGAATTAAACTAAATAACCACATATCAAACTAGTTTGCTGTTTTTTTCAGTTATAGCATATTGAATACATATAGTATTGCTATCATGCTTAATACCAGAGACGATAGTGGTGTGGGAAGAAAAAATCGGAAATTGACAGCGAGGTGGCCCATAATAGTAATACAGTCCCATTAATGACAGCAGAATGCTCTCTAGGCATACCTGGTCATATGCATTGTGCAAAACGTATGCTTGGAGAATACTACACGAAACGTACTCCCATCTTTTTTATTTCTTCTCAAATTTACACCTATATTAAAAAATGTCCCCAGACTGAATTTTTTCTCTCGAAAATCCGCCGAAAATCGGAAATTTCTCATCATAATAATTTGGCTTGCTATTAAAAAAAGAAGAATTAATTATGTCCACCGTAACATGGACACCAAATATGTGAAAATGAATTTCGTTTTTTGAATTAGAAGTAATACAAATTGAGCAATACATTAATATCAGTCGTGTAACATGAAAATCAAAGACACATCCAGAACCTTATTTTAACCTATACAACATAGTAAAACAAGGATTTATTGATTAGTCTTAAGCAGACAAGGTTATTTATGAATTACCAGAAAAAAACTGGAAAAATAAGTTGAAAAAAAGTTTGGCTACATGCATAGTGTAAATGTCTAAATTTTCACTTTTCACATTAACACAAAATCATATAAGTAAACTTTTAATTTCTTTCTTGGGATAGCTTCAATAGATGTACTATTGCTAACATACTTAATACACAGAGGATACAATAATTATTTCAGTTGCAATCAATAAAAGAAAGAACAAATTATCAGCATCGTGATGTGGAAACCAAATAGGTGGTGCCCAGTTTTAAAGAATGACCCATGTATGTATCCATGTATGTATGTATGTATGTATGTATGTATGTATGCATGTATGTATGTATGTATGTATGTATGTATGTATGTATGTATGTATGTATGTATGTATGTATGTATGCATGTATGCATGTATGCATGTATGCATGTATGCATGCATGCATGCAGTCATCTGTACCCCAGCCACTCCCCTACCTAGCATGTCTATAGCCTAACTTGGGATCAGTGCTCGCCATCTTTGGCATCTCGGAAGTGCTGCATTGTAACAACCCACCAAGTAGTGCCTGTGGGAAAACAACGACCTTCTGCTGCGGCGCCGGCGCCTCATTGTAGCCGACCGACGTGGCGGCCTTCACCGAGATGTTGTAGGCCTCGTTCATGTCCAGCTGCATCTCGTGCTGGCAGCACTTGTGAGCCGACACCTCGTCCTCATAGGTGCGCAGCGTGCCGCTGTCCTTCGACACACGTGTTATCTTATAGCGAGTGATTTTCCCTCCTCTGTGCTCAATCGACATGGGCTGGATTAAATGAGGTTAAATATCTTGGCACAGTTAAATTCAGAAATGCTTGCATATCATGTAAAACATATGTCCACCCTAAGTTGATCAACTTTGCTTAGGGAAGGAAATAAACCTAGATGCAACGTATATTGATACTTATCTCAAATTGAATTCCGACATAACTTTGTTTAAACATGATCACGAACCTGCGATTACATCAGAAGATTATGCAATCATTGTATTTCATGACGTCATGTGAGTGGAGGGAATTCATTTTGACATTGGGAAAGTAGGGTCACGTATACAGGATAACAAAAATAAATTTGTTCTTGGATGCATACATTACAATCCTCCCCATAAATATATATTTAAACATTTGTTCATTAAACATGGGAAATGCTCCGTTCCCTCTCCTAGTAATAGTTAATGTCAGGCGAAGTTAGCATTGAGCATCAATTTTATAAGTGTTTGGATTGACTCAGCCAAGGATTGAACCAACCTCCCACACGGAACGCGATCATTCCACTCATTTGACTATCTCGTCAGATTAACAGTATATGTTTGTGTGGCAATAGTCATTGATGTGATCTTTAAAATTATGCACCTATTATATAATACCAGAGTGACGAGATGCTATAGAAACACAAAGCATCAGCCATGATTACATAAAGAATAGGTAGGACGCGAGGGTTAAATCCTCGACATCTTAGAAATCGATTTGGATTTTTCATCTAAGACAAAACCTTGCGTAGCTACTTACCTGCCAATAAAGTGTAATTTTCCGTTTTTCGGATGAAATTCGTATGTCGAACCCTCCTAGGCTTGTCACTGGGAACCCCGTAGGCACTGTAGGGAAATGTTCACTGTTAATGTTATCAACGTTGTACAGACAAGTTACCTTACCAGTTAACGTGGATTCAAGTAGGGTTTTCATAGGCAAACTCATTTTATGTTTATTTCTGTCTGAAAATTATGTTTATCACTGCTCATACCGTATTTGATCAATAATAGGTCGCCGGATTGAACAATGGGATGCTAGCGAAGAAAAGGAGAAGAGGGTGGGGGGGGGGGGGGAGGAGGGAGGAGGGGTAGAAATAAGCAGACTGTCCTGAAGGTCAGCCCGCCTACTCCAACTACAAGATCTTCGGGGGGTCCGCGTATCTATATAGAGTATGAGATAACAAGGTTTTAAAGGGGAAGGATAGGAGGTGAGAGTAATAAGAAGACAATACTGCATTTACCTGGTATAGAAAACAACATTCAGGACTTGTGAAAAACAAACAATATTCATACGCATAAGCTCACACCCAATAAACTGTTATACAGACCGATGCATATGGGCATCATGTATTAAGCGACTCTCCGGTCACACTACATACCACTGTCTTTGGTAGCTTCATAAATGACTTTGAGGTCACTCCAAATGACCTCCTGCTCCGAACGAGCCGCCACTGCGATTCGACACAGCTTTCCTGGCTGGAGATGTGTGATATTCCACAGGACGGTACGCTCAGATGTAGCGGGCACCTGTAGGACAATCATCAATCAGCTACTATATGTATTTTTGTGGCTTTAAACAGAATCAATGACTCAGTGATTTATTTTGTTTGTTTGTTTGACGACCCCCCCAGCACAAAAAGTAGATCGGCTATTGGGGGTCACCATACAGCGGCTAGACATATCTGAATAAAAGATTAATATACTGGTATTTAAAATAAGTAAAATAGAGCACAGAAATGTATGCCAAACAGCACACAACTGTGGTAAAAATCGGAGGTGTTTTAAATGCACTGTAATATATTATGTGATTATAAACAAACCATGTTTATTATGTGATTCTGTCCTTTATTTTTATTGCACTATTATATATACTCCTACACCAACCGCTAGTTCCCAATGCCACCTCCTCACTGGAGATTTCCAAGTGTGGATGTAATTCGATTCCAACTTTAAGTTCTGACCGTGGCTTTTTGGCAATTGTAAATTGTGTGGATATTAGGTTGCTTTCATGTAGATGAGAGAGAAAAAGCTCAGTCTATAGTCACTCCATGCCACTAAAATAGCAAAATCCAGAGCCAACCCCATGGCCGACACGTTACGCGTACGCCTCAAACTAGCCACAACCACAATAGACACCTTAAACATATACAACCCCTGCAACACCCAATATACCCTCGATCACATCCTCCAAGCAAACGGCAACACAACAACACACCAAATAATCATGGGAGATTTCAATACCCACCACTCCATCTGGGGACGCAACAATGCAGACACCGCCAGAGGATGCACACTACTGGCAGAGGTCCTTGACTCGGCGAACCACACCCTAATTAATGATGGCTCGCCCACTCACCACAGTGGTTCGTCCATTGACCTCTGTATCCTAAACACACAACTCGCGGCCACAGCCTCGTGGGAGCTGACTGACCTGTACTCAAACCACCACGCAGCGCTCCTACGCACAAACGCTCCCAAGGTCCCCCCCCCGCCCCCCACAAACCCAGCCCAGATTTAACCTGGACGGAGCTGATTGGGAAGCCTTCAACTAACACTTGCAACACCTCACACACACCAACCCCCCCAAGACATGCGATGGGTTCACCATACTTGTCCGCCATGCCATGGAGGCGACCATCTAACAGACAACAAACCGCCGCCTCCCGCGCACCACAAACTCTCCCGCCATCAGGAGAGCCAAACGCCCCAAAAACAAACTCCTCCGCAAGCTCCGTTCCAACCCCAACCCAGGCACTGACAAATTAGTTAACATTGCCACTGAATGGTTGAACGAGCTCATCACATCTGAAAATGACAGAAAGTGGAAACTCTGGTGCACCAAAATGTCATGGCACACCTCCCTCACACGCCTTTGGCAAAAACTAAAAGACCTACAGGGGACCACCCCCCGTGCTCCCCTTGAGCAAAACCCACTCCAAACAGCCACAAACCAACTGACCTCCTTCATCAACAGAACAGACCCACAACTCTGCTTACCAAACACACACCTACAAGCCCTCGCCAGAGACCCCCCCCCCCCACCCCCGGCGAGAGTATGTCATAAACAATGCCATAAACCTCCCTTCCGCCCACGGCTTTGACCGCCCCCTCACCAGGACCAAGCTCGAAAGGGCACTCCACCCCCCACGGAGGAAAACGAGCCCCGGAGCAGATGGAGTACCTACCACAGTGTGGACCCGCCCCTCCACACACAACAGGGAAACACTGCTCCCCCTCCTAAACTCGGTCTACACACGACCGATTATACCGCAATCGTGGAAGGACGCGGTCATCGTACCCATCCCCAAAAAAGACCCAGGCGAGTTCAGGCCGATCTCGCTGCTACAATCCCTTGGGAAAGTAGTGGAGAGAATTGTACTGGGCCGGCTCGAAACCTTCTCCAGCAACCCGGCCAACAGCATCCCTAAAGAGCTGGTAGGGTTCCGAGGTGGATGTGGTACGCAGCACGCCATCCTCACCCTCCTCGAGGAGATAGTACACGCCAAAGGACGAGGCTTTGGCGCGGCTGTCATCTTCCTCGACCTGGAGAAGGCCTTCGAGCTGGTCGACCACAACGTGGTTCTTGCCTCCATGGTTGAGCTGGGAGTCACCGGGAAGCCTCTGGCATTCGTGAAGAACTACCTAAGTGACAGGCGAGCCAGTGTCCGCTTCCAGGGCAGCACCTCTCCCGTCAACCACCTGAAAAACGGCGTCCCACAGGGAGCTGTCCTCAGCCCCTTCCTCTTTAATGCTTAATGCTGTAGTCGGCGCCCTCATAAGCCGACTGAAAGCAGGCATTACTGAACGCCGCCTCAAACACGTCAAGATCCTGTACTATGCAGACGACATCGCTGTCGTCTGCTCATGCACCAGGGACGTGCCCCTCCTCACGGCGGATGTCCTGCTCCTACTTAGCAGCTCCTGCCGTGAGCTGGGGCTCAAAATATCCACAAACAAAACCAAAGCTATGATGATGTTTACCGATCAGCCTCCCCACCCACTCCGTGCTGCAGACCTGGACGTCGAGTGGGTGGACACCTTTGACTATCTCGGAGTCAGGCTCGATCACGAACTCACCATGAGCCCACTTGTGAAGCGACTGGCCTCCAGAATGAACAAGAGATTTCTTCTAATGACTAGAATCTCTGGGTTTAACTGGGGAGCACCAGCTGAAGTGATCAGCCTCTTCTACAAACAGGCCGTGCGGGCCCTCTATGACTATGCAGCCAACACCGTTTCCTGGATTGGTTACTGCAGAGACAACCGTAAGGCACGCCTCCCTCGCAGTAGCACCCTGACCAAAGACCTCCTCACCCTGGAAAGAGTACAATACCAGGCAGCGCGACTCATTACCCGAGCTCGTAGGACAACCAGAGTTGAGATCCTCCTCCTTGAGGCCAACCTCCCACCACTCCACCCACGTGGACAACAGCTGCTGGCAAACCACCTCTGTCAAGCCCTGTCCATAGGCCATTCGACCGTCTACCGCAGCGCAGCCTCTTACCTACAAAACGGTCCAAGACGGCGCCTCGGCCTCTCCTGGGAAACGAAGACGGCCATCCGCACCCTGAAACTAACCCACGGACTGGCACTCGCTGATGCCCCTGACCTCCGGGCGAGACATCCCTGGTATTCCGTGCCCGTAGAGGTCAGGCTCACCAGCCTCTGCTCAGCCCGAACCAACTACCCGACCATAGTCCTCAGAACCCTGGCACAGGAAACCATCGCCCGGGACAAAGAGGACTTCCCTCAAGCCACCACGGTTTACACTGACGGCTCGCTCAACCCTGACAGGCCGAGCCGGGGCTGGCTACTTCCTACCAGACGGGCAGGCTAGATGCCTTATCAGGGTCACGGACTACTCCTCCACCCTCGATACAGAGCTCACCGCCACTGACCCACCTGCGACACTGCAGCTGCCTAGTGGTCACCGACTCACTCAACTGGATACAGGTGGTTCATCGATACATTTACCACACCTTCGAGATCGTCGGTAGCCCTGAATCCATCGCCGACGACTCTGAACCCAACAGCAGCGACAGTGACTAGCAACCACTGTCAGGGAGCCACGTGAGGTCCCCCAGTCGGGGAGCCCCGTGAGATCCCCCAACAGGGAGCCCCGTGAGGTCCCCCATCAGGGAGCCCCGTGAGGTCCCCCAACAGGGAGCCCCATGAGGTCCCAGCCAGGGAGGCCCGTGAGGTCCCACCGGACACAGCGCCTACACCGGGAGCCCAGTGCGGTCCCGGGTACACTGGGTGTGACAGCCTCGACCCCCCCGCCTACAACGTCGGTTCCCGCTTCGATCACCGATGGAGTGGGTGCTGGGACAGCGGATACAGCCATACCCACCTACCTCACCCCGGTCCAAGAGCCTGCTGGCACTTGGACCACCCACCCTGCGACGGGGGCCTGGAGGACCAACGCGCCACCCATGGCCCTGCTGCCAATGACACCGGATCCCGCTTTGATCTCCGGTCGAGGTACAGGACCGTGGGCCCAAGAACGCATTGCCACCTACCGGGCCACCGCCGCACCACACCACAAGACACCGCGAAGAGCACCCCGCCCCCCCCACCTACCACCCCTAAAGTTGGACGAAGTCAGAAGGAAAGCCCCCCCCCCCCCCCCCCCCCCCCCCCAAGCAAACAAAAAACAAACATGCCAAAAACGGGCCGTTTTAACGGCACCGTTTATTAATGCTGCAGTTCTGCAGCCAGTGACCGCTAGATCACAAACCCCCCAATAATAATATACAAGTAAGCCGCAATGTCACAAATAGTAATAAGCAAACCAAAATCTGTGGAGGACAATAACGAAATCCAAGGCTAGACATAACACACGTGACATGATGTGGTACACTTTGTTGATAATACATTACTGTGACGATGGGACCCTAATTTTGGGGATAGTTATCACAATGACTTGATAACAGTAATACAGTATACTGTTATATAGTAGCAATAAGGAAATAGCTAATACCTGACCTAGACGGTAGCAGACCTTGTTTTCGATCCTGGCAGGGCCATGTATACATAAGGTGTCTTGACATTGGTAATCTAAATCATAGTAAATGTCACAAAGAACGGAAATTCGCCCAGAAATATTAGTCGAACCTGTGTGTCCTGTGGATCTCGGCAGGACGAGTTAATGGCATACACCAGCTTTCTGCTAATGGGGGCCGCCGAGACCCAGAACACTTCCATCCAGTCGGGGCCCTTCCGCTGCACGGACAGACTGCGCACGCGCTGTGGCTTGTCTGAAACAGAGACCAATACCGATAAACCTCCTGCTTCAATATGCGGCTCGCTGGTGTTTGGGGAGAGACTGAAACTGTGACCAGGGCCCCATTCAGGGTGCGTCTCGGAGGCGCCGCGAAGACGTCTCGGCGATGCTTTTTGGCCTATTTGCGTTCAGAGTGCGTCTCGGTGACGCCTCCCTTTTCAGACTGGAGATGAAAAGCGCCTCGAAAATGGACGCCACATTCAGTGGTTTCAGCCAATCACAGCACAGCTTTTCCATTGCAAATGGCCGCCGCCTATGGGGGCGGCCATTTTCGAGGCAACAAACTGCTTTTACCGTTCAGACTAGCGTGACGTCAGTGCCACCTCCGAGACGGACCCTGAACGTGGCCCTGGTGTGCCTACAAGTCCGGAAGACATGTGGTGCCCACCCCCATCCTTCACCAGAGGATCAATGCTATAAGTGCACTTTGAACCCACCAACGCGTGGTTCCTCACGATCAAGTTTAATAGCATTCCTGCTTTACATTTGTTTCTGAATTGGGTTGCAGCGAAATTGCACTCACAACTATTCTACACGAAATAAAATACCATTTCATTTATGTTTAGCAGTGTGTTCTGCAGTATGTCTTAGGACCACCCTAGCATAGCCAAGGCTCTGGCTACTGGTTGAACACCAACGTTAGTGTCTTGGAAGGGACGTATTAAGGAAAGTCACCAGAGTTTAGTACAGCTATTCTATAATTGTATACGCTGTTTCTCATTTGTTCTCTACATATTTTAATGTTAGAAATGGAGCGTGATAGTTTCAGTTGTCTTGTCTGGTGGGCTAGGGGGTTAATTTGTCCATGTAAAAGAGGCCCGTTCCCCATCTCATATATTTCTTTTAATCCTCAAATCACCGTAACATTATCAACATCCGCACTACATACACCTACCGCAAGCAGAGAAGCTTTGAGTGAAACACTTAATTTGGTTTAAGTCCTGGTGTCCTGGCGTGTACTACATGACCAACCATCTATTAAAAGTAGCCGGCCTATTACAAAAATAAAATATAGGTGCCGACCATCTAAATTCTATACATGTATACGGAACGATAATAAAAGTTGTATACTGACTTATATCGGCAAGATAGAATGTCTTCATCTCTGGTCTAGTGGTGAACGTTCCCAGCAAGTTGCTGCTGTTGATCTTGATTTGGAAGTAGATGGAGGGGTCCAGGTGTTCATCAGTGAGTGAGAACGAGCAGCTGAACAAGTCGTCAGCATTGTGCTGGTTGGGGCACGTGTGAAACAAGTAGTCTTTTCTGAAAGCGAAATGGTCATTTTTTTAAATTGAGAACGGAAATTAGCATTCACAACATTTCCACTTTAAGGGGTCATATAAGTTAGACTACTTTGAAAACTTGTTTATACACATAGCTGTTTGTTGTTGATTTGTTTGTTGTTTTACATCTTAGCAACATCTATGATCATATCAGGACGGGTGCCAACTTGTGGCAGTGCGCACTCATGGACTTTATAGTGCTGCCCCACTGGGAGACCAGACTGCTGGCACCATGACCCAATGTATTACAGTCACATTATCTAGCTAACTAATGAGTCCTTGACCTATCCTATTAATGCTTGAGTGCCAGGCTAGGTAGTGACAAGTATCAATTTTATACGTCATTGGTTTAACTCGGCTGGGTTTTGAACTCCCGACTTTCTGCACGAAAACCCTGCGCTCTTACCGATTAGGCCACAGTGTCCGGTCTGTTGATTTGTTTGTGAAATAAAATCTCAGAGCAGATGGTCTGACTGGTCACTGTATTTATTAGTAAATGATTTTTATTAGTTGTATCTCCATGTAATAACTGTCATCATTTTGGTTACCAATGTTCTTTCTTCTCCAGCCCACAACAAGGTTTCCTGTATCTAAATTGGAGGAGGTTGCTCTTACTTTTGGTTAATACATAGAGTTAAGAGATGAAGATGTGGTGCATGCTTACGTTGATTTCCAGTAAACATTCGTCGTGGTTCTAAAGACACGGTTGATCGCCTTTCTCCAGGTGACAGTTACTGTTTGCCAGTTGTCGGCGGTCACTGAAAGGATTTTAGATGCCTTCGGCTTATCTAAAATCATCAAAAGCTTTCTTTGTCAAATGAAATAAGAGGAAACAATTAGTGACAAAAAAAAGAGAAAAAATACAACCCATGAACAGTTCTTTCAAATGGCCCAAAAGACAAAATGTGTGAAGTGCAACATTTGGCTTCTCACCGCTGCAAACACATTACCCATTTCACGACAGCCATGCATGTTACTAAGTAACGGATGCCCCCCCCCCCCCACACATACATTATGACGTGACACTCTCATAGTATTTAAGTGTATTCAGGAAATATAAGTAAAACATATGTCTATCTATATAACCACAGTAAGTGGACCAACACCCTAATGTTATGCACAAAACACAGACACACGTATTGATGCAATAATGTGAATTCATGTGCAGTGATACTACTATGGAGTACATTATGTGGTGTATGTATGTGCAGTAGTTCTTACTTTCAAATAACCAGGAGCCGCATTAACGGTACAAAGAGATTTGACAGATACATAAGTCACGTATACAGGACAATTGTAATGATTTCAGAGAGAAAGTTCTTGTTTCTGTGTCTGAATAAGAAAACAACCATGTTAAAATATTATTTGGTAGAATAATAGATATATATACATATAGTATAGTTATACGAATCTTACCTGGGTACAGATGTTGTTTTCCCAAGGTACGAGCCTCGGATAGTCGTGGCTCAGGGAGAAGAAAGCACATCCGGGTCCAGCAATCTTTTACATACTTAATAGGATAAAAAATTATCTTCAAATTCTATGGATACTAATATGTTTTCGTTTCGACACAAGCCAACGTCATAGTCATGGTAGGGTAGAGTGGGCGGGCCCTGACCCATGACTATCCGAGGCTCGTACCTCGGGAAAACAACAGTTATCCATCATCTGTACCCAGGTACGATTCATATAACTATACTATTTTACCTCGGTACTTCGGCTCTGACTACTCGTAGCCGAGGGAGACTTTTACGTAATTTCATTTTTATCCTTAATCCATTCAATTCAATTCAGTATACATTAGTATCCAAACCAAATATACCTGTTAAACTTCTCACCTATCATGTTAATTGGTGAATAAGCGTGTCACTAGACCGCTTGACTTCTCTAGTCGTCTTCCAGCCTGTATATGCTAGGATTCTCTTAACTGAGATCCCTAGCTGTCATGCCTTTGAGACCATAGCTCCTCTTGTTGAATGGGAAGCGTATCGTCCTGTATCGACCCCTGCGGCCTTAAGCACTTTAATGGTCCACCTTGCCAGTGTGGCTCTCGAGATCGCCTTGTGGTTTAATAAAGCTCACCAAAAGCTGTCTTGAATTTTGTATTCCTTTTGTTTTGGATATATAAGCCCGTATGGCTGACACTACACAAAGTCATCGATCATCCGGGAAGCTATTCACATGCACTGTGGACAGTGGGTCCCCTGTGCGGTTTGATTTTAATAACAGTTCTAAATCAAATGTTGCCTCTTTTCGATCAATTTCCAGTCCATCTAGAGACAAGGCTACTATGGTCTGTCCCCTATGGCCTGTAACTAGCAGTAATAGAACTGCTAGTTTAAAACCTAGTTCTTTTATGCCTAAATGACAATTACTAGGCCAAGACTTAAACAACTTAAAAACTATTGATACATCCCAAAATCGATTATATTTGGGCTTTGACAGATTCCTTTCGTAAACCGACCTTAAGAACCAGTGTATCACCTGGTGTTTACCAACCATCTGTCCATCTACTCTCGGTAAGATAATAGATAATGCACATCTTGCTGCATTGATCGCACCAAAACCTAATCCTTCATCCTCTAACATCTGCAGAAATCTCACTAATTGTCTATTGTAGGCCTTAAGGGCTTACCTTTCTTAAGTAAACAATGAAGTCTCCACTTCTTTAAATAATTAGTATATAATTTTACTGTTCCTTTTCTCCAGGCATGGGAGACCAGCCTCTGTTGGGTAATTTTGTCTAGGCCAAATTGCTCTAAATGTTTATTCAAAAAAGGAATGCCAGAAGGGGTGTTGTCAACACATCTCCGTGAGTTGTTAGCGGTCCTTGATGTCGTAGGTTTCTGCTTGCTCTTGGGAATCTGAGACTGTCTCTCGCTCCCAATGCCACTGCTGCTAGCCATGGCTGTGTGTCCCACTCGGGCATGATCAGAATTGTATGTGTGCAATCCATTCTGATCTTCCTGGCCACTCTGCTGATAATGCTGAAGGGTAGGAAAATATAATAAAATTTGTTATCCCAAATCAATGAAAACACATCCACTCGCCAAGCATTCGGCTCTGGATGCCACGAAACATATTTAGATATCTTGTAGTTGTTTCGTGATGCAAACAAATCTACTTGTGGTCTTCTCCATTTAAGACAGATTTGTTCAAAAATGTTGTCACTCAACGACCACTCCAAATGATCATGAAAAATGTTGGCTTTTCTTGTCTACTAAGGTGTTCTGACTACCTGGGATATGCGCTACAGTTAGCCAATTCCAAATTAATTTTGCTATTCTGTTACAAGGTTTGGACCTAGTCCCTCCCATGTTACGAATGTAAGCCATCGCTGTGGTGTTATCTGTCAAAACTCTGACATGAAACTCTGGTATACGCACTAAACTGCATAAACCCAGATAAACCGCCCTAAGTTCTAGGACATTAATATGGTCTGAAATTTCATCATCTAATCATCATCCTCCAGTTGCCTGGTGGTCTCTATGAGCACCCCATCCGTCTAATGACGCAGCAGTCGTAACAACAGTGTTGGGTTCGCCCATTCAAATAGGATTCGGAGAAGAATGAATGTTAGCATACCACCACTTAATATCTTCTAGGCCTTCTGTGGATATAGTCATTTTATTTTCAAATCTCCTTTTGTATGTGCTAATGCTAAATTCTTGTCTATCTCTAGCAATTTAATGTGAGCTTTCCCATACAGGATAGCTGGAGCATAGGTTATCACGATTCCAATTAACACTGCGACTTGCCTAATCTTTGGCCTCATTAACTGCAACAATTGGTCTGCTGTATTGATAAACTTGTCTAGCTTCTGCTGCGTTAATGACACAGTCATATTGTCTGTGTCTAACAGAAAACCCAAGCATTTCAAACATGTTGTTGGTGTAAAATCTGATTTCTTGTCATGGATATAAAATCCTAATTTAGTGAACGTTGCACAGAGATCATCTACTGCCTTTTGACAGTCTGCCTTTGATTGTGCGGCAATGAAAGAATCGTCAATATATGGGGACATTATATGTCCTTTCCTTGCCATCAATGAAAATATAGGTTTCAGCAGTTTAGTAAACAAGCGAGGAGCACAAGCTAAGCCATTCGGCATACAGGTGAACTCATAGAGTTGATCATTCCAAACAAAACGCAGAAATTTCCTTTCTTGTTTGTAAATTGGAAGCGTATAATAGGCATCATTAAGATCCACGCTGGCAAGCCAGGAACCTTTTGTTACCAAGTCCCTTGCAGTTTCGAGAGAAAACATCTTGAAATGCTTATATTTAACCAATTTGTTCAGCCTTGTTAGATCCAGAATCATCCGGACATCCCCATTTGGCTTGGGTTGTGAAAATACGTTTGAAACAAATTCGCCTGTCACATGGACCACAGGCTCTAGAATTCCCTTCTGACAAAATTTGAACACCTGTTCATCTAATGTTTCTCTCGTTTACATCAAAACGATAAGGAAAAGGAATTGTTTCGTGTACATGTTGTTGCATAAAGGGAATTCGTATTCCCTCGACAATACTTAGAATTGTTAAATTATCAGTGATCTTTCTCCACTCATTTAAACAATTCTGAACGTTTGTTCTATCAATGTTTCACGAATCGTCAATAAAAGTAATGTACATAAACATCCAAGTTCCAAAAATTGGTCAAAAGGTGCAGTAAAGTATCATAACATAACTGTACCATCTTAAAATCTCATACTTACAGTTAGTATGTCGTTGTAGATCAGTAGTACTAAGTATTTATTGCCCGATATAAGATTTTAGGTATAAGGGACTGAGTAAGAATTAGCCTCAACTATTCGCAATGCAGATTCGTGTGGGACCCAAACCCCACATAAAGTGATAATATGTTTATTAACTTACAATTTCAAACATAGGCAATTTTGAATAGAAGAAACGGCATTTTAATGAATTTTTAACAATTAACCAGAATATCTTAAAGTGATATCGGACTGGTCAGTCCCCCATCAATCTTATCAGATAGGGTAGGCCACCAGGCATTGGACACTAAAGCTATTCAGGCATTTAATAAATAGACGCCGTCGTTCTGACGTCACCATGTGGCTATTTTATAAGCAGTTTGCAATGCTTACACCCAACACGGACATAGACGCCGTCCAGCATGTGTGACGGCTGACGGGTGTGACACCACAGTTGGTACTCGTCCTTCTCGGCGGGTACGTCGGGCAGCAGCAGGGCCGCCGTTGTCCCGTTCGGCTGGGTCACATAGTGGGCGGCAATCAGGGTGATGTTCGGCTTCCGGTACCACGAGAAGACCAGATCGGCCGAGCTGAGGTTCCTCTCGATGCCCGCTTTCTGCAATGTACACGTCACCTTCATGCTATGCCCCACCTCTACGAACACGTTAGCCGGGTTCACACCTGCAATGAACGAGACACCACAGCGAGTGAATGACTGAGTGAATTGCTGAGTAAATGACTCAGTTGATGACTGAGTGCGTGACTAAGTGGTTTTATGTCGTTGCTATATCTGAAGTCAGATCAAGACGGGTACCGATGTGGGACATTGCCCACTACATGAAGCTGGAGACGATTGCTCAGTAGCATGTGAAGTAGCGATAAGTGCACATTTCTGACCCAGTCTTTGGATTCACCCAGCTCAAGTTGTTGAAGTGTTTTTATTTCTCTAAAGTTCAGGTCATCTGAAGTTAATTTGCATTCCTTACATGGATACGCGGTAAATAGTCAACTGTATTGCACGTAGAACTGATAAAGTGACAGCAATAGACATGGGATACTCATTTTAATATTCCCAGACATATCAGCATCACCTACTAGCTTAGAGCTCAAATGTCCCACTTAGTTACGGTGTGCAGGGGTGAAATTAGATAATTACAACTAATACATAGTCAAATAGCTTCAAATTCACTACTATTCAATGTAAGTGCCGTGAAACTGTCCCTGGGGACCTCCATTGTAGTGAACTGCTTCACTGCAATCTTCCTTTATAATCAATCCCTCACCTCTTATCCCCTTAGTGCAAACATGCTTTATTTCTAGTTTCATAGAGAAAGACTATAACAATGTAAGTATTCCTTAGCAAACTAGCTGAAGAGGGTCATTACAACTGGTTGGTTGGTTGTTGGAGTTTTACGTCCATGGTAACAGCTAAGGTCATATCAGGACAGGTACCGACTTGTGACATTGTACACTCATGGTGTCTTCATAGTGCTGCCCCATTGGCATACCAGGCCACCAATACCATGACCTGATATCCCACTCAGTCACATTATCCTAGCACTGAGCCAACCAGCCATTCCAACTGAATACCCTCAGCCATTCCAACAGATACCCTCAGTCTTGATTAGGCCCTAAAGAAATCCCAGAGAATAGGTTGGTTGAAGATGAATAGCCATATTCTAGCATGGTAATCGGCAATAAGTAAAACTGTGTTGTCATGTGCCCATAAAATTTAAGCACATATTCTCAGGGCCGAGACTCCAGTGTCATTTAAGATAATCATCGAAATCATATAATTATTGTCATTTAAAATATAAAAATCATCAACGAACTTCGCATGGCGACAAATATCAGATATAAAGACAAACAGAACAAGCTTGTAGGCCTTGGGTGCATGACGAAGGTAACCTTGGATTGCTTATACTCCCGAAATCGGCCTGACAGAAGAATGACAGGAGATTTGAATGTCGTATCTGCTGGAGTTTTTGTTTTGTTTTTGGCACTACTCCTTTGCGCAGAGCTGCTTACTGCGAAGTAAAATATATGAACCCTAGGTCAGAATCGAACAATATGCCTTTTCTGAGTGAGTGTTCACTGGTATCTGAGAATGGACTGAAACTGCGACCTGGAGACCCTCCCAACTCTATCATTCACGACAGGCTCTCTACTTTCAACCATGCCGACCAATTCTGCCTCTAGTGCGGATTGCATGGATAAAACACACCTTCCAGTATGCATGTGTCGTCGTGTGTAGTGCGACTCACCCCTGCCATTGAGGCCTTAATCAGGCCCCAAGGGTAGGGATGAATCTTAGTATCTCGAAAGTAACGTATTTGACTCAAGTACAGCACACACTTATTAAAAAGAGACTTCCTGACAACCAATAACGGACCGCTAGCTGGAACCCACCCGAGTGGTTTTGGCCCAGTAAAACATGTCATGTCAACATGTAACACATAATCAACCTGGCATGTCTTCGTCCTCTCCACGGCACACAGTAAGTGCTGCCATGTAATTGGTGGACCAGCCAATGCGGAACCTTTGGTGCCAACTAGTAACCACTCAATTCTCGACGGTTATCCCAACATGCTGAACAAAATGTTATGTACTGCACCCAACCCCATGTAATGCATTGACTCTATTACAACATTATATCTGGTAATCTTGTCAAGTCTAATTAAATGAATGTATGACTGGTCCCACTTTACTATCATTTCCTTATGTTTCCGTCACCAGTTAATTGATCAAATATGCTAACATTTTAACGACTACTGATCAAAATGACTACGGTGACAATTATTAAAGGGACCAGATATAGGTCGCTGAGACACTACCCGTACTCCGACAAATGCTCTCCAAGCATGTGTTTGCCACTTTTCAGTTTATGCAACTACATATGTGAGGGGAGAGTGCTGACATTGGTTGCTTCTGTTGTGTTTTATTTAGTCCAGCAGCACTGACACTTTTAGACAACCATGTAGAGAAAGAAATGTTAGAAATTGCAATCTAAAATGATAAATATAAAGCTCAAATGTTTATTTATCATAACCAGCTACTTTGTGTGTGAATAACTGATTAAATCATGTAGATTAATAGATTTTAACAGTTGAATTGAGAGCTTTCTGTGGCTGCCATCTTGGTGGTTGCCATGGCTTCCCCTGTGTGTGGGGAACCCCTCTAGGTCATGTGATGAGGGAATCCCACCTATGATGTCATTCATACATCACAGACCTCAACTTTCCTCCCACATGTTCAGTGGCATGAACTGAACAAACTAAGCAAAGGTATGTTTGGAGAGCTTTTGATGCTGGATTCGTTTGTATCTGGGTGAGGTATAACCGACGACTTTAAATAAACGCTTTAGTCTCAAATATGGTGTAAGAGTCACAAATGTTGATCAACCTCAGCTGATTCGTCAATGCGCACCCCAAAAGGAACTCACTCAGGCCCAAACCATATATAGACAAATATTGCTGAAATCAAGATAGCACCACCCCCCCCCCCTTCCACGAAGACATACGACATATTACATGGTTCAAAAACCAGCGCTCGGCGCCGATCAAATAAGAGAATAGGGCAGAGTAAGTAGAGCTCATCTTTCTTGTAATTGTGTACACATGCACTTAACGAGACCTGTTCTGTATGCGCTAAGAGTTTCTTCTCCACATGTCTTCAAGTGTGTTTATTAACAACATGAATATAAACTGGTGTTTGTTGAGTGCTGACGGAATAATGCAAGGTTTTAGGTAAAATTGCAATACAAATTTGTCCAATAACCGAATTGCCCGTGATGGGGAAATACTGATTGTGGTTATAGAGTATAACCCCGTTAAACCAAACTTGAAGGTGTGGCACTTGTGGTGTTCTCTGTGGCCATAGAGGGTATGACTTTTTTCTGGTCAGACTCCTAATCTGAAGGTTGGTGGTTCGATTCCCCATACCCCCACCTCTGCCAATTTGGATTTCCACCACTGTGGATAACTTACAGCGGCATCAAAGGCCAGTTGCTCTAATACCATGTGGTGTGGGAGGTTAAAAATCCCTTGGGTCGGTAAAAGTGTAGGCTCGGGCTTTCTATCGCCAAACTGTCTAATGGTGAAAACAAGTCTATTCAGACTTATCCATGATAAGCAGTATAAATCTTCAAGAAGGGACCATAGAAATTTGTTTGGATCAACCGATCATTGGTTTAACCGAGCTTTGGCTTCGACTTTGCCTTGGCGGGGAGGGAGTTGGGGGGTGGGAGATTGGGGATGGGTGGGAAATGGGGTGGGAGTTGGAGAATGTGAGATGGGAGTGGGAAATTGGGGTGGCGTGGGGTTTGGAAGTGGAGGTGTGTGGAAGATAGGGGTGCGTGGGAGATGGTGCTGGGTAGGATTTGGTGGTGGGGATGCGTGGGAGATAGGGTGTATGGCAGATGGGGGTGGGTGGAAGGGGTCTCAGGTGACCTTATAACCACATGAAAGTTTGGTTTAACTGTACGGGAAATGGCCTGGGGTCCGAAATTTTGTTTGGATTAACCGATAATTTGGATTAACCAACTTTTTTTAATATGATAAATGGTAGTATTTTGCCGGGCCGCCGAAAAAGTTTGGATTAACGGATCGTGATTTACCGGGGTTATACTGTATATCGTAACAACGGCAGCGTGACACTGTCTAACTCAGTCACATTATCCTGGTACCGAGCCAACCAATAAGTGCATTCAAACCTTCCCTAATATACCACCAACCCCGTCTAACAAGAATCACTGCGAAGGGCCGAAGCACTTCAAGTGGATTGATCGTTTCATTGACTTAGAGCTAAGGTGTGAGGCTCTGATTGGGCCATTCGACGTTTTACCTTTCTCCCCCTGGGCACAGGTCAGCCCCATTATGACGAGGCCGAAGAAGGACTCGGAGGAGCGTCGGATCATCGTAGATTTAAGTTTTCCCAAAGGTAGGAGTGTCAACTCAGGTATCTGCAAAGGTTTTATCAAGGCCTGCCGTTCCGCTATTCCTTGCCGAACATTTGGACGTGGCTAGAGAGATTACTGTGCTTGGCGCGAGCTGTTTTGTGTGGTCGGCCGACTTGGCAAGGGCGTATCGTCAGTTGAGGGCTTGTCCTCTGTCAGTGCCATTGTATGGGATTACCGTTCACAATAAATTCTATTTTGACGTTTCTCTCCCCTTTGGGTGTCGGACAGCGTCCCTGGCCTGTGCCCGAACAACAGAAGCTGTGGTTCACATGATGCGGGGTAAAGGGTATTGTATTTTTTGTTACCTGGATGATTTTATTGGAGTGGCGGCGACGAAGCACCTGGCGGACGAGGCGTATGCGGCCTTTCTCGAACTGTCGCGATTCCTAGGGCTGGCGCTGTCGTTGAGGAAATGTGTCCCTCCCACTAAGACACTGATCTGGCTAGGCTACGAGATACTAGTAGAGTCCATGCAGATTAAGATCCCGGGGAAAAAACTGGTGGACGTTATTGCCGAGTGCCGATTGTGGCGAGTTGGGGTTAAAGTGTCTAGGAAAGATCTCCAGAGACTGGTCGGCACACTCCAATTCATTGCCAGGTGTGTCCTTCCCAGCCGCCGGTTTATGAACCGGATTCTGGATGCCCTCCGGGCTGCGCCGTTCAAAGGAAAGACAGTCGTAGGCCCTGACCTGGTACAAGATGTTCAGTGGTTTGTCGAGTACGCTGAGCGGTCTAATGGGTTAGTCCTAATTCACCCTGAGCCGGGTCGCACCTGGACAATTGAGTGTGACTCTTCGCTCCTAGGTGGTGGCGCATTCTCCCCCACTCATTACATGTCTGAAATCTACCCTAAGGTGCTCGTGGGCAGACGGTATCATATCGCGCAGCTGGAGGCGATCAACCTGGTTGCCGCCCTGAAGACTCTTGCCCCCCCAGGCCCTGAAAACTACAGCATTGTGGTGAACACTGACAATATAGCTTCACAATTAGTTTTGTCTACAGGTGCCGGCCGAGACCCCATTCTATGTGCCTGCGCACGGGAACTTTGGCGATTCGCTGCTGTTATGAATTGTTCTGTGTCTATAATCCATAAGCCTGGCCACTTACTTGTGTTGGCGGATGCCTTAAGCCGACAGTTCTCAGACGCGAGAGCCCGATCCACAGCTTCCACCATGTGCCGAGACCTCCGCCTGGAACGTCGGCGTTTTGATTTTAGTGCCGCCCTATTAGACCCTCGGCTATGATCTACCCTGGGAATATCGCTAATTTCTTCTGCCACTCTATTCCCAGGGTTCCAGCCGGATCTGCGAGGAGGATTGCAGAGTTAATGAAGGCAGGTCTAGCCCCGGGCACCTGGCGTAATAAACTACAACACATAAGGAAATATACTCAGTTTGCAGAAAGGACAAGTATGGACCCATATAAACCCTCCCAGTATGAAATAATGGCGTATACCGCGTACCTTGCAGATGATCTTAAGTCCCCGGGCGCGGTGCTTAACTACTTAAGCGGAGCGCGGACATGGGTCCAAATGATGGGTGGATCGCCAGAAAACTTCGACGCGTATCCGGTATCACTGGTCAAGCGAGGCGTTACGAGGTCAACGGCCCATGTAACATCTAGGGCGATACCCTTGACAGTATGTGACGTCGTAAATATTGTGCATTTCTTTTCCTCAGCAGGGAAGGTCGCGGAGGTACTAAAGGCTGCTTTGTTAATAGGTTACTTCTCTCTCTTGCGCCAAAGTAACATAATGCCGTCTGGGAGTCCCTATGATTCAGGGCACTGGCTGACGTGGAACGACCTCGAGCTGCTGGGCGATGACCTCATCATTACGGTGCGGTCGACCAAGACGACGTGGACCCCGGGGAAGGCGTTCCAGATTAGGATACCTCGCATTCCTTCTTCAAGCTGCTGTCCGGTGGGGGCGTGGCGGTCCTACGCTCGCCTGGGGCCCGGGCGGGCGTCGGGCCTCAGCCCCGCCTTCCTCCTGCCATCGGGGAGGCCCCTGCTGAGCGCAACTCTCACCGCGGCGATCCGTCTGGCTCTCACTGCAAGCGGGCACCCGGCTCCCGCGTTGGTGACCCTCCACAGTCTCCGACGGGGCGCTGCTCAAGCGTGTGCGGCGGCCGGAGCGACGGAGGCCGACATCGCCCAAGCTGGTGGCTGGCGTTCCAGCTCCATTTACAACTACGTCCCTAAGGCGCTCCTCTCGGCCGCCCCTTTTACACTCGCATCTATATTTGGTCGAGTGTAAAAGGGGGTTCGGTCGTCTGCGCCTCAGAGCCTGCTGTAGGTGGGGATTTAACTGTCAAACTCCGGACTTAACTTTCACTGCGGGTATGTAACTATCCATGGGAATCTGAACACTCGGTACATTCAGGGTAAACAGAGCCCTGCAGGTTAGACCTCGAGTTCTTTAGCTGTACTACTAGTCTTAAGACCATTGGAATTAACTAAGGTATCCAACCGTATCTTAGCCCCCTGTCACGTCGACTCCCTTGTTGATAGCTGCTAACCACTGCCGGTTCGACTCAATAAACCTTGGCCCACTGTACTGATGTCTTGTCGTGTTTGAATTGTGTATGTTATGTAGTAACATAAATAATTCAAACATGACAACTCTGTGCCTCTGGGCCAGGTAACTAACTCTCAGGTAGCTTCCTGGTCTCCTGGCAACGGACACTCCCAGAACCAGTGCAGGTGGAAACATTCTTAGCAGTCCTACGTCACTCACCAAGAAGCACTCATAGAGCCCGGTACTGTGTCAAGTTCTCCTGGTTTTACCATCCCACCCCCCCACAAGCCTGTCCTGCTACGACTTAGGTCGAGTGTAAAAGGGGGGTTCGGTCGTCTGCGCCTCAGAGCCTGCTGTAGGTGGGATTTAACTGTCAAACTCCGGACTTAACTTTCACTGCGGGTATGTAACTATCCATGGGAATCTGAAACACTCGTACATTCAGGTAAACAGCCCTGCAGGTTAGACCTCGAGTTCTTTAGCTGTACTACTAGTCTAAGCCATTGAATTAACTAAGGTATCCAACCTATCTTAGCCCCCTGTCACGTCGACTCCCTTGTTGATAGCTGCTAACCACTGCCGGTTCGACTCAATAAACCTTGGCCCACTGTACTGATGTCTTGTCGTGTTTGAATTATGTCATGACTCCACATAAATACGAATTATTTAATGCCTAAAATATAGAATTAATTTTTACTCCCTAAAAAGCATTGAATTACCACCTATCTGGCTGACCTACCAAAACTACCAATCAGCAAGCGGTGTTCCCTAAGCTGTGTCACTACATAAAAGAAAACAGGAAGACCACATCTGTAATACACGGGAAACAAACGCCACAAGTGGAAGGAGTTTTTTCATAAGCGAAAACAACATTTTCGTATTGATATATTCCACCAACCAAGTTATCACACAAAAAGAATGTACCGGGTTAAACACTGTTTTCAGACAAAATTAGTGTGAATGACGATTTGTCTGCCACAAAATCAATGTCCGTTGTTAAAGTTGCACAGTCCAGTAGATTTAAGTTTCTTCTTTTTCCTCTTTGAAAGTCGCCTGATATAGCTCAGCCATAGGTAAACAAACTCTGAATAGTTCTCATTACTGACACAGCCGCTTTCAGTTCATGCAACTGAACATGTCGAGGAGAATGCTGAGGTCTGTAATGTATGAATGACATCATGGGTGGGATTCCCTCATCACATAAGTTAAAGGTTTGATTGATTGATTGGTGGTTTCTTTACGCCGTGTCAGCAGCATAGGCCATATTCACGACGAGAATTGTTTGTTTTTATTCAACCATGGCCTTCAGATATAATGTAAAAGCATACAATCAGTTATGTGTCAATAGACACTTATGAATTTTTAAAAGCTCAAAATCATATAATTAAATAAAATAGATGAAAGAATTAATTAATAAAAATTATTTTAATAAACTATATGAGGTGGTACAGACCAGCTGCCCTCAAAAAGGCTAAAATGTCTTGTTTTACTTGAGCAAAAGGGTCATGCATGCTATTTGCGGTGTAAAATTGTTGGCGCAGTGCCATAAAATCAACACAGTTTCAGGGATGAAAGTGACCCATGACAAAAAAAGCGGAAATTGGTGACAAGCTAACTTAAAATTGCCCATATTTAAAAGGTTTTTGAGTTAGTTATTTGTGTACATAAATGTATTAAGTTATTCATTATGATAATGTGTGCACATCAAGATTCTGACACCTTAGATGTCGGCAGTATCAGAATCTATTAATTTAACATATGCAGCAATAAATGGTGCACCAGTATTTAAGTTAGATATGTAGAATCAAATCTAGAAAAGTTTTTTGATTTTGAAAATTTGATACTTTGATCAAACTATGCAGCTTTAAACATTATATTAAATTTGGAATAGCACAAATAAAAATAACTATAAAAACAACTGGAGAAAGGTTTTGTTATTAAGATGGACAATCTTCTCATAATAAAAGAGTGACACTCACATTAGGTTGCTGAATGTTTCTTTTTCCCCCCAGAAGTCGGACCATCAGGGATTCCCTTTCTCTTCCTCTGACTGCGCTTTCCTATTTTATTAGCCATGGTATGAATGTCATGTTTCTTGGTTGGCTCAGACTGTGCCACCTTAAGGCTCTGGCGCCTGCCAAGCTTGGCCTTCCGTTCTAGAGCCAGCTTCTGGTACAGGCTGTATGCAGATTGCATAGCATAAGCTATGCCCTTGTCCACTGGATCTTTATAAATGTTATTCCTATGGAAGAGAGAAAGTGAGGTGGTCTTCTTTGCTTTAAGGTGGAACTTGATTGATATGATGGCTGCATAAGTTTGAATTTCAAATCTATTGGAGGTGGGCGTGATGATTTGGTTCATCTGAGAAAAAGCTTGTTCGATCTGTGGGCCAGTGAAGATGCTGAGACAAGCTTTAACTATTTTTGATAAATTGGGATATTTCCCAGAAGCTAGTATCTTAGCCCACCAATGATCTGGTCTCCTCGCTTTACCATCTTGATTATCACTTGATGGCATGTCCTTTGCATCTACAATCTGCATGGCCCGACACTCTTCATTATATTCATGCATGTCTCCTGCTTTGAGAATTGATGGGAAAAGCATCCATAGCTCTCTCAGAGTCCTTAGAGTGACATCATGACCCTGAACCTTTGGATCAAGTGCTGAGAGACAACGCAAAGTTTTGTTGTCCAAAGGAAACTTCTCAAGCATGTAGGATCCAGCTTTGGTATATGCATCAAGGACATTTTTCAGGAATTCTTGTTTCAAAAAGCTTGTTTTAGGGAGTGATTGGAGATGCTTTTCTGCTTTTTCCCCAATGTATCCCTCATTCTTTTTCAACTGGAGTGCTAAGTCTATTACCTGTGTGTTTGCAAGTTGCTTTGCAGACTTATTCTTCAGATATTCAGGTTTGATGAATCCCGACAAGAACTTTTTCACCAAGTCTTTGAGTTCATCATGAAGACGGTGCATCATGGGCTCTTTCTGCTCAAACATGTTTGTTTGTTGTTGTTTTACGTCCTAGCAACATCTAAGGTAATATCAGGACGGGTACCGACTTGTGACAGTGCACACTCATGGTGACTTTATAGTGCTGTCCTACTGGGAAACCAGGCCGCCGGCACCATGACCTGGTATCCCACTCAGTCACATTATCCTGACACTGAGCACACCAGTCCTTGCCCTATCCTAATAATGCCGAGCGCCTGGCTAGGAAGTGACAAGTATCAATTTTAAAGTCATTGGTTTGACTCGACCGGGACTCGAACCCACGATCTACCAGCACGGGAGACGGACGCTCTAACTCATTCGGCCATCCCGTCTGGTTGCTGCTCAAACATGAGCACAAACAACTTGAATAATGGAAACAGGTCAATGAAAAATTCCATGACCAGGAGGGAATAATCCCTTTTGAAAAAGATCATTTCCACCAGCCTCTTTTTCCTTTCTCTTCCATTATCAGTGAGCTTCTTGTTTCTGAGCTTTTCATGAATCAGGTCTATAGCACATTTGGCGTCTTCTGAGAGAGATGATTTCACTTCAGCAATGAGGTGTTTATAAAGAGACTGATCTGTTTTTGAAAGCCAAGGCCAGTAAAAGAGTGTGCACACTGTGAACATACTGTAGTTAGGAAGAATCACATCGAATGTTGAGAGCCATCTGTGGGGAATTCTTTGTTTTGGTAGCTAACATTTAATCTCAAGCATTATGCATATTTCTTTTAAATGAGCTCTCAGATCAGGACTCCATTTAAAGTCAGTGGTCAAATCATCAGACAAACTCTCAACTTGTTTATTGAATAGAGATTTGAATTTCTTGACCACATTGCTAACATGGTGGCACACATCACCATCAATATCAAGGAGATGGTTAGCATCTAGACGCATTCTTGTCTCAAATCAACTAATTTTTCCTCTCATGTAGTTAGCTGAGTCAGAGAGGATAGAAATGAGATTTTTGAGAGGGATCCCATCCTTTTCAAGAGTATCTATCAAAATACTATGGAGAGTTTCAGCATTGACAGTTGACATGTTCACCGACATGTAATGCTTTACAACACTGCTTTGATCTTCCTCAGAGAAATATGATACTAAGACAGAGAATATTTTCTGATGTGATGCACTCATACATTCATCAACATTCATAGAAAATGTGTAGCGTCTCAAGTCACTAACCAAGCGTTTTTTTAGCACAGAACCCAGATCTTCTCTCAGTTTATATGCACATGTTGTTCTTTCCATATTAAGTCCATTAAAGGCTTTGGGATCTCGTGCCATTTCCTTAGCATAATTTATAAGGTGAGGTATCAAACTGAGAGATAGAGAATGTTCAGCTATAAAAGATGTACATGCCTCAGCATTGGCCTTTCTATCCATTATATTCACTGTTGGTCACAAGTTGTGTGTGTCCCAGGTACATTGGGTGCTGCTCCATAGGGTTTTGAATGGGAACTTTCTCTGCTTTGCCCTATAGAACAGTCAATGCCGTGTACATTATTTGTTCCATCTATGATTGCTTGTGTTGCTGTAAAGACTGACGGTAGTGTTTGGCTTCCCTTAATTACCATCGTTCTCGTTCTATGCTTCACAGTCTCACTAAGTGCCCTCTTACCAGAAGTTCCATGATTTATATGTGCATCACACCACTTACAAATAACATAACCTGGTTTAAGAATCTTTCTCACATAATCAGAAAAAAAGTCTCCATTTTTGTCTTTGTCACTGAGCCATTCCCATCTAAACTTATTGTTAACTTTTGCATCAATTTCGGTAATGTTGGCTGTCCTATCCACCTCCTTTGTTGCCATTTTGAAACTTGATATGAAAGATAATATAAGGTGACATAATATAAGGTGACAGTGTCCTTACACAACTATCACTACACTCCTCCCTCTCACTGATTACACTCTCGGGGAATGTAACTCTATGGGTGATAATACAGTAAAAACATTGACAGCGTAACGTAACGGTACAATCAACAGTGTGACGTTCCCTTCACTCCAATAAACCACAGAATAGTTTTCTACACTTGCTTAGAATCACTCAACAACTATAAAATATCCCTAAAAAACTAACACTTACTTATACAAATTCAGTGGCCAATCTGAATAAATGAATAACGGCGATTAATTACGGCGATTTGGTGATAAGTTTGTGCGGCAATTCATGTGGCTCTAAGTAGGTCATATTGAGCACGAGCTCTCCACACAGAGTCTATGCTGACATTTGATTAGAAAAAGGGTGCAAGAATATGCTGGGAGAGTATCGGATGAAACCTGACTTCCGGTAACTTTCCGTGATTCCCTGACAGTGTTTAAGGCTTACAGGAAGTCTCCGGATTATCGCGGAAATCCACTCTTCATTATGATAGCATTGCAGGGTGCTATGGGGATGGCCAGGGGACTACCAGCCACCGCGTACCACCCTTTGCTGTGCCGATGGCCGCTCCTAGCCATACCCCTCTCCGTGTATAGTGCCAAGAGCCACTGACCAGCACTAGGAGCCAGGAACAAAGAATAACGTTCAAATATAACATTATACTATTTAGGGCTTAGATTAAGATAAAAACCTGTCAAACTATCCAAATTTAGACATATCTAAAAAAAATGCAAATTTATCAAAATCGAGGAAATCCGCGAAATCGCGGAGGTCTTTCATCCCTGCAGCTTAGTCAAATGGGCTTGACCGTCAGTGGGGACTGACATCCATTACATTCAGGGGAGGGTCCCCCTTGAGCAGGAAAACATGTGTTAGCCACGAGTGGCCAATACGGCAGTGGCTAAGGACCACTTGGTCCCGCTGACCCCCCACATGAGACTGTGGTGATTTTCCCACAGCCCGTTCAATTTCATGCAATTTGTTGACATTTTCATCCCACTCATTTTGCCATTTGGATTTGATGTGGGTGGCTATTAGTGGTTTCAGATCAGAATGGGGTATCAGACACGACTCAACATCATAGTTCAGATCCTCCTTCGCAGCCCGATCAGCTCGTCCGTTTCCCTGGATGCCAGCATGGCCAGGCACCCAACACAAGTGGATGTCATATCCATCTGTTGCTAGCTGGTTCATTTCATAAATGACCTTTGCCACGAAAGGGTGGTCCGTTTTTAGCCAAGCAACAGCTTGCAGGCAGGAAAACGAATCGCTGTATATGACATATTTATTGTAGTTGGATAGTTCAATGACTTCCAACGAGAGAAGGAGTGCTTGGGCTTCCGCCATAAAAATCTAGCTCTGATCGGGCATGCGAATGCCGAATTCCTTGCCCTGGCAAACTCCCGCAGCAGCTGCCCGGCTTAGGTTTGTTTGTTTGTTGTTGTTTTACGTCCTAGCAACACCTAAGGTCATATCAGGACGGGTACCGACTTGTGACAGTGCACACTCATGGCAACTTTATAGTGCTGTCCCACTGGGAAACCAGGCCGCCAGCACCATGACCTGGTATCCCACTCAGTCACATTATCCTGACACTGAGCACACCAGTCCTTGCCATATCCTAATAATGCCGAGCGCCTGGCTAGGAAGCGACAAGTATCAATTTTAAAGTCATTGGTTTGACTCGACCGGGACTCGAACCCACGATCTACCAGCACAGGAGACGGACGCTCTTAACTCATTCGGCCATCCCATCTGGTCCCCCGGCTTAGGTATTTTGAACCATCAGTATAAATGGAGAAGTGGTCTTCAAACCGGCCTTGAATCTCTGCATACAATCGTTGATACTCAAGTGGATGTGTCCCAGACTTCCTCAGTTCTGTGAGTCGGAGGATGACCGATGGCTTCCTCAATGACCGCGGGGGATGTTGTGGGACCTGGGTATCCTCCAATACTCCAAATGAGGTTTCATACGGAGCTCCAGGGGCCAAATGAAATTTGGCTTGGCTTCATACTTGGAGTCATTCTGTGTCTCAAACACACAAATGTACGCAGGATTTAATGCATTTGTTTTTAATTTAACAAAATATTGCATGGCCAGTTTGGTTCTCCTAGTGTCAAGTGATGGCTTTGACGTATAGGCTCTGTACTGGAGCGGTGCAAAAGGCACCAAGGGCCAGACACAGCCTCTGGTGATGCACCGTGTCCAGCAGCCCACTATACGACTTCCTTGCGGAGCAGTATACTATGCTGCCGTAATCTAGCTGTGACCGAACTAGGGTTTGGTACACGGCAAGCAGAACATCTATGTCCGCTCCCCATTCTGAACTGGACAGCACCCTCAGAACATCTAGTGCTTTCAGGCATCGTGTTTTGATGTACTTGATAAGGCACGAAAGAAAGCCTAGTTGAGACCCAAAAATTTGGACAACGGTGTGGCCATGGTAATGCTAGAAACGAATCGTCTCCAGCACTGCCTCCACGCTTCTTTGATTGTTCTGTGAGCGCGCAGAATTCTAAAGAGTGCCAGATTTTCAGCAGTCGCTCTCCTGTGGAATCTACGCTGAGCTTTTTTTCATTCTTAATAGCCCCCCTAAAGCTGTCATCCAACCATGGAGGCGTCAGACGCTTGGGAGTTGCAGAAGTCTTCGGAACAGTTTTCTCCGCAATCCACCTCAGCATCTCACTGAAGGAGTCAATGTCACTGATGTCTGGAGTGAACTCCTCGCAGCATAGGGTCCGGAAGGAGGGCCAGTCGGCTTGACGCAGCCATCAGCTCCTCTCTCGCTCTACAGGAGAAGACCCTTTGCAATTAAGAATAATTGGAAAGTGGTCGCTCCCGCAGAGGTCATTCCAGACCCTCCACGAAAAGTCCAGCACCAGCTCTGGTTCAACAATGCTGAGGTCGATGGCAGAGTATGTTCCGTAGGCGGGATGCAGAATATGTGCACGAACCGTCATTCAATACACACAGTGCATGACCGTCCACAAGGTCCTCAATTCTCTTTCCCTTTGGGTTCCTAGTGGTCCCTCCCCACAGTGGGTTGTGGCCATTAAAGTCACCCATAAGTAAATATGGGGACGGTGACTGGCTCACAAGAGCATCCAATTCTTGTAAGGTGAGAATGGAGCTGGGAGGAACATAGATGGAACAGAGAGTTATAGTCTTATGTAGCGTCACCTTTATTTTTTATCTCATCAATTTATATTTTACATAGATGAAAAGGGGAGATTTCCAGCTTTCATTTGCAACCAAAAAATGTTTAAAATTCAAATATTAGATTTGACCTCTCCATGTGACACTTCTAGCCAGTTTTCAGGAGAGTGACCCAGTTACAATGGACCCATCGATATACTCATTACACAATGAGAAATTTCTATAACCTTTCTAAATCACTAATGTATTCATTTACTTTTATTTTAATGGCGTAAATCCTCCAACTCACTCACTTTTAATTTAATGGGTGGAATCGACAGAGCAGATATATATGCATCTACTCACACTGAACATTTCAGTGAGATATAGCGATTATTAAGTAAGTTAGAACAAAAATTGACTAAATATCTAGATTGTTGGATTTTCTTACTCATCATACTCATCCGCTTCTGATTTTGTTAGGCTCAGAAGCCTGTATCTAGGTACGTGCACGTCCGCGCTACGCGACGGCCGTTTTCTGCAAAATATCTGTTCCCGGAAAAATCGTTCTGACAACAAAGGGGTCCCCCAAAATGCTTGCAGAGGGGTCCCCCAAAATGCTATCCTCATGAATTTCAGCTTCTGATGTAGATAAAATGTCCATCTACAACCTCATGTTTACAATTTGCAAATCCGTTCACGTTTTCTGTGTCTATGCACATTCAGAAGATTTGACTTGATTTCAACACTCAAACTCCACCTTCTATATTATCTTGGGTAGCTTTAAAAGGTAGATGGACATTTAAATCTGTTATTAATTGACCATTGTGTGAAGTTTCATGATGCTGTAAGGTCGAAAAGGTACTTTGCTAGGTCCCCAAAGTTTCAGTGATATAAGATCAATCATATCAATGACAACAGAAAATGCACAAATATGTCTCTAATGTGTGCATTTACTTTTATGCTAACGGATGTAATCGACAGAGGAGATAGGCATCTACTTACACTGAAAATTTCATTTAGATATCTTGATTATTTAGGAAGTTAGAACAAAAAATGACTAAATTATTAAATATATAGGTTTTGGGTCACACACTTGTAATGCTAAAACATTAAAACAAAGGAAGAAAAATTAATGTTTCATGGATATATGATAGTTATACTAGACTTACTTGTAAGTTGAGGTATTAATGAGATTCTTATGAATCTACCAATACAAAGGTAAGGATGAAAGTAGTTACAATGGACCCATGGATATACTCATTAAACAATGAGAAATTTCTATAACCTCCTTCCAAATCACTAATGTATTCATTTAGTTTTATTTTAATGGCGTATATCCTCCAAGTCACTTTAATTTAATTGGTGAAATCAACAGAGCAGATAGTAGGCATCTACTCACACCGAAAATTTCAGTGAGATATATCGATTATTAAGTAAGTTAGAACAAAAATTGACTAAATATCTAGATTGTTGGATTCTCTTACTCATCATACTCATCCGCTTCTGATTTTGTTAGCCTCAGAAGCGCATTGATATAGGTACGTGCAAGTCCCGCTTGACGCGACGGCCGGTTTTCTGCAAGGATTCAGTCTGTTCCCGAAAACAATAGTTACTGACAGCAAAGGCGGGTGCGCGCCGCAAAACGGCTTGCAGGAGGGTTTTGTCGGCCAAAATGCTTGCTCATGAATTTGCAGCTTCTGATTAGACAGAAGTTCATCTACTACCTCAGATTACAGGATTTGCAAGATCGTTCAAGTGTTCTGTGTCCATGCACATGCATAAGCATTTGACTTGATTTCGACAGTCAAACTCAACTTGATAGTATAGTGTGTAGCCTTAAAAGGTCAGATGGACATTTAAACTGTTATTAATTGACCATTGTGTGAAGTTTCATGATGCTGTAAGTTCGAAAAGGTACTTTGCTAGGTCCCTAAGTTTCAGTGATATAAGATCAATCATATCAATGACAACAGAAAATGCACAAATATGTCTCTAATGTGTGCATTTACTTTTATGCTAACGGATGTAATCGACAGAGGAGATAGGCATCTACTTACACTGAAAATTTCATTTAGATATCTTGACTATATGTACAAATTATATTGTTTTCTATTATGTGGTGTATGGTCTAGTATTATATGGCTTATTGTCTTAAGTTAGGGGGGGGGGGCAAAATTTGACAGAAATTGGGTTACGTAATATCTGGATGGCCCCTTTTTTTTCCTAGTTAATTAGCTGTATTTAAAAGGTGTATTATCTGTTAAGGTCATTAAAATAGTTGATAGTTTTACTTATATTGTTTTCTATTATGTAAAAATAGTCGATAGTTTTACTCCAAAGTGAATGTAGGTCATTCCAAATTAGCATTACATGATATTTAGATGGCCCCTATGGCCCCCTTAATTGGTTAATTAACTATATTAAAAAAATTATATTGTTTTTTATTAAGAGGTTGTTAACATGTAATTGATTTCCCCATCAATAGTTGGTAGTTCTACTTAATGGAAGAACCATGACTCCAAATAATGAATGTAGGTCATCCCCAATCAGGATGTGGTTTCACCAAGTTCCCCATAGTAAAGTGTCCAGGAATTAAGACAAAAGAGTGAAATGAAAATCATCATAACTATTTTATTAACAAAGCTATAGGGCTAACAAAAGGTGTATTCAACTCAGAATTGGAAGGGCTTCAATTCTGTACTATTTATAGTGTTCTAGACATGTTTTAAAATTTTGGTGTGTGGTCCCTACAATAGGTGTGGTTTGAAAATTGTGCCCACAGGCTACTATATCAGGTCTTGCATGGTTTTCAAAGCGCTTTCCAACAATGCAATCCATTTTCAAATTGGTGTGGTTTGAAAATTGTGTTCACATTGCTAGTCGTACTCGTACGAGTCGTACTCGTAGTGTCTGCTCATGACTGATGTACTTACGAGCTGTCTTGCTACTGGTGGTTTCGATGCACGAGAGGCACAGCAACATTTCTACCAGGCTGACCAGCCACCGCCTCTGCTGCCATGACATGGTCGCTGTCGGAGTTGATGCCCACCGTTAAAGCACACCGACTTCAAGCAACATCTCATTCCTTGACAAGCAACACACGGTTAACAAGCACGCAAACACATATGCATGATTGAGTTGTGCGCATGTGTGACAGCTTGTGGTGGGAAGCACGTGAAATATCCACATCCAGCAGGTCTGTAGCCCAGACGAGCGTAGACTGCGATGGTTTAGTTTCTCACTCGCCTCACAGCGCCGTCTCGCGGGAACTCGTGACATTAGTAACGCACCGAATGGCGGCTATTAAACAAATCGACGTTAATCGATAGGTGGCGCTGCGGCGCAACACGGGAGAAGCACTGAAAAGTCTAAAGCCCTGTTTACACACACAACTTTAGGCCGAACTAAAAAAGGCAAACTAGATGAGGCAAACTAGGCATGAAAGTGTGTCGAGTACACACATCAAGTACTTGGAGCGGTTTAATGCTGAAATCGATATCTGCGCATGAGCACGTCCATACTAACCAGCGCCAGTTTCAGTTAGTCGACGTCACCACAAGAGAGTGTGGGTTCGACCTAGATATGTACGGACTGAATCGTATTGTTTTGGAACGGTCAAAACTTCTGCTGGGCAGAGAAAACCTAAAAATAAATGATGAAAAAAATATCTGTGCACAGCTAGCGGTTTCATAGACCAAATTATATAATATGCGCTTTTGATCGACCGGAAAATCAACAAACTCAGGTCTCGACTGCGCATGCATGTGACGTGCTTAAGCCACCTCAAGTAAACCGCTACCGTCCACACAAGCAAGATGGGCCGACTTAAACTAGTTCACTTCATATAAACTACCTCGCTACGCAGTCCACTTGAGGCAAACTAGATGAGTCGACTTGGCCCTAATTCGCTTCAGCGTCGCATCCACACAGCCAATGTGAGTCGAACTAGATAAGGCGAACTAGTTGAGGCGACTTAATGCCCGCATGTGAACTAGGCTTAAGACTAGATCGTCATTCCGACTGCGCTGATAACGGCGTTGACAGCAAAACAAAGATGTACTGTCGTTGACTTTCCCGATACGCGCAATGAAAAACTGCTAATACTAATACTAAAAACCACTATCAAAATCCTAGGACTCCAACAACTGATTACATACAGCACAATACTAACCAACAATAGCTAAAAAATGGTGCCCTTTTATGAGCCATTTTTCTCACTATACACTTGGTGGCAGCACCCGTTCCCGGTCCAAGTTGGCCATCTTGGTTGGATAGAAGGGTGTAGGTGTGTGTGTGTTGGTGGTGTAGGTGTGTTGTGGGGGTGGGGGGTGTGTGGTGGGAGTTTAGGGATGTGGTGGGGTGTAGGTGGGTGTGTGTGGTGGGGGTGTAGGTGTGTGGTGAGGTTTAGGGGTGTTGTCGGGGTGTAGGTGTGTGGTAGGGGTGTAGCCTGTAGGTGTGTGGTGCGGGTTTAGGGATGTGGTGGGGGTGTAGGTGTGTGGTGGTGGTGGTGTGTGTGCAGTGGTGGTGTGTGGTTGAGGCGTAGGTATGTGGTGAAGGTGTAGGTGTGTGTGGTGAGGGTGTAGGCATGTGTGTGGTGGTATAGGTGTGGTGTGTGTGGGGGTTTGGGGATGTAAGGGGTACTGGGGGTATAGGTGTGTGTCATGGGGTGTAGGGGGTATAAGTGTTTCCTGGGGTTTAGGGCTGGTGTGGGGGTGTAGGTGTGCGGTGGGGGTTTAGGGATGCTAAAGATTGTGAGATGCCACTCTGCAAGACACCCCTACACCTCCACCACAAACCACCTACACCCTCATCACACACAAAGTCAACCCCCACCACGCACATCTACACCCCAACCACATCCCTACACCCCCACCACATCCCTAAGCCTCCAGCCTAGCCATACACCCACCCCATCATACCTACTCACCACACCCCCCGACACCCCTCACCACCCCTACACCTCCAGAACACACCCACCACACAAACATACGCCCCCCACCACACACACCTACACCCCAACCACACCCACCACACCATACCCACTCACCACACCCCCCACCATACACCCCTAAATCCAGCCCTCCACCACACACACTAAAATCCTCAACACACCCCTACACCACACAAACATATGCCCCCACCAACACCCACCATACACACCTAGACCCCAACCACACCCACTCCACCATACACACACCCTTACAACCCCACCACATACCCCTAAATCTTCCCCCCCACCACACACTCCAAAATCCTCACCACACACCCCTACACACATTGTTTTGCCGCCAAACATCCCACAATGCACCACGCAACTGGAATTACGAACTAGTCTATATGCTTATGGTTCCATAGCATATTCAGCGCTGAAAGGAGAGGGACAACCACACAAACATAGACCCGAACCATACATACCTACACCTCTCAACCCAACTACACCTCCTCAACCCCCTCTTATTTACACACACTTGATAGTAGAAGGAACTGCTTCTATCCAACCAAAGCATTACAGAGACCGGCATGGGGTGCCATCTGACAAGAGAGTTATGCAAACTGAAAGGTCCCCATTGATCTAATACTAACCAACTCAAACCATACCACAAAATAGGGCACTATAAGATGGGGTATAAGTGACCATGAGCTAATATATATAACCAGGAAAAAAATTAAAAGCGCAAACCAATATGAGTACAAGATGGGCAGATCCTTAAAAAACTACTCAGAAGAAACACTAAAAAACCACTGACACAAAAACATAAACAACCTCACAAAAAACAGAGATGATACTGATGCCTACTGGAAAAATATCATCACAGAAAAAAAAAAAAAATTAGATGATATGTGTCCCATAAAGAAACTAAAAATACAAAAAAAAACAAGACCCAAGGGTAGACAGTGAACTATTGACACACATCTCAACAAAATGAAAGCTAGGCGACAAAGCGAAATGTACTAAAGACCGAGAGGATAAAAGGGCCTATAATACTGCCAGGAACAACGCCCTCAAAGGAGTAAAGGCAGCAAAAAAGAAGTATAAAATAAAACAAGACAAGGACTGGGGAAGCAACACAAATAAGTTCTGGGAAAATTGTAAACTTGCTATTCCCCCAAAATAACATAGAAGAGCACATAAGCTTCCAGGATAATGAAGGGAATACGCACACAAATAGTGATGCAGCAAACAAACTAAACACACACTTTGCCACGGTGGGCCAAAGATTATCAAAGAAATTCACAAGAAACTGGGAAAACAAGTCAGAAAATATCCAGGATGAAATCCCCACCTGCAAAACTGTATCTAGGTACTAAGACAGCTAAGACAGCTAATAAATGACATAGATGCAAACAAGGCAAGTGGAATAGATGGAATCCCCACCAAAATACTAAAAGAGGCACTCCAAGCCATTCCAGATACCATGGTGGACCTGTTCAACATATCCTTTGAACAGGGGCACTACATCACAGCATGGAAGATGGCAACCATCACCCACATCTACAAAAGTGGTGACAGGCAAAGCATGGGGAATTACATACCAATATCAATTCGGCAGACACCAGGCAAGCTAATTGACAAAATATTCCATAGACACATAAATGAGCACCTGGAAAATAACAATATTCAAAAGACAAGGAGGTTTTAGCAAATTACACTCTACATCAAAAACAATAGCAAACCTAACAAGTGATGTACTGTCATCAATGAACCAAAAGAAATTAGTTGGAGTAGCTTTCATTGACTTTAGCGAAGCCTTTGATACAGTAGACCACAATATACTACTAAGAAAACTAAACAACATGGACATTAAATCCAAATCAATAAACTGGATAAAATGTTACCTAAGCAACAGGCAACAAATAGCAAAATTAAATGGTACACTCTCAGACCAGCAAACTGTCACCTGTGGTGTACCCCAAGGATCAGTCCTGGGACCACTACTTTTTATACTATACATAAATGACGTAGAAAAATGGCTAGAGACAAAATGTCTCCAACTATATGCGGATGACACTGTCACATATGCAGCTGCTGTGAGTCCAATAAAATATCCATCGATGCAAATAAATCTAAAACAGTACTCTTCTCACTTAAAGCAGTTCCAGAAAGAAAGCTACAGTGCAAGCTAGGAAGCCAAACACTAGAAAATGTAAATCACTATAAATACCTAGGCCGAGAGCTAGATAATCAGCTAAACTACAATATGTGTATAACAAAATTCATCCAAAAAATTAACCACAAACTGTGGCTATTTGCAAAGCTAAGAAACTATATGACACAAGATATGTCAATAAAAATCTTCAAAGGTATAGTACTCCCCTACTTTGACTATGAGGATGTAATCTACAGGGATGCTAAAAAAACAGCTACTAAAAAGAACTTCAAATACTACAAAATAGGGCCATACAAATCTGCCTAAGAGTAGACAAACTACACCCCACCTATGACTTGCACAAAAGAATTAAACTAAGGTTACTAGAAAACAGAAGAATAATCCACCTAAAATCATTAGCATATGGATATAGCCAAGACATTAAGCATCTAACCCAACCACTAATGAACACCAGAGCAAACAATGCACCACTAATAAGGCAGACCAGAAGGCAAATCAAAGCCCATGAAAGGAGCACACTGGAAATGGCTGCCAAGGTATGGAATGCACAAATGGTGAAGGAAAGACAAATTCCTGACCTAAAAAGATAGAAAAAATATCTGTGCAAAATAAAACCAGGAAACCCCAACTAAGCTGCACCACAAGGGGGCATGTGATATGTCACAGCTCACCAGCTGGACAGCCCATGACGGGAAACCCGGAAATATAAAAGCCAGATAACATGTACACCAACAAAATAATCAAATCAAATCCAAACAAACATAACCCAACCACCTACTATGTACAAGCCTATAACATGTAAATAGAGTAGGCTAGTATAGAATTAAGTAGAAAAAAAAGTGGAAAACTCTTCCCTAGAAAACCCAAAACACTAACATAGATCACTAACCCAAGATGTAACTTTAAGAAACACAAACCTATAACTGCCCAGCATTGAAAACAAGCTCGATCATCCAAACTTACATGCTATGGAGAGCATAAACACCCCACACATTTAAAAAAAATACTGTTATTCTAAATTAATAGAAATATAATAATATAATAAATATATTTAAGACACAAGTTCTATCCATAATTGAGCATTTTGAACTGAGGAACATAAAATTCCCCGCGAAACAATCAGTCCCTTTACAATTACAGGCTGAGGTTTAATCACCATTCTTGTTCTAAATAATATGAATAAGCAATGCTTCGGACCAACCCCCGCTAAATGCTCAGAGAGTTATTTATTTATTTATTTATCAACAAGAGTATATTATTTATTAACCAATTGCTGTTGTCCACCCTCTTTGCTGTGCAACGATGTCCAACGAGCTGTTTCCGTTTCCTGTTGTCGATTCTGGTGAATATTTTCCACCTCTATGAGTCGGGCTTTTGCGTGTTAGTCCTTAGCCCCCCCCCCCCCCTTTGGGGGGGGGGGGTCGGAATAAATAAAAAGCATGAATATAATAAGTAAAACTGGGTTTGGCTCTGACACTACTCTGAGATCCCAGATTTGTCTAGATCTAAATGTAGATGCTATAAGACATTATGATTAGATTGGTGTAAATGCAATGCTAGATAAAAGATTCACATCTTAATTTATTATATATATATTTCTTAGTTTGTATTGTATGTCTCAAACAGGAGCTTACATGACCTGAAAGTAGGACACTTCATAGCAGCAGCCAGTGTCTTAGCATGAGCCATATGATTCTCGCGGGTTTGTTTTGCCGCCAAACATCCCACAATGCACCGCACAACTGGAATTACGAACTAGTCTATAGCCGTGGTCACACGGGCAAAAAATAAAGCGATTTAGACAAGGCGAATACTAGGAGTCGAATTAGCGGCCCATTCACACGGGCAGTACTTGGGCCGGAAATTGATATCTGTGCATGAGCAAGTCCAGTCTGACCAGTGCCAGTTTTCGGTTAGGCGACGTCACCACGAGAGAGTGGGTTCGACCTAGATATGTATTTAATGAATCGTATTGGTTTGGAACGGTCAAAACTTCTGCTGGGCAGTGAAACCCTAAAAATAAATGATGAAAAAAATATTTGTGCACCTCTAGCAGGTTCATAGACCAAATTATATAATATGCGCTTTTGATCGAACAAACTAAGGTGTCGACTGCGCATGCGTGTGAGGTGCTTAATCCGCCTCAGAGCGTCCACACGGGAAAAATAAATCGACTCACAGAAATCTACTTGCGTAATGCATCTCCACAAGGGGTATCCAGTATCAGGATCACAGGAATCGATTCAGCCCTAATCCGCCTCAGACGCCCGTTCACACGCGAAATGTAACCCAAACTATACAAGTCGATTTCTACGAATCGATTTACAGCACCCGTGTGACCACGGCTTATATGCTTATGGTTCCATAGCATATTCAGCGCTGAAAGGAGAGGGACAACCAGCCACGTTTGAACTCCTCTGAACCCAGCAAATGGCTGCCCCCATAGGGGGACGCCATTTGCAATAGAAAATAACAGCTCTGATTGGCTGAGAACAGCTCTCAGTGTCAGCCAATCAGGGCTGTTTTTTCAATTGCAAATGGCCGCCCCCATAGGGGGCAGCCATTTGCAATAAAAAAGAACAGCTCTGATTGACTCAAATCATGGAAAGGTCCCTGTCGAATACATCCATTATTGTTTTGGTAGTTTCTTGTTCAGACATAGTGACACATAAATGTATCTTTTGCACAGATTAAAGTGCTTAAAGTATATTTGAAATTGATCTACATCAACTTCTGTTTAAATACCACAATATCAGTACTTAAAGGGACCAGCTATAGCTCGCTGGGACACTGCGCGTACTCCGACAAATGCTCTCCAAGCACAACTTTGTTTAGTTTTTATGTTTAAATGAACCAAGTATGTGTGGGGAGAGTAGGGGACCCACTTCACCACCAGAAGTGGGTCAGTTCTGAGGCTGGGAATAGCTGGCAGCTGTTGTTTTTAAAATGGCTGGGTGAGTGGAGATAAGGGAGAGTAAAACTGGGGTATTTTCAATCTTCTTTAGAGTAGTTCAATCAGGAAATATATTTGTGTAATGTAAAATATATGTTAGTACAATTACATTGCATAATTCAATGAGAAACAGATATAGATGAAAAACATTTTGTTGTTGATGAATGTAAAAAAGGTTCTGCTGTGGATGGGGTTTGAACCCACATCAAACAACTTCAGATTACAAGTCCAACACTCTAACCACTAGGCCACAGAGACAACACATAATTAGTAGTCTCACTTCAGGCTACTTGTGTATAGGACGTCACATATAAAAGGTATGTATGTATGTATGTATGTATGTATGTATGTATGCATGTATGTATGCATGCATGTATGCATGCATGCATGTATGTATGTATGTATGTATGTATGTATGTATGTATGTATGTATGTATGTATGTATGTATGGTGGCCTGGTATTCCAGTGGGGCAGCACGATAAAGTTGCCATGAGTGCGCACTGTCACAAGTCGGTAGCGGTCCTGATATGACCTTAGATGTTGCTAGCACGTAAAACAACAACAAACAAAACAAACACATACACACACACGTTTTATATGTGATGTCCTATACACAAATATCCTGAACTGAGATTAGTAATTATGTGTGGTCTCTGTGGCCTAGTGGTTAGAGTGTAGGACTTGTGATCAGAAGTTGTTTGGTTGTGTGGGTTCAAACCCCATCCACAGCAGAATTTTTTTTTTATATTCAACAAAAAAAATACGTTTTTCATCTATATCTGTTTCTCATTGAACTATGCAATGTAATTGTACTAACATATATTTCACATTACACAAATATATTTCCTCATTGCACTTCTCTAAAGAAGATTGAAAATACCTCAGTATAGAGGGAGTGCATGTGACGTCATCACTGGGAAGTTAGCCATTTTGGAGTACACTTAATACCACCTATGGCGCCCCCTATCTTATACCAAGAACACTATGGCCACCACTGGGCCTACCTATAATCAGGGCTGCCAAAGTATGTGGCACCACCTAGTGGGTACTGCCCGAACCTCTCTAATTCTTTGACAGAGCATCCAAAGTGTCAACATACAGCACTTTAGCCATGATGTGAGGCTACATGATTTTTAAAATGCTTCCCCTCCATCAAAAAACCCCTTTCCCCCAACTTTTGAGGCCAAACTGCTCAAAACAGTGACAAATAAACCAACAAATCAGTAAATAAACACAATGTAAGCACTTCCAAGCCTTGCATATGTAATCCAATATGGCCACCGGAAGTTGCCTCGTGACGTCATTACACCCCCTCTACTACCCCCAACTACTAACTAGGTCACTCTCCTGTACACCACCAAGTGGAAAAGTTCAGTACTAAGCATGCACCACCCCTGTGGCACACATCTGAACTATTTCCGAGTTCGTTTGTTTTCCACGCGGCGGATATCTGGCCACTTTAAAGATATACAGTACAACCCCGTTAAACCAAACTTGAAGGTACCCTAGAAATCTGTTTGGATTAACCAATCATTGGTTTAACCGAGCTTTATCTTCGGCTTTGACTTGGCTTTGGCAAAAACGTGGGTGCATTGTTCGTGATGCTCAGCAACACGGGTAATTTGGCATTCGATCGCCGCCATAGGATCTTAGCCTTAAGGTTTAATACTTGTGCTGCCACCTATCTACTTATGGTGGTACTCCTTCCTGACTTCTGCGTCAGCGCCGTCTGGTTATTCGTACTTTGATACGTAAATACTTCGAGATGCTAACTCTGTCTTACTGACCTGCCATCTGCAGTCGACAGCTCGAACTAACGGCCCAAGCGCCTATATAAGGACCGTCTCAGCAGCGGAGAGCTCACTTCGACACGGCCACAGGAGGACACTAGCTGGCTTTCAACTGCCATCCCACCTACCCCTGCTAAAAGACTATATAGGGCATAGGGTTAAAGCTTATTGACCTCTTTGTGCATAACTCATTGGCTTATCTCACTGTGCTTATTCTGTTGAACTTAATATGTGCTTACTAAAATTGACATGTGCTTACTATTGACTCATTATCGAAAAAGAAGAAATAAATCCAACTTTAAACTCATATGCGGTGTCGGTGTCAAATTATTAATTACTAAGCATATATTGCACATGTAATATACAATGTATGTGGACACATTGATTATTGTTTTTTAATATATATATATACATGTAATATGAATAACCAATGCTTAAGACCGACCCCCCGATATAAGTATTTTATGATTGCGCATGTATTCTTTTACTCCAATTGCGGTGTTCGATTTGAAATTCTAGCAACTCGGGTGATCCGAGTCACGGTCGTGATAATCGAATACGGCCGTTCTTTCCGCGGAATAAACTATTAATATTGCATTTGTACATCCTTGTTTATGCCAAATTGTTCTTTATTTCTTTTAATTTTGAATAAAATCAAAGTTTTGAACTGCGCATATCGGCATTTGTTTTGATATATTATTAACTAATCGCTGACCCCGAATACCTCAATTGGGCCTATGGACTTAATGCCTTGACAGCCTCGCTGCAGAGTAATGCGGAGGAACACATACACTGGTCCCAGTGATGTCATCGCACCATGTGTCGTTCTCAGAAACTGTGTACCACTTGAGGTAGCCTACTTGACATGCATATTTCAAAGAAACCCATTATTGGAGTGTCAATATTTAGATTTCATCATTTAGCCCAATAATGTGGGAGATATTTTAGATCAAAAGTAAATGTTAATATTGTGTATTATGTATCTTATTGGGATGGATGTAGCTAAATACACTGGAAATTACATCACTAATTTGTGACATTGTCAACGGCATTGAAAATAAAGTGTCACAAACTTAATGAAAACCTCTGAACAACAGCTCATTTCACTTCAAATGGTCATATACAATGTCTTCATCAAGAGTGTCTGATGTTTTTTCTAGGTCAGACTCCTAATCTGAGGGTCGGTGGTTCGATTCCCCATGCCCCCAGCTCTGCCAATTTGGATTTCCACCGCTGTGTATAACTTACAGCGTCATTAAAGGCCGGATGCTCTCATACCATGTCTATGTGGTGTGGGAGGTTAAAAATCCCTTGGGTCGGTAAAAGTGTAGGCTCGGGCTTTCTATCGACCAGCAGTGGAATGAGGAAGACCCCCCACGAAGGCTTCACGGGCTAACTCCAAACAAGCGTGGTATAAGCAGTGGTGGGGGCTCAGATGACTGTATAACCACGTGAAGTGGGCTAGGACCAACAATTTTGTTTGGATTAACTGAAACTTTGGATTAACCGACTTTGGTTTAATCAACTTTTTTATATGATAAATGGTGGTATTTTGCTGGGCTGCCGAAAAAAGTTTGGATTAACCGATCGTTTGGTTTAAGAAAATCGTGAGAAGACCCGTACCATACCAAACAACGACGGTGCCCAGATAGCACAGGGTCAACATTGGGCCGACGTGGCAGCACCATTGAGCCAACGGTGGCAAAACGACGTTTTATCCAATGACCCACCATTGGCCCAATGGTGGCAAGCCACCCATAGCAGCATATGCCACTGTTGGGCCACCAGTGGCCCAACAGTGGAAAGCTACCCAGCCAGCCAGCAAAATGGGTTACATTGTGGGCCCCATGTGGGTTTTCCAAACAGGAATCTCTGGATATCACAAGGCAGTTACAAAACCCAGCACTCCTCACTAAAAAACTTTTGCAATGAAAATGGTGTTTCATGAGCACTGGTGGGCATTTGTAACTTCAAACTCTCCACTGACCTGTTCCGAAAGCAACCGTATAACACCTCACCTATGGTTGTTAGTTAGTCACATCTTAACATCCTTCTCAACCATATCTTTTTACCACTTAATGGATGGGGGAGGCTCTGTAGTTGCCTGTCTGTTGGCATGCCATAACGCCGGTGGACCAACGGTGGCAAACGCCGTTAGGACAACGCTGGCAAACACCATTGGGCCAATGGTGGCAAACGCCGTTGGGCCAACAGTGGCAAACGCCGTTGTGCCAATGGTGGCAAAAGCTGTTGGGCCAACGGTGGCAATCGCAGTTGGGCCAACGGTAGTTGTCCACTGATCCACGATTGGCCCAACAGCTCATTAAACATAATTTTCATAGCAAAAGGCTTTTGGTTAATGGTGCTGTCACATTACGACGCATCGCTCAAACGTACGCCGACATATGTGACTTTTGGCCGGTACGTCATAATGCATTACACGTTTGTTATGCGTATGTTGATATATGGCATCGCTCGTTAGGGGGTCGCGAAAGTTTTGTGCATGCACAAAACTTTTGAAGTATGACAATGCATGGGTGTTGCGTCGGCTGTAAGTTATGTATACGATAGGCGTACGTCAATGTATGTTAGACAAACATTTTTCACTACATTACACTATGTTGACGTACATTAAAGTCAGTCCGGGTACTGACAACATATGGATAATGTATGTCTAATACACGTCTAACGGCAGTTTTGTGTTTCTCCACCATGTCTTGAGTTATGTAATGTATGAGGTGTAGTTCTGGCGATCAAATTACGTATATAACGATCACCGGCATTCTGCGAACGTACCATGAGCGTAATTCGGGCGTTTTTCGCCGGGAGGTATGTTAGCCATATGATGGTCATACGCTATGTATACATCCAACTTTTCCCCCTGCACCGAAAGGTTTGATGCATCTCGACGTAAAAAAGTGATTTTAGAAGTTGGCCACACGCTTGCGAGATGCGTCGAAGTGATAGGGCCATAAGATTTGTTAAATAATTGACAAAAGAAGAAGATATTTTACACTGTCGGGCCTGACATCAGGCAATAGGTGGTGGCCCGACATGGGGCCAGTTGGGCCCCGATGGTGGCCCGGCGGTGGCAAATATGTGGAAAATAAACGGCAACCAGCAGCGGGCCACCACTGACGGCCCAAAGGTGGCAAATATGGGGGAAAAGAATGGCAAAGAGCGGCAGACCACCACCGTCAGCTCGACGGTGGCAAATATGTGGAAAATGAATGGCAACCAGCGACCACCCGATGGTGGCCCGACAGTGGAAAATGCACGGCAACCAGCAGCGGGCCACCACTGTCGGCCCAAAGGTTGCAAATATGTGGAAAATGAATGGCAATCAGCGGCGAGCCACCACCGACGGTGGCCCGACAGTGGCAAATATGGGGAAAAAGAACGGCATCCAGCGGCAGGCCACTGTGATATATATATATGGAGTGGGGCTACCCCACCATATGAGTTAGGGAAATCTTGGTGATGTCATTGGGGCACGGCAGGCAGGGGAGTACAGAAATAAACCAGTACTGCACAAGCACTCGTCGTGTCCAGTCGTTTCCATTATTACATGGTGTCAGATATAGAGAACTCACGATGGCGCTCACCGGTTTGAAACCCCCAGGACCACTCAACCTGGAGGATAATATGTCCCTAAATTGGGACGCAGTCTATGGACACTTACATTTGTGAACTACAATACCGAATTGCACATTGTGACTATGGGGAGCTCACTGACTCCATGCTGTGTGATAGATTAGTGTGTGGTGTCAAAGACACCAAATTAAGAGACCGTTTATTACAGACAGCCAATTTGACTTTAGAGCAATGCATCGAGACATGCCGTCTCAGTGAGCACCGCTCAGCTCTATTGTCAGAAACGATGGCAACGACAGAGGCTGAGCATGTACACAGTGTGGTAGGTGCGGGTATATGCAGACACCGGGGCAGTGCCCAGCCAAAGGGAAACAGTGTTCAAAGTGTCATTTACTCGGACATTTCTCTAAGGTGTGTAAGACAAAAAGGCCAAATTACGCAAGTCTCAATGTAATACAAGTGGATGACAATAACCCAGCTCCAACAGACATTGAGAGTGATTTCGACGAAGACAACAATTTATTCGTTGGATACATTTCACCACCCGATATGAGTGACACAACACTCTGGTTTGCTACCCTGTCACTCGACAAAAAAAAAGTGAAATTTAAGTTGGATACGGGGTCGCAAGCAAATATAATTCCTAGAAGCGTGTATAACAAATTAAGTCATGTTGTACTTCAACTGACGAAATGCACATTGGTAATATTCTCCGGGAAACGAATTCGTCCAGACGGGGAAGCTGAAATTAGCACGAACGGCGAATGGCTGCGCTACCAGGTGACAACTACCGGCTGCCCAATATTAGGAAGCGAAGCATGCAGCAAGCTGGGGCTCATACGATGCATCAATGTGATGTCAAGACGCAAGGCAGCGCGAAAACAATGAACAAACGAAAACATGTCCAATTGCCTATATCACAAATCGACCCGTGTTAACAAGCAAGCAAAATAAAATAGAATTTAAGCGAGGTGACCTATGTCAGCAGATTGGTTACATTGACATCTGTTATATATGACATAAAAAGATGTTACATGTTAAAGTTAAGAGATTGTCAGTCGGCAATCAGAGATAAGCAGATATAATTTTTTTTTTTTTTTTTAAACAACAAACAAAAAAACAAGAGGTTACTGTTAAGATAATTGTGAAAACGCCTGAAATGACTGTTACTGTTACATTGTAAATGAAGTACCATCTTGTTAGGTTAAGTATTTCGACATAAAGTCTTGCTTTATAAAAAAAAAAAGAGAAAAAAAAGGGGGGAGATGTGATATATATATATATGGAGTGGGGCTACCCCACCACGTAAGGTAGGGAAACCCAGGTGACGTCATTGGGACGCGGCAGGCAGGGGAGTGCGGAAATAAACCAGTACCGCACAAGCACTCGTCGTGTCCAGTCGTTTCCATTATTACAGCAACCACCGTCGGCCCGACGGTGGCTCGACTGTGGCAAATATGGGGGAAAAGAATGGAAAAGAGTGGCAGACCACCACCATCAGCCTGACGTTGGCCCGACGGTGGCAAATATGTGGAAAATGAACGGCAACCAGCGACCACCCGACAGTGGCCCGACGGTGGAAAATACAAGGCAACCAGCGGTAGGCCACCACCGTCGGCCCAACGGTGGCAAATATGTGGAAAATGAATGGCAACCAGCGGCGGACCACCACCGTCAGCCCGACAGTGGCCCGATGGTGGAAAATGCACGGCAACCAGCGGCGGGCCACCACCGTCGGCCCGATGGTAGCCAGACGGTTGCAAATATGTGGAAAATGAATGGCAACCAGCGGCGGAGACCATCGTCGGCCCGATGGTGGCCCGACGGTGGAAAATGTTTTGCGACCGTGCGACCAAGAAATTGGATACATTTGAAAAGAAATTAGAAGAGAAGGCAAATGCTGTTCCAGACAAAGTTAACAAAACTTGTGCCGACATAGCATCCAGATCACTGAAATCGGAAGACACCACAGCCCCAAGTAAGATAAAGGAAATTGTTAAGACTGCAATGGTAGAACACAAAAAGAATGTGGATGACAAAGAAAACCGTGAGTTCAACCTGATAATCTATCGAGTACCTGAAAGTGAAGCTGCTAATTCGGAGGTGACGGCAGAAGAGGACACCAAGTTTTGCAACAACCTCTGCACTGAAGCCCTTGGCATCGACCAGCTGGAAACTACCAAAGTCACTAGGTTGGGAAAGAAGAACACTGACAGTGATGTTCCCCGACCGATGAAAGTAGTCCTGGCAAATAAAGAGGACAAATTAGTAGTGTCCAGAAACGTAATCAAAATGAAGGACACAGAAGAGGAATACCATAAGTTAAGCATCAGCAATGATTACACCGTGAAGGAGCGTAAGGTAATCAAGGAAAAAGTTGAAGAAGCAAAGACGAAAACAATGCAAGATGATAAAAAACAAACTGGATCTATTGGGTCAGAGGACCCCCAAGCAATATAAGAATAGAAAAGATAAGGAAGTAAGAAACACCGGAAGTCCAACAACACGAAAACATGTTTATATTACTGCAAGCAAGGAAGAACAAGAATACACTGATAAGCTATATGAGACTATAGAGATGAAAAACATGAAATTGACAAATATGGAAGAAACTGAAATTCCCTGTAACACTAATGTAAGTAATAACAAGGGCAACAATACACAGACCAGACCAAAGAGGAGAGCTAAGAACAAACATAAAAGTAAGTTCAAGTGCCTCTAGGTAAATGCTGATTCACTGCCGCACAAAATGGAAGAACTACAGGTTATCATCGATGCAGGGAAACCAACTTGGATTGCTGTGACTGAGGCTAAACCAAAGAACTGCACTTATGAAATTACAAAGCAAGACATTAGAATCCCTGGATTCAATCCCTGGATCCTAGAGCAGGAAGGCAGGCTCGTATGTATTTATGTATTGGAATCTGATAATATCACCTATCGAGAAAGCAACATAAATCAGAGTATAGGTTTTTCAGAATGCGTCTGGATCCAAGTAAAACCAAACAAGGAAGATACTATCCTAGTTGGGTGTATATACAGAAGCCCAAACAGCTGTGATGCAACAAATGAAAGATTAGGCGACCTAATCTGGGCAGGAAATGCCACAGAAGCATCCCATGTACTGATCATGGGAGACTTCAACATGCCTGAGATCGATTGGAGGGGAAACACAACAACCGTAGGGGAAACCCATCAGGCCAGCAAATTCTTTGAAAGCACCCATGATGCCTTTCTGTTCCAACATGTCGAACATCCTACCAAGTATCGAGAAGGACAACAAGCATCAATATTAGACCTGATATTCACAAATGAAGAGAACATGGTCACAGATATCTCAGCCCAAGCCCCCCTAGGCAAGAGTGATCACCTCACATTATCTTTCAGCTTTCAGTGACATACAGAAGAAACTGAGAAGTCATACTTAAAAACATTCTACTCGTGTGGAAATTATAGTGAGATGACAGAACTCATGGACATCAATTGGAACAGCCATTTCCAAGATAATAGTATACATGAATACTGGGGTGAGTCATCATAAAAGCTGTAAGAAACAGTTTGGAAACACATACCGACAAAGGCAATCCATCCGGATGCAAGAACCAGGCCACTGTGGATGAACAAAGAAGTGTCTACAAAAGTCATACTCTGACAACGAGCTTGGAGGAAATACTCAGCCAAAAGAAGCTCTGATGAACACAAAATATATGCCAAATTCAGAAACCAGATATGATGGCAGTCACATAAGGCTACAAGAAACTTCGAGAAACTCATTGCCCAAGAAGCCAAGGATAATCCAAAATCATTTTGGGCATATATAAACTCTAAGATGAAAACCAAGAGTGGAATAGATGAACTGGAACAACCAGATGGGAGCCTAGCTTCAAAGGATATTGATAAAGCAGAGGTATTAAATATTTTTTTCTCAGGAGTTTTCACTAGAGAGGATGTTAACACATTACCCCTGGTAAAGAAATGCAAATTGATGAAGGACTTCCCTTAGGTGCTATTCACACCAGACATTGTTAACAAAAAGCTGGACAAACTCAAAATAGGCAAATCACCTGGGTACATCCAAAAGTGCTGAAGGAATTGAGTGTGGTACTTGCAAAACTACTTGCTATAATTTTCAAAAGGTCATTTGAATTTGGTTGCATACCCAACGAATGGAAAATAGCAAATGTTATCCCAATTTTCAAAAAAGGAAACCGGCATTCTCCAGCAAATTATAGGCCAGTAAGTCTCACATCTATAGTATGCAAAGTAATGGAAAGTATCATCAGAGAGCACATGCTTGGCCATATGCTAGAGAACAAATTGATGTCGGACCACCAACATGGGTTTCTACCAAAGAAATCAACAGTTACGCAGCTACTAGAAACTTTGGAAATATGGACCGACACATTGGATAGGGGGGAATTACTAGATACTATATACTTAGATTTCATGAAGGCATTTGAACCTGTCCCCCACCAGAGGCTAGCTACCAAGTTACAAAACTATGGCATCGAAGGAAATACTCGGAGATGGTTCCAAAGTCTTTTTGACTGGAAGGAAACAGCAAGTTGTAGTAAATGGTAGTAAATCTTCCTTCAAAGAGGTTCTCAGCGGGATACCTCAAGGGAGCGTATTGGGCCCTATTCTGTTTGTCATTTTCACCAGAGATCGTATCATGTGGGATCAAATTATTTGCAGATGACGCAAAGATCTACAGAACTGTGAATTCCACGGAAGACTGTGATGATCTGCAAAATGACCTGCTGGAAATGGAGAACTGGAACAAGCATTGGCAGAGAAGTTCCATCTGAATAAATGCCAGGTCATGCGAATACGGAGACACCACCCAGACTATACATATGTTATGCATGATAATTCTATTGGCCAGCCACTAAATCTCGAAGAGAGTGAGGTAGAGAAAGATTTAGGAGTATTTGTAGGCAATAGGCTAAGTTTCTCCCAGCACATACCACAAACCGTATCCAAAGCTAATAAGATTGTGGGAATGATTCGCAGAACCTTCAAATACTTGGACGAAAAGATGCTGATCACTTTGTACAAGGGCCAAGTATGGCCAATACTAGAGTATGGAGTATATGGAGTATGGAGTATGGAGTATATGGCACACAAAGTTGAAGAAGGATATTAAATCCGTTGAAGCTGTCCAGAGAAGGTTAACTAAGCTAGTGCCACATCTGAAGGACCTTAGTTATCGAGACAGATTCAGGAGACTCAAGTTGCCAAGCCTCACATGCAGAAGATTTTGTGGGGACATGATCAACACGTGGCAGTTCCTGATGCTGAGTATAATGTGGATGAGGCCTTACAATTCAGACACATACAGGGAAGCAGTACCAGAGGTCACTCCAAGAAGCTTTTCAAGCCAAGGTACAACAGTTCACTCAGAGGGGCCTTCTTTTCACAGCGAGTGATAGACATGTGGAATGAGCTACCGGAAGAAGCAGTGGAAGCAGCTACCATAAATCAATTCAAGAATGCTTTGGACAGGGCCTGGGCCAGAGAAACATTCCTGTATGATTTCGAGACTGCATACCACTAGAGCTGAGAGCTACGAGCTCTGTATAGGCTACCACAGCCTGCATCAAAGAAGAGGATAATAATAATAATAATAATAATAATAATAAAGAATGGGAAACTCATCCTGTAAGGGTATGCTCAATATGGGACAGTGGTCACCCGTTTTCCCTCCTTTCCTCGCCGTGGACCCTTCTCGCATTCTCCGCACCCTTCTTGAACTCGGACCTCGGAAGTCAAGTATTGGCCTGGTCCCCTGACCTTTGTTTCAACAGAGGTCGCCACTATGGTCGTTCCATGTGGATGCACTCAGACGGCACCTCGCGGAAAACATGGGTACTTGAACATGACTAGTCAAGTAAGCCCACCAACGTCTGTTTACATGGTCAGGCACGACTTGAAGTTACTTGTTATTTGTTTGTTTTTATTAATAAATCATACTGTGAAGGCCATGGCTCGAATCTGTGGTTGTGTAGGCAGGCTATAGTGAAATCAATACAGACAAAGAGAAAGGAAGAGTATAAAGTGTAAAGAAGGAGAGAGAGAGTCAAGTCCTCTGGTTTATTATTTATATGGTTACATGGGTTCATTGTAGAGTATCGTGCCACCCCTTTCCCCCAATGGGAAACAAGCATTCTTGGCCCTACCAATAGGGATCCAGCATTCCTTGTCCCATGGCTACCAGTGGTCTGCCCACCACCACCAAGCTGTATGGCCCCCATGGCCAACCTTGACCCTGAGTGTGGTGATCCTACCCAGCAGAGGGGGAGGGGGTAGGCCCTGAGTGCCCTCACACCCAAACCTGCCAGCACCACTATGTCTATTTACATCCCACTCAGGCACCACCAGCCCTTACACATATATACATACATGCATCTGGTCATGTACACCGATCAGCAATAGAACATTTGCATCCCCCCTATGCCGTAAATCAGAATATTTTCCAATATGTTACATCCATTCTTGGGACTAGCTACTTAAATTGGTCTGATTATTTTGACTCAACTATCTTTTCCTTCACATTACTAGGATAGGCCTACATATGGACAAGAGTTGGCAATATGCTCCTCAGGAAATTTCATGCGTACAGTTGATGCCAAGGTAAATTTATTTAGGACTTCCTGTACTCCCTTGTATACTGCCCATATTTGGTGGAACTATAGAATATGTAGCATTAGAAAACTGAATGTAGCATATAATGACATTATGAGGTTATTACTCTGTGTACCTAGGTATCACAGTGTTGGTCAGCTATTTGCCAATATTGATGTGTCAGCCTTCCAGGCTGTTATCAGCAATCTAATATTCAAATTTATTACTAGACTTGACAAGACAGAAAATGCTATAATACAGAGACTTGTGAAAATAGGAGAGAGTGATCTCAGATTTATGTCTGCCATATGGAGGCATTGGTACAAACTACTGTATGTAGACCAACATTTTGATAATGGTTAGTATTGTAGTATTCATACTATTACTTCTATGTTATTCATATTTATTTTTATATCTACCTACTATGGACCAAATTATGTAACTACCATAATGCTGAGTCTGAAATAAAGAATTGAATTGAATACTCACCGAAATCTTTTGAAAATAGGCCTACATATTCACCTCTCTGAGTGTATATAATAAGCCAATATGACTGCGCGAGTGACAGGTTGAGTCAAACCGGATTGAGGTCTATTGACTGAGCTGTGGTAATGCTTAGCCTGCACATATATTAGTGATCAAAATAATAACAAATTTTAAACCCATTGACAACGGTTTGTGTGGCGTTTTACGTCCTAGCAACATTTAAGTTCACATGAAAACGCAACCAGGCGCGATAGCCGAATGAGTTGAGCGGTTTGTTGGTTGAATGTAAAAGCTAAGAACCAAAGGAGATTTGAAGTCACAACTCCAGATTACAAGTTCCACACTCTACTACAGAGAAAGTAAGCAAAGTTGTGCATGAAAGCATTAGTCAGCGTACGGTTTCTATCGCTACGAGTACGAAGTATAGGCCCTACCGGGAGACTTTAAATAAAGCAGAAACCCGACCCTACTCCCCAACCCAGTTACAAATATTTATTCTTCAAAGAATAATAATAGACACCTGATTTTACAGGTGCAATGTCCATAATATAGCTAGATCGGGAAAGAATCAATTTTGACACAACTGTTATTCTTTGTGCTTTAATGCAGTGCTTTTAAAAATAATAAATTAACAATAACAGGAGCTATACTGGTTGCTGGAGCTCTAGATCTAAGCAATATTATGCCCCTTAATTAGGCATACACATATGTTTAGTTTAACCAGATGGGGTCGATGGCTGAATGAGTCGGGGATGAAAGTGATTGCTTAAACTGCTCAATTCACACGAGAAGAGCTTTGATAGGGTTATTATATATTTAAAGTGGCGAGCTATCCCTCGTCGGGGAAACAAACTTGGAATAGTTCAGATTTGTGCCACAGGGTGGTGCATGCTTAGTACTGAACTTTTCCACTTGGTGGTGTAGAGTGACCTAGATTGGTCATGTGACAGCTGTATGTTGTGAAAATGGCTGGGTCAGAAGAGAGAAGGGAGGGTAAAACTGAGGTATTTTCAATTTTCTTTAGAGTAGTTCAAACAGGAAATATATTTGCTTTAATGTAAAATATATGTTAGTACAATTACATTGCATAATTCAATGAGAAACACATATAGACGAAAAATGTTTTTTTGTTGTTAAATGTAAAAAGGTTTTGGACTGTATGGGATTTGAACCCATACCAGCAAACAACTTCAGATTCCAAGTTCAAACTCTAACCACTAGGCTATTTGTGTATAGGACGTCATATATACAAGATGTGTATGTATGTATGCATGTATGCATGTATGCATGCATGCATATATGTATGCATGTATATATGATGTCATATATACAGGCTATGTATGCATGCATGCATGTATGTATGTATGTATGAGTTTATTTATTTATTTACTTACATATTTATTTATGTATGTACATTACATCACATCTAGAACAATAAACATTATATACCTTTTCCGTTTTATATAGGCCCCTACTGTGTAACTGACAAATTTCAAACGGATGCACGCAAAACATACATTTACATACATACACACACATACATACATACATACACACACACCTTGTCTATGTGACGTCCTATAAACAAATAGCCTGAACTGAGACTAGTAATGTTACAGTCACACTACGACGACAAGGGGTGACGACAGCGCAGCGACAGCGACTTCCGGTCTGTCGTCGAGTGTCGTCGGGTGTCGCCCGGCTGTCACCTAATTGTCGCGGAGGTGTCGCCGCGACACCTCCGTGACACCTCCAGTTTCTCGACTGTCGCCGGGTTGTCGGCGGCTTTTTGGACATGTTGAAAAACTTCGACAACAGCCGATGACAGCCGATGTCGCTCGGCTGTCGATACGGTGTCGCTACGGTGTCGGTACAGTGTCGATACGGTGTTGTCTTTGTCGTTAAGGTGTCGTCTTTGTCGTTAAGCTGTCATCGCTTCTCTCTCCATAGCAGCAGTATGTGTGTCTCTGTGTCTATGTGTGTGTCTCTGTGTGTGTGTCTCTGTGTCTCTGTGTATGTCTCTGTGTCTGTGTGTGTGTCTCTGTGTCTCTATGTGTGTGTCTCTGTGTGTGTAGTGGTGTGTCTGTGTGTGTGTCTCTGTGTCTGTGTGTGTGTCTCTGTGTGTGTATCTGTGTCTGTGTGTGTGTCTCTGTGTGTGTCTCTTTGTGTCTGTGTGTGTCTGTGTGTGTCTCTCTGTATGTGTCTGTGTGTCTGTGTGTGTGCCTGTGTGTCTCTGTGTGTGTCTCTGTGGTGTCTCTGTGTCTCTGTGTGTGTCTCTGTGTGTGTATCTGTGTCTGTGTGTGTGTCTATGTGTGTGTCTGTGTGTGTCTGTGTGTGTGTGTCTATGTATGTGTCTCTGTGTCTGTGTGTGTCTGTGTGTGTCTGTGTGTGTGTCTCTGTGTTGTGTCTCTGTGTGTGTCTCTGTGTGTGTCTCTGTTTGTGTATCTGTGTCTGTGTGTGTCTCTGTGTATCTGTGTGTGTCTGTGTGTGTCTCGGTGTGTGTGTCTGTGTGTGTGTCTGTGTGTGTGTCTCTGTGTTGTGTCTCTGTCACTGTGTATCTGTGTATGTGTGTGTCTGTGTGTCTCTGTGTGTGTCTGTGTGTATGTGTGTGTCTCTGTATGTGTCTCTGTGTCTGTGTGTGTCTGTGTGTGTCTCTGTGTGTGTCTCTGTGTTGTGTCTCTGTGTCTCTGTGTGTGTCTCTGTGTCTCTGTGTGTGTCTCTGTGTGTGTCTATGTCTGTATGTGTGTCTCTGTGTCTATGTGTGTGTATATGTGTGTGTGTCTCTGTGTCTTTGTGTCTCTGTTGCAGACATACAGAGACACAAAGAGACACACACACAGACACACAGAAACACAGAGACACACACAGACACACACAGACACAGAGACACACACAGACACACAGAAACACAGAGACACACACAGAGACACACACACAGACACACAGAAACACAGAGACACACACACAGACACACACAGAGACACACAGAAACACAGAGACACAGAACACCACACACACAGACACACACAGAGACACACACAGAGACACAGATACACACATAGAGACAGTCACACACACAGAAACACACACACAGACACACACATAGAGACACATAGAGACACAGAGACACAGACACACACATAGAGACACACAGAGACACAGAGTCACACACACAGACACACACACACAGAAACACAGAGACACACACACAGAGACACACACAGACACAGAGACACAGACACACACATAGAGACACATACAGAGACAGAGTCACACACACACACAGACACACAGACACACACAGAGAGACATACACACACATAGAGACACACACAGACACACAGAGTCACACACACACAGACACACACACACAGACACTGTCGTCCCGCTGTCGTCCTGTCTGTCGTCCCGATGTCGTCGGGCTGTCGTCCGGATGTCGTCCGATTGTCGTCCAACTTGGCCCGAATTTGCATATGTTGTTGGGTTTTCACAAAATCCAAGTCGCTGGGCTGTCGTCACCCCCTTGTCGTCGTAGTGTGACTGCTACATAATGATGTGTGGTTCTCTGTGGCCTAGTGGTTAGAGTGTTGAACTTGTAATCTGAAGTTGTTTGGTGGTGTGGGTTCAAACCCCATACAATATAGTCCAAAACCTTTTTACATTCAACAACAAAAAAACGTTTTTCATCTATATGTGTTTCTCATTGAATTATGCATATATTTTACATTACGCAAATATATTTCCTGTTTGAACTATAAAGAAATTGAAAATACCCCAGTTTTACTCTCCCTTCTCTCCACTCACCCAGCCATTTTTAAAACAACAGCTGCCAGCTAGTCCCAGCCTCAGAACCCACAACTCCCTGACCTGAGCACTGACCCACTTCTGGTGGTGAAGTGGGTCCACTACTCTCCCCACACATATTTGGTTCTATAAACATAACAACTAAACAAGGTTGTGCTTGAAGAGCATTTGTCGGAGTACGGTTCCCGTCGTCACGAGGTATAACTGGCCACTTTAAAAGGGTAACTATTAAGAAAGTTATGCCAATTGAAAATAAGACTCAGGGAAATGGCAGGTGAGTGAGCAGGAGGGGTGGGTCAGTGTCCTGACATGACTGACCATGCATCAAAGATAGTATCAGTGCCTATTTGTATATAATCCACATGTGTTTTAGTGTCTCAGCACAGGTGGTTCATGATTAGTACTGAACTTTACCACTTGGTGGTAAAGAGTGACTAAGGATGGTCATGTGATATGCAAACTCTTTTCTGACCCAGTTTATGTTTTATGGAGGTCACTAGCCAAGTGACACAGTTAAACTTGTACACTGCAATACTTCTCACCAGAACCTATATTATGTTTCCGGAGAGATTTAGTAAAACAAATATCTATGTGTGTATATACATATAATACCAAATGGTGATTAGGTTTTAGGGTTGTTCTGATCACTACTCCTCTGTTAATCAGCGCTGCCAACGCGCATCATCCTACTCCACTGATGCTTCACCATGCATGGGTTGTTAATAGCATGTTTTTTTGGTGTGCCTACCCTACATATTTCATATTAATTTTGATGGTTTTGACTAACTTTGGTCACTTCGACTAGAGTGGCATTCATTTTGAGTCACATAACTGTGAATGTTAACTCTGCCACTAGATACCATCGCCGATATGGTTTACCGCATAATGGTACAGATGGATTCCACCAGATGGTGGCACTATATTAAAATGGGACCATGTACGAGTCTGGAATATAGCAGAGAACCTAGTAGATATATAAGCGGTCTCTGAATATAGTCAGATCCCATAAATATATATATAATGACAGTTAAACACAATATTGGTCCAGGGATTGATGTGCTGTGCTGAGTTCAAACGCACTCGAGCGAGTTTAAACGCGCTGGTTGCGCTCCTCGTTGTCGGGCTGTTTATGCAAAAATATATCATCAGCACACTGCGTATTTTCCACAGCTGACATAATATCAAGTAACGTGGGGAATCTTGCCAACAATAACAAATAACAAATAACGTACGATGACTTCCAACACTATGGACGCTGGGGATTTCCGCTTTCACAATCTAAATATAGCATCTTAGTCACACATTCGTCGTGCCTGATGTCACCAGTGTGACTTGGACGTATGAGACGGCGAGGATCTCTCTGTTCGGGAGAGAGATGGTCGGTAGATATTTAACCGGAAAACAGGCGTCTTTTGCAAACAGACGAACTCTGGAGCGCTGAGGGTACGACTAAGATATCCAACAGTGAAGAATACATTATATTCAGAAGACTACTTACGTAAAGTACCTCAGTATGCATTTAATGGTACTGTGTTTATTAGTTTCCTCCTGTGCTATTCAGACCGGAACAGCCCGGCGGCCAGGACTGCAACTAACCTTCACACAGAATGGACTTGAAGTGGGTAAGTATTATTATTAATCAACACTTATTGACCCAAGAGCTAGATAAAAGATTTACCCCGTACTTGCAGTAGGGGTGTAAAAAAAAAACATTAGAAAAAGTGGCGAAAGGCTGGGTAAATGAAATCAACACATAAATTCTTAATTTAAAGGGACCAGCTATAGCTCGCTGGGACACTGCGTACTCCGACAAATGCTCTCCAAGCACAATCTTGTTTAGTTTTTATGTTTAAATGAACCAAGTATGTGTGGGGAGAGTATGGGACCAGGGCAGTGCTAGTCTGAACTGCAATGGCAGTTTGTTGTCTTCAAAATGGCCGCCCCCATAGGCGGCGGCCATTTGCAATGCAAAAGCTGCGCTGTGATTGGCTGAAATTGTGCCGGCAACAGGCTCACACAGTAACAAGATTCGCTGGTTCTCAGCTTGTGCCCGGCAGTGTTAGGGACCGATTACGCCGAAATCTATTGAATGCGATCATATTTAACAGAATTACATACTAAAATAATGAAATTTAATTAAATTAACCTTAAATTCCAAGCGATATTAACGTAGCAGCTCGATCAACGTCGAATCGCCGAGTGTAAACAAAACAGTGGCTCGAGTGACCCGAGTTGAATAATCGATTACGCCCGAATATACAAATCGCCGCTGTGATTGGCTGAAATCCATACTGGCATAACGCCAGCGGCAATGTTTTACGCCGAAATCTATTGAATGCGATCATATTTAACAGAATTACATACTAAAATAATGAAATTTAATTAAATTAACCTTAAATTCCAAGCGATATTAACGTAGCAGCTCGATCAACGTCGAATCGCCGAGTGTAAACAAAACAGTGGCTCGAGTGACCCGAGTTGAATAATCGATTACGCCCGAATATACAAATCGCCGCTGTGATTGGCTGAAATCCATACTGGCATAACGCCAGCGGCAATGTTTTACGCCGAAATCTATTGAATGCGATCATATTTAACAGAATTACATACTCAAATCGTGAAATTTCATTAAATTAACCCTAAATTCGAAGCGTTATTAAGGCTACCGCCGCATTGGCGGCGATATTAATAGTGTCGAATCGACGAATGTAAAGTAAACAACGTGCGAAAATCCGCGCATGCGCAGAAGCCACGACAGTGGCTCGAGTGACCCGAGTTGAATAATCGATTACACCCCAATATACAAATCGCCTCCGCCGCCGGCGCATTAGGCGTCGAATCGCCGAGTTCGTTTGTTTTCCACGCGGCAGATAGCTGGCCGCTTTAAGCTGCAAAATATATTATTCATTAAGTTCATTCCAGCTAACAAAAAAAGTCACACTGACGTCAGTATAACGTTATTGAATGTTACAATAACGTTATACAAAAGTCATATAAACGTTATTTTGTGTGGAGTAAATAACGTTATATAACGTTATTTTATAATGCTATCGTTTAACATTTTTTAACATCAATAGGACGTTTTTTTTATGACATTCGAGAACTCTTGTAACCCCCTTTGAGTGATTTGATGAAGATTTTGTAGAGAAATCAAGACCTAAAGTGTAGCTAGAGAACCCTCCTTTTGAAGAACTGAAAGGTAACATCTACCGCAAAGCGAGTTTGTCTCAGCAAGTTCTGTTGAAAAAGAGCTTACATTTATACTGTTTGTTGTGTTTTGAAATTTTAGTTGATCTACCTAATATAGATATATACACGGTCTCTGAATATAGTCAGAGACCATAAATATATATATAATGACAGTTCAACACAATATTGGTCCAGGGATGGATGTGCTGTGATGAGTTCAAACTCAAATTTAAAAAAATCAGTTTAATATCATACAGATGCATGCACCTGATATCAGATATTAAGATGATAAGACACAAATCTTGCCTAAAAACGTAAGCTAAGAGGTGATGCCTGCTGTACAAAACCCACCACTCCTCATTAAAACACTTTTGCAATGAAAATGGTCTTTCATGAGCACTGGTGGGCATTTGTAACTTCTGACTCTCTACTGACCTGTTCCAAAAACAACCGTATTACACCTCCCCTATGTTTGTTAGTTAGGCACATTTTAACATCCTTCTCAACCATATTTCGGGTGGCCCGCCACTGGTTGTCTTTTTTTAATTTAAATTTCTTCTCTTAATCTTAACTCGGTAATTCAGTTGCTTTTGAAGCAGGTCAGTGGAGAGTCAGAAGTTATAAATGCCCGCCAGTGCTCATTAAACACCATTTTCATTGCAAAATCCTTTTGGTTAAGATTAAATAAATAAATACATTTTTAAGGAATAGATTTTACACCGCCAGTGGCCCAACGATGGAAAATGTGTGGTGACTGTCCGACCAGTATATCAGTATAATGTTACTGTGACGTTATAACATTACAATACATGGTATAGCATCAGTTTAATGTTACTGTGACCAAATAATAACGTTAGCCTGACATTACTTAATGTTATGTGTTAGCTGGGATATATATCTTCATATTTACTCGCTACTTTTGAGTTGAAAAATATAATGAAGCATGTAGTTTAATCGACAGCATTTTGTGGTCACCATCTTGTCTTTTTGCATTCTCTCCCAATTAACCAACTCTGTGCCGATATAAGTAGCCATTAGATAATGGAACCGTTCATACTAAAGCAATTTTCACCCATATTTAGACTACGTTGTCATTCACCCCTACTCTGCGTAGGGGTGAACTTTTATCCACCCAAAAGCATAATAAGCACAGCAACGAGAGAGACCCAACTGGCGGGCGCTGGTTCTCGCCGCGCTTGTTAAGCGAGATTGGTCAGAAACAAACCAGTGAGCCCTTTTCAGTAGTAGCAGCAGCTTAGTTTTCAGAGATAATCACAAATTGTATTTAAGAATAGCACAGATTAAAATGTTTGAAGTACGTTGGAAATTTACTATCAGGTCATAGTGCTGGCAGGCTGGTCTTCCACTTGGGCAGCAATATAACGTCGTCAGGAGTTCGCACTTTGAAAATTCCATTCTGATATGACCTAAGATGTTGCTAGGATGTAAGACCCCAACAAACAAATAATCCAAATATCCGATGGCTATTCTTAATACTTTTAAGCTCGATGCAGTTATTGGTTCTAAGTTTTTAATATTTTGTTTTCATATAACGAATATTTATGTAAGGAATATGTGTTCAATTCAATGGACTAGATCTGTAAGATGCTGCTCAAACATAGCTGATGTACAAGAATTATATCAATAGAATTAATATTTTTTTATCCAATTGACTTTCAACGACTTTTACTTATAATAGATGGCTTAATAAGATAGCAAAAAATGTATTTGAGTTTTAATTTCAAATGTATCAATTCAAGAACTTATTTAAGTACTACTAGACATTCCAGCAGAAATGCTACAATAGTGTTAGTGGAGAAATATTGTCTATCTAAGAGGCTATGCTCATAATAAGCATTTATTAATTATTTTGTTAAGTTAACATTTTGCGTGTAATAATAAGCTGGTGCGCTGAAACAACAGAACTACATTAAGAGTTGACATTTAGATATATTAATCGAATAAACTACAAATTAAATATGCATGCATTGCTATAATCCAAGTGGTCACCCACAGAACTAGGACGCGATCCCTCATACATTTCTGCTGAGGATGTAGCGATGTCCAGTAGTGATGAAGACCTGCAGCCCATTTTCAAGATTCCCACATGATATTGCAGTAAGACAAAATATCAGGATTCAAATATAACTGTGTGTATTTTTTTCAGTTTCTAAAGTGGCCATCAATGAATTGACACAACGCTTGAAGAGTAAACACATCAACAACATCGAGGGCAAGAGTAAGCTGCATGTAGGCAAGGTCGAATACAGCATCAAAAAGTGAGTGAATATTTGGTTGATTCACTAGTAGTTTAGAACAGACAAATCGCTTATTAAAGTTGTATAGTTCGATGGTTTTGAGTTCCTGTCATTTTCTTTCTCTAGATAAATTATATTAGGTTGATCTTATAATCTACTGGATTAATCTTTTTTTTATTGTTTAAGAAGGCTAACTTTGGAGATATTTTTATTTGGTGTTGTCATCGAACTTCTGACACCGTAGGCTTCAGCAGTAACAGGTTTCTATTAAATTGACTTAGTATATACCCTTCTACACATCAACAAATACTTATCTCAGTTGGATTTGAATCAAATATTGATAAGTATGTTGTTTCGATTTTTGTTTGTTCTCATTTGACTATACAGCTTTAAGACTTGCAATCAGGTTGTCAGACTTGAGCTCTGATCCTGATATGAATGTAGAAAAACGAGGTGGTTTGAATGGGTATTCTTCGGTTGTGAGGATATTCTTCTTATTATTTGTATTATTATAAATAGAGCCTGAGATCAGTAAGGTTGGGTGCATGCATGTGAGGGTTCTGCTTTAGACAAGGTTTTCTGGGATTACTTATAGTTGTATATTTGTTAAAATTGGTCAGTCAATAAGAAAACCCCACGAGAAATAGACTGGTAGTCATGCACTACACACCTTTGGTTGTTTGCCTCATTAATCACCCGCTTATCATATATTTAGTTGCTACAAAAGTCCATGATGCCCCTTTTGGTACCTTTTCTAATAAAGCTCTGACCGTTTTGTTTTTTCCACAAGAACACCAGGTTCACCCATTGTATCTTATTTACCCGATTCAACAGGATACCACACAATGATATAGCAGTTTCTACCACATAGCATTTTGTCATGTGTATGGGATGTGAAATCACGTTGCACAAACTACCTTTATTCCCACTGCTGGAACAATTATTAGTTTGGATTTGAGTTTTACGTCCTAGTAACATCCTAGTAACATCGCAGGTCATATTAAGACGGGTACCAACCTGGGACTGCGCACTCATGACGACTTCATAGTGCTGCCCCACTAGGAGACTGAGCTGCTGGCCCCAAGGCCTGATATCTCACTCAGTCACATTATCTTGATACTGAACTAACCAGTTATTGTTCTATCCTAGTAATGCTGAACGCCAAGTTAGGTAGTAACAAGTATCAATTTGATATGTCATTGATTTGACTCGGTTAGGGTTCAAACGCGAAACTAGCCAGCGCTCTTATGGATTCAGCCATCCCATTCAGCTCATTAGTTTGTCCCTCCCTGTTGATGCACATGTTTTTCTCCACCCATCCAGCCAATAAGGCTAGTTTAAATAAGATATTTCACTTAATTTATCATATCTTATTGATTTTGCCCATCACTTTATATTTGTTGTATAGCTTTTCAGTTAATTAGTCCAAATTTGTGGTTCTATGGCAACCTAATTGTTTATCCGAGGAGATTGCTGTAATATTTACTTGTCGGAGTTTTACGTCCGGGCAATACCCTATCTGTACGCGTTTTTCATCTTGAGCAAATAAAACTAAGATTAAAAGATCCCACCTAAAATAAGTAAATAGAATTCACTGATATTATGAAAGCTACTCCTTTATCGCAGAACGTTTGCAATGAGATTCTACCCAAACATTAGCCACTGCCATTCAAAGGGCAGATTATGGGTGTAACATTACCTCTCCCACTGCCGTCAGAGGGCGGGTTGCTCGTGAACATTGCTATTGACTTCATTGCAATCGAGTCTGGCTGACCTTGGGGCATGTGTGACATCATCATTGTGTCTGTGTTTCAGTATCGTGTTGAAGTCCTTCACTAATCCCTCATCCAAAGTCAACATCTCTCCTGGGCTGGGCTGCACATGGGCCGTCAAAGGGGCTTCCATCTCTCTGCACGGCGACTGGCATGTCAAGTACAAATACGCGTTGTAAGCAGTGCCCATTAGCTCCTCTTAAAGTTGCATAGTCCCCATTTCAAATATCTCAAATGTTAGCGATTTAAAATAAACGTTACTTCAAACTAAAGTAAGGTAGATTATAATGAACAACCTAATATGTTTATCTCAGAAAATGTGAGAAACTCAAAACCATCGGACTATGCAACTTTAATCTACCTCCTCGCATTCTATAACTGGATTTTTCTGTCTATGTGCATTATCCAATAGACGCACTCTATCTACCTCCGTAGCAACTAATGTACACGGACTCCCAGGCACTGTGCTATAATTAGAGGATAGAGAACGGGCAGGTGCCAAGAGTCAAGGAATGCCACACTCAAGTGTGACCATATTGTGGCCTCACAAAACTCGTTATCAAATGTGATGGCCATACACACATCCTGTAATTTTATCTATGTTTTGTGAGTTAGATTTCACTGTCAGTTGACACAACTCTAACCACATTGTTATCAGAGATGAGTTTTGCTGTCCATTTTGGAGTTTCAAGTAAATTTCAATGTAAGCATGTCAATGTAATTAGCAAGACTAAAGGCTTAGTCACACCTTACCGGATTGGGGAAACGGAAAGAAACCGGACACAATCCGGTGAAATACGTCAATGTCCGGTTTCTATATGGTCAGCATCCGGTGTTTCCGTTCTGTGTCTGGTGGTATCCGTTGTGTACGGTGGCAAGTTTTGAACATGCACACAACTTGGAACGGATGCCGCCGGACTGACGTCTATGGTTGTTGTCCGGTTTAAGTTTGTTTAGTCCGTTTTGTCCTGTTCATGTCCGGTACCCACCAGTAACGTCTCCGGTTAGCTTCCTGAATAGTCTGTTGTTGGGAACCTTACCGGACATAACGGAGTTAAACCGGAGAGCTACCGGAGACCTATCGGTCCGTCCGTTTGACATTCGGTTTTCGCCTGTCGGTTCACCGTTGCTTGTCTGCTACATTTTTAGATCAATATATATATTAGGTTATCATTATAATCTATCGTTCTTTAGTTTGAATTAACTTTGATTATACATGGATAACTGTGGAGATATTTAAAGTGAAAATATGGCAAATTAATTTGGCATGCACATTGAATGCCGAACGCCGTAGGCCTATGATGAAATTGACTTCGTATTCCCTTCTAGGTAGCCATACTTGCTTATTATTTTAATATTAATAAATGCCCCAGTATCTAAGGTGTATATATATGTAAGATGAAATCTAGGCGAGTGTTTTTGGTTTAAAACAGTTTAAGCTTTCATCAAACTAGGCAGCTTTAAGTGACCTGTGTGGGAAGTATACTGATACATCAGATCCTAAACTTCCTTTCATCACACCACCTCAGCATTCACATCAGTGACCACGGCTCTCTCGATGTTGACGCCTCTGACGTCAGCTTCCGCGTGTCTTTCCAAATGGGTGAGTTTTGGGGTTTCTGGGTAAACCAGGAAATGTCTCACAATTTTGATATTTGGCATCCAGTTGGCTGCATCTCTTTGTGAATGCTCCCACAAGTTATAAGAACTTCACTGGAAAAGTATTCTGTAAAAGATGTCAATTTGTTAATACATTCCTCATATGCGTGAGCGTGTCAGATGCTTTCTCATCCTTATATCGGTTAAAGCTAATAAAGCTAAGGATTTATAGTCATGGAGTGGCTCTTCATTTTCTTGTTCACTGACACCATGTAGGAAGGGAAGGATACGTGAACGCTCAGATGTTTGAGTGGCAAGTGATTCTTTATTGCACCGAGCTTCACCACGTCACATGTATCACGTGACCCCTGTCGCTGGGTCCGGATTGTTACCCGCAGTTCTTACATGTATACACCAATTATCACTCACATTTTCATTTTGGATCATTGTAACTCTGTTTGTTTAAAATTTTACTTTTGTAAGTAGCTGTTTGGTTTTTGTTTGGTGGAGGTTTACGTTCTGGCAACCTCCAAGGTCATATAGCAGGACGCGGTTTTACAGCAATTTAGTTTGCACTTGATATTTCTGGAATATGAATACCTTGTTAAGATAGTCAATAAAGGGTTCGCACAGATCATTTAAAACCCCTTAAATTTCGAAATAACATTCAAGAGTACCCATAAACCCTTGAATAGTGCCTGTTTTCACACACACACACACACACACACACACACTTGAAAACCCTTGAAAATGCCTATTTCCAGCAAGCCTTGAATTTTACGCCGCTAGTGTAACACTTTTCGCGGTTAATGCCATGTTAAATGTTCTTGTGATGAGTGTTTATCAAGGTGGCTGTTTAACTTGGTGAATGGTAAACCATACAATATAAATAAATGGTCAGTAATATGATTTTGTGACTTTCTATTTAGTTATTTAATCATGGGGTAAACTAAAACATATGTTGCAGAGAAAACATTGAAAAACTTGCATCTTGTGGTACATTTTGCATCTTGTGGTACATTTTGAACACATGAAAAACCCTTGAAAAACTTGTCTTTGAAAGTCCCCAAAACCCTTGAAAACTCATGAATTTCATGTTCAAATGTTTGTATGAACCCTGTTAATGTTCCTCCGTAGGTATGGACAAAAATCACAAACCAACCATCTTCACAACGGCATGTAGCAGCGACGTGGGGCGCGCCAAGGTCAGATTTCACGGCGGGGCTTCATGGCTCTACAATCTGTTCGACAGAAGCATCGACAAGAAACTCAAAAAAGGGCTTAAACATGTCGTAAGTTCAGCATTATGTTAGCATCCAAAGGGACCATGTAAATCCAGGTATTCAGAGTGCTGATGGTGCCTCAAGAAGGATTGAAGCTGCGATCCAGAAGCTAGGGTTGGTGTGGCTCCTAGCCCTATCCTTGACTGTAGGACCTATGCTTTAAGCTCACTTTGCACGTATAACCACGTTCGTCCTGCTGAACAAACTTGTGTTCTTGTCATACATTTGTGTCTAATGTAGATTGCAGTATAATGATCCTACCAGATATTTTACCACTTCATGTATGCGCATTCATCACTCCGGCACCTTCCAGCCTGCAAGCTGTAGCCGTGACCCGACGTACTGGGTCTCAACTTCAGTCCTTCGTGAGCAACCGGAGAAACTCAGAAGACATATATTTGAGTCTTCAAATTTAAGAGTAGGAAGATTTCACTTCTAGCCGACATGTGGATGGTAGATAGGCCTACTTAAAATAAAACGTTGATAGATCTGTGAAGAAAACTATAGTTAATTGAACATTTATTTGTTTCTCTACAGATAAGCACTGGAATCACTAAGTTGGTAAACATTGATGCCGAAAAGTACATATCCAAACAAGCAGGTAGGTACACACTCCATTATTTATACTATCTACCCAGCGGTATTTAACAAGGAACATACATAGTCGGTTGATGTTATTGTTTTTATTAAATGATTAGATGGTGTTGATAGAAATAACCTCAATAATAATGTCTTTTTCGCCATCGACTGGGCAGATCCGCACAGGGAAATGGTGAGTCGAAATATTAGGAAAGAATGACGCAAATGGCCCCAGCTTGACTACAGAGACTCTCAAGTAGCATTCACTTTGTGGTAACAGCCACATGGAATATTAGTGACAGAGTACTGTGGTAATAGAGAAATGGATTGATTGATTGATTAGTGGTTGCTTTACGCCGTGTCGGCAGCATAGGCCATATTCACGGCGAGAAATGTTTGTTTTTTGTTCAAACCATCGCTTTTACATGTAAAAGCAGGCAATCAATTATGTGCCAATAGATATGGAATAATACTGATGCAGTGCCATCGTTATAAATTAGTGTTATTCTTTATTATTTGTAACTGGAATATGTTATCTGGCTACATTATTTTTGTCGACTATGCATCAAAACTGAAAGCATGCTATCTAAATGAATACATGTGTAAGTGTTTTATTTATTTATTATATATATATGTACATATATGTATATATATACACATAAATATATATATATATGTTTATGTAGGTATGTCTAGGTATATAGGCTGTATAAGTGTATGCTACATTTTATGACACCATGCTGGGTGTCAGTGTGCTGTGTGTCGGCGGGACTAAGCAGTCCTTACTCAATGCCGCTCTGGTTACTCTAGGCTGATTTATGCATTTTTACCCAAGGGACAACCATCCCTGGGTGCATTCTGCTCGAATATGTAGATGTTATGGCCTTGCACCAACAATGTTTTAATGTAAATTATAAATAGCATGCGAGACCACTTTACCAATGTTCCCAAGAACAGCTGGACTGTATAACCTCATGTGGTTTTAGCTATTTTTGTGACACACATTTAGCCACTTCAAAATTGCTTGCAAGATCATTTTTGTTATTTCATACAACTCTGACCATTTCAGATTTTCGTATGAATTTAATTGTAGGCATGTAAATGTGATCAACAAAACTGAGAAAATAAATACCACGAACATTTCGCCGCGCATATGGTTGTTTTTGTTTTTGGGGAGTTTTCAGTTGCATTGGTGCGCTGAAGGCTGCAAATCTGCAGCACTGTATGAGCACCGCTGAAAGCGGTCCCATGTGGTCGGGAGTTGGCTTTCGATGGGTAGTGGTCAGAGAAATTGGGGAGGGTGGGAGGAAGGAAAAAGGAAGCCGAAGAGCCCAACCACAGTCCTCTGAGAGGGCCGGGGGAGGCTGGGTGGTTGGTGTAGTTTTAGACCATACCAGCATGTGCACAGACTTGTGACAGCGCGCACTCATAGCGACTTTATATTGCTTCCCCACTTGGAAATCAGACCACTGGCACCATGACACACACAGTCACATTATCCTGACACTGTGCGCCTAGTCCCTGTCCTGACCTTATAACGCCAAGTGCCGAGCAGCAACATGTACCTATTTTATAAGTCATTGGTTTGACTCGACAGGATCCAAACTTCAGTCCCTCCAGATTCACCATATGGTCCTTGCTGCTTACACAGCATTAAAGCATCAGTCATCCATCGATCACTTCACGTGTTCAGTGGGTCTATGACCATGTTAGGATGATCTGCATGTGTGCATGAATATGCATGTCCTATGTGGATATCTGTTGGATGGTTTGTTTATATATTTTCTTGTCAGTTGTTACCCTTGTGGGGAAGCATCTACAAATGGACTACGGACTAACTCAGGCACCAGTGTTTAATACAGGTTCCCTGCAATCCATGCACAAGGTGGGTGCGATGAATCAATAAATCACACAGCTTAAAGTTTGCACAATCCCATGTTTTTGAGCTTCTGTCATATTTGAAAAAAAAAGATATATTAAGTTGATTGCTATAATGTACTTTACTTTAGTTTGAAATACCTTTATTCTTAAAGGCTTAACTTTGGGGATATTTGAAGTGAAAACACGCCAAAATAATTGTAATGTGCACACCGAAATGCTGGTGACCATAGGCTTTAGCTGTGACAAGTTCCGTTAAATGGACTCAGTGTTCATTCACTGCAGCAATAAATGCTTGATGAGTGTACTAGTATCTTATTTTGATGTGTAGAATCTAATCTAGGGAAACCTTTTGGTTTCAAAAAGTTTTATGTTTTCATCAGCTTATGCAACTTTGATAATTGTCTCCAAATAAGCGTTTCTCGAACACTCAGTACAATTATGAACACTTATTGAGTTTCACCGAAAATATACAATTTTGACACACAATATCGTTTCTCAGCAAAAGTTAAATGTATAGTGATTGTATTAGTCTGTAATGAGCCCCACTACCACACGGTGGTCATCTCAACTGCGCTTACCCTTGCCAGTAAGAAGTATCGGCAGGTGTCAGCGTGCTAGTAGGGGTGGTCGCTATGGTGGACTGTTTTCACCCATGACTAGTGGCCACCACCACCCACCACCCCCTCAACAGGAGGTAACTTGCAACTCGGCTGGGCAGTCACCGCTCACTTCTCTTCTAACCTTGGCGGAAAGAATTGAGGGAGGACCCTGAGGTTTGAGGCAACAGCTGAGTTACCTTTTTTATTCTCCAGGGAGAGCTGAAACTGGAACATCGCCCTACTCTCATCGGTTATATTTGCACTATATATACTATGCGTCGTACCAATACAGCTTATCATTTGTGAATGCGTTAGACATATCCAGTTTGCCGGTCTATATACTTGGCAGTAAGGTTGCCGATCAACCTTACTTTAACTATGGAATAATTGGATTTTATTTGCAGGGTGAAATAACATGGACATCTGACCCAAAGCCATTTCTGGTTTACCCAGTCCCTTTTCCGGCACTGACCAACCACTCCCACATGTTGTACATCATGGCCAGTGAATATATTCTCAACTCGGCTAGCAATGCAATGTACACTCATGGAAGGATCAGCTATAACGTCTCCTCCAAAAGCGTAAGTCTTTACCTTTAGTTGAGTGGATATATTGTCAGAGTTCGAGATTTTTCAATAACGCCTTATCAATATAGACTCCATCCCATTTGTCTGTTTTGTTTGTTTTTCTTTTAATTATTTTTCAACAAATATGTGTCAATCGATGGTAACAATTAGAGGGATAGTAAAATAATAATATTAATAATAATGATGTCATGGGGATGTTTTTTGAAATGGCAAACGTTGCGCTTAGAGTAGGATTCAAACCTATACTTCTGCCATTCCATGGTCTAGCTTCTAAACCATTAGACTATCTAGACTCTCAAGTGAAATCAACCTGTGTATGTGGCATTTCATCTGAGAAAGTCAGCGCTGGAATTGTAAGCGTCATACTTTAAATTATTCAGGTAGCACATGTATAGTACATACACAGGGGAGGTTTAACACGATAAGTGTATAGCACACAACATGCACAGAATCCTGGTCACTGCACTAATGCCATGTAGGATGTTTTCGCAAATGGGAAGCATTGTGCCTAGAGCAGGACTCGAACCCACACTTCTTCCATTCCGGGGCTAGCCTCCCAACCATTGGACTATCTAGGCTCTCTAATGTAATCAACCTACCCATGCCTACTTCAGTACTTGTGTATGTGGCATTTCATCTGAGGAGGTCACTGCACCTCACTATAAATATAATAATACGAGGTGACTGTTGTCACGGTACCGTGTCCCTCGCACGAGATTCTAGTCACAGTACCGTGGCGAAAGTAGATTATTCTACAATCATGGTTCCGCTTAGGGTTATGGTTAGGGTTAGATATTTTGGGTAGGCATTAACTGTAGACTTTGTATCTAAAAGAATGGTACCATGATGCTAAGCTGCCGATCTATATCAATGGTATGCTAGACTGCTGTCATGGTACCGTGATTTTAGAATATCCTTGTTACTACGGTACCGTGACAACAGAGGCATCGATAATAATACTTATACCAATGAATAAATACACATAACAAAATAATGTGTAAGGCATCTATCATCTACATGTCTGGAGGGAAAAGGAGAGAAATAGAAAACATACCGTAGCTATCTATTTCCTTCTCACAACTCAATGCTCCTCAACAATTTGGCTATCGTACCCACCAATCACATACTCTGGTCCTATATAGAATTATCAGAATTGTTATGTTAATTAATTTTGCAGTTGCCGAAAGGCAAGGCTGGAATCCTCAACACCACATGTCACACTATTGGAACCTCCTGCTTTGGCAATTTCCTAAGTCGTGTAAGTATTGCTCATGAGCTGTTTAACCCACTTCAGTGACATAGGTCAGTCATCTTGCGACAGTCGATCTGGTCATTTTGGTAAATGGGTTGTTCTCTGCAACTGGGCACCAACGTGTGACATGGAGACCAAAAGTGAAAGCAATTCAAATAATAGCAGAAAACATTCCCAATAATAGCACAATTGATATGAAGGTTTACATGTTGTGCATATGTCAGAGTTGAAATAAAGCTATTTCAGTTTTTGATTTTGATCTTATACTCATTGAGGTATACTTTAAAATCACTTGTGCAACATAGAAATCGAACACACATCCAGAACATCATCTTATTATACACAACAAATTGAAACAAGATTTGATTGATTACAGTTAAGAAAATAAGATTATGTCTTAAAAGAAAACATGAATAAACGTTGAAAATAAGTTTGGGTAAATGTACGATGTCAGTGTGTAAATTTTCACATTGTCACTTTAACATAAAATCATGCAAGCATACTTTTTATACATTTTGTGGAATATATTAAATACTTAACAAATAGAAGGAAGAAACTGGACCAGGTGGGATGGCCGACTGAGTTGAGCGTCCGTCTCCTGTTTTGGGAGATCGGGGGATCTGAACCCATGGGTTTGTGGGTTCGAACCCTGGTCGGGTCAAACCAATGACTTTAAAATTGATACTTGTTGGTTCCAAGCCTGGCACTCAGCATAAATAGGATAGGGCAAGGACTGGTTACCTCAGTGTCAGGATAATGTGACTTGGTGGGATATCAGGTCATGGTGCCGGCGGCCTGATTTCCCAGTGGGGCGGCACTATAAATTTGCCATGAGTGTCCACTGACACAAGTCGGTACCCATCGTGATGTCACCTTGGATGTTGCTAGGACGTAAAACAACAAACAAACATAGAGGCAACAATAATTATTCTAAAAGTATTTTTCCAGCACCGAGGCACCAGTCTTCCAGCCATTGTTGGTACAGTTATTTACACTTTAAAAAAAGTTTTCATTCCAATAAAAAGAAAAGAAACTGCGAACATAATGGTACATACATATGATGAATTAGCACTAGTGTGGTCATATATGGTTAGTCATGAGCCATTAGAATAGAGGGGTAGGTCTAGAAAGAGATTTTATGGAGAGGTATGACAGCAATCTTTTATATAATTATACAAGTTCAAAAACAGTTTATATGGATGACATTTCTGCCAAAACAGCCCGTCCTGATATGACCTTCGATATTGCTAGGACGTAAAACAACAACAAACAAACAATCTTGCTCTTTTTGCTCTGATACTAGTGATAGTAAGCACTGAGCAAATGAGAGATCACTGTGATTAATGTACTTCCTGTGTCGACGGGGACAGCAATGGTTCATTAGTATACTATCAACGGGGCTTGTGGCTTTGCAATTACATAAACAGGTTCGAGCGCTGGGCTTGAAGGCCTTCCCGTCGCCACGGATGTGGCACTGTAGCCATGGTGCATTTCACAGCAACGGGAAACAACAGCGGACTCTCTCTCGCATGTGTGGATCCCTGTGGGCCTATGTAGGCGGCGGCCTGCAAGACACGACTCGTGCTTGTCTCCGGCCCACCAGGCACCACACCCGCGTACATGGTCGCCCACTTCACATATAAATAAATAAGCATAACCCCCTCCCCACCATCACCACCACCACCACCAAAGTTTGATATCAGTTTAATGTCATATGCTTTTATCATTGTACATAGGTGGCCAAGATGTACCCAAACAGCTCGTTAACCATCTACATAAATACGACGCAGGCACCCTACCTCCAGATTCTACCCAAGGGCATCAATCTGACCGTAGACGCGGAGATGACGTTCCGTGCCAAGACACCTAAGAAGAACATCGTTTATCTCTTCAGATTAGGAGTGGTAGGCGACAATTCGTATTAGCCACTTATATCCCAGTTACACTATGCTTGCGACCACTTTGCAGCCACCAAAAAGGATTCGTCGTAAAGTGGTCACAAGTGGTCGTAAGCAGTCGTAAAGTGGTTGCAAAGTGGTCACAAGTGGTTGCAAGGTGGTCGCAAAGTGATTCTCAGTGGTTGCCGACCTCCTTGCGACCAAAATTGTCGCAAGGAGGTTGACCCGCCGATGAGATTAATTGGATCCGGAATTCAAAGGAGAACATAGAACCACAACGGTTAAATATATATATGCACATATATGTATATATACACATAAATACATCCATGCTTATAAGTATATATCGTGCACATTGCAATATGTGGGTGAGTAGGGTTGGGCATGCACAAACAACCCTCCCCCTGAGTACTTTGTGTGCTAGGGTAGTGTCCGTTCCGGCCGTCAGGGCCAGGTAGCACCAACGGTAGCACCAAAGGCGAGGTACACAAGCATTGTGACTGCCATGGCTTTGATCAGAGCAGCTGATTTCTGATGGAATCTATGCTGAAAAAAATCTTTGTTTTAACGCGGGGGACCGAGTCCTTTTGGTTGTTGCCTCTCTAGCGGAACCTATTATATATATCTTACTTGATTGCTGATGGTTTAATGCCATCTTGCAGCAAGAGTCATATTTATGACGAAGAGCTAGTAGTATTTATTTTGTTAGTCTTCTGAATCACATTGACATCCCCGTATTGAAATTTGTACGAAATTGTGAAATGATCAAATCTGTGTTAAATGACAGTAAAGGTTATCTCTGATCCAATTTTGAAGTGGTTAAATTTGTGTCAATTGATAGCCAAATTTAAGTCATAAAGGCTACCTAAAATTACAGGTGGTGATACAGACCAGTTGTTCATCTGAACTCTAATATTTGTTTGTGGTTCTCCCTTGAGTTAAAATGCAATGCGGCATCGAATGAGGACTACGTGATCACACCAACACCCAGCATGATGCTGCTGTGGATGTTCTTCAATGCATGGGGTGATGTTATGCAACTCATTTGTTGGATGTTCATCCCATTCATGGTGCCATTTTGATTTGATATATTTGAGAACAAGTAGTCTCAGATCAGAGTGAGGGATCTGACATGTTGCAACAACACCATTCAGAGCCATTTTCGCAGCTCATTTAGCTTTCTCATTTCCTTGGATACCAAAATGAACAGGCACCCCGCACAAGTGGATGTTGTACCCTGTCATTGTCAAGGAATTTATTTTCATAATCACATTTCTCGTGTTTGGATGGTCTACTTTAAATGTTCTGAGTACATGGGCTTCCGCTGAGAAAATTGAGGAATGTGAGTGCCTAGCTTATAACCATGGGAGACTGCTGCAGCAGCTACCCGGCCTTGGTCTTTGGAACCATCCGTGAAAATGGAGAAGTGGTCTGTATATTGGTTACGAACATTTATGCATGCTCTATGACCAGTGAGTGGTTGTGTTTCTGAGTTCCTCAGTTCTGCTAGCTGGAGGATGATCAAGAGCTTTGTCGACAACCGTGGGGATGTTCTAAAACTTGGTTTGGTGGCCAACAATCCAAGGCCACATGTAAAACCTTTATGTGAGGTTTTATGCAAAGTCTGAGAACCCAAAAGAAATTCGACTTAGTTTCGTAAATGGCATCATCTTTTTTAATACATTTTTATCGGTAGGATTCAGCTGGGTTTTTTTTTTTTTTTTGGTGACAAGTTTTTTATTCTGCCCATAATGTCTAAGCTCCCATGAGGGTGCTTGTTTTCAATGTTGGACAGCTGTGATACTGGATTGGTCTGGTCCTGCACTCAGGAGTGTTTACCTGATCTTTCTCGGGCCAACATTTTGCGGTTTTGGGTGTTAGTAGTTCTATATTAGTTTTTTTGAAATTTCAAAGTTTTTTCCTAACCTGTATATGATAACTTAGCCTACTATCTACATCTACGCAGATGACATACAGGCCTGTCGGAGAGGATCCCATCCCATTGTGGTTTGTTACAGCATCCTTTCACCCACGCTCTGTACTTAGATAGTACACCAGTGTGCCAGAACACAACTGGACCCTTCAGGACTGCGACTGGGTGGGATGGTTGTGTTGTATGGTTAGCCATTTTGTATTTCAGGGTGAATTGGATGCATGACCATGGCCTGCCCGGTTCTGCTTTGGTTTGTGCCAGTACACATACCGAGACGGACTGCGCCCTATGGTGATAGCCATTTCGACTTCCTTAGTACTTAGTATGGCTAGTTTCCGTATTTGTAATATCTACCATCTTTTCTGGCTTGTCTTTTGCTTTTTGTGCCAGAACACAGTAAGCAGTGACTGCGCCCACGGTCAGGTAAGATGTTGTTCCTTCAGTAGGTGGTTGTGCATTACGTTTTCTTTAAGGACCTTTTATAGTGGTCCAGGCTTTTGATTGCCCGTTGTTGTGTGGGTTGATTATTCCAGGCATGTTCCGCCATGGCCAGTACACTTCTCTCATAAATTTTGGTGTTACCTATTGCTGTTAGTAGCACTGGAGCCGCCATTTGCCTGGTGTCCCTACGAGGGTGTTGCTGTGTAGCCTGGTTTAGTGGTGTAATGATGTGCTAGTATTTTGAGGTGCTTTTCCCTTCTACTCGTTAGTAGTGTTGCATTGCATTTTTTGTGTAATTCGATTGTGGGATATCTTTTGTGCACCTGAAGGCATACTTTGAGGGCTCTATTTTGTAGCACCTGTAGTTTATTTAATAGTTTTGTATTTCCTTCCATGTATACTATATCGCCATAGTCAAAATAGGGGAGGATCATGCCTTTATATATTTTAATTGCCATGTTTTCAGTCATATAGTATCTCAGTTTAGCCAGTAGCCATATTTTATGGTTCACTTTTTTGATAGTATTTGTTATGCAGAGGTAATAATTTAGGTGTCTGTCTAGATCCACTCCCAGATATCGGTAGTTGTCTACTTGTTCCAGTACGGTGTTTCCCAGCAGACACTTTATTTTATCATTACTCGTTAGCCTGGTACCAAATAGTACTGTTTTTGACTTGCTGTTGTTTATGGTTATCCTATTTAGTTGGCACCACTAGATTAGTTTTTTTAGTGTTAGATTCAGTTTCGTTTCTATTTCTTCAGTTGTTTTGCCTGCAGCATATACCACCATATCATCTGCATATAGTTGGATGTTTTCAATATCTAGCCAGTTCTTTAGATCGTTAATATATATGAGGAAGAGAAGTGGCCCCAGGACTGACCCTTGGGGTACTCCACGAGTTATCTTCTCCTCATTGGATATGGATCCATTTACTGTGGTGCATTGCTTTCGGTTTTCTAGATAGCTCGCTAGCCATTTTGCTGTTACTCCTGTTATTCCAATTTGGGTTAGTTTACTCCTTAGGATAGGGTGGTCCACCATGTCAAAAGCTTTGCTGAAGCCTATGAACGCTGCACCCACTAGGTTATTTTTATTGATACTGTTTGCAATATTGGTTATTAAGTTAGCAATTGTTTTTACTGTCGAGTGTTTTTTTCTGAAACCGCTCTGTTTACTGTTTAATATTTTCTGTTCATTTAGGTGGTCCATAATATGTCTATGCATTATTTTTTCCATTTGTTTACCAGGCAGTGTGAGTATGGAGAACGGTCTATAGTTTCCCAGCACCTGTTTATCCCCTCCTTTGTGGAGCGGTGTTACTTTGGCTAGTTTCCAGCAGTCCACATAAGTGCCTTCTGTGAACGATTTGTTGTATAGCTCACATATAACATCTGGGATGCATCCGAGTGCATCTTTCAATACTATACTTGAGGTATTTACAATGCCCGAGGGCTTGTTGCAATCAATTGATTTTATGAGCTTGCTTATCTCTTTTATTGTGGTTGTGCAATCTCTAATGTCTGTGTTTAATTGTGGCGCTTTCGTGGTTCAGTTTGTGTTGAACTGTTTGGATAGTTTATTGCCTATGGTAGAAAAATGTTTGTTCATTATATTAGCAGTATCATTGTTGCTTATTTCCATTCCCTCGTTGTTGTAAAGGGTGATCGATTCTTTATTTTTATTATTTGGTATTAGGATTTTCACATTGTTCCAGAACTTGTGTGAGTTTTTTCCCCATTGTTGGTCTTGTTTGACAATGTACCATCTTTTGGCTTTTCTCACTGATTTCTGGCTATGATTTCTTGCTTTATGGTAGTTTTCTATGTCTAGTAGTCACTCGCTTGGTTTGGCCAATTTACCTGTTTTATATTTGTCCATAATTAGGTTGATTAATTCTGGGGTTACCCATGGGTCTTGGTTGTTTTTGATTTTAAGTTTTGTTATTGGGCAGGTAGTGCCAGATGGTTTCTGACTTCCCCAATGATATTGTTCCATTGGTCATTTACACCTATGTCAGTTGGAAATGGCAATTTAATTTTTTCTTTCAGATGAGTTTCTAGTGCCTCTTTTGTGTAGTTTTTGTATGATCTACCCATACGGGGAGTAGTTTTGTTTTTAGTTTTTATTTTCTTTCTAGTAACATATATCAATTCATGATCGCTAATGCCCCAGTTTCTTGTTCCTGAGGTGTGGGTATGATTTGAGTCTGTTATTATTAGGTCTATTATCGAGCTGTTTTCAGCTTTAAAATATATTGCAGAGTTAGTTTGATTCCCCAATTTGCAAGTGATGGTTCAATAGCCTCACAAAAAGGCTCCAAACAGATGTACGGAAATCATCTAAAGCCAGGCCCTGGTGGTGCATTGTGTCTAGCTGAATATATGAGTCCATAGCAGAACCATATATTATGCTACCTTACTCTAATCTGGACCGATTAATAGTTTAGTACTGGATCAACAGAATGCCTCTGATAACACCCTTACAATATCCAGGGCATTGAGACATTGAACTTTAGGGTCTTTAATATACATGTACAATAAAAAACTGTCTATTGCCAAGATATTGCATGTATGATATATTGTGTTTTATAGGGGAACCAGATGCCGTCAGAAATATATTTTTATGCGTTATATATTGTATTATGCGATTACAAATGTGTTCGGGGCAATATCAAGACAATGTTGGGAGCAGTCTAGGGCAAGACATTACAGTAATAAATCTAGAATCTATGTATAATAAGTAAATAACAAAGATACTCACACCATTTTATTATAGTATACACGCACCTCCTTCGAACTGCCATCTATGCACCCATGGCGCCACCTGTCTCAACTTGTGTCACCATCGTATAAATTTGGTCATGTCATTTTTATATTTCATCTAGTCTTTCAACTTGTCGGTTCACGTGTGGATGGAGGGGTCCACTGTTAAGGCTAACTACTTCATTCTCAAGTAAGCTGATACTAAAATTGACGAACACAAGATAGATAGTTCCATCAATGTATCTTTCAGTTAATAACATTCCATTGTTGCTCTTAGTAGAGAATTCACTCACATTCAACCCACAGTTAAAATGTGGGAGATTGGTTTATTCCAAATTACTAGGAAATTGTTTGGAAAGATAAAATAAAGAAATATAGTAGGCAGCTGCTATGTTCGTGCGAAGGCTCTTTGTGTCTATTTCTTGTTGTTTGCTGTTCCTTTTCACGGAATAAAAAGGAGAAAGATATGATATGGATATAAATGTACATGAATCCAACTCATACCTTATTTCATGCTATAATTGTTTCCAAAGTATTTACTGCCCATACTGTTTGTGATATATGCGTAATAGACGTCTAGACCTGTGGGTAATATATGTTAACGATATGCAGAGTTGGGGACAAAGAGATATGCAAATGAGATGACGTCATGGAAAGTTTAGCTGGCGGGTCAAGCGTGCCCTACGCCGTGAATAAACCATTCAGTATCCAGAACTCGAAGGGTTCAGACGTACTTTCACATGGTGTCAGATGAGGAAGAATGCCGCCCGCAAATACTTTGCCGGGTTTGCGGCCGCCTGGTCAGCTTGTCCTCAGCAACAACGCAAGATCGAACTGGAAAACATGGATCAGAGCATATGATATATATGCCACTGCGGCAGGTGTCATATTGAAAGGAGAACGAGTGCAATGCTGCATCTTCCTTCACGTTGCTGGCGAGGAAGCGCAAAAGGTATTTGCCAATATGACTTTTGCGTTCGTCGATCAAGACAAGATCAGGCCGTTAACTGAAGCATTTCAGGTTTATTGTGTCGGTAAGAGCAGTATAATTATCACACGATACAAATTCAATTCGCATAATCAAGCGTCAGAAAATATGGCGACATACATCACAGCGTTAAGGGACAAAGTCAAGGACTGTGAATATGGAGTGGTGGAGGAGTCGCTTTTGCGCGATCGAATTGTGGCTGGCGTAAAAAATGTGAATTTGCGGAACAAATTGCTTCAAACTACTGAGTTAACGTTGACAAAGTGCATAAGTATGTGCGAAATGAGTGAGTTCAGTTCAGATCTGTTGGAGGACACCAAATCAGACGTGGAAAGTAAAGACATAGATTTCATTCGGAATTATGCTAATGTGCGTATCGGTGCACCGGCGGTCCGGTCAGCGGCGACGCCATCTTGGAAATCGCCATCTTGGATTGCCGGCGGCGCCGGTGCAGGAGATTTCAAGATCCGCTGCCAGAACTGTGGATATGAGCACCGCCGGGGAGTCTGCCCAGCGAAAGGAAAGGCGTGCATTGCCTGTAAGAAGATCGGGCACTTCGGGAAGGTCTGTAGGAGCAGGCTCGGGAGAGTCAACAAGCTTCACGTCGAAGCGCCCGACCCTCACAATGCTGAGCAAGACCCGGATCCGGCGGAAGTCAATGTACTGGCAACGGATCTGTTTGTGGGCGCCGTCGATCGCGGTGCTGGTCGGGATGCCGAGCTGTGGCATGCAATCGTTCGGGTGAACGGTTGTCCTGTCAAGTTTAAGCTTGACACTGGATCGGAGGCAAACGTGCTTCCGAGGTTCGTCTTCGACAGAGTCGCTCCGGGGAGGCTGGCGAACACCAGATGTTCGTTGGTGACGTTCTCCGGTCACCGGATCACGCCGGATGGAGAGGCACTGCTCGACGTCAACGACAGTGTGCTTCGGTTGCAGGTGGTGCCGGATTGCCAGCCCATCCTGGGCAAGCAGGCTTCTGTGACGTTGAACCTGCTGGCATGTGTGGATGAGGTGCACAGGTCTGGGCCGACGAACATGGGCAAACCGACGAACATTGCCAAACCGACGAACATTGCCAAACCGACGAACATGGCCAAACCGACAAACATTTCCACACCGACGAACAGTTCCAGCGCAGGGGCAGAGAAGCTGGTAAGCGAATACAAAGACGTATTTCAGGGGCTGTGGTTGATAAAAGAAAAAGGCTGTCATTCATGTCGATAAGTCTATTCAACCTGTCATAGATCCGCCTAGACGGATTCCGTTTGCCATTCAGGGTAAAGTACGCAGTGAGCTTGATCGTATGGTAGAGTTAGGTGTCATAGTGGAACAGGATGAGCCTACTGAGTGGGTTAATTCTATCACGATCGTAAAAAAAACAAATAAAATTAGAATCTGTCTGGATCCGACTAAGTTAAACAAAGCGATAAAAAGAGGGCCATTCCCAACCAAAACTATTGATGAGATTATTGCCAAAACGGCTGATGATAAGTATTTTTCAGTTTTGGATGCAAAGACAGGGTATTGGCAGATAGAATTGGATGAGGAAAGTTCACGTTTGTGCACGTTCAATACACCGTGGGGCCGATACAGGTACACACGCTTGCCTTTTGGCATCAAAACAGCGGGGGACATTTTTATTCAGGAGATGCACCGTGTCATGGGTGACATACCCGGTATCGGGATAGTCACAGATGATATTTTGGTATATGGGTCAACGGTTGAGGAGCATAACGAGCGGCTCCGAGCTGTTTTGGACCGAGCTAGGTCGGTTAATCTAAAGTTAAATGATGCTAAATCGATGCTATGTAAGACTACAGTAAAGTATGTAGGTCATCAACTTACCCAGCAGGGTGTAAAGCCTGATCCAGACAGAATACAAGCAATAGTACACATGCCAGAGCCGCGTGACAAACAAAGCGTCCAAAGGTTCCTGGGCATGGTAGGATATGTACACAAGTTCATACCCAACATGTCCGAGATAGCCAAACCACTACGCACGCTCCTAGCCAAGGACGTGGCGTGGCACTGGCAAGCCGAACAGCAAGGTGCGTTCGATAAATTGAAACAGAAGTTAAGAACTGCTCCTGTATTGACATATTACAATGTTAAGAAGCCCATTGTGATTCAGGTAGATGCTTGTCAGTCAGGTTTGGGAGCCGTGTTGATGCAAGATGGTAAACCAATCGCACTCGCATCTTGTGCGCTTAATGCAGCGCAGTGTGGATATGCCACTATTGAAAAAGAAATGCTCGCCATATGTTTCGGATGCCAACGGTTTCATGAGTATAGATTTGGCAAGGAAGTTCAAATTCAGACAGACCACAAGCCGTTGGTAGCCATAATGCAAAAACCAATACATAAGCTGTCAGCTAAAATGCAAAGAATGCGAATGCGATTGCAGAATTACAATGTTCAGTTATGTCATGTGAAGGCTCTTTGATGTTTTTTACAGACACATTGTCCAGGGCGCATACCGCCAAAGTAGGTCAGGATAGCCTGTTCAATGACACGTTTGCGTTGCTGCAGTGGACATGCAGTCGTCGAGTCTGTTGAGTAAAATTGTAGCTGAATATGAAAAAGATGTATCTATGTCTATGTTGATCTCACACATTGAAGATGGGTGGGACACTACACGTATACAGACACCACCGTGTCTGAGACAGTACATTCCGTACAAGCATGAGTTGACAGTTGAAAATAATCTTGTAATGAACGGCAATCGGGTGGGGGTTCCTCCAGCTCTTCGTGTTGAAATGATAGAGGCGTTGCATGAGACGCATTTGGGGGTGACTAAGTCCAAGCAGTTGGCGCGGGACTGTATGTTTTGGCCAAATATTAACAAGCAAATCGAGGATAAAGTCAGTCGGTGTGACACTTGTCAAAACAACCGAAAAAATTTGCATAACGAGCCATTGATAAATCACCCGATCGCCTGTCAACCATATGATAAAGTGGGGGCCGATCTATTTGAGTTAAATCATAAGAATTACCTGATAACTGTAGATTACTACACCAAGTTTCCAGAGGTAACGCTTTTGGGCGATACGTCGTCTGTCACTGTTATTGAAGCGTTAAAAGACAACTTTGCAAGGCACGGTATTCCTAGTCAGGTAGTGTCGGATAATGGTCCACAGTTTAAGAGCCATGAGTACAGGGAGTTTGCACTGCATTACGGGTTCAAGGCTGTGTATTCCAGTCCACAGTATCCGTGTAGCAACGGTCAGGTTGAGCGGTTCGTACAAACAGTTAAGGGCATGTTAAAGAAGTGTGAGAAAACTGGAGCTGATTTTCAGTTAGCATTGCTGAATTATCGCAATACTCCGTTGCCTGTCCTGAACGTATCTCCAGCGCAGTTGCTCATGAGCAGAAGGTTGAGAGGCAGATTACCTATGGCAAAGGGTATTTTGGTGCCTGAAACGCAGGATCCTAAGAAAAGGCAGACAGCTCAGCGGCAGAGTAGTCAGAAAGCGTTTCATGACCGGAAGTGCGGTAAGGGGCACAAGCCCATGAAAGTTGGAGATAAGATAAAGTACAAAAATAATGCTGGGGAATGGAAAAAAGGGGTTATTTTGGGACGGACTGGGGTGTCCGGGAGAGAATATCAGATTTTAAATGAGTCGGGCAACATGTTGTATCGTAACCGAGTGCAAATGATTGGAGCGCCTGTGGAGGGGCGGCCCGAGTTAGTCGTGCAGACGCAATCTGGGTCAGTGTCAGCACCGAATGTAAACAGTACGGTTAATCTAAGTAGGTCAGGGCGGCTGATAAGGCCGGCGAGCAGGTTAGATCTATAGTAGGTCAGTGTGCTTCCGACGGTTGCACGGTTAACATGTGCATGTACAGTTAAGTTTATTTCAGCTTTTGTGTTTACTGTTGATACATATGGACAATATGAGATGTCAGGCATTACGGCCGGAGTGTTGAGGACTTAAGTGCATGGTGCACTCAGACATTTGCAAGTTAAGTGCGCATATATTTGATATTGTATATTTTATGTTTCTTCATTGTTATTTTGTAACATTTCATGTTTCAGAAATACTTTGAGGGGGGGATGTGATATATGCGTAATAGACGTCTAGACCTGTGGGTAATATATGTTAACGATATGCAGAGTTGGGGACAAAGAGATATGCAAATGAGATGACGTCATGGAAAGTTTAGCTGGCGGGTCAAGCGTGCCCTACGCCGTGAATAAACCATTCAGTATCCAGAACTCGAAGTGTTCAGACGTTGTACTTTCACACTGTTTAGACTCTATTAGTGATGGGTTACAACATGTCAACATGCTAGCATAAGCACTATGTTATCAAAAACCGCGATTGCACGGTCATAAAAAGCATGCAATAGTTTAAATATCAAAACAGAGAAACTAAATAATCATTTGGCAGTGATCAGACAAAATATGGAATTTATATATTGCTGAACCAGAATTTATATATTGCTGAACCAGAAGAACTATTGAAATAAATTCTTTCACAATTATTTGATTCTCATTCAGGTCCGACGTGAAGATAATAGACACGAAAGTGGGGCACTTATCGGTAAGGTACTTCTTAAAATAATGAAGATGGCAGCATATATGTAGTAAAGGGTAGAGTGGCTGACAGTGCCTTCCCAGATAGCACACAGCTGTCGGGACAATGTCGTCCCGACGGCGGCCGTGCCGTCGGCCCAACGGTGGAAACCGCCGTCAGGCCAACGTTGTTTTGTCCAACCTCCCGCCGTTGACTCGACGGCCGCCGCCGCCGTCGGCCCGACGGCAGCAGCCGCCGTCGAGCCGACAGCAGCTGCCGCCGCCGCCGGCCTCCGTTGGCCTGATGGCGGCAGCCGCCATCGGCTCGATGGCGGCAGGTTGGACAAACCAACATCGGCCTGACGGCGACAAATGCGGTTGGCCCGAATAAAACTAATGTTTTCGGAAAAAACAAGATGGCGGTGCTTCATCACATTCCGTACCGGATAATACAATTCAAATCGTATTAACCCGAATAACTCCATTAATCCGTCGTAAAAAATTACAAAACTTTTACAAAATAATCTAAACATATTAATAAACAAACCTGTTAAATAATTCATTAAAATTCCTGCGATTTCTGGAGTTATTTGTAGAAAAAGAACGCTGGTCAACGATCGCACATCCTCCGCTGGACCTCGAACCGTCAAATTCCGTACCAGATAATTCAAATCGTATTAACACAAATAATTCCATTAATACGTCGTAATAAATTACAAAACTTTTACAAAATAATCTAAGCATATTAATAAACAAACCTGTTAAATAATTCCTTAAAATTCCTGCGATTTCTGGAGTTATTTGTAGAAAAAGAACGCTGCTCAACGATCGCATGTCCTCCACTGGTGACTCGAACCGGAAACCAAATTTAATGAACTGCGCATGTGCGGACAACCACCATCGGCCCGACGTTTGCTCGACGGTGGCCCAAATGTGCAAAATGAATGGAAACCAGCGCCGAACCACCACCGTCGGCCTGACGTTGGCTCGACGGTGGCCAAAATATGCCAAAGATTGAAACCCAGTGGCGGACCACCACCGTCGGCCCGACGGTGGCTTGACGGTGGCCCAAATGTGCACAAGATTGAAACCCAGCAGCGGGACACCACCATCGGCCCGACGGTGACAAAACGATTAAAAACGATTGAAAACCAGCGGCGGACCACCACCATCGGCCCGACGTTGGCTCGACGGTGGCCCAAATGTGCAAAAGATTGAAACCCAGCGGTGGGCCATCACCGTCGGCCTGACGGTGGCTCAACGGTGGCAAATATGTGGCGATGGTGCGACCAATAGCCAACGTCGGCCTGACGGCTGTGTGCTATCTGGGTTAACGCCATGTTGGCAACAAAGGCACATTTATGGGGCCATGTGCAACAGAAGGGTATGTTCAATACTACCCTCAGCAAATCAATGTGTCAAGCGGATCTTTCTCGTTTGTAATTTGTTGATTTCTTTATGTCGTTAACATTTAAATTTCGATATCTGATTTATCTATGTTGTTAACACTTAAATTTTCATATAGGATTTGTATATTTGTTTATGTCATTAACACTTAAATTTCGATATCGGATTTGTCCATTTCTTTATGTTATGAACACTTAAATTTCCATATCTGATTTGTTCATTTCTTTATGTCGCTAACACTTAGCTTTTCATATCGGATTTGTTCATTACTTTATCAAGTTTGCAACTGCAATGAAACAAAAAAATCTGTGTATTAATCACATTAACTCTATTGGTACATGTTTTAAGCTATTAGACATTAGTGCAGTGAATTATTTGTCGATAAAAGTATACCTCTTCGGGAAAACAAATGAACTCGGAATAGTTCTAATTTGTGCCACAGGGTGGTGCATGCTTAGTACTGAACTTTTCTACTTGGTGGTGTAGAGTGACCGAGATCAGTCATGTGACAGCTGTTATGAAGTTGGCTGGGTGAGTTTTTTTGTTTAACAATTTTCTTTTATTGACAAGGTATTTACTCTGCCCATAACGTATAAGCTCCTGCTAGGGTGCTTGTTTTCAACACTGGACAGCTGTGGTGCTGTCTTGGTTGGGTCCCTCGCCCAGGAGTGTTTACCTGTTTCTGCTCAGGCCAGCCTTTTGTGATTTTGGGGGTTAGTAGCCTAGGTTAGTTTTTTAAATATTTGTCGAGAGTTTTGTCTAGTCTGAGTATGATACCATAGATAGTGCACCAGTGTGCCAGAACACACTCAGACCCTTTAGGACTGCGACCAGGTGGGATGGTTGTGGTGTTTGCTTAGCCATTTTGTATTTCAGGGTGGATCAGATACATGAGTGGAGAGAAGATAGAGTAAAACTGAGGTATTTTCAATTGTCTTTAGAGTAGTTCAAATAGGAAATATATTTGCTTTAATGTAAAATATGTTATTACAAATACATTGCATAATTCAATCAGAAACACAAATAGACAGAAAACGTTTTTTTGTTGTTGAATGTAAAGAAATGGGGTTTGAACCCACAACACCAAAAAATTCAGATTACAAGTTCAACCCATGAGACTGCAGAAGAGAGATATAGTTGGGCATCTCAGTTCAGGCTATTTGTATATACAACATCAGGTCGAGTAAAGTCGGGTTGGGTAAAGTCGGGTTGGGTATATCTGCTTTAATGTAAAATATGTGTCAGTACAATTACATTGCATAATTCAATCAAAAACGCATATAGAAGGAAAACATTTTGTTGTTGTTGAATGGAAAAAGGTTTTGGACTGTATGGGGTTTATATTTGCTTATATGACATCAGGGCGAGTAAAGTCGGGTCGGGTAATGACCCTATCACATTACGACGACGTAGGTGATTTTGCACCTGTATGTCAATATGCGTGACTCAAATGTTAAGGGGTCGCGAAAGTGTTGTGCATGCACAACACTTTCGATGTTCGACAACGTGTGGCTTTTACAGCGGCCTTACATTATATATACGTTAGGCATACGTCGATGTATGTCAGACATATGTATATAGCGTATATAACATTCACCAGCATTCTGCAAGCGTACGGTGAGCGTAATGCAAGCATTTCTCACAGGGAGGCACTTTAGCCACACGTGGCGTACGTCAATCTATGTCGACATTCGTGCATCTGCAAAGTTTTGTGCATGCACAAAACTTTCGACGTACAACAACATTCGACAACATGTGGATTTTACGTCGGCCATACGTTAGGTATACTTTAGGCATATGTCGATGTATGTTAGACGTATGTTAGACAAACTTTGTTCACTACATTGCACTACGTTGACCTACGTTAAAGGCAGTGGGAACATACAGTCTATGTCCTGACAACATATGGATAACGTAGGTCTAACGTACGTTTAGCATTTCTCCAGCATGTCTTGATGTATGCAACGTATGAGGCGTAGTTCTGGCGATCGAATAACATATATAACATTCACCGGCGTTCTGTGAATGTACCATGAGTGTAATTCAAGCGTTTTTCGCCCGGAAGCACGTTAGCCATACGTTGATCATACGTTGGCCATACACTATGTATAGGGTATGTATACATCCAACTTTGCCCCCAGCACTGAAAAGTTAGACGCTTCTCTACGTAAAAAAGTTATTTTACTTTGGCCGCGCGCTTGCGAGATGCGTCGTAATGTGACAGGGCCACAAGCAGAGTTGTGCTTGGAGAGCATTTGTCGGAGTACGGTTCCCGTCGCCACGAGGTATACTGGGTCACTTTAAGAAAAACTATTTTGAAGCGTTGAACCATCTAATTCAATACATTATTCAATGACGACTTAATTTGCTTGACCTAATCCATATTAAACTAATACAATAACGTTCGACCATGCTTACTTAACCCTTTACATCATTGGTTAGAACATGGTTCCACGAGCTTGGTCCCCCTCCACGAACAAGAGTCCTTAGGCTTGGCGCAAACCATTACCGCATCGGGCTATATATGGAAGTCCTATAGGGAGGGACCAGTTTAGTTGTTCCTCCGCATGGCATGCGCTACTCTGCGGCGGGTCATTGTCAAGGCATTAAGCCCATAGGCCATCAATTTATTAAGTCTATAACATTATACCAATACTGGCATCTATTTTTGGATCGATATTTACATTCCCTAAATAAATATAATTCAAATAAAACTCTCAAAGTGAGATGCCGGTACATAGTTATTGCACAAAATAACAGTAAATCGGGTCTATGGGCTTAATGGCTTGACTGCCCCTTGACTGGGAGAGTAGCGTACATGTGGAGGAACACCTACACTGGTCCTGATGACATCAGAACAGCGTTCAGGGTGCGCCTCCGAGACGCTTCGGGGAAATCCCTGACATCACACTAATCTGAATGGCAAAAGCAGTTTGTCGCCTCGAAAATGGCCGCCTCCATAGGCAGCAGCCATTTGCAATGGAAAAGCTGCACTATGACTGGCTGAAACCACTGAATATGGCAGCCATTTTCGAGGTGCTTTTTGTCTCCTGTCTGAAATGGGAGGCGTCTCTGAGATGTACCCTGAATGCAAATAGGCCAAAAGCCGTTGCGGAGACATCTCCGCGGCGCCTCCGAGACGCACCCTGAACACGGCCCAGGCTTTACGCCAAGCCTAAGAACTAACTTGTTCTTGGCTGGGTACCAAGCTAATGGTTCCACTTGGTCCATTCCATCTCAACCCTGAACCTGAGGTTAGACGGATGTAGGATTCCTATCTGTAATATATAGGCGACCGTTTTAAATAATAGTATATTTTCTATACTCAAATTAACTGAAAATCTGATGAAGACATGAAGTGCCGAGTGAAAATTTCTTTTCTTCGGTGCAATAAAGCCGACGATAATAGAGTATTTCATTAATCATTATATTATTGTAGGCCGTAAACCTTCAGTTCATCTTTAATGTTGCCTACGATAAGTTCATCAATACAAAACTGAAAGGTGAGTGTTCGCACAATACCCCGTTATATGTAGTGTATCACTGGTCAGTAATTGCAAGGAGTAATTGGAAAATAAAATAATAAAACAATAAAAAATCATAGTAACTATTGTAACAGTACTCGCCGTAAGTAATGCTCCTATGTGAGTTCACCTAAAAGCTACCGTGTTGCCCTATGCCTGCCCTACTCTTGTATTGTAAAAAACACTATTTTATCCAGTAGTCTTCTTCCCGGTTCAAATTTCAAGTTGCGAATTAGAAATTGCATTAATCTCATTAAGAACAACCTTAAAATAAATGTAACATGAAGAGAATTAGATAACAGATTCGCTGTTGTGTTCAGTGGTGAACCAACAGGTTATGTACAAGCTGGCGAAAATGTCTCTCACAGTTGATGGCCTCTTCTACCTTACCTACCATATGTTGATTAAAATTGAATAGCCACAATCCATTGTATTCATTTCCCCTCAATATATATCCTCCATAGTGTTCAAATCACATAATATCAGGCTCAGTGACGCAAAATCAGTTTGAAGTGATAGAATCTATGTGGTAAATCCGCCATCTTTGAATGAACTGGTTCACTTACATCATTTCCTGTTGGAAGTCAGCCAGGGAGCAGTTTTTGTTGGGTTTTTTCCCCCCCGTACATTAGTTGATTAAGCAGGGGAAATTTCAATTGCAGACTATTGGTCTTCCTCATTCCACTGCTCCTTGCCCTATCCTAAGAATGCCTTATGTTTATGAGGTGGTTCCACAGCTACGCCTAAATAGCACAGAGCCGTTGGGCCAACAGTAGCTGTACCGTTGGGCCAACGGTGGCAAAACGATTTTGGGCCAATGTTGTTTTCTTCACTGACCCACCATTGGGCCAACGGTGGCCCATGGGTGTCCCAACGGTGGCAAGCTACCCAGACCAGCCAGCAAAAAATATAGGACCCATATAGGGTCCATATAGGTTACATTGTGAGCCCCATATGGTTTTTGCAAACAGGATCCTCTAGATACCACATGGAGGAGATATATGTTTCCTGTGTCACAAAGCAGTTACCACACATGGCACTGGAGGAGTAAACACCAATTGAAAAAAATCAGTTTAATATCAGAGCAGTGCATCATAGCTAAAAAGCTAAGCTAAGAAGTCATGCCTGCTATACACAACCCAGGACTCCTCACTAAAACACTTTTACAATGAAAATGGTGTTTCATGAGCACTGGCGGGTATTTGTATTTTTGACTCTCTACTGACCTGTTCCGAAAGCAACCGTATTACACCTCCCCTACGTTTGTTAGTTAGGCACATTTTAACAACCTTCTCAACCATATCTTTTTACCGCTTGATGGATGGGGGAGATTCTAGACCTGAACCGAGACTCTGTAGTTGCCTGTCTGTTGGAATGTCATAATTTGGGATCCATGTTGATCCCATATGGGTAGGCCCATATCGGCTTGCCCAGATATAGCCCATATAGGTCCCATATACCCTTGTTTGCTATTTTGAGGTTTAGATACTGTAGATATGTGATTATGGATACGTCTACGGCGATCATGACTTAACCGTTATGGGATATGCGCGCAGATAATCTGCCAAGATATCCATAGCCACTGTATCACTTTGTGCGTTATTTATTCTAGAAATCGGTATTCGTGGAATTGAAATGCCCTCACTGAAACACGTGAGCTATCTAGAACCGAAAATGACCCTGAACAAGGTATGTATTAGTTAAGAAGAAACACTCTAACAATATATGTACATAATATATCATTACATTACACATAATATAATATAATTACATAATATATCATTCAAAAGACCCATGATCTAGGAGTCTGTCATTTAATAATTCATTGTGTTACATCTGCATGAATATATATTGATGTCACTAATTTGATATATTCGTTCTCCTACGTCAGCCGTACCTTTATATATAATAATATATGGTGTATATAGAGACGGTTAATATATATATATACTACTTTATACGCTATGTATACTGCTATATAGATAGTAAGCTCCAGAGTTAACAACACGACACATAACTGGGTTGAGTAAGTTTATATATCTACTCTGGATCGGTATAATTGCTATTTATGCTATATATAAATGACCTGGAAGAGTGGTTGGAAACAACCAATCTTCACCTTCACGCAAATAACATGGTCATTTACACAAGAGACAGGTCCCAGCAAGAAGTAATTGAAACACTAAACCATAAATTACTTAAACTTGATGCATGATATGATGCTAACAAAATTACAATCAGCGTAAACAAAAGAAGTAAAAGACTGTTTTCTTTACCACAAACAAAAGAAATATTGACCAAAAGTACACATGTGAACTGGGGGGGGGGAGCCACTAGAACAAGTTGGCATCTACAAGTACCTAGGACTAACACTAGATAAACACCTTACTTAAAATGAATGCATAGGCCCTACAGGGGATTATCCCGAAAATAAATAATAAAATCTGGTTACTATCCAAGGTTCAATATTACATGACAGAAAACATGGCCATCAAGGTCTTCAAATCTATTCTGACTATTGGGATATATATTGGGACATATGTACTATATATAATTTATTAACTATATATGTTATGTGTACTATATATACTATATATAACACTTACTATATTCACTACATAGACTATGTATACTATAACAGACGCAACATGAAGCTGCTTATTTAAGTATATGTAGGCCCTGCATAACTTTAATTGTCCGATTGTGTTTCTCCAGGGGAGCGTAACTTTCGCGACTAACTTCCAGTGGATACCCAGTGGATACCCAAAGGGGAGAAATCCAAATTCCCGGATATGATGCATGAAGAAAATCAACTGTGATTGGCAGCACTGTGATTGACACAATTCAACTTCGAGTGGCTTGTCTGACTAAGATTCTTCTGATATTTAGACAAAGCAAAATGATGAAAGAAAAGAAGTGGGGGGAGAAGTCATGATATTGATCCACCACAGACGATCTACTCATAGCAAATTGCCATTTCAGATTATGTCCACATGTTTACACTAAAGCCAATATAAATGCCTTTATTAGTTCTGTGTGGGGTAGGTGACGTGACCTATTGGTACATCAGGAGTTGTGGGTCTCCCCAATAACCGATGTCTAGGCCCCTACTTTTTGTGCTGGGGAAGGGGGGGGGGGCGTTAAACAAACAATGCTTATTTCTTATTATTTCTGTATATTCTTCGCACAGTATTTTACTCACAGAAAATATACTCATGAACTCATATTGATTAATATAGAGCCCGCCTCATTATAATCTACTTTACATTACTTTTAAGTCACTTTAATTTTAAAGGATTAACTAACAAATGTTTTAGATTACAGCAAATATCTTTCCTGTATGTACTACTCGAAAAAATTAAATAACTAAGTTTTACTCTCCACTCTCATGCAGCCATTTTCAAAACAGCAGCTGGAGTACCAGCTTCAACACTCTCCCCAAACCTAGGTCACTCTACGCCATCAAGTGGCAAAGTTCAGTACTAATCATGCACCACCTGTGGCACAAATTAGAACTATTCCGAGTTTGTTTGTTTTCTCCACAATGTATACTGGGTCACTTTAAGGAGATTGTTGGCAAAGCGGCCTGATCTTTTATTGTCATTGATAAACAATATAATCCATAAACTGTCACAATGGCCGTATTCGATTAACACAACCCGGGCGACTCGGGTCACCCAAGTTGCTAGAATTTCAAATCAAACACCACGAGTGGAGTTGACAAAAACATGTGCCGTGTGCAAAAATTCACGACCCCAGCCACGTATTGCCGGGGGTGGCTAGGAATGATGACGTCATATTTGCGCTGGTACTGTCCTGTAGGATAACAGCTACACTAGTACCAGTACCAGTCCTACATGGTTGTTTTTTTGTAATGACCCAGACAAAAGTTGCATGGTCCGATGGCATTTGAATTGTTGTCTTATTTTTTAGATAAATATATCAAATTGATCGTTACGGGCTACTAATCATTAGTCCGGAGTGATTTTGATTAAAGATGATTAGTTTTGAAGTAATTTGAGCTGAAAGAACCAAAAATAATTTCGACAAGCTTGCCAAAAGTCCTGTGGTTATGACCCAGATGGTCATCTTGCGGTGACCATGTGATGTGAGATGACCTCCTAATCCTGGAACCTGACAGGACTGTAGGTAGGTATTGCTGTTTCGGGTTGGAAAATTCTGGGAACGGATTAGTGCCATAGATCCATGGCACTAGGGCTTTTAACAAAATATAATGTGTGTCTGTTGTCTGCTTGTGTGTGTCTGTCTGTGTGTTTCTGTGTATGTGTGGGTATGTATGTGTGTGTCTGTCTCTGTGTGTGTGTGTCTCTGTCTGTCTATGTTTCTGTGTATGTGTGTGTCTGTCTATGTGTGTCTGTCTGTGTGTGTATGTATGTATGGTTATGTGTCTGCCTCTATCTGTGTTCATCTGTCTATGTGTCTCTGTGTGTGTGTCTCTCTCTCTGCAAAGTCAGGTCGGATGTATGTGTGTCTGTGTATGTCGGGTGCATGCATGTCTGTGTGTGTCTATCTATGTGTGTGTGTCTGTGTATATGTCTGTCTCTGTGTCTCTGTAAAGTCAGGTCATGTCAGGAAACACACAGACACATACACACACACATCCACCTCATTTCCCCTTCCCCTCTATGGCCCTGCACAGTAGGCCTACTTGGTTGGGGGGGGGGGAGCTAAAGAGGTCACAAGATTGGCCTAGTTGATTAATGGCCTCCCTGAGTGTCTAAAGGGGTGAGCTTATAAATTCACTGGTTATTCTATATATGCTGTCCCAAATCATTAGTTAATACACCAGTATCTAAGTTGGATATATAGGATCAAATGTAAGTAGTTGTTTTAATTTTGACAAAATTATATGTCATCAGACCATGCAACTTTAATTAAATGGAAATATAACTAAACTATGCACTCATAAAATACTTTAAATACTTAAGCCACCATTATTTCCACCCCGAGCGTGGAGAAGCGTATTCGATTATTCGACCCGAGTGTAGGATATGCGCATGCGCCAAAAAGTGGTTCGGGTGACCCGAGTTGAGTAATCGATTACGCCCCATGCTGACATATTCCGAGAAATGCATCTTTCGGAACCTTTTTTCGAATTATGATTATTCCTTCTTATTTCTGTATATTCTGTCCCCAATATTTTACTCACAGAAAATATACTCATGAACTCATACATATTAATCTAGAGCCCGCCTCATTGGTCGTAATGCTCGCATTGCGTTTGATTCGTGGCGGGGGAGGAGGACCCCCCCCCTCTCTATCCCTCCCCTGCCGCGACCGTTGGGTCGCTGACATAACACCCCCCCCCCTTCCCTCGGCCCTTATAACCGGCCGCCCTTGCTGCTCCTAGCCACTCGCCTCCTCTCACCCTCCTGGCCCGGACATAATTTTCTTTGGCTCCATCCATGCCTCCTCGCCTCCACGCCTCACGCCTCACGCCTCGCGCCTCTATGCCTCACGCCTCACGCCCCCAGGCCTCCCGGTCTGCACACTTACGCACACACCGCTGTCATGCCAGCCGGGCCCCGCCCCCGAGGCCGCCCCCCGGGCCGTCGAGGACCACGCCGAGGGAGGCGCGCCTCTGCCGCCTCACACGACGCCGCCTCGGCGACCTCTACCGCCCCCAGCCTCCAGTCGGAGGCCACCTCCTGGGCAACCGCCATAGACGCCCGCATGGATGCCCAGGCCACGGCATTGCAGAGCCAGTCCGGCGCCATTGATCACCTCACAGCTCTCGTGGAATCCATCACCCTCGCCCCACCTCGGGCGCCAGCCCTCCCGGAGCCGGCCGCCGCGCCCCCGCCTCGGGCCGTGGCCATGCCACCCCCATCCGTCGCGGACCGCCTAGCCGACCTCCTGCAAGAACTCACCGCTGGGACTGGAGGAGCCGCCTCCGCGACTGCGGCCGAGGACGTCCACCCCACCTACCAGCGCTGCATGAGGCGCGGCCTATACACCACACAGCATGCCGCCTCCGCAGCTCGGCTCCCCGCTGCCGCCCACCCCGCCCCCGACCGCTCCCCCGCATCCGTGGCCGACGCGGTCAGGGAGATACTGGAGTCCGCCGAGGCGCAGGGCAGCGGACGCCGAAAAGGTATACCCTCTGGATACCTCTTCCCTCACGACCTCATTGAGAGAGGCGCCGAGGCGAAGGCCCTAAAGCGCGGCGAGGCGACCATGGAGGAATATAACCTCGCCCTCCGAATGCTAGAGTCGCACCCTGCCTTCCCCACCGACTCCCTCCCCGGATTACTCCACCACAACATGACCGTGCTCAGAGACTGTGTCACCCATCCCTGGCCGACCGTACGCCGATACTCCGAGACCATATTCGCATGGGTCGCCGACGGATGGCTCCCAGATGGGTGATGCGACCCAGTCGCCATTAACACAGTCCGCATGGATGTCATCACTGCCCCCGCGACTGCCTCCGGGGGCGGAGCCAGAACCCACCAGCCCCCCACCCGTGCCCCCGCCCATATAGCGAAGCAGTCGCCGAGGTCGTCAACCCAGGCATCCAGGACACCCTCCCCGCCGCCCCCTCCTGCGGCCCCACCCCCACAGCCTACCGCCACACCCTCCTTTCCATATGGCCCCACCTCTCCGGCACCGCCTGGAGACGCCACCCCACCTTCTCCCAGGCCTACCACGCCCTCCGAGCTGCGGGCCTCCCTAATTTTTTGGCCGCCCGCATCCCCCTCCCCTCAGGCCTACACATCCCCGCATGGCACGCACGCCTCCGAGACCACCCCGACAAGGACCTAGTCGACCTCCTCGAGTTCGGCTTTCCAGCCAATTACTCCGCCAGCACCCCTCCCCGGCCTACCTACACCAACCACCGCGAGGCCCCGGAGCACCAGGTCCACCTCCGGGACTTCATTGCTACCGAGCTCGCACACGGCGCCCTCGCCGGCCCCTTTCTCGCCCCTCCATTCACCCCCTGGGCCCAGGTCTCCCCCATGATGACCCGCCCCAAATCTGACCCGGGCAAGAGGCGGGTCATCATTGACGCTGTTACCCCCCCGGCCACAGCGTCAATGCTGGGATACCCCGCCGTGAGTACCTGGGTAGCCCCCACACCTACCGGCTCCCCTCCGTGGCCGACGTGGGCCGCCGCATCGTCGGAGAGGGCACCGGGGCCTACACCTGGACCTCGGACATATCCAGGGCCTACCGCCAGCTCCGGGCCGACCCCCTCTCCTGCCCCCTCTACGGGATCGCCTTCGAGGGAGCCACCTATGTTGACCTCGCCCTCCCCTTTGGCTGCCGCTCCTCGGGCGCCGCCTGCGTCAGGGTGACCGCTGCGGTGGCCTGGATCCTCCGGCGCGAGGGCGTCCATGCCCTCGTATACGTCGATGACTTTGTCGGGTGCGAGCTCACCTACCTGAGGGCCCGCCAGGCCTTCGACGGTTTCATCGCCCTCGGGCTGGAGGTCGCCTCAGGGAAGTGCCACCCCCCGGTGATGCAGGTCTCGTGGCTCGGATTCGCCATCGACAGCGACGCGATGACCATCCGCATCGCCCCCGACAAAGTCGACGAGCTCGTCGCCGACTGCGAGGCCCGGCGCCCAGCCTACCCTCGGGCGCCAGGAGCTTCAGAGCATCCTCGGCCGCCTCAACCACGTCGGCAGCTGCGTCCTGCCCGCGAGAAAATTCATGGCACGCCTCCTCGCGGCCCTGCGCAGCTGCCACGGGTTCGCCATCATCACCCTCGGGGATGACGCCCTCCGGAACCTGGCATGGTTCGCGGCCTACGGGCGTGCCTCCAACGGGCTCCACCTCCTCCGCCCGCCGAGGACCCGGAGGATCGTCATCGAATGCGACTCATGCCTCACCGGGGGTGGGGCCTACTCCCCCAGGTGATATTACGCCCGAGGGTACTCCGAGGCCTTCCGCGCCCGCTTCCCCGCCATCCACGATCTCGAGGCGGTCAACCTGGTGGTCGCGCCCGGGAACTCTGGCTGATGGCAGCCGAGGCCTGCTTTGAGCTCACTATTGTGCACAAGCCCGGCGCCGACCTCGTCCTTGCCGACGCCCTCAGCCGCGCCCACCTCCCTGGTCGCTGGGCCGGCGTGGCCCGAGACGAGGTCGCCCGCCTCGGGCTTGAGCGCGCCGATGCCGACCACGATGACTTTCCTTACAACCCCGGCCTTTGATCCAGGGTACAGCGCCTCCGAGGTCGCCGACGTCGACGGGCTGCGCATTGCTGCCCTCGCCCCCTCCACCTGGAGGAACCGTCATCGACAGGCCCGAGGATACGTTGAGTTTGCCTCGGGCCACCACTGGGACCCCCTCGCCCCGACGCCCTTCGAAGTCGCCGCCTACACCGCCTCGCTCTACGCCCGCCCCCTGGCGCCGGCCTCCGTCTGGAACGCCCTCTCCGGGGCGCGCTCCTGGCTGGAGGCGGCCGGGGGCGACCCCAGCGCCTTCACCTCGCGCCTCGCCAGAGACGTCTGTCGTGGTGGAGAGCGGGCGTCCGGGCACGTCGCCCGCCCCGCCCCTCCACTGACGCCCACCACCCTCGCGGCCGTCGCCCGCCACCTCGCCCTCGCCGGGCCCTCGGGCGTCGTCCCCCGGGCCGCTCTGCTCCTCGGGTACTACGGGATGCTACGGCAGTCCAGCCTCCTCTCCCCCAGTCCCGAGGTGTGGGGCGGCCCCCACACCATCACACGCAGCGACGTCGCCCGCGCCCCCGGGGGGCTGCGGGTCACCCTCCGCACCACCAAGACCATCGCGCTGCCCTCGGGGGCGGTCGCCCTCTTCATCCCCACCTCACCCGGCCGCCCGCTCTGCCCCGTGGCGGCCTGGTCCGCCTCCGTCGCGCTGGTCCCTGCCTGCCCCGCCGACATCGCCTTCATATTGCCCTCCGGCCGCCCCCTCGACCCTCGGACCCTGACGGCCGTTCTGCGAGGCGCCCTCTCGGCCCTCGGGGTGCCCGCCCCCGACGGCTACACCCTCCACAGCCTGCACCGGGGGGCGGCCCAGGCTTGCCACTGCGCCGGCGTCCCCCTCGGGGACATAATGGAGCAGGGGACCTGGACCTCCGCCTCGGTCCATGCCTACGTCCCCCGCCTCGCCGCCTCGGGCGCCCCTCGAGCCCTCTCCTCAGTTTTGGTGGAGGGCTCCTCGGGGCCCCTCCCTCCTATGTGACTTCAACCCTGATATGACATTTAACCTCAGACATGGTCCAATGCACCTCTTGACATTGTAAATTTATTGCCCGAGGATACTGCACTTTATTGCCCGACGATACTGCACTTTATCTTCATTGCTAAATGTTATACCGTCATACTATTTTTATCTACCTACATTGTACACTATAACATTGATGCTCTTTTGTGTGAATAAAGTATGTTTTATTCCAATACCTGCTTCCCTCTCCTCCTTCGTCACGAATCAAAATCTGCTTTACATTAATTTTAAGTCACTTTAATTTTAAAGGATTAACTTTGGAGACATCTTAAGTGAAAACATGCTGTGTTAATTTTGGTGTGCATTGTGAAATACTCGGACAAACATTGTTTGCCCAGTTTCGAAAGCAAAAGGACAGAGGCGGAGCCTCACACGTTAATACATGTTTGATAAGTAGGCCTACATCAATAGCTAGGTTAGATATGTAAGAATATTATGTTGTGCTTTGATTTTAAAAAGTTGATGCTTTCATCCTTTTATGCAGCTTTAATAAAAACGTGATAACACAAGAAGCAACTAATTAATACCCTTCATTTTAAATCCCAGCTCATTTGCTTTGTTTCTACAAATATATTTATGAAGTTAAAAAGTGTGGCGTGGCTTCCTTTTGTTTATGCAGTTGAATAAACTTTTCTTCGTGACCAAAATGTCGTGTTCTGACCGATCTGACATTTATGTAGACGAACATAGCCTGATATAAGAAATATATTATAATATAACTTGGTCTGAGTACTTTCCTAATCAGTGTATTTAATAATTAAGCGGAAATATCACAACGGACATTTGTGTATCTGCCTTGGACGCATATAGCTAACTTGAATAAATAAATAAACACTATCTGGAGAATGTCTTGTATCCTCTATCCATCTGATCACTGATTCCATTGTTCGTAAGATTCAGAAAAATCTAAGTAAATATAACCCAGTCACACTAAGTTTGCGACTACTTGTGACCATTTCCGTCACAAAAAGGTTTGTGGTGCAACACCTGCAACTGTCTTGTAACCAAACTGAAGAAAAGTGATTGGTTGTTTGGAGTTTTACGTCCTGGTAACATCTAAGGTCATATCAGGACGACTACCGACTTTATAGTGCTGTCCTACTGAAGACAGTGCCGTGCGAGTAATTAATTACCAATTACCCTTCAGACTCAAACAATATTGGATGGGGCCATAGCACAATGGATGGGTATATGTAATATCGATTTAATAATGTAGATTTAACCAAATGTCGCCATATCTGAATGAAATATATATGTAATATTTTAAACTTTAGTGAGGAAGATTAAGTTCATTAGTATATAGGTAGGTTTCTTGCACATATGCTACAGATGGCGCTGACCCTGTCTATGGTGGCGCCACCTAATAGCAGATCTGTCAAACTCAGGTAACATTCTGTCAGTGATTTCTTTACGTTTAGATTTTTGTTTTGTAAATGATCATTTTTATTCATCGAATAAAGGTATTTTTCAGCGCTGACTCATCGGTCTTCTTGCCATATTCTGGCCATATTATGCTACATTCATTCACATATATAATATAGTCTAAAATATAGTAAAATGAGACTAGGAAGTTGACGTGTTGCACTCTAGTCCCAATAGGCTTGCAACCAGTTGCGACCAAAACAAACTTGGGTGGTTGTAAAACGGTCTCTATCTGGTCTATTCAATTTAATTCAATTCTTTATTTCAGACTCAGGACTATGGTAGTTACATAATTTGGTCCATAGTAGGTAGATATAAAAATTAATGTGAATAGGATATAGGTAATAGTATGAATACTGCCATACTAACTAATATCGAAATGGTGGTCTACATATAGTAGTTTGTACCAATGCCTCCATATGGCAGACGTAAATCTGAGATCACTCTTCTATTTTTACAAGTCCCTGTATTATAACATTTTCTGACTTGTCAAGTCTAGTAATAAATTTGAATATTAGATTCCTGATAACACCCTGGAAGGCTGGCACATCAATATTGGCAAACATCTGACTAGGACTGTGATACCTAGGTAGACGGAGTAATAACCTCATAATGTCATTATATGCTACTGTCGTGGGGGTGATGAAAATGGGAAATACTGCGCCTAGAGCGGGACTCGAACCCACATCTCTTTGCATTCCGGGCCAGTGTGCTAACCATTACACCACCTAGGCTCCCTGATATCAATACACTCCCCACGCCTACCTGTCTATGTGGTTACTTGCCTGAGAGGTCAGTGCAGACCACTACACTCGTCCCCCTGGAATTGTAAGTCTTGTAATGCTTACAATTACATACATACAGGCAATGCACTAACACATACATACACAGGGTAGGTTCAACAACCATACAGCGCAAAGCTTGTACAGGATCCTGATCACGGCAACCAGTGTCGTGGGGTGATGAAAATGGGAAATACTGCGCCTAGAGCGGGACTCGAACCCACATCTCTTTGCATTCCGGGCCAGTGTGCTAACCATTACACCACCTAGGCTCCCTGATATCAATACACTCCCCACGCCTACCTGTCTATGTGGTTACTTGCCTGAGAGGTCAGTGCAGACCACTACACTACATTCAGTTTTCTAATGCTATACATTCTATAGTTCAACCAAATCTGGGCAGTATACAAGGGAGTACAGAAAGTTCTAAATAAATTTACCTTGATATCAGCTGTACACATATGAAATTTCCTGATGAGCATATTTCCCTGAGCATATAACTTGTGACACTGTCTATTAATATCCCTATCTTCTCTAAAGTCATCAGTCATAAAGTGTCCTAAGTACTTGACTTCAGTAAAGATTGACAGGGGAGCACCAGTTAACATAAAATCAGGAAATACAGTATCCTTGTCATATTTTGATTGAATGATCATTACCATACTTTTAATAGCATTGTATTTTATATCAGCTTCTATGCCATATTCAGAGCATATATTAAGTAACTTTTGCAGTCCACTACTATATGGTGAGAATATTACTAAGTCATCGGCATACATAAGATGATTTAGAAGTAATAATCCATTAATGCATCCAGTTTTACACTGATTTAACCTTTTCGACAAGTCATCCATATAAACATTAAATAAATAAGGGGACAATATCCCTCCTTGACGTACACCATTACTGACTTGGAAGGGTTCTGACACTGATCACTGATCATCAACCACTTTTGACCGGGCGCGTTGGCCTAATCGGTAGAGTGCGGGCCTCGCGTGCGGAAGGTTGGGAGTTCGGTTCCCGGTCGAGACAAACCAATGATATTTGTCGCTTCCTGGCTTCTCAATCCATACTTTCCTGCGGCAAAGGAAAAGGCAGGGTCCTATGTGCTTGTGCTCGCCAGTTATGGCTCCTGTCAGCCTCACGTAACTTTGAACTAGAAATAGAACATAAAGTAGGTAGTGAGCTAATCTTAGTAGACGCCCTAAGCAGATCCCTCTCTAATGCCACAATGAAAATTAAAGCAAGTGCACTGTGTAAAGATCGTAATTTAACCGAAGTCTTACCTACTCTAGCACTAGATATTCTAGTTGTTCTTTTATAACTTGTACCATTTATATAACCCTGGAAGATAGTTTTATTATTGCCTCTATCTTCCAGACTACCCAGTGATCCACCACAATCAGCTCATCCGCCTCTACACTTCCGGCCTAGCAACGCGCACATGACAAAACAAAGCGGCGCACCTTAACAAATATTTCTCTTTTTGTTCTCTACATAATGTCTCTCCACTAACTCCCTCTGTCTATAGCCCCGTTCATACATCACATCTTTAGGCCAAACTAGATGAGGCGAACTAGATGAGGCGAACTAGGCATGAAAGTGTGTCGTATCCACACATCCAGTGCTTGGGGCGGTTTAAGCCAGAAATCGATATCTGCGCATGAGCAAGTCCATACTAACCAGTGCCACTTTTGGTTAATCGACGTCGCCACGAGAGAGTGTGGGTTCGACCTAGATATGTATAGACTGAGGTGTATTGTTTTGGAACGGTCAAAACTTCTGCTGGGCAGTGAAAACCTATAAATAAATGATGAAAAAAATATCTGTGCACAGCTAGCGGTTTCATAGACCAAATTATATAATATGCACTTTTGATCGACCGGAAAATCAACAAACTCAGGTCTCGACTGTGCATGCGTGTGACGTGCTTAAGCCACCTCAAAGTAAACCGCTATCGTCCACACAAGCAAGATGGGCCGACTTAAGCTACTTCGCTTCATATATACTACCTCGCGAGATGGTATACTTGATGCGAATTAGTTGGATCGACTCAGCCCTAATCCGCCTCAGCGTCACGTCCACATGGCCAATGTGAACCGAACTAGACAAGGCGAATTAGTTGAGGTGACTTAAGGTGCGTGTATGAATGGGGCTTATGACCTACTGTCTTTCATAATGTTTCTCTCTCATTCCCTTAAATCACCCGGGCGGTGCTTAATTATTTTAGTTCCATGAAGCTGTGGGTTGCCGGCAATCCCAGTGATCACCCGCAGTTTGAAGCACACAAGCTGTCCATAATGAAGCGTGCCATCCTCAAGTTCTCCACACACTTGGTTAAGGCCCTGTCACATTACGGCGTATGGCGGGAGCGTATGGCGGCATAGCCGCTTTACGTCATATACGTCGGCATACGCCGTATACGCTACTCATACGCTACTCATACGCCGTCAGGTGACGGCTTATGTGAAGCGTATGAGGCATACGCCGCCATACGCTTTCATAAAACCGTCAGTCCCCATTTTTTTGTGCATGCTCAAAAGATCTCGACCTATGGGGGCGTATGGGCCATACGCTACTCATACGCCGGCGTACGCTCCGCATACGCTCCTCGTACGCTGGGGGTACGCCGGCATATGCTAGGGGTACGCCGGTGTACGCTACTCGTACGCTCAACTTGCGTCACGGGCATATCAGGGGCGTATCTCGGGTGTATGCAGCGTACGCAGAACCTACGCATTGCGTATGAGAGCGTATGAAAAGCGTATGGGAGGCGTATGCGAAGCGTATGGCGGCGTATGCCCGACCTATGGTCTCGGTATATAAAGGCGACCCACACCATTCCTTCAGTCATTCCTGCTCTGCTGCTCATACAGGATGGATGCCCAGGCACTGCAAGCACAGTTCCAGCTTTTCTACAGAGTTGCCCTTAATCACCATGAGCTTACTCTACTCCTCATGGTTCTTCTGGCGTCCCGTATCGAGAGACGAAGGAGGAGGGAGCGGCAGCGACGATCAGTGTGGGTCAGACCCTGGATTGGAGGCGGCCACAGTTTGGCTTGTTCGACAAGCTCATGGTCGAGCCCCACAGCGAGGACACCGCGTCGTTTGTGAACTTCATGCGGCTGCCTCCCCAATTGTTTGACGAGATTGTGGCGTGAGTGGGACCCAGGATCGCAAAAAAAACGGTCCACATTCAGGGTGCCGCTCGACCCGGCGCTGAAAATAGCACTTACTCTGCGGCACCTGGCATCCGGCACAAAATACTCCTCCATGAAGTTTGGGTGGAGGGTGCCCCACAACACACAGTCGCTGATAGTGCGTGAAGTCTGCAAGGCCATCGTCGACGAGTACATGGCCGAGGTCATGACGTGTCCGACGACTCCAGAAGGGTGGCATGCCATCGCGGACCTCTTTGCAGAGAGGTGGAACTTCCCCCATACCTGTGGCGCTCTGGATGGGAAGCACATCGCCTGCCGGTGCCCTCCAAAGAGTGGGTCGCTCTACTACAACTACAAGGGCTTTTTCTCAGTGGTCCTGTTGGCGCTTGTAGATGCGGATTACAAATTTATCTGGGCAGATATTGGCGGTATGGGCTCCGCGTCCGATGCCCAGATCTACAACGCCTCCGAGCTGAAGGCGTGCACAGAAGGTGGCACCATCGGCTTTCCGAACCCTGAACCGCTCGTCGACGGCCAGAAGGATGTGCCGCCGAACCCTGAACCGCTCGTCGACGGCCAGAAGGATGTGCCGTATTTCCTGATCGGTGACGACGCCTTTGCCCTGCGGCCGACCATGATGAAGCCGTACGGCAAGAGGGGCTTGACCAATGATGAGCGACTCTTCAACTACCGGCTTTCCCGATCTAGGAGAGTGGTGGAGAATGCCTTTGGCATTCTAGCCAACCGCTTCCAAGTGCTCCTGACGACTATGCAGCACCACCCCTCCAACGTGAAGCTCATCGTCAAGGTGTGCATGGTTCTGCACAACCTCATGAGGACACGCTACCCAGCGCTACAGAACATGCAGCTGGATCGTCCCGAGACAGCCAACAACAACTTTGTGCCTGGAGGTTGGCGAGAGGGCCACAACCTTCGTGACATTAACGTTGAACCTGTTAACCCCAACACCGCGTCCAAGCTAGGAAAGGAACAGCGCAATCTAATTAAAGACTGGGTCGTCTCACCTGCCGGAGCACTGTCATGGCAAGACAGGATGATCTGACAAAACATTTTATCAGTCTGTATGCGCTGTGTCTGTCTACTGTTTTTGCAAACATGTCTGTGATGTTGTGACATCTCTCCTGTTATATGAGATGCTAATGTTTATATGTCTAGTATAAAATAAACGATATCATTTTATAGATATGAAAACACAATTTTACATGTCTGTTACGTTCTTTCGCTCCTTAATTTAAAGTCATCTAGTTAATGTAATTGTAATGAATCTCCTCTCTTTTTACATACATACTAAGAACACAGGAAAAAATAGAGTGACACAGAGAGAGAAAGGGGGAGACGAGAGGGAGGGAGGGAGGGAGGGAGGGAGGGGAGAAGAGAGACAGAGAGAGGGAGGAAGAGAGATAGAGAGAGGGAGATAGAGAGGGAGGAAGAGAGAGAGATAGAGAGGGAGATAGAGAGAGGAAGAGAGAGAGAAGGAGGAAAGGGAGAAAGGGGAAGGAGAAACATAATAAATATGTTAAATTTAACGTTATTTATGTTTTAATTTTAATTTTAATGTTAATTGTACTTTAATATATAACAATTAAATGATGGCATGCCTTTACTGAACACGGACACAAAAATTAAAATTGACAGTATATTCATTTATTTTAGCATCTTGACATATAAATGTACAAACAATATATAAACAATATATATACATATATACATACAAATGTACAAAGATAAATAAAAACTAAGACTACATATATACACATATTTACAATCACTTCTCTCCCTTGCCATTAGAAGTGGCATCAGCTGGCGACTGTGTGGCTGACGAGGGGAATAAGTCCAAATTTGCGCCCAACATGCCAGATATGCCGGACAGCCCCGACAAGTTCAATAGTCCTTCTGGGCTGGCCGACTCAGACAAGTTCACTGGGATGGGGTCGACGTGTGTCGGAGTCACAATGTCTGCAGCAGCGCAAGTCCCCGGCCATGCCGCACCCACAGTGGGCGGAGCACCCGCGCGCACCACGACTCCGGGAGAGCCCCTCGTGTGCCCCGCCATCCCTAATGTCCGTAGTTGTCCAGCAGTGTGTGACGGTGACGGCCGTACCACCAGCGGAGCTGCGGGCGCCTCGTGACCTACGGAGGTTGGAGGTAGAGGCTGAGGCGGAAGACTTGGCAGAGGCGGCTGTGGCTGTGGCTGATGGCACTATATGCGGCTGCCCCATATAGTGCTGCACATACTCGTGTGTCTGTGAAGCCCATGGTGATGCCGGTGGTGGCTGGTGAGTCCACTGGTGGGGTTGAGGCTGGTATGCCTCACTTGCAGACACACGAGCAGGTCCAGGAGCAGGTGCAGGAGCAGGTGCAGGAGCAGGAGCAGCCACACAAACCACTGGGGCCACGAAGGTTCCTTCCTCCTCCTCCAGATGGTGCGACGCCATGCGGTTGAGTGCACCACAAACCGACACAAACCGCTCCTCCGGCATCGTGAGGATCATGTCCCGCATATAGTTGGCGAATGCCACTCGCTTCGTCACCGCCGGTGGAGGTGGAGGTGGAGGAGGAGGCGGCTGCATCACCTTGAGGATGTCGGCAGACTCATCGAACCTCTTGTGGATGGCAGCGAGGAGGTTGTTGTCGACTGGGGCAGATCGCTTCCCTCTCCCCTTTCCCCGCTCTTGGGATGTAGCGGGGGGAGTGGGTGCAAGATCCTCGTCCATCGCCACCTCCACATCGGTCGGGACATTCTCCTCCAAGCTGAGATCAAGCTGCGGAGCCACGACAGGACTGGCCAACTGCAAAACAAAATCATAACATAACATAAGTAACATGAATGCAAATCGATATTTCGACAAAAGACACGACAAGTCAACAGTAAATCAAAATTATATAAAGCAAAAATAATTAACGTTAAATGCAGACATGGATTTATAACGATTATATCATGATACATCTATTGTTAATATCTCGATTTAAGAACAACTACACAACAACTCAACATTAAAGAAATAAATAACATTAACAAATTACTAGAATATTAGATGTTGCTAGGATGTAAAACAACAACAAACAAACAAACAAACATAAATACAAAAAAAGCATAACATAACAAACTAGAATACGATACTAATGGCCGCACTTGTCAGAACGAAAAAAGATTATGTACTTACACTCCTGCAGGGCTCCGGTCGGTGACGGACGACGGACCGCAGGAACCCGAACTTGCGCAGGATCCACTGCTCCCGCTCAGTCAGGTCAGCGGCTCCGTCCCCGCTCTTTTTTTTGTGGAGCCGCGTGTTCGTGTCCCTGAGCGACTTGAACCACTTCTGGAGATGGACTGTTGTGGTCCCCAGAAGTGTCGCCTGGTCCTCCCACATCTTGGCCTTTCTGTCTGAGCGGCGGTAATCCGTGAGCTTCATGTTCCAAATGATGGGGTTCTCCTCGAGGAAGTCCAACATTTGACCCTCCTTGAAGACCGACAGAGAACAGTCGCTCTTCTTGGCCCTCCGTCTCTTTGACGTGCCGATGGCAGCGGTGCTGGTGGAGGCGGCGGAGGCGGCGGAGGCAGCGGACGCCGCCTGTGAGCTGCCCGCAGAGGCAGGAGATGGCGAGCTGGAGCGGGGACGCCAGCGTTGCTTCGTCGACCTCTCCACTTCCATCTCCAGCTCCTCCAGTGGAGAGTGGTGTTCTGGAGAGTAGTGTTGTGGAGAGTGGTGTTCTGGAGAGTGGTGTGGAGAGTGGTGAGGTGGCGAGGCAGGTGAGGAGGCTGGTGTTGGAGAGCATTGTAACAAAGTCTGCCTCTTTCTGCCTCTCCCACGGCCTAGTCCTCCTCCTGTAGTAACAGCAGCTCTGGAGGCTGGTGTAGTAGCAGTAGTACTGGTAGTAGTAGTAGTAGTAGCAGTAGCAGAAGCAGCAGCAGCAGTGGTCTTCCTCTTAGCAGGCATGGTGGCAGAGTGAGGGGAGCCTGTTGCTCCAGGCTTTATATACCCAGGAGTCACCAAGCGGCAGACCGCGGAGAGATACCATAGGTCGCGCATAGGTCGCGCATAGGTTTCGCATACGCTCCTCATACGCTCCTCATACGCTCCTCATACGCTCCTAAAATATTCATACGCTCCTCATACGCTCCTCATACGCTCCACATGCCAATCAAAACAGTCAAAAAATGTTGCAGCACACTCCCATACGCTCCTCATAGGCTCCTCATACGCTCCTCATAGGTCCCCCATACGCTCAAACCCACCCGAAAGTTCACCGAAGGTCATCATAGGCCGGCACCAGCACGGCGTACGTAGGTTTTCAATACGCTCCCGCCATACGCCGTAATGTGACAGGGCCTTTAGTAGAGCCCCGCCTATCGCCCCCCTAGAGCTGCATGCAGTGCTCCTCCTCTCCCTTAATCCCACACTGTATGTTGTTGTTGCCCTCCTTCTAGCCTTCCTTACCATGATGCATCAGAGCAATTTAGTCTGTCCTTAAATTCAGAGATGTAGCCCTCTATCCCTCTAAGCTCATTGTGACCCTTAACTCATCTAAAACCCATTCTAACGCCTCCTCCCCTCTCTATTACCGTATTCCTGCTATTCCAAACTCTCAGTGCTGCCCTGTCCGAGCCTGGAAGTGCTATGCTCTGACAGTCAACTTGCCCCCGGACTCACTGGCTCTGGTCCTCCCGCCGGGGGACCCCTTCACCAACAGGTGTGTCAGCCAAGATTACTTTTTAATTAAATATTAAATAACTATTCAATAAATACAAATTAAACTATGCTCTGCTTCGTGTACTTAATTGTGTGAGTGTGTGAATTAAACATGTTGGCTGCAGGCTAACATGGGTAATTTGCACACGAGGCAACTGTTCTATTTTTATCTTTCCTGCTGGATGTCACAACAACCGTATGTTCACTCCTCTCCTGGCTGCTCTACACCACACTTCGATCACCCACCCACCCACTTAACAAGGGTTTGACTTTGAGCGCTGTTCCCCAAGTCGGGTCGCCATGATGTCTGCTATCTCCTTTACCTGAACTGCTTGATATTAATGGAGATGCTCTAAACTGCTCAGGACAAACGGATCGATCCTTGTCCTCAACACGCTGCAATGCTGATGTGTCAGCCAATATTACTTTTTAATTAAATAACTATTCAATAAACACAAATTAAACTATGCTTTGTTACGTGTACTTAATTGTGTGAGTGTGTGAATTAAGTTGGCAGACCGCCTTTGCCATCTGGAGGGAGATAAAGAAACTAACCTCATGCCTAGAGCTAGAAAATACACCAGCAGATGAGGTGGCAGGGTGAGGGGGAGCGTCAGTGGTCAATATATGTATATATTTAATAATAATAGGTATCCCAAGTGACTTGCCAATCCACCAATAATCTGTGTGTGGAGCCTTAAAATTCATCATTTTCAATATGTTGGTGTGTTCTAAGTTGTTCACCAATTGAACTAAAATCTAAAGCAAAATAAAGCTTCATGTTTCTTCTTTCTAATAGGACCATCCACATTAGGATATGACTTTGATCAGCTAAAGAAAACTAATGCTTTGTCAAGTCCATTTATGTAGAAAATCACCTTTTATTTCAACTAACTTATGCATGAAATTTTCCACTGCTTCTTCAAACTTCCGATGCCCATTCACCAGAGCTAGCACCATTATGCCAGTGATATCATTTTGTTGCCAATACTACAGGCCATATAGGCATATTTTGTCCTTGAATAAATTCTTTGTCCATCTATTTTAAATTTTAAATTAACCACCATTTCTGAATCGAATAATGGATAACTTAACTTTTTGCATGAAAATAAAGATTTTTTTTTCTTTAATAAAAAAGGTTCATCATGAATCTTAGCAATGCACAGCGTGAAGGCGCGAATGTGACACAAAATAAATGTTAGCTCCACTTAATAATTGAATGCTAAAGTTGCTATGCAATGTGCCAGTGTTGTCTGGTATTAATTAGTGTAAGGCTGACTGCTCCATAAGCACACCGCCCATCCACACACAAGGTGTAAAATTGTGTTGTTAAACATTCACATCTATCAAATTGTATTGTATATAATGTAAACAGAAAGAACATATTGAAGATAGTACAGTGTGAAAGTTTCATGCAATTATCTTGTACTGGTGCTTTTCTGTACCATTTTAAGCCTGCTCAAAGTTGGGCATTTCATTTTACCAGATTTTATCACTTGTCAAATTGATCTCTGGACAATTTTAAACCTATTTTTTTAAGCTTTTCACAAGCATAAATAGTCCTGAAAAAATGAGCAGTGACAAGACTCATCACTAGGTTAGGGATAAATCAGAATAATTTAATATGTGTGCCAATTTTTTCCACAACCAAGCCCCCAAAAGTGGTCCAAAGCGAAATTTGGAAATTGGTGAAATTAAGGAAACTGTTATTTCGTGTATTTTTGAAGCTGTAGATCTTGAAATATAACCACATCAGACACCTGGATCTTTTTATTCTCATTGTATGGGCCATGGATTTGAAGGAAAAAAGACAGGAAGTCTGATAGGGTGGTTACTTAAAATTTGTGGGGCCATCAAAAATTCTATCTTTTTAGTTTTGGGTGGGACCAATTAAGTAACAACCTAAAAAAGTCCATATCTTCTTTAATATTAGAGCGATTTTCACAAATGAGGTTTCATCTTATTTCAAATTCAATATACTAACAGGTGAAATCCATTAAATCAAACTCCAAATAATTTTTGAAAATCACTTGGGATACATAATAATAACTCCGTATGAAGTATTTGTTGTGTTCAAACATGAGGTTCACAATACTTTCCGAACACAATAACACGTATTAAAGTAGCTAGTAGCTAGTAGCTAGAAGTATAATACAGGGAAGGAGCCGTAAGCGGGTTGTTTACATCAATTAAGCATCTTTGTCATTTTTGACACTGAAGTTCCAAAATTGAAATGTAGATTCAGAAATATGAAAAAAATAAACCACACAACTCGACGGATTTATTTATATCATACATGTTTATTTTAATTTGCAGCTTTTTAATACATTTCGTGTAGGCGTAATCCGTGGTAATCGTTATTTCTATGAAGAGAAGGCTTGTATTTCGATTAATAACCACAAGTGTAGTATTCAAAACATTCGTAAAAATGATATGTATATTTATCAACGCAACTTATTACCTTTACTGTGGGTTATGCAATATCTGTATGACAGTATATATGTGCGTGTATATATATATAGTAATAATCAACAGCAATGCCATGATAGGTCACGGTTCAGCACATCGGTGTGTATGTACCCTGTTGGGGGGGGGGGGGGGGGGGGCTACACGGCAGGCGAAAGTACTGTCGCCATCATGACATTGTGCACGCGCATGCGCATTCCGATTGTATAAAAATAAATCACGTTTCGGTGGTTTTCGCACTGTGGGGGGCGCCTGGCGGCGGGCTCGTGGTCAGTCCTGGTGTGGTTGAGACTAGAGGGGACATGCCCATTGACGCTGACACCATACAAGACACGCTAACCGGTCACTCTACTCGGTCAGCTAAGCAACTAAAAAGAATCCAGCGTTTAGTCATGATGGCGGGTACAGACTAAAAAGTGACACCCCATGCCGCCCTTGAAACCCCTCTCACATTAGGATTCGGCTGTCGCTGTGGGGTGGTGGTGGGAGGGGGGGGGGGGGGTAGATGAACCTTAGGTGGAGTGGTGCTTTGCCGACGAACCTTAACAGTTACAGAACTTGAGATATATAATATATAATATATATATATACTCAGTAGCGAGTAGCCGTATTAAACGAAGCAGCCTAAAGTAGCACGTTTTCAAGTTTCACCAGACCCGCCTTTAATCCGATGCCTTTTAAAATGCACACTTCTGTAATTGCATAGACACTGAAGCCTTAAACACTGCTTAATCTGAAATCTTCCCATCTTATGGCAAAACATTGTTGGGTGGCGATTATAACTATTATGCTTGGTAATTAATACTTAATCATCAGTCGGACACGTGTAGCTCTCTCTATTATAGCACCAGTTGAGATACATGGTTGCAGACAGTTGATTCCACATGTGCCAATCATTTTGGGTTAGTCTTACATTGTTCGCAGTTTTAGTACAAGTTCGCTCATATTTATTCTTCCATGTTCGTAAATGGCGCTGTATTTTTTAAGTTGCACAGTCCGATGATTTTGGGGTTCTGCCCTTTATTTAAAAAAAAAAAGAAGATAAATCAGGTTTAATCTACTTTATCTTAGTTTGAAGTAACATTTATTTTAAATTACTAACTTTGAAAATATTTGAAGTGAAAACATGCCAAATATATTTTGGTGTGTACATCCCAATTCAGCAGTAACAGGTTCTATTGAATCCCTTCTATGTGACAACAAATGCCAGTATCTAAGTAAGTTGGATATGCTGGATCAAATTTAGAAATGAGTGTTTTGGTTTTGAAAATGTGATGCTTTCATCGGACTATGCAGCTTTAAATAATCTGTGCGGGGATACATCTAGAACTTAATGTGAACACCCATAGCTGGTGGTGGTGCGGTGATGATGATGGTGTTTTTCTATTTAAAGAAAAAAGAAAAAAAGAGGTCAAACCCTATGAATCCCAACCATTGAAGAAGGTATTTTACTTGTTATTACATTAATACTGACTACTTTAATATTGCTTCCAATTTCAACACTTAATTTCTCCGAACTGGAGTGATTCTTCTTTCCTTTTTCTTTAAAGAAGCAAAATAAAGCACCATAAAAGCACCTACAATCTGTGATAGTGCACATACACGGAGTGTCAAATTCCAATGTATAATAATGGCATTTGACAATATGGGTTCAGGTGCTGTCAATTATTGAAACAGTGTACTGTCAACTTGTACGGCTTGAAACAATTCAAGTTATAAAGGTTTTGTTAATTTCAATGGTGATGATATCTGTGCAAGGCCATCTTTCACATATCTGATTGACTGACTGCAAGATACAGTAGAATGCAACCTTTGTGTAGTACATAGTATTTTGTTTGAACAAATGTAAATAGTTAACAGTGCATGCGTAGTATATCTACCACCAAAAGCATCATTTCACCTCAATATATATGCACTGGCTTAGCTTTTAAACATAACAATACATTTAAAAATAATTGCTTAATTATTATGTTTTTGTGGTGTTTTCTTTTACTGCAATGCCAACATTTTATGGCAATTTAAGTTAACCACACAAAACCAGCCAATCAGATAAGTTAAAAATGGCCATTAAAAGTCCGTCGTGTGCTCTCATGGCGATATATTTGATTCGTGCTCACATCTCCCGATCACAAGCCACTGCTATTTCAAATGAGAACCGTCTTCCTGCTAACACGCATGCATATCTATATGGGTATTATTACTATTATGCTCCGTCATCACCACAGTGAATGTAAATAAATTACTGACATTCATTACGTCTCTATGTTATGCGTACCCTTCCGCTGAGTGCAGAAGTGCAAGATATACTGAAGACGCTTGGACCCCGACCCACCACCAGGGCACACCATTGCCCTGTGCAGTGACATGAAACATGCACGGTGGCAGGCTATGGGTATTAGAGCATGAACCAGCAGTACACTAATAAACACGAAGGCAATCTCGCTAATTAAACAACGCGTTTACACCTAAACACGAAACGGCAGCCTAGTTATAAATAGGTGCTAACAGAATTGACTGGGCACCTCCCGCCCCTGCGGCCTGGGAATCAGTCCCATCTTATAGAACTGTGCATGATTTTCAGCAATTTCTATTTGAAAGAGGTTGATTAGTAAGTAGAGTGAGGAAAGTGTGATTGATATAAGTGGTTGTTTGTACTGTGGTCCTTGTTGATTATTCTTCTACGGACTAAATGAAGCGTGTGTTCGGGTACGTGCGCCCATGTCATCTTCACCTAGGAGGAAGTTACTCCCGCGGTCTTCACCTGTCCCTCCACAACCCGAGATTCCTCCCAGCTGTCCCGCCCTTTCGGTGCCTCTGTTGTCCATTTGAAGCCATTGTCAACTCCGAACTGATACACAATTGTGAAGCCATAGACGACTTCAAAGTCATGTATTAAAGACTGTGAAGCCATATATAAGTAACGTGTGATTGTGAAGCCACCTCATGATAATGAAGCCACACACGACTGTGAAGCCACACATGACTGCAAGGCCACATATGCCTGCAAGGCCATATGTGACTGAAGCCACACATGTCTGTGAAGCCCTACATGTCTGTGAAGCTACATACGACATTGAAGGATCATGACTGTGAAGCCACATGGTACTGTGAACCCACAGGTAACTGTGAAGGCATGCGACCGCGAAGTCACACATGACTGTGATCACACATGACTACGAAGCCACTAAAGCTACACATGACCCAAGCCACATATGGCTATGAAGACACACATGACTGAAGCCATATGTGAAGTCATGTGACTGAAGTCACATGTTACTGTGAGGCCATAGATACCTGAGGCTACACATGACCCCTAAGCCACACGTCACTGCTATTACCTTGAATCCACACGTGACTGTAAAATAACATATTTCACTGAAGCCACATAGTGACTCTGAAGGCTGAATCCATACATGACTCTAAAGCCACACACGACTTTGGAGCCAAATATGACTCTGAACAGACCAAGCTGTATTAGATGACAGGTGGGAGTTTTGTAGTTGCGTGGTAGGTTCTGGGTTGTGCGGTGTAGGGTTAGTGTAGCATGAAGCACCGAGAGAGTGTCAAGTAGTGCAAATTGCGAGACTATCCACCACGCACGGGCGTGAGTTAGAAGGCCGAGCCGGACGAATCATCGTCCATCGGATGGTCCTTGTACTTGGCTTTTCGGATTGTCTCCAGCTTGCGTCGTGCCACCTCCAGCTCTCTCTCCTTGATCAAGATTTCTTCCTGGGCCATGATGATCTGAAGACAAGAATAGTGCAGCGCTAAGTCAATGGTGGACACAGGGAAACGTAACTTGGGAACAAAACTATGGGATGGTTCATAGAAAGATGTGCTGTCTGTTATACACTATGTCCACTGTAGGCCCCAGTCACAGCTAAATCACATTGATATTCATCATCATTTCAAATACTACATATGAAATTAGTCACTAATTTAGATGTTGAATAAGTCAGTAGAAAATTTAGTAATACCGTGGTGAGCGGACAAAGCGGACACTTCTTATTTGTCACCATGCAGTGTGCACTGTTCATACCTGGGCCAGTCCTCCGACCATGCGCTGGCTAATGTTCACATTGGCTCCTTCATCGTATGCGCTAAAGTTGCCACTGGCCTGCTGAGCAGAGCGAACCAGTGCGTCTGTAGCCCGCTTCACCGCATTGCCAGCACCCTGTGTGAGAAGTGAGAAGTAGCATCAGATGAGCTCTACATGTAAGAATTTACTATAATAACTACTAATAATGTAAAGATGTAAAAATTGTTTATTAACCTCGACCTCTTTTTTTTCCTTTAAAAAAGGACGAAAAAAGTCAGGTAAGTAATTAAAAATCTGCTACGAACCCTGTGGTTTAACTTGACAATACGGCTACACAATTTTCTTCACCAGTATTTCTTTCGTCACTTTAACATCAACATATACTACAATCGATGCACGTTCAATATCTCTCCAAACATATGCAAAATATAATCATAAGCCTAATATTTATAGCATCCCTAATTGAATAACACCCGCAATACATAATAATAACATTCCAAAATATAATCACTTTTAACCTTCACATCTTATTACACATTTTTTATATAAACGCATATATTTACATAACTGGAAATTATACATCATTTGACACACCATCATCAGTCAGGGCTCCCCCAACCATCAGCTACCGGCAAGACAGACCCACTCCCTGAAAGCAGCTGTCTCATTTAGTCGATTTACACACAGCTATAAGCAATAGGCTAAATGACAAAACTTCCAAGTCACTCTTCGACTGATCTCTCTTCCCCCTGACCTCTCGACCCGCCCCAACCACAAATCAGTGTCGCTGCAATTCATTGGCAAACTAAACTTACCAAGCCAACACAATACTTTATTAACTATTCTGAAGACTTAACCTACCTTTTTGCTTTTAATTCAGTCAAGACCTTGATATGTGATAGATAATGGGTGGCACAGGCAACCCACATTTCTAAAGAACAGCATTTGCGAAATAGTCTTCCAAACTAACCCAGCTTGTGCTAAGGAGTAATCAAATTTCTACTTAGTCTTCCCTCTACATAGTCTTCCCTCGTCGCCCAGCTTGTGCTAAAGATGGATCAAAACTAGTTTGTTTTACTTAGATCAGAAAACACACAAGTCGCAATCAAACATAAAAGGCAGGCTGAGAAGTGGGAGGGAAGAAAAAACCAACATTGTTCTAGCTTCTGTTCCGGTACCTGATAGATTGTCACTGCTCTAATGATTGAACGTACCCAAATAAACTCACAAGGTGATTTAAGTTGTCTGTCTCTGTTTATCTTTCTCCGCGTTTGTCTTTCTGTCTTTCTCTGTACCCCTTTCCATCGTTGACTCCTCCCCCGCACCGCGATTCCCACCCCCGTCAATCAATGCACAAGGCAATTTGAGTTGTTCTTCTCCCTCTGCTTCTCTTTGTCTCTTTGCTTCTGCCTCTCTTGATGTCTCTTTATATCTCTCGTCGTCTTTCTTCATTTCTCAGTGTCCCTCTATATATGTCTTTCTATGTCTTTCTCCATCTACCTATGCTGCCGACACGGCGTAAAGGAACCACCGATTAATCTATCCTCCATCCCCTCCTTTCAAATCGCCGCGCCACATACACAGAGACACCTACCCCAGAGCCTTATAAGAAACCACCAACTAATTGATCAATCAATCCTCCATCCCCTCTTTCCATATCCCCCCACCATACACACAAACACACAACACAATCACACCTCACCAAAAGCCGTACAAGAAACGACCAATCAATCAACTAATTCTTCATCCCCTCCTTCTATATCCCGTGCCACACTCACACAAACACACAACAGAAACACACCTCCCCCAAAGTCTTACAAGAAAACATCAATCAATCAATCAACTAATCCTCCATCCTTTCCCTCCATATCCCCCCGCCACACATACACAAACACACCTCACCAGAAGCCCTTACCTGCAGTCTACGCATGGCGACCGAGTCGATGTCGGCCTTAACCTTGCAGGCGACGAGCAACTGTGCCGTGGAGGCTGCCACCTGCTTGGCAGAGGAGATGAGCTTCTCCTCGCTGGCGTGGCCCTGCACCATGGCGTTGGCGGCGTCACACATGCTGTGCGTGGCGGCGGCCACCATGCGCGCCGCCGAGATGAGCCCCTCCGACCACTGCGAGTCCTCGTCGTGGTCCAGCTGGTATGAGCCCATCTGCAGGCGCCGAGCGTCAAAGCACAGAGCGTTAGCGTTAGTCAGTGGTGGCGCCACGCAGCGGCAGGCGCGAGAACTACGCGCCGTAGCCGCTTGGACGTGGCGTCCCGCGAGTGTACTGGGTGGTCGCGACGCGTCGGCGACTGGTGGCCGATAGAGACCGCCAGTCGTCAGAGTGTGTGCACACTGGACTTAGGATTACACACAGCCCGGAGCCCAGTCATGAGTCTCACGGAACTAACACCCCCCCCCCCCCCCCCCCGGTTGATGATGACCTAACTTCAAGAAGTTGTTTGTTTCGTATTTGTTGTTTGTGTTTAGGCCTAGGTTACCCAACCGAATAGAACTGACCGAAAGTCAACTCTTATTGTTCACATAGAGAGCCAACAACAATGATTAGAAGCCTGACTGGACTGGAAGGGTGGGTATCTTTTTTTCTAATGCTCGTCATAATGCTTTAAAAGACAGCCATTCTCGCCATTTTGTTTTTGAAATAGGATAATTGTCTTGACTTAAAGACTAGATTCCAGATTGCAATCGTCCTAATTACAGTGCACCATTCGCCACGAACCATTACGACAAGACAATAATGAGTTTGATGCGACTATTTAAAAACACACACACAAAACTATAAACAAATTTACAATTATTTCCTACGCACAGTATACAGGCATATATTATATCCACTCGGTGGCTGAATTACATAACACACGCGCTAATTGCACAAGATCTGATGGAAAGTTCACATGTAGGTTTAGTGATTGCAGTGTGGTGTGGCGCGCACTTGCTACGACATTGGCGACAATGCCGAGATGTGCTGGTTAGCGATTGTGTACTAAGGGGCCCTTCACAATTATCAACATTTTCACAAGCGTACAAAATAGCCACTGTTTCATTACCCCCTCCCCTAACAAAGTATACAATAAAAGTGTTGATATTGTAGTAGTCTGCACTGATATGACCTCTGAGGCAAGGAGTCACATAGACAGGTATGCGTGAATAGAATGAACGCATCACACTAGGCCCGGAAATGGCAAGAAGCGTGGGTTCGGTAAGTTTGACAAAGTGTACGGTGGGTCTTAGCCAGGTAACGGTTTGTACGCTTGTGAAAATGTTGATAATTGTGAAGGAGCCCGAATCATCTGTTGTATAATGTGGACTAAGCAGGTGTTAGCGGACAGTACAAGTGTGTCCCACTCAGACTCTGCAAGATTACGTTAGACACAGTACAAGAGTATTAGGCGATGATTAGTAATCAGATGTAGACACACAGAAAGTACAGGCATAAAACGCACAATGATACCATTAAAAAAAAGTTATAGTATTTTCAGGTTGATCGATGAATATATAAAATATAACAGTTTATGACAAGCCCTACGTTTGAAATCACTAATACTTTGTCACAGGAAATTAACAATACACAAATAAATTGTCTTTAAAATTGGATAACCTGATGGTTTTGAGTGTCTGCCACTATTTGTTTAAAGGACAAATAGATCAGGTTGATCGCTACAATACAGATAATGTCGGTTTGAAGTCACCCTTATCTTAAAGGGCTAACTTGAAAGATAGTTGAAGTGAAAATATACTAGATTGATTTTAGTGTGCACATCGAACTGCTGGACATCGTTGATTACCCATTCTTAAGTGTAGCACAGGAACACCAGCATCTAAGTTGGATTAGTTCAAACAAATCTAGGTCAAGTTTTGGCTTTGAAAATGTTATGCTTTCTCATCGGATTACGCAACTTAAATATTTAAAATATAAATTACAAAATTAAAAGAAACTATTTTAATGCGTTCTTATTATTTTCAAATATGCGTATCATTTATAATGCGTTTCAAGGTTTTAGCGACGACAGAATTACGGACTACCAGACGACATTATTAGCTAACTAGAGAGCATTTACCACCGCGAAAAGAGCGCCCAAGTTATAAAAGCTATTTGTACAAATCAGCATTAAACAGATTAACCAAAGCTAATGAGAATTAAAATTAAAACCGAAATTGAAATGAGCAAGGAAATTTCACTCTCACGACCACAGACAGTCAATGGTTTCAATTCAAATAAATTAAATAAGAAAATCAATTTTATGTTAAATGAAGAAAGATCTTTATAAAGCACGTTTTTCCTCTCTTCTTTGTTAAGAAGTGATCCCCACAGCCACGTTGGTGCAGACAGAGCGGTGAAGCTACGTCCCCCTAAAGGAGATACTACTCTACATGCAAGATAGTCAAAGAAATAATATTTGAAGGGGCTGATTTTTTTTTCTTAAAAAAACACAAAAAACTCACGCCGCTCCCGTTTGTGCCTAAAGACATCCCTCTGTAAATCTATACAGAGGTGAACGGAAAAAACAAAACATAAGACAATGAAAAGGGGCGCTAAATTGAGCGGCCATTTACAATTACAAAGTCAATGGATGGGGGACGGGGTCGATAATAGGAGCATATAAGGATTAAAGACAGTATGGGAAGTGTAATGGAAAATAGGTTTGAAAAAGATAATTACTCGCAACAGTAGAAGTAGTAAGTGACAGTGGTGGTGGTAGAAACTGTATACAGGTCTGGACCATACTGTTTGTGTATTAAGGGGCTTTGAGGAAGAGCGTGTAAAATGTAGGGAGGTGGGTGGGTGCTCACCTTGCCCTGCGCCACCAGCTCCCGCTGTGCGGCCGATGCTGCCTTGACGAGTGCTGCCGTCGCGGCCGCGATGCTCTGTGCGGCCACCAGGATCTGCTCTTCAAAGTTCAGACTCTCATCCGCGCTCTGAAAGGAGACACTTGTGTTAGTTACTGTCATCTTCCCTCTCTCTCTATCTGTCTTCCAATTCTCTCTTATATATATATATAGACACATAGAAGTCTCTCTTTCTTCCCATTCTCTCTTATATATATATATAGACACATATGTCTCTTTCTTCTCCTTCTCTCCTCTATATATAGACACATATGTCTCTTTCTTTCTTCCCATTCTCTCTTATATATAATAGACACATATTTCTCTTTCTTCCCATTCTCTCATATATATATATAGACACATATATGTCTCTCTCACTTTCTTCCCATTCCCTCTCATATATATATAGACACATGGGCAGTAGGCTAGCCGCGGTTTGTGTGGTGGGGAGCCGGGTGGGGGCGCCATCGGTCATAACATGGCATATTTGAAAGTGAAATGAAAGGTTGGAAGAACTTCCATTAATTAAAATTTGCATACTAATTATACATCACATATGTATGTATGTATGTATGTATGTATGTATGTATGTATGTATGTATGTATGTATGTATGTATGTATGTATGTATGTGTATGTATGGGTGTATGTATGCATGCATGTATGTATGTATGACTATATAAATGTAAATATCACACAGCAGCCCACTTCCTCTCGCGGCAGTGACCTACTTATTAGCCGTTATGTCTATAGCATGTTGCGCAGGTGCACAGGTGTTATTGTACATAGAGGAGGGAAGGTGGGTGGTTGGTATAGAGTGGGTGAAAGGAACGTGATAGTCCCAGAGCAGGTAAAACACCTTGTCATACTCTTGTCAATTTGGACATGCTGACCTAGATGTTTACACAATTAGACAGACTGAGTATCTGGATGACGTTCCCTGTTCGGAGATGGAAAGTTGCAAAAAAAATGGGGTCTATTCAGGAAAAGTAAAATAGATCAAATGTATTGCATATGTTGTATAATTAATTCTGCCAGTATATAACGAAAGGTTCTAGTTTATCACAGTTTTCCGTCTGCTAACATATACTACTAGTTAAACAAATAAACTGTATACCTATATTCCTTAAAACAATAGTTATGAAAAGATGATAAGAACAGGTTGTGATAACAATGTTGTAATGTGATAAGGCATCGTGCTAAAGAGCTATTCTCCCCATTTCTAAGCAGGTCCGATGGCTGTCTAATGCACATTTCCCCTTCAGTTTGAGGTATTCATTACTACGGTTAGGTGCATAATAAACTGTTTATCTTTCCGGGACTGTGGTAACAATAGTTCAGGCTCACAGGCACACACATATCTAGTACAAGATAAAACACACATTCATAAACTTATTATTAAGGTACTCAAAACCCATGCTTTCTATTGTATTAAGCTAGGATTCCAAATATGCGGTATGCGGAATGCGAATGAGGCATACAGTGACTTTTCGCTGTTTGCATTGGAAACGGCACACTCGGTTCTCATTCGCACCAATCGTTACATGGAGCAATCCATTGCGAATGCTAACGGAGTGTTTCCAATATGTACAGTGAAAAGTCACTACATCCCTCATACACATTCGCATAACGTATATGGAATCCTAACTTTACCAAGCACACGCATACCGTCGTATTAACCACTGGAATGGGAAGATTGAAGGACAGCAGTACTACACGTAGGTTTCATACTTCAAAACAGGAAGTGTTGAATAGAAAACAGGCAAAACAACCAGCAAAGATTCGGATACACGTGGCGCAGTAATCTATAATGTAAAAAATAAAACACACTAACTTAAAAACATGGACAAAGAGACCTGTTAGGAAATCAAAGCAAGGGGCGAACATAACGGTGCCTTAATGGTGCAAGGTGGTGTGGAGAAGTAAGTCAGCACTGAACCTGCAAACTGTGCGCTAAGAACTAATTGTGTTGCGGCGGGTTGTGTTAGCTGCATGCAAATAGATTAGTTTATGAACCCAATTTTCAGGTTTGTGAAACGAAGGCGGGGGTTTAACACCATGCATAAACTGAATCACCGTTACCTGTTGCCATGGCAACGCTAATGTCTATGGCTAGCCCGACATGGTTCCGGTGCGCCGAGTGTGACGTGACGTGACTTCACGGCCAGGGTTAGAGAGTAAGCGGCGAAGCGCCGCCCGCTGGGTAATATGTTTGGTATCCGGTGACGTCATCATCAACCACCAAATATATCAAACATATCTCCCAGGGGGAAGCAGCGCCCAGACCCCGCGCAGAGACCAGAGTGCCCACCGCAGCATAGCAACCCCCATACCCAATTTTTGGGGGGTTTAAAAAAAATGTTATTCTGGCTTTTGCTAAGATCAAAATATGTTTGTTTTCCAGATTTAAAAAGAAAAGGGGAAAATAGGAGTCATCTGAATTTTCAGAGTTAAAACTACCCATTTTGTTCATTCTGAAAGTCTCATTACAAAAAACAAAAGGTTTACATCCATCCTTCTGAACAAAAATGTCATTATATATTGCTTTGGACAAACTATACAAGAAAGGAACAAAAACCAGATTTATTTTTTAATCGTTTTTCTTCTTAAAGAATCAGCAAGAAATGTATTACCATTTAAAGTCCAGATAAAATCCATCCGACGAAAAAATAAATACTACAAATGTTCACTTAGATTCCGGACATTATCCGCCAAATGGGAACGGATGGATTTCTTGGGGGTGGTGTGGAATAATTTCAGTGATGGGGGAGGTAGGAGGGGGTAAGTTGATAGAATTTCAGGGTTAGATGGAGGTTGGTACCTAAGAGGTTGTACATCGCCAATTGTAGAAAATGTAAACTGCCCCATCACTAAAACTACACAACTAATTGATCCTTCACTTGTACTTTTCTACATGTAAGTTATCCTGGAGCAGTATCAATCTATTGACACTGTCACTGTCACAAGTGACAGGGGAGGGGGGGGGGGGGGGGTAGCGTGCCCAATGGTGAAGAATTGAACCACACCATGAACAGATCTAGATAAAATATTCACCTCCCATAGCGGTGAACCATGACCACGTTTAAATACAAACATAAACTGGTTTTGTATGAATCAACTACAAAAAAAGCTATAGTGCTTAGCTATATTGTGTTTATCTATAATGGCATAGAGTTGATAAACTCGGAGAGAATGCACAGAAACCAAGATAATGAACACTGAAATCTCTCCATTCAACTGCTAAAGTTGATTAATCTACATAATTTATTCAATGTTGCTCTCCAAAAGTAGTGCAATATGACAGATAAGTGTGTGAACAATATATATAGCCCATTAGATTGTGAATTCATGTAGGTGTCCATATGCCAGCAATGAGACACTTTTCTATGGGGTTGTTTGGTAGCCCAGTACTCAAAGCAGGGCTGCAGGAGAAACTGTAAATGACTTATTTCCGTTCTGCGTTTCCCTCTATAAATAACTAGAATTCTCTGAACTGACACAGCCTCAATAAAGCTCCACCCGTCATTGCATTGGTCACTTTGTAGGCTACTGAAAATCGACCTTATAATGAACATGACCAATACTAGTTACTCCCGTGGCCCTGTGACAGAGCTGCTAAACCCTATAGACAAGGTGGTGGAAGGCTAGGTTATAGACATGACCAGATGTATCCCCAATGTAATATGCTAAATATATTGTTAAATATATTGTTAAAATCTATCATAGTAGCCCACTACTTTTGGAGTGAAAAATTGATGAAATCATATAGATTAAAAAATGCTAAAAGTCTAATCAAGAGCATCCACTGGCTGCCAATATAGCTAAACAGTGCACAAATCCACAGCGCGTGTCCAGCTGATTGCTACCAAAGCACTCTTCGCTTGGATTTTAGACATGGTCGTCATTCGTCATTACTTTAGGTGGGGGTGAATGTTTTATCTAGACCAATGCTAACCACCTCCCTCCGTCCCTCCTGCTCAGTATAAACTAAACACCAGTACTAGGTGACGCCCGCTGCTGTAGTTTCCCAAAACCCCGGTAGGTGTTAGACGGGTGTTAGTGGGTAAGCTCTAAGCCTGGTTAGTGGCAGCACTGTGGGGAAGGTGGCTGTACAGTGTGTGCTGCACCGGCACTGCAGTCATCTGGGCGCGCTCTACGAGGGAGGCTGAAACTCAACTCGGCAGGGTCTGGGCTTTTCTCTAGACGGACGCCCCTGGCCGCGGTGCGTGGTTGAAGTGGTCCTCCGTGTCACTCCGCGCAGAGTGGCATGATCAGCATCCAGTGTACTGGTTCTTTGTTGCCATGGCGATTTCTAACTAACCATCCCCATTATGATCAACTAACACCCGATAATAATTTAGATACTCTTGCTTTCAATCCAACCCCCCATCCATTTTTTTCTTCTTCAAAAAATATATACCTGAATACGCATATATGCTAAATTTACATAGATTTGTGTTTAAATATGCGGATTTGCTTAGATAGTCATGCATGTAAATTGTACACATGAATATGAATACATGTACAAAATTGAACATGACCTCAAGTGTTTCATAAATGTAGAATTCAATCCGAAAGGATTCCAACATTTTGTATGAATGAATATTTGTCTTCCTAAATATATTGTACATATTATATATATTGTAAATATATTTATTTGCATACATAACATGCATATAATATGCATATATAATAGATACAAGGTCTATATATAGATTTACCAATATATAGATATATAGATACATAACATGTATATAATATCTATATATACTATATATACAGCGTATATATATAGAATTACCTATATATATAGATATGTGTATAGAGACATACAGATGGACAACCATGGCAGCGCAAAGAACCAGCACCTGGGCCGACGACATACAATAAGACAGTTGGGATCAGTTATCATTATCATCATCACCATTATCATCATCAACGCCTGTACACACCCGGTGGGTCGCTCACTTACCCGCGGCACCTGGCGCGGCTGCAGCTGGGCCAGTTTCCGGGACGCCGCCTCGATCGAGTTGGCGGCGGCGAGCAGCTCGGCCTCGGCAATGAGGAGTGGGTCGTCCGGGTCCACCCACTCGTTACCTGCAAGGCGGGACACAGACTGGTTTCAGCGCAACTAGCGGCAAGACACTGTGCGGTGTACGAGTCCGGCTACTGGGGACAAGACGCGAGAAGTCCGCTTTTCGAGATTCCATTAACGTGTCATAACTTGTGGTTATTGCGTCATTTCGAGATTCCATTAATGTGTGTATTGTGACATGTCTAATGCATGAAAACAGCGAACTGGCTGTGTGTAAAGGAGAATGATTCCACCAATCTGTAATGGTTCACGTTGTCATGGGGCCTGCGGGTGCGTAAACGCAAATCGTGTCACTACTTCGAATGGGGCGTCCCGTGATCGGACACTAAATGGCATGTCGCATGACACATGCCACATGATGCACGCCACATGTCACACGCCACACTCCACACGATGCATATCAAACGACGCATGTCAAACGATGCATGCCGCATGCCGCATGCCACATGACCCATGTCATATGTCACACGACGTGTCAAACGATGCATGTCAAATGATGCATGTCGAATGACGCATGTCACATGACACATGTCAAATGATGGATGCCAAACGACACGCGCCGCATGACGCACGACACACGACGCATGTCACACGACACCTGTCACACGACACATGCTACGATACGCATTGATGGAATCTCACCATAAGTGGCTGTAATTGTTGCAGGAGGTGGCAGTCGGGATAAACTGCTTGACTGGCAAATTAGAGTCTAGTGTTTAGTAGAACTTTGACGCTGGACTCACTCAGCAGCACATTGGTACAGGACTGCTTGATTAGTTGGGGCTTTGTTGTAGCTATGTAACAGGCGGCCACTGACTGGGCGATAATATGTAAGCCATTCAACTGCTATGACCATGTGACAATGATTAGTACAAACAGGTCAGTGTGTGGCAATGATTACGCACAGATCATTTCAAACGCTGAACTTTATGTTACACACTGATTAGCACTTTTGATTCCCATAATTGATTGCTGATTATCAGTTTAAACACTGATCAGTAGCCTAAGCGCTACACACAGATCATCACATTACACATGAATCAGTATGTTACACAATGACTAGCTTCTTACATACTGATCAGCACATTACATACGAATTAGTATGTTACACAATTACAGCATCTTACATACTGATCGGCGTATTACACACCGATAAACAAATTATATACCGGTCATTATGTTACACACTAATCAGTATGCTACACACTGATCAGCATGTTACACACTGGTCAGCATGTTACAGACTGGTCAGCATGTTACACATTGGTCAGTATGTTACACATTGGTCAGCATGTTACACCCTGGTCAGCATGTTACACACTGATCAGCAGGTTACACATTGGTCAGCATGTTACACATTGATCAGCATGTTACACATTGATCAGCATGCTACACATTGATCAGCATGCTACACATTGATCAGCGTGTTACACATTGATCAGCATGTTACACATTGGTCAGCAGGTTACACACTGATCAGCATGTTACACATTGATCAGCATGTTACACATTGGTCAGCAGGTTACACATTGGTCAGCATGTTACACATTGATCAGCTTGTTACACACTGATCAGCATGTTACACATTGATCAGCAGGTTACACATTGGTCAGCAGGTTACACATTGATCAGCATGTTACACACTGATCAGCATGTTACACACTGATCAGCATGTTACACACTGATCAACATGTTACACATGGATCAGCAGGTTACACATTGGTCAGCAGGTTACACATTGGTCAGCAGGTTACACATTGATCAGCATGTTACACACTGATCAGCATGTTACACACTGATCAGCATGTTACACACTGATCAGCATGTTACACACTGATCAGCATGTTACACATAGATCAGCAGGTTACACACTGGTCAGCATGTTACACACTGGTCAGCATGTTACACATTGGTCAGCATGTTACACATTGATCAGCAGGTTACACACTGGTCAGCATGTTACACACTGGTCATCATGTTACACACTAGTCAGCAGGTTACACATTGATCAGCAGGTTACACACTGGTCAGCATGTTACACACTGGTCAGCATGTTACACACTGGTCAGCATGTTACACACTGGTCATCATGTTACACACTAGTCAGCAGGTTACACATTGATCAGCAGGTTACACACTGGTCAGCAGGTTACACACTGGTCAGCATGTTACACACTGGTCAGCATGTTACACATTGGTCAGCATGTTACACACTGGTCAGCATGTTACACCCTGGTCAGCATGTTACATTGGTCATCATGTTACACACTAGTCAGCAGGTTACACACTGGTCAGCATGTTACACACTGGTCAGCATGTTACACACTGGTCAGCATGTTACACACTGGTCAGCTTGCTACACACTGATGTGTGTGTCACAGGCTGACTACAAATCACAACATTCTATACACTGAACACAAGCTACAAAACGATCAACAGTTGACACACTGATTTACAGGTTACACACTGATCATTAGAATACACACTGGCTTCCAACTTTTCATATCATACACAGGTCACTCACACATACGGTATAAGCTACACACAGCTAACTACACACACACGACTATGCACCATGACTAAAGCACTATCAAAATCAAACTTACGTGAAAATACTAAATGCAAAATTAAAGTAAACAAAACCAAATGTGCTCTATACATATGTGGCCAAAAGTGATGCAGAAAGAATGGTTTATTATTATTATTTTAATATTGATTTATTTTCGGATGCCTCTTCACGGATCGAAGACCTCCATGGAGTTTGTCGGCACCGGTAGTTAGTCCGTACCGGCAGTTAGCCGGTACAGACAGTTAATTAGTACCGGTAGTTAACCGGTACCGGCAGTTGGTCGGTACTGGTTCCGGTCAAATAAATGTAACAACTGTCTCAGACATCACTAGCACCTTAGCACCTTACACTTCCTACCAGGAGGAAACAGGCACACACCGTCCACGTACAGAGAACACAATCATTTCCATCATGGATATGTAAACATTCGCATAAAATTACCAGCGGCCATATATAAAAAGTAGCTAGGAAACAAGAGAAATGTGCTAAAACACAAATATGAGGAAATATACTATAAACAAAAAAGCAGGAACTAGGGTGGTGAACTAAAATCAGAAAGAAACGAGGCATTGTATTGAAAATGCAGGCGAGAGGGGGGGGGGGGGGGGTAGGGTACACTACCACACAACATTAAGCAGTCAATTGAAGCTGAATCAGCTGTGACAGGCAGGACAACACTAAGTAGTATTAACATGGATGATAGGTACTTTTCACTTCCGCAGTGTCCACTGGCTGGGTGGCTTCTGTGGCGGAGACGGGGAGAGGCGGCCAAACGGACACATTAGTACAGGGAGGTGAAGGGAATTTGGAAGGGAAAAACTACACAAAAAGTTTAAAAGTTGATTAATTCAGTCTAATCAGTGAATAGTTCATGAGCGTGACTGTAGGGTAACAAGTCCTCGTCTTCACTCCACTCCCTAATACCCTGCAATTTGTCACCCTTGGATTTACACAAATCACACATAACATTATCTAAATGGCCACACACACAAAATTAGAAAAAGCGGAAATATATTTTTCCAACGATTTTAATAATATATTATTATATATATCATAAATTATTTAAATCTTATATAATAAATTATTTAATTATTACAAAAGTATATATATCCAAAGGATTTATTTCATACATAAATACACATTGACGGTATATGCTAGAGCGTGGCCACGCGCTGAGGCCGCCAGCGGCGAGACCAGGAACTACACTGAGCACAATTCAGTGACAGAATAACTGTGAGGTGGTCTGACCTTTGTTTCTACTCCCATAATTCATTATATATACATATATATATATATACATAAATTTAATTTGAATAAAATAGATTTAGTAATATATACTAACCAAGATTAGTGGTGATTTTTAATGGGGTGAAAGGGTGGTCGATGTTATTGCGAGTGTGGGTGTGGGGGGAGCGGCCTGCGAGCAGCTCGTGCGCTAGGAGCGCGGCAGTGCACGGCGCGGGGAGCAGGCAGGCAGTGTGTTACTGTTAGGCATATGACGAGCGAGGTGTTAAAGTTACATCTCCGCCCTCACATATTAGTTTAGCGGCGACGTGGTAGTGACGGCAACCAGAGCACACAGTGAGCTTCTTAACAGTTGCACACACTTGGCTGGGTTCACGGCGCAGCGCCCCGGCCATTGGACCTCTTAATGAAGCCCGCCGTCACACAAGCACCAAGAGATCAAATCAACCCCCCACAAGGCCTGACAGTCAACAACCTGGTTAGAATTCGTACGTTGAAATGAAAAGCATGTTTGGAGAAAGAAAATGGTGACAAAACTTTTAAAAAGTACCGTGGACTACTACTGGCAGTAGTTTCACCATGCTCCACACAGGGGCGCTAGCTACATCCTGTGGGGGGGGGGGGGGGGGCGCCTTACCGTGGTAATGATCTTCAACTACAAATTAAAAACAGGTGGTTTTGTTTGTTTTATATGTGTTTTATATGGGAATGGAACTCTCCTATCTGAGAAGCATTAATTTGTTCCGTATGTGTGGAGCAGACTCCCAGATAGGTCGGGAATAATATAGACTACCAGTGCACATTGAGGCAACATGTTTAGTGGTAAACTAGTTTCAAAATCACACTATTATATATACATATATACGCATAGGGATATATATGTATGTATATATATCATACAGTAAAACCTCTCTAAATCGACCGACCATGGGACGGACTATAAATGGTCAATTTAGGGAGGTCGCCGATTTAGAGAGATTTTTTTTTATCATTACAATGGTATTGTATGGGCAATCGTTTGGGACCCAATTAAAGCGATCGATATAGGGGAGTGGTCGATCTGTGGAGATGGTATGTTGGAGAGGTTCTACTGTATATATAACTACATACATTATATTGCCTTTACTTGATATTCATGGATATATCAAAGTGAGAAGGTAATGGTCTCCTTTGTTTACTCCCACCATTTATCTATTGCAGGCACACATCCAGCTAATTGGATTAATGTGGGGCTTTCCACCATTTAATACTAATTACTTTTAATTGATTAACCCTTAATTGATTAATGTTAATTACATTCCAAATGGCCTGAAAACCTGAATATCTTTACACCGGTTCACCACACCGATATCATGGTCTTGTTAGCTCCCTACACACACGGTTTTAATAGTGTCTGGGTTTAACAAGAACAGGTTTAATAGAGGGGTAGTTCTTAATAGATCTGTTAAATAAGAACTTTCCTTAATGTGGACCAATTTGATTATGGACTGGTTTAATATGGTTAGGGAGCATAAAGCAAACGATAAGAAAGTGTTCAAATAATTGTTCGGCATGTCTCGCCTGTCCCAGTCACAAAGCTGCATTCCTACAACACACAACCTTTCCCTGTACAGGTAGATTGCATGGTTCTAGGACATTTGCCACCCATGATTTGCCAGCTGGTAATTGCCACCGAACACTTTCCCAGCTGGGACTTTGCCAGCCGCGACTTTAAACTAGCTCAATAGATTCCCACATAATAATTGAGAGTATGGACACTAACATACACACACAAATACACACTAACAACCACTCACACACACACACATACACACTCTCTGGCACACAATGATATAATCTGTTGGCATAAAAGTCCCAGCTGGCAAAGGTCTCTGCCGGGAAAGTGTTGGATGGCAATTCTCAGATGTAAAATCTAGTGGCAAATGTTGTGACAGCATATTGTACAGTACTCTGATACCTTACTTACATAGTCTATGCATGTATCGTGAGATATCGAGAGCATTGCTTCCAAAAACATCTATTAACAAATTATTCCATAACCATAAATATGTCACTTGAACGAAGTGAGTTTCTTGCTACAGTAAAAGGCTTCCGAGTTATGTATTTCACTCAAGGCCCATTTAAAGCCGCATAATCCGATGAAACCACACAATTTTCAAAACCAAAGCATTTGCCTACATTTCGTCCTGCACCTGCAACTTAGACACTGGTGCATTTATTAAACATTCCTTGCTTGCTACATAGAACTTAGAAGGAATATTAAGTCAATTGAGTAGAACCTGCCACTACTGCAACTCATACAAGCCTATGATGCCCAGCATTTCGATGCGCACACCAAAATTAAAGCTGCATATTTTCACTTCAAACATTTCCAAATCTAGCCATTTTAAATCAGAGTGACTCCAAACTAAAATAAATTAGATCATACTAAATCAACCTAACATATTTATCTAAAGAATACGGCAGAAACTACCAAAGAATCGGATTATAGATCACTTTAAGAGCCTTCTAAAATTGCCACCATTAAATTCATTACTATTTTATTTAAATATCAGAAAGGAAGCGAGCGTGGTCAGGACTTGTTCTATGCCTTAAACATCTGAACTACGCTGGCTTTAGACATTCAAAAATACCCGGCAACAGGTGACACATGTGCAGCTCCTACACCCTATGGTCACGCATCTCCATGTTAAATCCTAGCCTCTAGTGACAGTTACCTTTGATGGCCTCAGCGGCGTGAATGAGCTCCGTCACCATGGAGGCAACGTTCTTCGACAGGTTGGCCAACAGGTTCTTGTTTTGCGGTGTAGGCTTTTGCAGAATCTTAAAATAAGCAGAAATAAGCACTTTAAAAAACAAAACAATATTAAACAATGCCATTGAGCTGTACGATGTCAGTGTTACACTACTCCCCGCCCCCCCCCCCCCCTCTGACACCCTGCTCCCCACTCACCGTGTTAATCTGCTCCAGCAGCTCTTTGTAGGCGACGGCCGTGCTGCGTCCGATCTCCAGCGCCCTCTGGCGAACGTCGGCGGACTCGGCGGTGGCGGCGGCGCCGCGCGCGTTGCGGAGTAGGTCGGTGACGGCCTTGCGGCCCAGGTTGGCCGCTGCGATCACGTCGTCCTGCCGCCCCGAGTTGCCCGCCGCCACCGCCTTGGCCGTTGCAGTGGTGATGGCCCGCGTCGACCGGATGAGGTCCTCGGGAGTCACCTTGTGCACCACCTGGTCTGTGGCCGCGTAGTTCTGTCACAGAAAGGAGGAGACGGCTCCTTATTCAGCGGCAATGAAAGTTTTTCAATTCTGTTTAACCCTTTTCGCGTATCAATTCAAATCTTTATCTGGTGTAGCGTAATGTAAGTTATGTCAGTATTGGGTTTCAGAGTACTTCCAGATTGGTGTAGTGCGATGTAAGTTATGTCAGTATCGGGTTTCAGAGTAATTTCAGACTGGTCCAGTGTAATGTAAGTCATGCCAGTACCGGGTTTCAGAGTACTACCAGACAGGTGTAGCTAATGTAAGTTATGCCAGTATCTGGTTTCAGAGTACTGCCAGACTGGTGCAGTGTAATGTAAGTTAGACCAGTAGCAGAGTACTTCAGGACTGGTGGAGTGTAATGTAAGTTATGCCAGTAGCAGAGTACTGCCAGACAGGTGTACTTAATGTAAGTTATGCCAGTATCTGGTTTCAGAGTACTGCCAGACTGGTGCAGTGTAATGTAAGTTAGGCCACTAGCAGAGTACTTCAGGACTGGTGGAGTGTAATGTAAGTTATGCCAGTAGCAGGTTTCACAGTACTTCCAGACTGGTGTAGTGTAATGTAAGTTATGCCAGTAGCGGGTTTCACAGTACTTCCAGACTGGTGTAGTGTAATGTGAGTTATGCCAGTAGAGGGTTTCACAGTACTTCCAGACTGGTGTAGTGTAATGTAAGTTATGCCAGTAGCGGGTTTCAGAGTACTTCCAGACTGGTGTAGTGTAATGTAAGTTATGCCAGTAGCGGGTTTCACAGTACTTCCAGACTGGTATAGTGTAATCTAAGTTATGCCAGTAGCAGGTTTCAGAGTACGTACTTCCAGACTGGTGTAGTGTAATGTAAGTTATGCCAGTAGCGGGTTTCACAGTACTTCCAGACTGGTCTAGTGTAATCTAAGTTATGCCAGTAGCAGGTTTCAGAGTATGTACGTCCAGACTGGTGTAGTGTAACGTAAGTTATGCCAGTAGTGGGTTTCACAGTACTTCTAGACTGGTCTAGTGTAATCTAAGTTATGCCAGTAGCAGGTTTCAGAGTACGTACTTCCAGACTGGTGTAGTGTAATGTAAGTTATGCCAGTAGCGGGTTTCACAGTACTTCCAGACTGGTCTAGTGTAATCTAAGTTATGCCAGTAGCAGGTTTCAGAGTATGTACGTCCAGACTGGTGTAGTGTAACGTAAGTTATGCCAGTAGTGGGTTTCACAGTACTTCCAGACTGGTCTAGTGTAATCTAAGTTATGCCAGTAGCAGGTTTCAGAGTACGTACTTCCAGACTGGTGTAGTGTAATGTAAGTTATGCCAGTAGCGGGTTTCACAGTACTTCCAGACTGGTCTAGTGTAATCTAAGTTATGCCAGTAGCAGGTTTCAGAGTACGTACTTCCAGACTGGTGTAGTGTAATGTAAGTTATGCCAGTAGCGGGTTTCACAGTACTTCCAGACTGGTGTAGTGTAATCTAAGTTATGCCAGTAGCGGGTTTCACAGTATGTACTTCCATACTGGTGTAGTGTAACGTAAGTTATGCCAGTAGGGTTTCAGAGTACTTCCAGACTGGTGTAGTGTAAGGCGCTACATACCTTCACCTCTTGCCCGATGGCCTCGATGCTCGCCTCCAGGGCCCGAGTGCCACGCGCAGCCTCATCCTCAACCGTCTTAACCGTCTTCAGCAGTGACGTCACATTCGTCACCATCACCTGGCATGCCAATGAACAAGCAGTTAGTATGTGACGTTATGTAAACATGACACTTATCAAACTCACAGTTAAAGCTGCATAGTCCGATTGAAGCATCAAATTGTCGGAGCCAAAACACTGACCTAAATTTGATCCTACCATATCCAACTTAGATAGCATTTGTTGCTGCATGGAAGGAATACTAAATCAATTGAACAGAGCCTGTTAGTGTTAGTTGCCAGCATTTTGCCGTACACACCAAAATGTGAAGTGTTCGTGGTTTCATTTCAAATATCTCCAAAGTTAGTAATTTATACTCAAAGTTACTTCAAACTAAATAAAGTAAGGTAGATTAGTAAGTACATCAACCTAATATATTTATCCTAAAACATGGCACAAATTCAAACAAATCGAACTATGCAACCTTATGACACACACATATAATATATGTATAAATATATATATATATATAAATGAATAATCCGGCATCCTGTGTAGAAATCATCCCAGCATTTATTCGATGAATAAACTATTCCACCTATCAGCGTTTTGATGCCCTAAATTGACTATCAATTTTTCATACATGAATCGGAATTGGAATTAAATAATACTCCTTATAAAGTGCAGTCAATAACGATCAAATATGTCCTCCCCTCAATAAAGTGTCATTAAAGGTATTTGTATGGTACATTTATAATAACATCTGGGCCCCCCCCACCTATCCCTCGCCCCTCCACAAACACAGCTATCACTGTATCAGTTCCATAGCCCAGTTGAGTAGAGCATTTCTATGCACAATTTACTTGGCACCTTTTTTCTTTTTCTAACTGGTGGTAAGATTGTTGTGCCTTATGGAGCGGGACGGGATATAATAGTTACGGCCAACTATAATAGTAGAAAGGACAAGTAAAGGTGAAGGTCATAATATATATCTTACATGTATTTGGAGGGGGGGGCTTCATGTACTTAGATCTTTGAGAAATCTAGTGGGAAATGGAAATAATTGATTTGCTATTGTTTCCCCTGTAATTTCTGCTAGCATTGCGATGTATTTGACTGTGCTGCATGGCACGGGTAACTGGATGCTACACACATTGGACTATGTAGTGTAGATGAACAATTCAGTAAATAAAAGCAAGATTAAATAACCCAACAATATCACTGAAGTAAATTGTCTGCGATATGTCAAGTGTCATTGCACATTTAACAATTTGACTGTGCTACAACCCCGGTATACCACTGCTATCTAGTGAACTATAAATGTTTGTTATGAACCACCTATCTGTAATCAGTGCCTGTCACATCTTGGCGAGCCATCACGTTTCAACTCTACTCACCACCAATCAATGCACAATTGACTTTAGAGATATGCAACTCCCACCAAGAACAGAAGCACACGATTAGACACAGTCGATGATCAAAGCAAAGTGCTAATATGTATGGAATTGTGAGTAAAAATGTCCAAGGGTATATCATGGGTAGATCCTACTCTATTTGGAACTGTTCTTAGCCAATCAAATACCGCCATGTGTTTATGTACACACACAACTGACAGAAGCATAACAGACCGGTTAATATGTATGGAATTGTGAGTAAAAATGTCTAACGGTATATCATGGAACTGTTCTTACTAATCTTAGCCAATCAAATAGCGCCATGTGTGTATGTACACATACAACTGACAGAAGCATAACAGACCGGTTAATATGTATGGAATTGTGAGTAAAAATGTCTAAGGGTATATCATTGGTAGATCCTCCTCTATTTGGAACTGTTCTTACTAATCTTAGCCAATCAAATAGCACCATGTGTTTATGTACACATACAACTGACAGAAGCATAACAGACTGGTTAATATGTATGGAATTGTGAGTAAAAATGTCTAAGGGTATATCATTGGTAGATCCTACTCTATTTGGAACTGTTATTAGCCAATCAAATAGCACCATGTGTTTATGTACACATACAACTGACAGAAGCATAACAGACTGGTTAATATGTATGGAATTGTGAGGAAAAATGTCTAAGGGTATATCATGGGTAGATCCTACTCTATTTGGAACTGTTATTAGCCAATCAAATAGCACCATGTGTTTATGTACACATACAACTGACAGAAGCATAACAGACCGGTTAATATGTATGGAATTGTGAGGAAAAATGTCTAAGGGTATATCATGGGTAGATCCTACTCTATTTGGAACTGTTATTAGCCAATCAAATACCGCCATGTTTCTATGTACACATACAGCCGACAGAAGCATATGGTTATAGAAGTGGAATATATTCAGCCTATCTTAAGTAGTACACATGTACTAGTGGTATTAAAGTACGCTTGTCTATAAGATATGAGTATACATTTGGAAATTAAGGGTCTGTCTATATTATATTTGGATATATTAAGGAAATTTAAGGATATCACTATATGATATGGGTATACATTGGGAAACTAAGGGAGATCTGTCTATATGATATGGGTCTAGTTAGGGTATGTCTATTTGAATTTAGGGTATGTCTGTGTGATATGGGACTACATTGGGAAAGTAAGGGATATGTCTATATAGGGGTATACAATGGGAAACTAAGGAATGTCTGTCTATGTGATATATATGGGTACATTGAGAAACAAAGGCATCGCTGTCTATATATGGACACAAAATGCAAAGCATGAATAAATAATGCAAGCTAGATAGGACATACCATTGCATAAAATCCTCCACTCAGGGGGTCATATAGATCGGAGTGGATGAGATGGAAGTTATTCTCACAGTTTAAAGACACAGCATTTACAAAATAATCAGTTCAACATACAAGAAAGGGAACCAAGTTAAAAAAGTCAGGGGGTACAGAGTTGATATGGGTACACAGGTAACTGACTGACGTCGGAGAAGTACATCACGCAAACATACATTTCAAGTGATATATGAGACAGTGGGGTAACATACAAGTTCAAAGTACAAACAGATGATACCGAACATGCAGATTACAAGATAGCTACAAAATCAACTACTAAGCAAATACAAATTGCATGCAGTGTGACAAAGGCTGACTGGATTGCTGTTTTTGTTTGTTTTCATTGTTATTTAACACATTATCAGTGTCAGAGCGAGTTGTGCAGATAACAATCCTACATTAATTAAAGCTCTCAGTGATGTTGATATCAATCCAGGTTGGATATCACAAAACGAGTCGAGGCTCAATATAACTCTTCTTTTGTCTTGTTCTGACCAGCTGCCTTCCAGACTGGTCTAGTGTAATCTAAGTTATGCCAGTAGCAGGTTTCAGAGTACGTACTTCCAGACTGGTGTAGTGTAATGTAATTTATGCCAGTAGCGGGTTTCACAGTACTTCCAGACTGGTGTAGTGTAATCTAAGTTATGCCACTCACAGAAGCATAACAACTGACCACTTGGTGAGCGGAAGTGGAGGTCTTATCGCTTAAATGTGCGTTTTTAGACAACCCAGCAGAAAATACAAGGATCGACCTCGGCTTAACCTCCGTCAAGACTTGTTCCGGAAACCCTTGGGATTGAAGCCTATCAGTGTGTGCCGGTGTGTGTGTGTGTGTGTGTATGTGTGTATGTATGTATGTATGTATGTATGTACATATGTACGTATGTATGTATGTATGTATGTATGTATGTATGTATGTATTATGCTTGTATTATATTTGTATGCATGTATGTACACATTATTTACATATCAGGCAATAATATACATATATATATAGCCAGCTTGGTAGCAACATAATATGATTGAGATGCTTAGCGTTTACATGACGTTAGCTAACCTAGACACTTATTTTTAATTTATAGATTGTAATTTCATTAAGCAATATTTTCTCATACTGAGCCATCGAACCAGTTTCACAGTGGCGCCATCTAGTCAAAACGCCACATATTTGAAAGCACTCCTCCCTTCCCCTACCTCCATAGACAAACACATACTGGTTCCAGACTCAGGTATCTGGTCTTAATAATATATGCACAAACTCAAAAAAACAATACCCATAAAATATACTTGATATATACTTGACATATACTACATATATATAGTTCGGGAACATCATGCAATTTCATTGGCATACCTTTGTCACACTGTAAATGATCACAAGCAAGTCTAAAACCCTTCACCATGAGTGAACCAATCATCCGGCTGCCTGCGCCTAACTCGGCTGGGTGAGTGAGGCAGGTCCACTGGTATCTGAGTTAACCTAACTCGGCTGGGTGAGTGAGGTAAGTCTACCGGTATCTGAGTGAGCCTAACTAGGCTGGGTGAGTGAGGCAGGTCCACTGTTATCTGAGTGAGCCTAACTCGGATGGGTAAGTGAGGCAGGTCCACTGGTATCTGAGTGAGCCTAACTCGGATGGGTGAGTGAGGTAAGTCTACCGGTATCTGAGTGAGGCTAACGAGGCTGGGTGAGTGAGGCAGGTCCACTGGTATCTGAGTGAGCCTAACTCGGCTGGGTGAGTGAGGTAAGTCTACCGGTATCTGAGTGAGCCTATCTCGGCTGGGTGAGTGAGACAGGTCCACTGTTATCTGAGTGAGCCTAACTCGGATGGGTACGTGAGGCAGGTCCACTGGTATCTGAGTGAGCCTAACTCGGATGGATGAGTGAGGTAAGTCTACCGGTATCTGAGTGAGCCTAACTAGGCTGGGTGAGTGAGGCAGGTCCACTGGTATCTGAGTGAGCCTAACTCGGATGGGTGAGTGAGGGATGCCCACTGGTAGTTGAGTGAGCCTAACTCGGCTGGGTGAGTAAGGCAGGTCCACTGGTATCTGAGTGAGACTCACTCAGCTATGAGCAAGCCTCTGAGCTCTACACCCGGAAGTGGAAAACAAGGGGGATACTAAATCTACACGGCGACAGTAGACCTACACGGTTGAGGGAGGTGGGTGGGTGTTGGTGGGTGTGGGTGGGGCGGCGCAGAGACCACCAACTAACCAACCTTAGCGGAGTCCTTCAGCCGGCCCATGGTGGGGTCCTGCGCCGGTTTGCCCGACGCGTTCTTGGTGGCAGAGATGAGCTCTCCAAGGGCGGCCGCCACGTCCTTGACGGCGTTTATGAGGAGCACCTGAAGGGCATCCAAGGTCAGGGCAGGCAAGGTCAAGACAGTCACAGAAGAGAGACCAACTAGTGTGACGCTACTACTCAAGGAGATCTCACTCAAGGCACCCACATCACGGACAGACATGACTGTCAGCTCTGAACTTTAAAAATTATATTAATGGGTTGCTTCTTAATTCGAATGGTGATAAATGACTTCAATAACCCATCAAAACCAAGGTCAGATGCGGGTCGGTTCATTTCAGGGGAGTGGTTTTCTTTTTTTGCAGGGTGTGTTGTGTGTGCGCGTCTGCGCCAAGAAACTTGAGGATGTCGATAGTCTTTGGAATTTGAATTAAATGTATTTAATGGGGTTACTGAAGGTTAATTACTTAATCAAAGAGGACACACACAAAATAAATACAGTGGCCGATTGGGGGGAATTCTTCAATTTGACAAAGTGTGGTAGGCGTGAGTGAGGTCACTACACTCAAAGATTCTGACAAAAGTTACAACACAATACGACCTATCTACGTACTACATATGCCCAGCCTAACACCGGCCGCCCAGAGGTAGATGGACAAACCGATAGCCAGCTAGCCATCTAACCAGCCAGCTAGCACGCCAGCCAGCTAACCCGCTAGCCAGCCAGCCAGCTAACCCGCTAGCCAGCCAGTCAGCGCCGCCCGCTAGCCAGCCAGTCAGCGCCGTACGCTGACGTGAATCCGAGGGACACCACCATTGTAATAGAATGATTTGTGCCTTACTATTAGTAATCAAGGCACAACGATGATCTCTATAGCTGATTATAACACGACTGTGCGCCACACGACATATATTGAATGAAAAATAATACATCGATTAAAACCTGACATTGTCATGTATCCTTAATAATTATAGATATTTTAATGGTTGGTTGGTTGTTGGAGATTTACGTCCTGGCAACATCTAAGGTCATATCAGGGCGGTCATTTTTAATGTAAATTCGTTCAGAGCCCCATTGAGGTAGGGGTGGGTGTGGGAGTAGGGGTGGGGGTAGCTTAGCGTACGGCCCTGCTAGCAAAGCGCAAGTAAGTAAATCCAGCTCATTCAATATATTCATCATTGTACATCTACACTGAATTACAACTCTACCCTACAATCAGCACCAACGACGCCTCATTCCGACAAAGTCAGACCGCATCGCCAGGCCACACAACACACACATCACACACTAGGTACACTATGTACACGCGGCGACGTGCGCGCGCAGCCCGCCCACCTGCGCTTCCGGCTGGTCGGAGCCGAGTGACGACGCGCCGTACTTGACGCAGTCAGACAGCTTGGTGATGGTCATGACGGCGCTCTGTGCCGCGCTGGCCAGCTGCTCCTGGTTGGACGCGGCGCCGGCAACCAGCGTCTTGGTGTCCTCCACCAGCGACTTGGCCGTCTTCAGGATGTTCTCCCTGCAACAGCAAGCGGCGCCGCGTGTGACAGTGTGTGTGAGGGCGGCGGGGTGGTGACAGCGTGCGTGCGTGTGTGTGTGTGGGGGGGGGGGGGGGGGCGAGTAGTGACAGTGTGGGCGTTGGGTGGGGTGGGGGAGATGGTGAAGTGTGTGGAAGAGTGACGTGAAAATGTGTGGATCGGTGACGTGACAGTGTTATGGGGGGTGGGGGGGGGGGGCAGGGTAGTGACAGTGTGTCTGTGGGGTAGGGTGGTGACAGTGTATGGGGCAGGGTGGTGACAGTGTATGGGACAGTGACGTGACAGTGTGTGGGGCGATGACGTGACAGTCGGTGTGGGGCGATGATGTGACAGTGTATGGGACAGTGACGTGATAGTATTTGGGGTGGTGACGTCACTGTGTAGGGCTTATATTTATAAATATAAGAGCAACTATAGGAGTCAAGATTTGAAATAAGAAACCAAAGTTAAAGACAGAATATTATCTGATTGTGGACATAGTTATTTTAAGAGATATGGCATTAAGAACGATGCCCAAAAATAACGATCAAATATGATCCAGAACAAAGGCAATTTGAAGATTCAACCATACAAGAGTACACAGCTGTCATTGTGTGTTTGATTTAAAATACTAGCGCGTCTCATAAGTCAACAGCGAATCAATTTAAATTCCGGATTTATCAGCATATCAAATCGTAGCAAAAGATTATTTAAAGTGATATCTAATTCAACTGGTTACCTTAACGCTAATGGTATTGTTGATCATTGCATTAGCCATGCACTGCACGGAAAATTGCACCAACAACCGGATGCTTGCAACAAATACCAACAGAACTACCTGAACTAATATTAACCACACTAACAACGGGAACAAAGTAATTTTTTAAAGGGCTCAACCTTCTGCCAATTGTTAAGTGAAATAAAAAGTGAAATAAAGAACTGAGTGAAGATGTTGAACAGGGACATGTGGTTAGACGAACATGTTCAAGGTTAGCACACTCACCCACGGGTTAGTGATTAATCAAGTGAGACCCCTAATAATGGAATATATAATATTGGTTAAAAATAAAATCTAATCCTATAGAACATGGGGTGCATAGACAATAATGGCACTCTGATATACACACTCTGATATGCGCATGTCAGGGTAACCTCGTTTTAGTAGTAAAGTGAGCTAAGTTAATAACGCATATCACATATGCAGTGCATATATGATTAAAAGGTCTACCCACAAAATAAAGAGGAATACACTTTATAGCCACTCACCCCCCACCCCCTAATGCCGTATGAGCGCTAAGTCGACCAGTGCATGCTTGGTTAAAACATTGCATTAGTGGATTTTGGTGACTAAAAATAAGTACTTAAACAAATACAAATATATAAAGGATGACAATTTAAAATTCAATATAAAAACTCCAGATAATTAATTGTCTTGCTGATTAGAATCAGTAGAACCTGAGACAACACTGTCGGGTCGTAAGTAGGCCAAGGTCTGCTTGGCTAAAAGTTAGTCAAACACAGCATTGGTGGATTTTGGTAGCTAAAGATAAATACTTTGAAAAAGTATATAATTATAAATAAGTAAATGATGAACATTAAAAATCGAAAAAATATATATTTGTTAAACCCAGATAGCTATGACTAAGGCGCTGTCTGCTCAATTTGAGTGAAGAAGGAAGCATGCCAACTCGGAAATGAAAATGCAGCAGTGCAATGCGGATACGGTAGAGTGTACGAGTACCTGTGAGCGTCAAAGAAGACATTATACCTGTGATCGGAGAAGCACTCGTCACCCTCGGCATTGAGCGTGCCTGCAGAGGCGAACATGATGGTCGTGTCCAGGTCGCCGATGATGCCGCTCACCGTCGAGGCGGCGTTAATGCAAGCCTGTGTACCACGTGACCCGGCCTGCAGGGCCGACAGCACCTTGGACACCTGGCAGCGGGGAGAGGACGCAGGAGGCGTTAATTGTATATAGTACGGGGGGGGGGGGGGACGGGATTGATTGTGTATAACACATGGAGGGGGTGATTACATATGTTGTGGGTATGCATTATTTGTATATAATGCAGGGAGGTGTGTGATTATGTGTTGTGGGTATGCGTTATTTGCATATAATGCAGGGAGGGGTGTGATTATATGTGTTGTGGGTATCCGTTATTTGCATATAATGCAGGGAGAGGTGTGATTATATGTGTTGTGGGTATCCGTTATTTGCATATAATGCAGGGAGGGGTGATTATATGTGTTGTGGGTATGCATTGTTTGTATATAATGCAGGGAGGTGTGTGATTATATGTGTTTTGGGTATCTGTTATTTGCATATAATGCAGGGAGGGGTGTGATTATATGTGTTGTGGGTATGCATTATTTGTATATAATGCAGGGAGGGTGTGATTATATGTATCTCAGGGATGCGTTATTAGTATATAGCATGGGGAGGGGGTATTAATTATATATAACACAGGGAGGGGGTGACTATACGTGTCGCGGGGATTCATTATTTGTATATAATACAGGGAGGGTGGGTAATTATGTATAACAAGAGGATGCAGTACTTGTATATAACACAAGGGGAGGGGGTCATTGTATGTAGCAGGTGGAGGCATTAGATATAACACTGAAGGGATATAGTTATATATAACAAACAGTGGTGATAATTAAATATATAGCAAGCGAGATTGTAATTATATTTTTAAATGGTAAGCGTTAATTCGCACATGGGCTGGGTTAACTGTATGTAAAGAGGGGAGCTGTAATTACATAAAACACAGGATGTGTTAACTGTATTTAACACGAAGGAGGTAATTATGTTCATCACGGGTGCAGTGGTAATTATATATAACATGGGGAGGCGGCCATTGTAAATATTACACGGGGAGGCAGTCATTGTATATATACCATGGCGGCGTTAACTATATATAAAACACACGGGCTTATTATATATAACATGGGGAGGCGGCCATTGTAAATATTACACGGGGAGGCAGTCATTGTATATATACCATGGCGGCGTTAATTATATATATAACACACGGGCTTATTATATATAACATGGGGGAGAGGTAATTATATTTCTATATAGTATTGAGGTGGGAATTGCATACATAAGACAGGATATTTCCTCATGTGCGACTTTAAAGATCCTGTCACTGTTAGGCATGCTACGTGCATGTATGGTTGTTGCTATTGTTATATGAGTGTGGTACTATCATAAGAGAACCAGGCCACCAACACATACCCAGATACACAGTGCCAGAATATGTACAGTTAAAGGGCTTGCCAACTGACGAGCGGAAAATCAACGTATACTCCAATAGATAAAAGAAGGCAAGTGAGTGTTGCTATCGTCACTTCATTTCTAGCTGACATGTGCCCTAGTTTCTGTTCACACTGCAGCTGAGTCTCGCACACCGATTTGGGGGCTCCACTCGTGACACTTGACTGAGTTCACTACTGGGCAGGTGGTGAGTGTTCTAGTGCTACACTGCGTCCTGCGCTAGTGCTGGCTAGCTGAGTGCGCGGGTTGCTGTGACGGACGTGGTGTAAATGGACCAAGCATTGGAACTAATCAAATCAAACTGATTAAATGACGCACTTAAATAACGAAAATCAGTTGATGAAAATAGATTGCGGCTGATCATTTTGTGTGTTGATCTTGTCTCCGGTGAGAGAGAGAGAGGGCGGGAAAAACTGGGAGGCAAGATCAATATTCCAGAAAGGATCAAAGAAAAATAACATGGGAAGAAAGGAAGGCTGGCATAAAAGGTTTAGCATTTTAATTAGAACAATCTATATTTTCTTGCACGGGTAATTGACACAGAGGGTGGTGCGTTTAACAAAGATAAAACGTGAATGAATAAATATATATAATTGTATATACATATATACACATGTATAGACATGTATATATACACATAATTACACTATATACACATATATACACAAACAAACATATATATATATATATATATATATATATATATATATATATATATATATATATGTTGTACATGTCTATATACACAGTTGTAAATGTCTTGAGCAACCCCTGTGATCGGTGAACCTGTGTCATGTGTAGACAAATTTTCAATGCACAAACTGTGATTTACTTCGTTTGACTGTCCTTCCGATGACAGGAGACCTGCATGTCATGACAACAATTAGGCTGGATGCAGATTTGTCCATTCAAGACAGGTATTACTATGAGTGTGGATATATATAAATATACATGTATGCAAAGGGAATGCCTAGAGGTGCTTGACTGTGCTCTGAGACTACGACCTGTACATGCCTCGCGCCTGTCTCCGTGAAGGGAAGCGAGAAAGATGGCCGCCTGATAAGGCAGAACATAATGAAGGCCACGTTTAGTCGGGGAGAGACAAAAAGTGAAACAGCAAAGATGAGCAGCCGGAACTGACTGCAGCATAGATGAGATAAGAACAAAGACAGCAGACAAGCCGTCCCTTATCGTGTTATCCGCTCTCCTTCCCGTCTTTCCTCTCCCCAGACGCATGTCCCATAATTTCCCATTGGGAATCTCAGGGTTTTCTGAGTTCCTTCTTTTTGTTTGACTTCTTAATTAAGAAAAAAAAATTAAAAATTACAAAATAAACATTTAACAAATAAAAATAAATGTTAAGAAGAGATAAAAGATTGAATCAATCAGTACATGACCTAATTTGAATCATTAATGAAAACCACGCTCAGTCTCAAGTGAGGCAAACACAGATTGATAAATCAATTAATTACCTAATCAAGTCGCGTTATGTCAGCGCGCCATGGTAACCACGCAGAGTGCGTTAGGATCAGTCGCTGCTCTTTGTTGTATTTTTGTTTAAAGCTGTATAGTCCGAGGAAATCATGACATTTTCAAAACCTAAGCACTTATAATTATATAGATTTGATCCTACAACTCTAACTTAAATACTGGTGCAATTCTAAGCATTTGCTGCTGCATAGAAAGGGGAGACACTATGCCAATTTAATAGAACCTGTTTAATAGAAGCCTATGGTGTCAGGATTTTGGCCTGCTTACTGAAATTAATTTGGCGTGTTTTCACTTCGAATATATATACAAATTTAGTCATTTAAAATATTTTTAAAATTTATCTCAGAAAATTGCAGACACTCAAAACCATCAGACTATGCAACTTTAAAGTTAGCACCTTTAATTATTGAAACGCTGTGTTGCACCCAACTAGTTCTCACCTTCTCCGACACATGGCGCGTGTGTTCAGCGAGGTCGCGCTTGGAGAAGCCATCGGTGGGGTTAGACTGCAGCTTGCCAGCGTCTTGCGTTAGGTTGATGCAGGACTTGCCCAGTTCCTGTACCGCAGTGCGAATACGGTGCGCGATCTGAGGGGCGGAGCAAACGGGGGGGGGGGGGGGGAGGGGGAGGGGTATGGGGGGCAAGGTACAGCATTAGTCGTCTGCTTGCTTGTTTGTTGGGGTTTTACATCCTAGCAACATCTAAGGTTATATCCGAACGGGTACCGACTCGAGACAGTACCCACTCATGCTGACTTTATAGCACTGCTCCACTAGGAGACTGGGCCACCAGCACCATGACTTGCTATCCCACTCAGTCACATTATCCTAATACTGAGCAGACCAGTCCTTTCCCTATCCTATTAAAGCCAATCGCCAAGCTAGGTGGCGACAAGTATAAATTTAGTGAATCATTCGCTTATACCCAAACCCAGGACCTCCCATATGAGCTCCAGCCAACATTTTTACGGATTCACCTATCTCATACAGTTTGCAGCATTAGTCAGTCAACTGGAACTACAGTGCAATCAATACAGCTAATCATTACCCATTCACTGCTCCTAGGCCCCTCCACACACCAACATGTGATTAATATTGTGTTGGCCACATTGTTCATGCTGCGCTGCCAATGGGAAATGGGCTAATGAACTAAATAGCAACATGGATTTCTTTGTGCTTGTAAGCTATCACCAACTGACCATCATAGTGATTTAACGTCATTTTGAAAACGAAGCTGATACTTAAGGCAAAATCGTTATGTTTGAAGTGTTTACACCACCCAAGTATATTACGTTATCACCATGTCTCAAATCTGTCATCCCGACAGTCATTGAACAGGGTTGGGCTATATTTATCTTTTTAATAAGAATAAAACTCTTATAATTAAGACTCGATTTGATTGTACATAATTATGGCTACTCAAATTGAATAAGTAGTGCTTAATTGATGAAATCACCAGTTATAGAGCAGGACTGGAAAATCTCCAATGTGTGATGGTTATGTGATGAGATTCTGCAATGGGTTTCAGGAAACAGATCAAAGCATACTAGCCGATGTATATTTCAAAATGATTTATCTGTCAACAAAGTAAGGAAGCCACACTGGAAGCCAAACTGGAAAGCGACAATGGAAGCTAAAGTGGAAGCCACATTGGAAACCACCGTGTGAAGCCAGAGTATGAAGTCACAGCGTGAAGCTACAAGGCGAACTCCTAGTGTGAAGCCACAGTGGAAGCCAGTGTGAAGCTTCAATGTGAAGCCACAATGTGAAGCCACAGCGGATTCCACAGTGGCAGCCACAGTAGATGCCACAGTGGAAGCCACAGTGGAACCCATAGTGAAACCCATAGTGGAAGCCACTGTGGGTACTAATGATAACCGATGTTAAATGGTTTTAATATAGATATGCAAATGCGAGAAAAAATAATAACCGTACCTCCTGACTTGAACATGTGGCCATGGCCCCACACGAATCGTTTGCCAGGTGGGTGAAGTCCTTAGTGAGCTGGTTAGCTAGGCCTCCTAGTTCAGCAATGTTTGAACTCGATTTTCCAACCTGGAATTCGGATGAAATTATTCATGAATCAGTCCGATTATTCCATTATTAAAAAAAAACAATCCACACAAGTAATTTAATCACTTGATGTACTCAACATGTTGAAAGCAGACAATTTTACACCGGTTGTTTGCACCGGGCAACTTTTTACAATCTCAGCTTTCTCAATGCTTAGTGATTCTTTGTTAAAGTTTACACCACTGAAAAAAAGAAGATTGGGTAAAAAAGAAAAAGTGCCCCCCTACAAACAAAAATGAGATGGCAAAAGGACACGCCATGTTTAATCATGGATCAAATTTCAGCAATTAAACAGATCAAAAAACCCTCTAATTCCAATTCCAGTGAAACACTATCTGAAACCAAACATGGTTCCACGTCAGGTGATGTATGCAAGTGTTATGTCATCAAAGAGTGAAGAGAAAGATTGGTGTTGAAATCCAGTTGTTCATCCTTACCATATCCTGTGCCGTCCGAGCGATCTGTTTAGCCAGCCTGACCATGTTTGTTTGAAAGTCGACGTAGGACATATTCTCTGAGGCAATCATTCGTCCCTCCGTCTGAAAAGTAGAGAACTGCAGCAGTCAAGAAATGTTCTAACAGTAATAACAATTATGAAGGCTGTCCTTTGCAGCAGAATTTGGAAAAACTAATATCCTGTGTAAGGAATTCAATTACCTCATAATAGTCATATATGGCTGAATTCATGTCTGGCTGAATGGATGTGAATAGGTCACTTAATGCTTTCGGTGTGTTTTTTGTCTTAATGTCTGATAATTGAGATCCACCTTGGTTCACAATTGTAGAAGTATAGGTGATTCAATCTTCTTTCCCAAGCCCCTCTCCCCTTCCCCAACTCGACTGGATCCCTTCAGTATTTACTTCACCACAATCAACTTCTGCCAACAGGACCATCTCGCCCACCCTTCTTCCTTGAATCGCATTCTCAATCTCACCTTGGCCATGGCCTGGGAAATGTTAGCGAGCATGGCGGTGACTACGCCGGCCTGGCTGTTGGCTTCCTCTATGGTGCTGATCAGGTCCTGTAGCGCCTCCTTCATCCCTTCGGTAGCTTCATCGATGGTGCCGTGAGTGTGCACAGCCTTTGGGTTTCCACCGCCCTCCTTAGCCGCATATGTCAGCTGCAGTGCTGACTCGGCCACAGATTTGGTCTGATTGATGATGTCCATTTGGCGCTTTGAGTTGACAGTCTTCGAGGCGGTGCTAATAGCACCTGCTGACAGAGGCTCCATGTAGTTGCCTAGACGAGCCACCTGCACAGATACAATATGCTCAGCTTTATTGAGGTTATAGAGATGCATACTATGTGAATATTACTAACAATGGAACACTGGCTGGTTGGTTAGTTCAGCAAATCCTCACTATGCAGGATTAAGAGCTTCCCTGGTCTCCAAAGAGGGAATGGAGGGGGCACTACAAATGAGACAAATGTATGGCTAAAAAGAAAGAGTATACAATTATATTCATCTACGGACCGGAAATGTCATAGGCTCTATTCGTTTGTTCCCTATGACACAGCTCTAGTAGCTAAGACTGACTTGTAGATCACATTAACATAGACACTTTGTACTTCTGCATCAACCTACTAGGTGTCCAAGGCGCTCAGCCTCTCCTTTGGCAGCATCCCTGATCAAGTCGATACTCTCAACAAGCTCCCGTGCTGCATTGAGCATCTGGTCCTGCGAATTCTGTAGCGAGGTCTCATTGTGTCGCTCAAGATTCTGAGAGATGGCTGCAAGTGCCGCTTGATCAAGGTCACGAATTGCTGTGTTGATGCGCTGGATGCTGGTATCACACTCATGTTGTCCAGGCGCACACTCCTTGATGGCACCAAGAAGTTGCTTTATGGCATCGGAAACGCTCTTCGAGTGGACCGAGTACTGTTGGTGGGTATGCGGGTCCTTCGGGTTGACTGCCAGCTGCTTGGCCGCTTGTATCATACGTGATGAGCCATCGACGAGTTGGATTCCTGCAGACCGGATTGGCTCTTGGGCCTTCTTAGCCTGTGGAAATAAACACCACAATGGAATAATTATAACAGGAAAGTAACAGATTGATCGACTTTATCGAGTTTATATCATCTCAGGTCATATCAGGATTGGAGGGTTACTCTGACCTCCCTCTGGACCCCGCTTTCACTGACCCCATCTCGATGCCTTCCTCCCCACCCTTTATTTTCCATTGAATTACACTCTTCGCAAAAGGTGAGCCACCAATAAGCACTGGGAATCGCTTATCCCTGGAGTGTGCAGTACTCACAGGATGACTGATCTTGGCCGGTATACTGGCAAACTCAGGACTGCAGGCGAAGGTGGTGAGCTCCTCAACGGCGTCCACAAGCGGCTGTGCGGCCTCGGCACACCGGCGGCGGTTCTCCAGGGTGAACTCGTTATCCAGAACCTGTGGGTCAAACAGGTATTGCACTACCAGAAAACGTGACTCTGAAATTCCTCCTATTATTACCTTTTTAAAAAAATTATTTTTATTTAGTGACAAAAAAGCCCCTTGTTTTTCATGTTCTTGGTCTCTGAAGTTCTTACCTATACTCCCCCCCCCCCCCCATCACGCACACTTTAAAAAAAGTGACAAACGGCTTGGATTTAAACAAAATTCTAAATGTAATTAAATAAACGACTTTATCACGTGAGTATGTTGTATTGAGACTCTCAGATGAAGTAAATTGAATTGGGATTTTCTGCAAACAATCAATACTTGAGCTGCATATCCGATAACGGGCAATAAAAGCACACCTTAATAGCTTTGACAAGATTTGCAGTGCTGTTGGCCACGTCCTTCGCTGACTGGACAAAGTGGCGCTTGGCGACTGGGTTGTTTGTCTTAGATGAGGCCAGGCGACATGTGTTGCACAGGGCGGATGTGTGCTTGGCCACGATGGTGGCCGCCGACAATACCTGTACAGGACAACAAGTAGAATACACTGAGTGAATGGTCAATGGGAGTCGAGCATGGCGACCGAGGTGCCATCATGTGATCTGAATATGGCCATTGGGAGGCAAGTTCGGCGACCAAGGTGCCATCATATGATGTAAACACGGCTAATAGGAAGTGAGCATGATGACCAAGTTGCCATCATGTAATCTGATTACATCCAATGGGGGGTGAGCATAGCAACCAAAGTGCCATCATGCGATCTGAATATGGCCAATGGGAAATGAGCATGGCGACCAAGGTGCCATTATGTGTTCGGAATACAGCCAATGGGAGGCGAGCATGGCTACTAAGGTGCTGCCACATGACCCAAACTTGGCTAATGGGAGGCAAGCACGGCAACCAAAGTCCCATAACGTGACCCGAATATGGCCAATGGGAGGAAAGCAAAATGACCAAAGTGCCATCATATGACCCATACACAGCGAATGGGAAGCGAGCATATCAAAGAAGGTGCCTCTACCTGATTTGAATACATGCAATGTACTTTGCACGATATCAAATTAGATATTTAAAATAGGTGTTAAATATACAATAATAATGCTTTACATATGCATACCATACCTAACTGAATTATTAAAGGATCAATCCATAATAATCCTGAGCTATAGGGTAGGTATCCAGTTCCTGTGGTGTCAGCAAGATCAGGAGTTATTTTATTTTAATCACGAAAACATTGCTTTCAGGGGAAACGCATGTTATTATTGAGTATAGGAAAACACCTAAACAATTAATCAAAGGGAAAAATAGCAAAATTCGTCAGATTGTCCTATAGATGCCTATCAATGTTTATAAACATTGTGTATGTGTGCGCAGCTTTGCTGCAGAACGAAAGCACACTGCTGTTGAGTTTGCTGATACGCGCACCTACAATTTAATATAATCTTTTTGTTGAATATGTTTTCTATATGTGTTCCAAGCATATGTGGTATCGTTTTAGAGATATTTCACTTTTTCTGTATGAAGATTGCTCACTGCCATTGACAATGCATTGAACTTGCCGATATGCGTAGTGAAAAATGTCAATTCTATTCAGAATTAATAGAAATGCAGAACCCTAACCTTATAAATTTAATATAATCTGTTTGTTGAATATGTTTTCTGTATGTGTTCCAGGCGGCTTTTGTCTAGGTGGTGTAGTTTTAGAAATACTTCACATTTTCTGTATTAAGATTGCTCATAGCCATTAAGTTTGCAGTGTGATCCTGTTTTGTCCTGCAGCCAAGCTGCGCGTGCACTGACCTAAATACCTATGCTGACGTCACAAGAGTGCGAGTGCACTGACCTAAATACATATGCTGACGTCACATGAAATAGGTCTATAACGGCAGTTGTTAATAATCTGTTAGAATGAGTGATCTATGAGCTTAAGGACTTTTCATTACCATTTCAGAACAAAAACACACGAGTTATGTGAAGATTTTCTCAGCAAAGAATCATTTCTACCAGAGAGGGAAATTAGTGTTGAATAGAAGCTTTCAGCCTGGATTAGGCCTGAAGGTTGTGTCAAGCCCAGCTAATTTCAATCCATATAGTCACGTGTTAAACACTGAGCACTCTGAATAATATCACCGTTTGACAGAGTTTAAAGCAAAGAGAGCAAACAATTTTAAGGGGCTTTACATAGCCGCTTGATCCGATGTCATTCCAGATGAACGGTCAGAGTTAGGTGGGTGGGAGTGGGGGGTGAAGGAAGGGGGTGAAGGAAAGGGCTGATGGAGCTGAGGGTATATGTGAAGGTTGGGGAGTGGGTGGGGTGGGATACGGGTGGAGCGGTGGAACTATGGTCAAAACATAGCAATTGCATCGCGAACAGACTGCACAAATACGAGCAGGTCTAATCAGCACACAGGGCAAGGTGAAGTAAGCCGCATCATCATCATCATCATCATGCTGTCGGTCGCGATGCGACAAAGACTGCTTTCATTTCTTGACTGCCACTCTCAATTTAGCTCTCTGCTGTGAGAGTTGCGTCCATGAGTCGGTCTTAATATCTCTCAGCTTCAGACATTTCATGAAAGCTGCCTGCAAAAGTGTTGAAGTGCTGCTGGCTTTTGCAAGTTACCAGCGGCACTCTCTCGGGGAGCAAATAGAGGTTTCACACCGGCAAGAACATGTCAAGACAGGCACAAAACTATTTGTCCCTGCAGTGGCTGGTCGGGAGATGTTGGGAGTTCCATACATCAACCACCCTTAATGCTGCCACAGTGACATGGTTTTCTGTTTAGGGTTTGCTCCTTAGCCTTCGGTTCTGTCAAGAACCTGTACCACAAGGCAGTGGTTTACAACTCTGCAGGGCAGGGGCGTCAAACTCCCTGAGGTAGTGCTATACCTGCAATACCTGCATACCTGCACCTACAGCACCTACAGCAGCTACATCACGTGTGTGGGTATGAATGGGGGGTGGGGGGGAGGGGTGTGTGAAGGAGCGCAATGCATTAAGTCTCTTACACTGCTAGCCTCCCCCCCTCCCCCCCCCCCCCACACACACTTAACATCTCACATTCTGGCCTATGTCATCACAAATAAATTCGCTTACAAATGAAAAGTATTCGCTCTCATGAAGCTGTAAAGCTTCATAAACATGGCGTGTTCGGTTGTGGTGTAGGTTCCTACAGTACTACGTCCCCCTGCACACTCCCCCTTCCCTCACTCTCCCCCTTCCCACACTCTCCCCCTTCCCACACTCTCCCTCTTCCAACACTCTCCCCTTCCCACACTCCTCCCCATTTCCCACACTCTCCCTCTTCCAACACTCTCCCCTTCCCACACTCCTCCCCCTTTCCCACACTCTCCCCCTTCCCACACCCTCCCTCTTCCAACACTTTCCCCTTCCCACACTCCCCCCCTTCCCCTCCCCCCCCCCCCCTTCCCACACCCTCCCCACACTCTCCCCTTCCCACTCTCCCCCTTCCGACACCCTCCCCTTCCCACACTCCCCCCCCCCCCCCGTGCCGGGCCTTACGGCCCCGACACGGCGCGGACAGAGCGGACAGAGTGGACAGAGCGGGCCGTGTGCACAGCAGACATATGGACGGAATATTAATGCTTCTCTGCGCACCGCACCCCCTTGTCGCACACAGAGCGCCATATGCATTATTCATACCCGCTCTACTTAACTGCAATACGTCCTCGCCACCATCTATCCTGCCAACTCAAACACGCCCCTCGGTGCGACAGCTACACAATGAGGCTCACATCAATTAACATATCAAATATAATGGTGGGTTGGTTGGTATGTTTTTTAATAATTTATATATGTTTTTGTTGGGTTTGTATATTTTGTTTTTTGGTTGGGTGGTGGGGTATACTTCTGCGGGTTTTTTGTCCATGGGCGCAGACAGCAGACATCACACATTCATTAAATAAATCTAGATCTGCAGTCTAAACTTTGCAGAGGAAACAACAGGCAGCTACATGAATGTCCATCTTCGCTAAATAAATCTAGATCTGTAATCTAAACTTTGTGGAAGAAACGAAGGGTAGTTACGCGAATGTAAATGTTTGCAAAATAAATCTAGCTCTGCAAGCTAACCTTTGCAGAATAAACAACAAAAAAAGCAGTTTGGCATTTGTTGACCAGACGGATTGCACATTGAATGAAAGTAGACAGGATCCGGCTCTAACTAAAGGCAACCCGTTTACACGCCGATCAATAATGGGAGCCTCACACACTGCGCGGCCCCGCGTAACGCCGGCAATCAGTTTTAAACTCGATAAATAGATGGTAATGTTTCATAAAAGATACAAATCTGTCCGTTTAAACTGACAGCGCCGCCACTAGGGGAGCGCCAACTGGCACCCGGCCACTCGAAACGATAGCCACCGTGACTGCACTCGGTGTTGGCGGGAAATTAGCTTTGCCAAACTGCGTCAAGTGAACACCGGCAGCTGCATTCGATTAAAGCTCACTGATTAGTGCAGATTCCCGGCGATCTTGAGACACAATCAACCGACTTGGGAGGCAAGCTTTCTTTTTTTTTAAACTCAGAGTGTGTCGGAAAGAGGTTTGGGAGGTAGGGGAGGTGGTGGTACTGGTTTGCATCTCGGTGCGCGTTCATGTCAATCAGTGTCGTGTGGTGAGTGTGTGTATATGCATATATGTGCATATGTATGTGTGTATATGCATATATGTGCATATGTATATATGTATGCATATATGTGTATATTTATATATGTATATGTGTATACATATATTTGTGTATACATATATAGTATATGTCTATACGTGTATATGGGTATATCACTACATGTGTATATGCGTATATGCAGCATATATACTTACATATGTGTATATCTTTATATGTGCTCTAAATGTGAGCAATACAATTAATTATGGGAATAAGAACAAGTACAAGTTCTCCTCAGTATTTTCAATCCTGTCTATATATCATCACAGCACCCCCCCCCCCCCGCCCACTTCTCTCATACGGCGCCACCTGCCAGTAACTACCACCTACGACCGCCACTGTTGGTTGTGTGATATAACGGACTGTGGAATTGTAAACAAAATGGCCATTTTATGTTTCATAAGTACAGCATGTGTGTATTATGATATATCTCATATGCGTCGCATGTGAGTATTACTGTGCTAAACCTAGTTCCAAATGCAAACACGGTGGCGCCACCTTGTGCATGGGAACCTTTGCATTCCCTCAGGTAGAACTCACTCGCGGAGACATTCATATACATATATGCATGTATCAAATGCATAAGCAATGCCAATAATACTTGGTCCCCGTAAGAATATCTACTGCACTGCATGCAGATTAGCAAATGTTGGCACTAATTTTACACACACTCACGTGCACGCGCAACATACACACACACTGTCTCTCTGCCTTGTTATAAGATTCGATATGAAAAGAGAGGGGAAAAATGTCATAAATTGGTTGCTCACATAAATATGTTAAATTTTATGTGTAAAAAAGAAAATAATTGGTGTGAGAAAGGGGAAGAGCGAGAGAGAGTGGGTAGGGGTGTGTCGGTCGAGGAGAGAGGGGAGAGGGTGTCGAGGGGAGGGGGGTCGAGGGGGAGAGGGGGGAGGGGGGAGGGGGGAGGGGAGAGGGGGGGAGGAGGAGCGGGGAGGGGAGAGGGGGGGGAGGGAAGGAGGAGAGGGGGGCGGGGAGAGGGGGCGGGGGAGAGGGAGATGCGAGAGGGAGAGGAGAGGGGGAAAGGAGGAAGGGGAGAGGGTGTGACGGAGAGGGGGTCGAATGGAAGAGGGAGGAGAGGGGGAAGGAGGGGCGGGGGATAGGGGGAGGAGGGGAGGGGGAAGAGGTAGAGAGGGTGGACATAAGGGGAGAGGGGGAGAAGAGGAGAAGGTGGAGGGTGAGAGAACGAGCGCGGAGAGAGGGGAGAACGGAAAGAGGGGAAAGGGGGGGGGGGGGGGGGAGAGAACTAGAGAGCGGTAGTGGGGAGGGATGAGGAGTGGGGAGATGGGAGAGTAGGAAATGAGATAGAGAGGAGGAGAGAGCGAGAGGAGGAGAAGGGGAGAGGAGGAGATGAGGAGAGGAGGAGAGGATGAGAGGAGGCGAGGAGGAGAGGAGGAGAGGAGGAGAAGGGGAAAAGAGAACAGGGGAAGAGAGGGAGAGAGAGAAAACAGATAATGTGGATTATATTCATTGCTCAGTGCATGTGTATATATATCAGCACATGGAGTAAATTGCCTCCCTGCACCTCCCCGTCTCCAATTTCTACAAAACAAACTGTCGAAAAGCCACAAGCACTGCCCACAGTAGACCGATGAATGGTGATGTATGTGTATTTAGGTACGGTATTGTCGGGGTGGGAGTTCTTTAATGTGGGTGCGCATGGATGTGTGTGTGTGTGTGTGTGTGTATGTGTGTGTGTGTGTGTGTGTGAGTGCGTGTGTATGTGTATGTGTGTGTGGAGTGAGCAGGAAGCGGAAGCGGAAGTAGATTGTTGCGTTGCTCCCAATCCCAGTAACGATACGTCCCAAGGATGGGCGCCGGTAAAAATTGTTGGAATGGAGGCGGGAATGTGCGCGCAGTTATTAGGTCGAGTCTCGTCACTGGGGAGAAAGCCTCCCTCCCTCCCAACCACCACCACCCCCATTCACCACCCTACACGGAATTCTAACCCCTGCATTATAAATGACAATGCAGACAGGATTATCAACCCACCAATAGCACCCCATCGGACGGCACCCATAATAATTACCGAACCCCCCGAAGACCGGCTCGCCGTTATCTGTTCTGCGCGCCGCCGGCCCGTCCCATATAAGGCCAGCCTCCGGGGTCCACAAACTGCACTCCAGGGGTGGGGTGGGGGGTGGGGGGGGGGGGGGGGGCGGCGCGCGCCGGTTAGTTTGCACAGCATTACCCGCCCAGTTATGACGCCGCGCCGAATGTGCGATGCCATTTACAGAGAACAGAGTCGGTCCATTAACGGGGGCCGCACCGCGCCGCGCCGCCATTCCCGACGTGCAGAGACAGTCTTTATTCACCATTCGCAGTTCGGGACGCGGCCGGCAGGGGCGCGCCGAGCTGCTCAAAGCGGCGGACAACGCCGTCTGGGGGAGACTGCTGGCCCTACCTGGGTAATAATTGCTACTTCCGATGCCGCAATAGTTATGATTGTTTCAGCGGACTCGAATTGTCGTCTGTGGAGGCGGGAGGATAGTGGGGAGGAGGTATCGAAGGGAGTGGAAAGAGGGAAGGAGGAAGAGGGAAGGAAGAGTGGGAGGCATGGGGAAGTGAGGAAAGAGGAATGGGGGATGGTGACGGGGAGGGAGAGGGAAGGTGGAAGAGGGAAGGAAGAGTGGGAGGCATGGGGAAGTGAGGACAGAGGAATGGGGGACGAGGACGGGGACGGAGAGGGAAGGGGAAGGAAGAGTGGGAGGCATGGGGAAGTGAGGACAGAGGAATGGGGGATGGGGACGGGGAGGGAGAGGGAAGCTGGAAGAGGAAGAGGGAGGAAGAGTGGGAGGCATGGGGAAGTGAGGAAAGAGGAATGGGGGGTGGGGACGGGGACGGGGACAGGGAGGGAGAGGGAAGGTGGAAGGTGAAGTGATAAGGGGTAAGGGGAGAGGAGGGGAGATGGGAGGGGAGAGGGGAGAGGAGAGGGGAGAGGAGAGGGGAGAGGAGAGGGGAGGGGGGAGAGGAGAGAGGAGAGAAGGGGGTGGAAGGAGAGGGGATGAGACTATTGAGAGGGAAGGGGGAAACGAATTCGAAAGGGAGGAAAGGACAGAAAAGGGAAGTGGGGGAGGAAGGGAAGAGGGGCCGGATAGAGGACAGGGGGAGCAGATGGAGAGGGAGAAGGAGGATAGAGAGAAGGTGGGAGGGGGAAGGGAGGGGGATGTGGGGGGGGGGGGAGGACGACAGTGAGGGAAATGAACAAGAGTGAGGTCGAGGTAGGGCGAGAGAGAAGAGTGAGACGGAGAGGGACAGGGACAGGGTCAGGGAGGGGGGGGGGGGAACAGGGAGAGGTAGAATGAGTGGGAAAGTGGAGGTGGGGGAGGTGGGGGAGGTGAGAGAGGGAGAAGTGGGGAGGTGCCGGTATGGTGGGGTTACTAGATTGAATGTGGACGCACCGATCACACTAAAGGGGCGGCGGGCAGGCGGCGCCGTTCGCCGCCCCCATTATCGCCCAACATCTCGGCGCACGTTGTAAGACTGCTGCCAGTTTGGTTACAGCTCAACGTTAACTACCCCACCCACCCATCCCTGCACACACACCCAGCTCGGTGATGGGCAGGGATACTTTGTTCAATCTAGCCTTCATGTGATTGTGAATCGCCTAGCTATAATAGTTGGGGCGCCAGCGAAGGACCGACCTCCTTCCTCGGTGAGGGTATTTACAAAGTCGCCTCCTACAGAAAATAAAAGCAGAGTCTGTGGGTTTCTTACAGGAAAAAAAAACAAACAATACCCACGGAAATCAACGAAAAGGCGAAGACCTTTCATCTCTATATTAACGTGAATATGTGGGTTGGTTCTTAAATGTGTGGGTCCTATGTGTTGATGTGTGTTATTAGGGTTTTACTTCCTGTCAGCAAGTAAGGTCACATGAGGACTGACCGACTTATGACAGTGCGCACTCATGGTGACTTTATAGTACAGCCCAACTGGGAGATCAGACCATAGACAACATCACTCGATATCCCACTCAGCCTTATATACTGATACTGATCAAACCAATCACTGCCCTATCCTAGTAATGTCAAGTGCCAGATCAACGTTGTAAGTCATTGGTTTGACTCAGGCGGAGATTGAACCCATGGCCTTGCAGACGCGAAGTCAACACTCTTACCAATACGGCCACCCCACATGCTTCGAAAGAAGAAGAAAAAAAGTTAAAGGACAAAATTCACTTAGCAAATGAATTCATCATCTTACTTGAGCTTACTTTACTCCTCTGCACAAAGGCGCGTGATCGCCAGTACGCTCTAGCGGTCCCTGCTGCGAGAAAGATGAAAATGCCCCATTCCTGAGTGCTGCGAAATGCATTGTGGGATCAGTTTACATAGCACATGTTAAAATAGGCAGCTTATCCCCGGGTAGATTTGAGACCTCCCAGAAGAAGCGTCGACTCCACATCAAGTCGACTCCGCATCCGACAATTAATCCCGATTTGTGACCTGTTGAATCTAATCCACTTGAGCATATATTTTATTCCGATAGCCAGAGTTTTCTCGCTATTGGCTTACAGTAACCATCATTGTCATGATTATCATTATTACCACTATCATTATTATCATTATCACCATCATTATTTTTTTTTAAAACCCTTATTATTATTTTTGTATTTAGTTTTTTTTAATTTTCCTGCGCGCAACCTCAAAATTGTGTGAAAGTCACGGTCAGGAGGACATGTCACGTTGTGCTCCCGGCTCATGCGCGGATCTTCAGATCCGGCTTATTGCGGACCACCGGAACCAATACTACCCAAACCTCGCCACTCGGAGCGTGTTAAGTGATCTCCAAAGGTAGGAATTACCCACTGACGTCGGTTTTTTGTTTTTGTTTTTAGAGGTTTTGTTCTTGTTTTTCTTTTTAAGAGTTGCGTCCGATCCTTGGCACTATTTAAGCCTCATCGCTTTTCCACGTTATTGCGTGTTTTCAATTTCTTCTTGCACCCTCCGCCCTCTCCCATTGTAAAAATCGGTTACGAGTCCTTTTTTTCTAATCTTACAAACCATGAGGCAATCTGGAATTTCTGCTCAGACCAAATTCTGAGTGCCCTTCGCATCGCTCCCAAATCTTGAGATCTAACAAACAAACAAAAACCCTCCTAACCCCCAAACCACAAAACAAAAACAAAAATAATTAAACAAAAAAATGAACAGAAAGCACCCTCGAGTTGCTTACGATGCTGCGGTTGTTGGTAAGACACTCGAGTCGCTAAGACACTTCCGTGTTGCTCAGGAACCCTTGAGTCGTTAATGACTGGAATTGACTGTTATCGGCCTGGCCCAATAAGGCCATTCCGAGTTCCGCTGGTCCCTCTGTAAGGACTGAAGCCAACACCCAGCACGGCCGGGTCACAGCTACAGCTTACACGCCGGAAGGTGGGGAGACGGTTAACACACCATGTTACAGGAAGTGGCATTCTATCTAATGTCAAATATTTGGTAAGACAATTCCACTGCAATCTATATTAGCAACAAATATATGGCAATAATCCTACAAAGTTTGGTCATAAGGAGGCATATGGTTGTAGGTGCAAGATGAGTGCGTGTGTATTTAGGTACGGGTGGTGACAGCATAGGCCACATTCACGGCGATGGTTAAAAAGTAGATGTCCTATTGTAAAGGATAGGGAGGAGTTCCTACCCTAACGTGTGGTGTGTAAACTGTAGGTGTAACCCGGCATGCTGGATCTCAGCTTTCATTCAGTCCTTACTCAAGGACTAGCGGAACTTGGAATACTGACTGCTCGGCACACCAGGCCATAAATTGCCAACAGCAGGCCAACTATATTTTACCGAATGAAGAAATATTGTTTTGGCGTTGAACAAACTAAATAAAATTCTGATAGCTAAAATCAGTTCAGGAATTTGTCCAAGCAGGTGCTCTGGTCTGTAGAAAGCACCACTGACTGTTCACACATTATTTGGACACTGTCGGCTCCTGACACAAGACCAACTGGCAGTCTCCGCGCATTGCACACACTGAGCAGACATTCGGCACTGACTGCCCGTTAGGTGGCGCTAGCTTCAAATCTGTAACCGATCCAATACTTCCAACTAGACTCAAAAGGCTGCACAATCCCATGGAAACATCCCAGTTTCAAAATCAAAACACTTACCTAGATTTGATCCTACATTTGCAACTTAGATACTGGTGCACTCATGTTTATAATGTTGATTTCCATGCCAAAATGAATTGATCATGTTTTCACTTCAAATATATCCAAAGTTAACCCTTCAAAACAAAAGTTATTTGAGACTAACTGAGGAAGATTATAACGATGACCCTAACACATTTAATGTAATAAATATGACAGAAATCCAAGACTATCAGACTATGCAATTTTAACTGAGCCTATTTGGTTTGTTACCATGCTCTTCAGTGCATTGTCGATGTTGGGGTGGAATCTTCTCATTTAATGCAACAGGCATGACACACCTGCAACCATTACATTGGCTGTAATTTTAATGTAAGGCGCTTTGGTTTGAGGACCAAGGTTATCCAGGAATATACGATAGATATTTATGGGGAAAGGTCCCCACTCTGCGAGTGGAGGGAGGATGGTGTCTGGTTGGGGAAAGTGGGGGGGGGGGGGGGGGGGAAGTGGGGCTCTCCAGTTTAAACGTGGAGGAGGGAGATCTCTCCAGGTACCATATATCATCAATCTAAGCATGAAGTGAGCACAAACAATTGAGCAACATGACATATACAGTATAAATAGTGCTGGTTATTTGAAAGGTGCAGTGGTTTCTTCTCTCGTGGGTTATTGAGGGTTAAATAATATATATAGCACGATACTACGTATGTATGAATGTATGAATGAATGTATGTATGCGTTTATGTCTGTAACTTATGTATGTATTATGTAAGTATTTATGTATGTAAGTATGAATGTGTCATGTATGTAAGTAAGTATGTAACTTGTAAGTATGTGTATATATTATGTATCTATGTGCACGGGGAGAGAGGTAGATATAGTGAGAGAGCGCACACAAGGTTAATGCTGCACAACACAACCGGAGGTGATAATCACACACGGCAGACGACAATTCGCCAATTAGACCTGCGACCATGACGGCCTGCGCAGAACGCTGCTTAACGGTGAGGCATTATTCAACAAGCACGGCCATTACGTCACAACGACACGTGTATTTTACCTCGTGAATTCTCTGAAGGCGAATGTGCGGCGTCTTTGTGTAAACAGAGTCAACGTCACAGTCAGGTTACAACAACAATGTGGTTCCTCACCACCTCCACCAGGTCACACCTTTCAAACCCTAGGGCGGCAGTCAAACCAACTGAAGGGGAATGCAATTGTGTGTGTGTGTGTGTGTGTGTGTGTGTGTGTGTGTGTGTGTGTGTGTGTGTGTGTGTGTGTGTGTGTGTATGTGTGTGTGTGTGTATGTGTATGTGTGTGTGTGTGTGTGTGTGTGTGTGTGTTTGTTACTATTGTGGGGATGATGAAAATGGGAAATATTGCGCCGAGAGCTGGAATCGAACCCACCACTCTTGCTCTCTGGGCCAATGTGCTAACCACTACACCACCTAGGCTCCCAGGGGGGATGTCACCACCCTATCCATGCCTATATGTCTATGTGGCTCCTTGCCTGAGAGGGCAGTGCAGACTACTACATTACTTAAACAATTTATATGGCTGGAATATTGGTACCGTTTCTACTAGTTCTAGAAACACTGACTGATACTTATTAGGTCAACTCCCCTTCCCCAAATTACACCATATTATAGGAGGAATAACTTGGGTATATTTCGTATTCCTTATAACCCCCCCCCCCACCCCTCATTTCCCCTTCGAAACCATCTTCTTTGTTATGAATCATGCTGATCGTGACGTCGTGCAGTGACGGTGACGTCACGGCCCCTCTCAAACACCAGCCACCTGGGTGCGCCTCCACCATACGCATCCAACGCGCGTCACGTGACCCAATGGACGCCATGCTGCGCGTTTTCTGCCTTATATATAACGTTGAGCTATAGGTGACGCAAGCGTCCTTAAGTAGCCTCATTAAAAAGTGATGTCCTTACAGAGTATCTCACCTCGCCCCATTCCTGTCAGTATTAAACGAAATCACTAGGGGCTGAGTGGACGGGTGGGGGTGGGGGGTGGGGACATATGACATTAGCACTGTCTGCTACAGTGGAGAGGAACAGGAGGGTATATCAGGGATACTACCTAATGCAGTATAATTAATAATACACGAATGTCTTCACCTTTGTATACTGTTTAAAAAAAAGTAGGTGTGTTGGTGTAATGGTGATATTATATATATAATACATATACATTATATATATACTATACATATACAATATATACTATATGTACTATATATTATATATACTAATATATATATTCTGTATATATAATATATTATACCATCAACATTTACGGTGAAAGTGTGGCAGGACAAGATAATAAGCCCAACTGCATGCACGCTAGGGAGTACAGACGGTCAGTGGACTCTAAACACAGCACTAAGCAGCAGTAGCAATTTACTGGGATTTTCTCAATGCAAATCACCAAAGTGGATAGTAGAATTCTCCGGCACAGAAGCTGTGTAGATCATTAGAGTTTACAACGATGGATTGATTGATTGCTTGGTGGTGGCTTTACGACTTGTCGGCAGCAAAGCCTATAATCACGGCGAGAAGTGCTTGAGTGTTATTCTCCTGTATTATTACTTAATCATTGCTTTTACAGAATATAAAAGCTCCCAGCCGGTTAGACAAATTGTGCCAAATGACAATTAATTCTAAAACTTGTGGCTAAAGATAGCAAAATCCGAATAATAAAAGGTTACAAGGTGGGTCATCATAGCTCTATTGAGACATCATGTTGACCAGCCCATATTCATTTTTGTTTTTGCTATTATTAATTATTAATCAATGGCTGATATAATTACATTAGTGTTTAAAAAAGAAGTTTGGGTATATCCTTTGGTTAGTCATATTTCGCCTTTTTCACAAACGATTTAACAAATATCCATTTGTAAATGTGAATAGACATTTCTAAATGAGGTCAGTATTGAAAGCGGCATTTTAAAAGAAAATATTGTCTGGTACAGTGCTAGTTCCAAACAGAAATGACACAAAGTTAAGAGCCAATAGAGAATAATGTTAAACTAGATCTAGTAGATGGTCCGTCCGGTTTAATCCAGTTTGAAATCAACACGCCTTCATTGCCTCATTGGCATAGACAAGCCGAAGTTTCAGTGCAATTTGCATAAATGTAACGGCGTCTGTGATTGGCTGTGCGTGCTTAGTTAGAGCCCATGGTGACCATTTGTGCTGCCGCGCTGGAACAAGACTGAATTATCACACCATATGGAGACTAGATCAAACCAAGTAGGACTGGGGCAACGGAGAATACAGTGAATAAACAACAGCACTATAACTCTAAAAGCTAACGCGGCTTACCATTGCTTTAAAGTCCTTTGGAGGCAAGACATGAAAAAGTTAGTGGGTAAACATTAGCATTAGTGCGGATCTTTGTCATAGGCAATGTCTTATATCACTTAAATCGTTGCCATAATGATATGTACCCAATGAATGATGATATTATTATTAAATTTTATTTTTATTATTATTACTTTTCTGTTTTGTAGGCTATACCAAAAGGCTTCAAGTTCAATTCAGCCTGGCGGGCTTGAATAAAAAAACTAACTTAGATCCGTTTTTACTCTTCACTCATGAAGCGGGCAGGTACCATCACATCTCCTTTACCATTCAAGATAGCAATGCTCAACTCCATGCAAATCTAGGAAGCTTCCATAGTTACGAGATAAGCTGAGGAAATTAAAATCCCAAGATGCAATCAGTAACAGGGGGAGCCCATACCATACTTGTAATTTGCAGCTGGGTGTATATATATTATATGTATATATATATATATATATGCACACATATAAATATCTCTGTATATAATATATATATACATTTTGAAGAATAAATATATATATTTATATATGCTTATTTTCATATATATATATACATAAGTATGCATCTATGTCGATATAGATACCTAAATGTATATACAGTAACACCTCTCTAAATCGACTGACCTTGGGACCGACTTTAATTGGTCCATTTAGGGAGGTGGTCGGTTTAGGGAGTTAGCATATGGTTACACTGGTATTGTTGGGACTCAAATATATATACAGTAAAACCTCCCTAACCGACTACCTCCACAGATCAACCACTCCCCTATATCGGTCGCTTTATTTGGGTCCCAACAATACCATTGTGGTCGGGTTGAGAGGTGTTACTGTATATGTATATATATATATATATAAATATATATACAGTAAAACCTTCCTAACTCCACAGATCGACCACTCCCCTATATCGATCGCTTTATTTGGGTCCCAACAATACCATTGTAACCATATTCTAACTCCATAAACGGACCAATTAAAGTCGGTCACAAGGTCGGCCGATTTAGAAAGGTTTTACTGAATATGTATATTTACATATCTATGCATATGTGCATATATATTATGTATACATATATATACACACACACACACATATATACATACACACAGGATGAGGGTGCGCCCTACAGGGGCAGTGATTGGTGCGTTGAGTGCAGGCACGGTGCGGCTGAGGCTTACCTGCTGCTGGGACGAGGTGGGGTTGGTGAGGTTCTGGCACGCCATCTGGATGGCCTGACTGGCGCGAGCAAACTGCGAGCTGTCCACCAGCCCGGGCCGCCCCGGCTCACTGGCCGGATCGGCGATCCCCACCAGGTAGGCGGCCTGCAGCGGGAACATCACACGTTGTACAGGCCGGCGACCAGCGCTCTCGGCAAGCACGCGGTTCAAAGGTTAAACCATTCAGCTAGGGGGGAGGGGGTTATTATTGTCAGGCGACTCTGATTAACAAATTCTGATTCTCAGATTGACAGTGCGCTTTGATCCATATATTTTCGACTTTGAAGTTGTGGAGGAACCACATCCCCTTTTCAGGGATATGATTAGCCATTTAACAACAGCAAAAAACTACAACAAAACCTGAAAATTAGACTGAGGGTTTGCCACCCCAGCCCCCAATAGGATCGGGGAAGAGCCCTGATGGGGGCACAGGGGCCAGCGCACTCATAGACTCATGCAATTTATGCATTGTAAGGCCTTAACATTAACAGTAATGTTTTCAGCAGGGAAATATACATTTTCCTTTCATTATGTACAATAACACTTAATATTAATGACTGACCAATTTCATTATTAAAAACTCCGAAATCCTCGAATCCGCGGAAAAATCAGATCCCTGTTTATTCTGTTTTTGTGTGTGTTTTTGTTTAGCTTGCGTGGACATAACAAGAAAAAACTAAATATCCTTCAATTTAATATCGCAACAATGGTAAACTGTTTGTTTGTTTTGTTTGTTTGTTGTTGTTTTACATCCTAGCAACATCTAAGGTCATATCAGGACGGGTACCGACTTGTGACAGTACGCACTCATGGCGATTTTATAGTGCTGCCCCACAGGGAAATCAGGCCGGCAGCACCATGGCATGACCCGATATTCCACTCAGTCACATTATCCTGGCACTGAGCTAACCAGTCCTTGCCCTATCCTAATAATGCCGAGCACCAGGCAAGGAAGCGACAAGTATAAATTTTTAAGTCATTGGTTTGACTCGACCGGGAATCGAACTCGCAAACTCCCGATCTTCCGCACACGAGGCCTGTGCTCTACCCATTCGGCCACTGCGCCCGGTCACAATGGTAAACTAATAGTACACATAGGTTTGCTTTGCTAGCTTATTTATTATGCATTTACATCCTAACAATATCTAAGGTCACCGACTTGTGACAGTGCAAACTAATTGGAACTTAATAGTATTTATTGTTCCACGGGAGACTCAGTTACATTATCCTGACACTGAGCAAACCAGTCCTAGCTCAATCCTATTAACGACGAGTACCAGGCTAGGTAGTGTCAAATATCAATTTGATAACTCATTGGTTTGTTCGATTGGGGTTTGAATCCACAAATTCCCACCAAAGAGCGAAAAACCGAGCATAGTTGTGAAATAATTAAAAATTAACATGTTGTCTGCCGCACACAAAAAAAACAACTAAATCATTACCAAATAAAATTTAAACGACGGTGTTCTTTTTTGTTTTTTTGTTTAGATTACAAATATTTCTCGAAAATAGCATGTCTTAAACCTTGGTCGTCCGGATGTAACTACCATGACCTGGTGATGAGGTGCAACAGGTGGGCATGGAATCCCAGGGGGAAACAATGGTTGGACCTTCAAACAAATAGCAACAACAACAAAATGGTTGGATCTCAAACAAATTGCAACAACAATATATATATTTTTTAACAACAATAATATATTCCTGTAATGTCCTCGGAAAAACACATGAAAAGTGCATGAAGACGCCTGAGCGTGTGAGTAGAGACGACCTACCTGGGCCGAGTTCTCGGTGAGGCCGCACACTGAGTCGGCGAAGACGCGGACAGCGTCACAGAAGGGGTCAAGGTCGCCGTGCTTGGCATGGTTACTGATGCCGGTCATGGACATACCAAGTGCCTGCAATTAAACACAACACAGGCCGCAGTTAGTGAGTGAATGGCCACGTGAGGTGAGGGAATCATCAAAATAATAATAATAATAGAAGAAGTAGTAGTAGTAGTAGTAGTAGTAGTAGTAGTAGTAGTAGTAGTAGTAGTAGTAGTAGTAGTAGTAGTAGTAGTAGTAGTAGTAGTAGTAGTAGTAGTAGTAGTAGTAGAAGTAGTGGTGGTAGTAGTAGTAGTAGTAGAAGTAGTGGTAGTAGTAGTAGAAGTAGTGGTGGTAGTAGTAGTAGTAGTAGTAGAAGTAGTGGTGGTAGTAGTAGTAGTAGTAGTAGTAGTAGTAGTACCACCAATGGATATAATTGTTAGATGTTATATTATATATATATGTGATGTTTAACGTATTATGCGAGTATAAAAATACGAAGGGAATTGTTTCCTTTATAATATTATATTATTATATTATTTGATACCATTGTTATTCTCCGTAAGACTCCGCACTTGACCGGTGGTGCCACCTCCACCCACCTCCCCACCATCTGGTGTCAACAAGTGTCAGTCGCACCGGAGGATATATATATATATATATATATTAATAATACTGTTTTGGGGGGTTATTTTCGCCGTAAATATGCCTTCTTCTGCTACAAACTCGGCATTAAACCACCACAAATCAGTCAATGTTGTTATTGTCACCAGGGCTGACACCACCTCCCCAAACACAGCACCTTCTCGCATTATCGTCACACTAGTCGGGGTGGGTGAGTAGCCGCTCGATGAAGCGTCCTCTTTGAGGATGCAGTCCACCGCTTGGATCGCTTCGTTCAATGGGGAACTCTGTGAGCCAGCTTCTGGACACCCGCTAGGTGGCAGCACAGGGAAACCCGCCACATATGATCGGCAATGTCAGCCGGTTTCGACGTTCTGATTGCGATGTGTGTTGGTTCGTTGTTGGAGTTTTACGTACAACATCTCAGGTCATATCAGGACACGTACCAACTTGTGACAGTACACACTCATGGCGACTTTGTAATGCTGCCCCACTGAGAGACAAGGCCGCCAGCACCTGGACCTGATATCCCACTCAGTCACATGATCCTGACACTGAGTCAACCAGTATTTGCTCTATCCTAATAATGCCGAGTGCCTGGCTAGGAAGCAACACAAATACATGTTTAATCATTGGTGTGACTCGCCCAAGGTTCGAATCCCACGATCTACCAAAGCGGGAGACGGACGCTCAGCTCATTCGGCCAACCCGTCTGGTCCGATGTGGTGTGTGGTGTGTGGTGTGTGGTGTGTGGTGTGCAGTTAGTGTTGTGTGTAGATTGTATGGTGTGTAGTGTGCTTCAGTTTGAAATAACTTTAATTTAAAAGGCAGATCTAAATTACAATTAAAGTATCAATATCTAGTGCTTACTCATTAAAGTAACCCTTCCGGCTTTACTGCCTAGGATAGGCTAAGTGCATCCACGCCAGTTCACGATGACTCATCCCTGCTCTCCACAAGCCACCCCCCCCCCCCACACACACACACACTTCCACCACCACCCATACACCTGACATGAAATAAGTGCTCACTGTTAGATATTGCAGTTAGAACACGTGACAGATCACGACCTTGCACTGCGATATCTAATTTCAATCTAGGTCAACTCGCATGTTACATTGCGTTGTTCTGGTTAGTTTTTAGGTTTGCTTGACTGCTGCTGGTTTAACGCCGTATCGACAGCAATGGTCCTATTCACAGCAAAAATGTAGTGGTATCTATTATGTGAAGTCTTGTCAATCACATTCATATGTATCTGCGTCAAACCTTTAGGTAAGAGTGAGTGACTATGTTAGCAGTTAGTATAGCCTTTCCATCCTGGTTAGTCGCATTCAATCTCAGTCAACCGTTAGTTGTTTTATTTATTTATTCTACACCGTTGCCTTGGAGATGTGACGATTATGATGCTCTACAAAGAGATCAAACTCATACCCATCGCACACCGGTACACACACCTAAAACAAGCACCCGTAATACAACATTTAATATAAATTAAAGTAAGACATTGCCACTTGTTCGAGCAAATCAATCGGGAGGCTGCAGTCTCACACATTGCTAACCCATTGTGATTCCGGAGGGGGGAGGGAGGGAGAAAATAAACCACATGGGTTGGCTTCCGGTGCGCAGGTGCATCCTACTCTGTCCTATGAAACTAAACTTCCGGTATTCGGAAGATGAAGTAAGAACCGCAATTAGCAAGAACAACAGCAACAAAAAGTTGGAAATTCCATTCAGGAAATTGCAAATTGCAAGCGTAGATGTCGAAATAAATCACTGAGCAGGCGCAATCCAATCACACGAGTACACAACCCAAACCAAAGAAGAAAGGAGAGGACAGAATCGACAATGAATTAAGTCACATTGTTGTGCGTCACTTTTTTTAGTTTGCTTTGAAAAGTTGGACTCCCGACGCTCGTCCCGGCGACTGGCTGAGGCAGTGCCGGGTGGGCGCCGACTGTGGCTACATCGTTAAGCCGGCGACTAGATTACCAGCGCCACACGGCCACTAATCTCTCCCTAAGTTCGACTCCCTGCTCATCAGGCAATTTGCGCAAGCGCATGCAAACCGGAGAATCAATCACGTGATTTGGGATTCAGCGACGGCGGTTAGGCCACTCGGGGCTGGGGGGGGGGGGGGGGCGATTTGCTAACAGACCGCCTCTGGTCCTTTTTACCTTCCCCCCCCCCCCCACTCTCTACCATACCGCCCCCCACCCCCCACACATACACCGATCATCCCCCAACTGCTTCACGCCTCCCGAAAATAAACTATTTCATCGGCGACACGTATTTGTCAGCTTGCATTATCGCAATGCCCTTCACGAGCCAAATTACAAAGGCTTATTGTGTGCAAGAAGAAAAAGAGAGAGATAGAGAGAAATAGAGAGATAGAGAGGGACAGATAGAGATAGACACGGTCGAATTACAAATGCTTATTGTGTGCAGGATTTGTTTGATTTTGTTGCTTTGGGTTTTACATCCTGGAAACAATTAAGGTCATATCAGAACGGGTAGGCTTGTGACAGTGTACACTTATTAATGGCGACTTTATAGTGCTGCCCCATTCGGAAACCAGGCTGCTGGTACCATGATTCGATTTCCCACTCAGTCACATTATTTCGACACTGAGACTTGACACTGAGCACACTAGGCCTTGACCTATCCTAGTAATGTCGATCGCCAGGCTAGGTAGTGACAAGTATCAATTTTATAAGTCATTGGTTTGACTCGGCCAGGATTCGAATTCCCCACCTTCCATACAGGAAACCTGCGCTCTTCAGTACTTGTGAGTAAGAAGAGAAACAAATATAAGAACGAGAGACAGAGACAGAGACAGAGAAACATAGAGAGAAACAGAGATAGATAGAGATACAGTCGAATAAATCATGCTTATTGTGAGCAAGTTGGTTGGTTGTTGGAGTTACATTATCCTGACACTGAGCCAACCGGTCCTTGTCCTATTCTAATAATGTCGAGCGCCTGGCTAGGAAGCGACAAGTATCAATTTTTAAGTCAATGTTTTTACTCGACCAGGGTTCGAACCATGGGTTCGAATCCCATGATCTACCAAAACGAGACACATACGCTCAACTCATTCGGCCATCCCATCTTATTGTGAGCAAGAAATGAAAAAGGAAAAAAAAAGAGAACAAGAGACAGATAATCAGACAGAGTCAGAGGGTAGCTGTAGAGACAGAGAGAGAGAGAAAGAGAGAGAGAGAGAGGGAGAGAGAGAGGGAGAGAAAGAGAGAAAGAGAGACAGAGTAAGAGACAGAGAGAAAGACAGACGTGTAGATAGAGAACAATGCCGTTTTTCTATCCTTTGCAGATATGTTGGAAGGAATAAGTAAGAGATACATTAGCACAGTGTTCGCAAAGTGGCTGGCAAGGAGGGTGAGGGGGGGGGGGGGAGGCAGGGTGTTGTAGGGAGAGATGGGAGGGTGGAGAGACACGTTTTACAATGCTGATTAGGAAGGGCGCAACACCCACAATATTGACGCTACCTGAGACAAATACGACCGGCGCTGCTTAGCTCAATACCACATTTTTCTTGTTGTATCTGCTGTGTCTCTACCGCCAACGTTCTGAACGAGATTACACCCCTCTATCCCACCACACTCACATCCACCACACCCACCATACCCACCCAATGCACGGGGTGACCCAGTCGAAAAGTGCAGGCTTCTTATGCAGAAGGTCTGGAGTTTGAATATCGGTCTACTTACAAAATTGATACTTGTCACTACCTAGCCGATCACTCGGCATTACTAGGATAGGGCAAGGACTGGTTAACTCAGTACAGTATAACCCCGTTAAACCAAACTTGAAGGGACCCTAGAATGAGTTTGGATTAACCGATCATTGGTTTAACCGAGCTTTGGCTTCGACTTTGATTTTGAGTAAGAGTGTATTGCACATGTAATATACAATGTATGTGGACACTTTTTGTTTTGTTTTGTTGGTACATTAGTTGTTTAAGCAGGGGAACTTTCAATTGCGGACAATTGGTCTTCCTCATTCCACTGCTCCTTGCCCTATCCTAATAATGCCGAGCGCCTGGCTAGGAAGTAACAAGTATCAATGTTTAAGTCATTGGTTTGACTCGACTAGGGTTCGAACCCACGACCCCACGGTCTACCAACACGGGAGACGGACGCTCTAACTCATTCGGCCATCCCGTAAGACTTCGACCATTGTTTTTTTTTAATGTACATACAGTATAACCTGGTTAAACAAAAAGATCGGTTAATCCAAACAAATTTCTAGGGTACCTTCAAAATACTACCATTTATCAGATAAAAAGTCGGTGGGGTCTCAGATGACCTTATAACCACATGAAAGTTTGGTTTAACTGTACCTGAGGTGACCTGGGACCTGAAATCCTGTCTGGATTAACCGATAATTTGCATTAAACGACTTTGGTTTAACCGACTTTTTTATATGATAAATGGTAGTATTTTGCCGGGCTGCCGAAAAAGGTTTGGATTAACTGATCGTTTGGTTTAACCGAGCTTGGTTTAACGGGGTTGTACTGTATCAGGATAATGTGACTGAGTGGGATATTGGATAATGGTGCTGGTAACCTGATATCCCAGTGTGGTAGTACGGTAAAGTCGCCATGAGTGTGCAATCTCACAAGTCGGTACCTTTCCTGATATGACCATAGATGTTGCTAGGATGTAAAACTGCAACACCCACCCACCCAGGGCTGGTGTAAATTGTTGTGGAGCCGTGCGCGTGTAGTATTATTTGCTGGCAGACTGACGGTGGTGTAGGACTTTGGCGCCTACACAAACATGCCCACGTTATGGCGCTAAATGAGGTCACCACTCATGGCTCGCCGCCATGGTACAGCGCATCAATTTGTGCATCTGTTACCTAGGAGACTTTACGCCGAATCAAGGGAACACAGCGACCATGTACTGTGGTTGTGTCCAGTAAACTCTATCAACACCACCCTTCTACAAGCACTGTTTTTTTAAATATTTAAAAGCAAAATTCTGGCAAATGCACAAGGGGAGGCAGCGGCTGCTGGAGTGGTAGGTAGTAGGTGGCGCCCCCTATCCCAGCCAATGGGCGGGAAACAGTAAGGCAGCGCCAGCTCCGGTAAGTGGGGACTGACGGAACTAGACCAGACAGCTCCGCTCCAGTGGGAATACTATACGTATATTTTAATATACATCAGAGTGGCAATGCTGGCGCGTAGTCAGTAGCAGTGACCTACGCGGCTGGGGGGGGGGGGGGGAGTTGAGGGCCGGTTGGTGGTTTGAGATTAAGGTAAATGTGATTTATATACACATATAATACTTGCGATCGTCGCTGCCATTCTAACAAGGTGTGCCCCACAATTATAACCGCTTTATGTTTTTGTGAGTCGTAAAAGTGATAAAATAGTAATATTATACCACACATTAATGTGTTCACATGCATAGTATAGTATGAATCCCAGATGTAATGTGGGGCTCTAACCAAGAAGACAGCTGTCAACTTATCTATCCAGGAGCTGGGGTGATACATGCTGGCAATATCTAAGGTCCGGTACCGACTTGTGACAGTACACACTCATGGCGCAAAATACACTTTATAGTGCTGCCACACTGGGAGACCAGGCCACCAGCACCATGACACAATTTCCCACTCAGCCACATTACCCTGATAGTGATACTGAGCTAACCAGTTGTTGCCCGATCCTAGTAATGGCGAGCTCCCGGCTAGGTAGTAAGATATGTAAATTTTGTACTTCATTGGTTTGACTCACTGGCTATCCTGGAGCAATCTGTCGGATATATATATCCATAGTGAGTCGGGTGGGGATATATTTATAATCGGCTAGAGTAGTCATTCGATTTACCTCTCCACTACTAACCAGTGGTAACGCATACAGGCCTAACTAATTTAGATCGGTGCCGACAGTTTGTCGGCTCCTCTGGTTGGTTAAGGCCATGCACTCTCCTCCAAGCCGTCCCCAACTTTGCTATTACATCTTGCTGTTATGCGTTAGGAGGAAGTATGCCGCCGTCTTACGATGCTATTAAACTGTCACAGATGCCCGACATATTGCTACGACTGTTCATAACCAACTGCAATGTTAAAATTGCTACGACTGTTCATAACCAACTGCAATGTTAAAATTAGCTATATTCAAAGAGGGATTCTAGTCACGGAAAACCAAGGTGGCCATATCCGGGACATGTGGGTATGCAGGTATTGCAGTACTTACCTGCTAAAATACCTCAGGGAGTTTGACGCCCCTGCCTTGCAAAGTTATAAACCACTGCCTTGTGGTGTACAGGTACTTGATAGAACCAAAGGCTAAGGGAGCAAACCCTAACAGAAAACCATGCTTCCGTGGCAGCATTAAGGGCGGTGATGAATGGAACTCCCAACATCTTCTGACCAGCGACTGCAGGGACAAATAGTTTGCGCCTGTCTTGATGTGTTCTTGCCGGTGTGAGACCTCTATTTGCTCCCCGAGAGAGTGCTGCTAGTAACTTGCAAAAGCCAGCAGCACTTCAACACTTTGCAAGCAGCTTTTATGAAATGCACAACCGCACAAAATAGCGGCGCTTAAGAAATAAAAAGCAGTCTTTGTCGCATTGCGACCGACAGCATGATGATGATGATGATGGGTCAGTATTGGACTTCTGTTAGGAGAGAATTAATCATGAAGACTTCATTGAAGGGGTTAATGTTTGTTGTTCTAGCTACATCTAATGTCATATCAAGACGAGTACTGACTTTACAGTGCGCACTCATGGCACGTTTATAGTGCTGCCTCACTGGGAAACCAGGCGGCCAGCACCATGATCCGATTTGCCATACTGTCTTGAGCCTGTGCTAACCAGTCCTTGTTCTATCGTATTAATGCTGAGTGCTAGGCTAGGTAGCAGCAAGTATACATTTGATTGGTTTTTGACTCGACTGGGATTCGAACTCCCGATCTTCGGCAGGGGAAGCCTGCGCTGTACCGATTCGGCTACCGCGTCCGGTCGTGATTTAATGATGTAGATAGATAAAGTGGGAGGGGGGGGGGTGAAAAACGGGGGGGAACATACACACAAACAATCACAGAGAGAAAAACACACAAGCATACACAGGCACACACAAGCAGAAACCAAACATAACACACACACATACATACATAAATAGTCATACACATATGCAAACACAAACCAAACACACACAAGCATACAAACATAATTACGCATACAAGCACACTTGCATACAAACACCCACAAACACATAACGCACAAAACACACCAGACAAACACAATCAAACACACAAGCACAAACACACACTCAAACAGGCTCACAAACAAACACACAACACCCACCAAACAAACACACCCACACCAAAAAAAACCACAAACACCCACGTGTAAAGGTTAAATAAACGAACTCATGCAAACGCTCACATATAAACACACACACACACACACACACGAACACGCAAACAAACACAGGCAAAGACAAACACAGAAACATACCTTAGATTTCTCAATCACGCCCTCCAGACAGTCAAAGTATGAAGCATCACTGATAGGCTCGGACGGGTTCTCAATCATATTTCTCGTGATCTGCAAAATACAAAAGCAGGATATGAATCAAGATGCGCAACTTGCACAAAAATGGGTAGTGCCCTAGGACAGTCAGCATACAAGTCAGCATTAAGCAGTTACAGGACGGGCCACTATGATTCTTATGGGATCAGGTACCCTGTGTAGAAATATCTAATGGCATTCATATGTAATTTTTAATGTATTTTTCATCTCTGTGCATTATCTACAAGTCCCGACTGATAATTGATACATGTCTGAGTATAATCTTAGTTGTGGATTATCAGTCAACATGTCTTATGGACGGAACGGAACACCAGTGCTAGGGCGCTGAAACTAGCTTTCATTTGCTGGATAACTGATTTGATAACAATACAATTACCCAATGTGAGGCTTGAGGGCCACTAGATTTAATTGACCGGAGCGAGGTGGATACACCGTTCATAGGCTTTTTGATGAATTGATTTTATTCATGTGAGTTTCATTTCTCAGTACTGTAGCACTAGGTTTTCTTCAGAAGGTGAAACCACACATCATACAATTATCACGCGATACCATCAGCTGTTGCAACTTTGATCAGTTGGAACAGCAAAATGTTTCTTTGTTGTCGTTTTACGACCTAGCAACATCTAAGGTCATATCAGGACTGGTGTAGGCATTGAATAAACTGTATACATTTCTAAACACTTGAACATTTAATAATCGAAAATGGACCATCTGCTTTGAAATTATGTTGTTGGGGATACCCTTCCGTAATATCACTAAACACTCCATTATTCCATTATTTTACATTGATTATCAGTTTCAAACTCCTATCCCAAAATCGGTGCCCAAGTAATAAAAAAAAAGAAGACACCTGTTGGAAATAATGCACACATGTGGGTGTACGCCATGTGTCGCACGGGGAGGCGGCGCAAGGCTGCTATGGAAATAGCCATCTGCGTGGGCAATGGATATGTCAGACAGGTAACGCCAGTACCAATAACACGCATTCTTTTGTTATATAGTGGTTGCCATGGAGATGGCTGGAATTGCTCATTGCACTGAATTAAACGGGTAGCTCGTGATCCAGCAGTTCCGATGTCTCTTTTATGCTTTTCACACCCCAACTGTGGTGGGAGTACCCCGAGCAGGTCCCCCCGAGCAGGTGCCCCCCGAGCAGGTTCCCCCGAGCAGGACCCCCGCGAACAGGTTCCCCGCGAACAGGTTCCCCCGAGCAGGTCCCCCCGAGCAGGTGCCCCCCGAGCAGGTCCCCCCGAGCAGGTCCCCCCGAGCAAGTTCCCCCGAGCAGGTTCCCACGAGCAGGACCCCCCGAATAGGTTCCCCCGAGCAGGTCCCCCCGAGCAGGTTCTCCTGAGCAGGTCCCCCAACCCCGAGCAGATTCCCCATAGCACGTTCCCCCGAGAAGGGTCCCCCGAGCAGGTTCCCTTGAGCAGGTCCCCCCGGCCCCCGAGCAGGTTCCCCAGATCAGGTCCCCCCCCCCCCCCACCCCCGAGCTGGTTCCCCCGAGCAGGTCCCCCGAGCAGGTCCCCCGAGCAGGTCCTCCGACCAGGTTCCCCCAAGCAGGTCCCTCCCCCCCCCAACCACCACCACAGCAGCCCCCCCCCCCCCACCCGGGCAGCTCCTTTAGCACCTCCCAGCAGGGCGGTGCACTTCTCCCAACAGACCACTGGCTCCCACATGAGCAGCCCTCAGCAGGGCACTGCACAGCTCCCTCCAGCAGCTCTCACCAGGGCACTGCACCGCTCCTCTAGTAGCTCTTATAGGGGCACTACACATCTCCCCGAGCAGCTCTCCCTGAGAAGCTGGGCAGTCAGTGCGGCGGACAGCTCAGCGGAGACGATGGCCTGGTATGCGACCCTGTGCCTCAGGACCCAGCTGTAAGTGGCAGGTGTCATGGCCGTCTACCCCGCCCCTCTCCCGCCCCCGACACGGCCTGCCCCCGCGTCCTCTCCTCCATCTCCTTCCACTTCTAGTTCTACCCGCCGTTCCCGACATTCCTCGCCAATGATGGCCGAATATGAATATGATATCCGGTCGCGCAGCGCGCCGAAATCTCGGCGGGACGATTCCTCATACAATATTTGCCGACCGTCTCCCCGGTAACCAATGTAAGGCACACGCCGCGGAGCGCCATCCATAGTCATGGGCGGGACGTGCCCCCCCCCCCCCCCCCGGGGGCCCGGGGGGACGCCAATCAATTGGCACTGTGTCCACAGGCGGCCAGCTCCGCGCCGCGCACCTAGAGCATACCTCTCGCGCCGCCAAAATACGCCCCCTGTGCACCGTCACACCCAGCCGGTTTAATTTGCGAAGCCACATATCAAATTAGAGCTTCGCACGCCGGCCAGGAATTCACCTATAGAACTCGCGGTACGACGGGACGAGGAGGGGCAGCAGAGGAATTTGGTCATGCATGCATGCATGCATGTATATATGTATGAATGTATGTATGTATGTATGTATGTATGTATGTATGTATGTATGTATGTATGTATGTATGTATGTATGTATGCATGCATGCATGTATACATGTATGTATACATGTATGTATGTATGTATGTATGTATGTATGTATGTATGTATGTATGTATGTTTTTGTTTGTTTGTTTAACGACCCCCCATCACAAAAAGATTTTGGGACATCGGTTATTGGGACTCATGCATGAATCCATGTATGTATCTATGTAACTAAGTGTGCATGTATGCATGCATGTGCGTATGTATGTATGCATATATGCATCTATGCACCCCCAATAGCCAATGTTTAATTCATGTGCTGCGGATGGGGGGCGGGTCGTTAAACAAACAAAGTATGTATGTATGTATGTATTATGTATGTATGTGTGTATGTATGTGTGCATATCCATGCACTTGCTAATTAAAGAAACGGTGCAATTTACCAAAAGCTTTAACTTCCACCCGATGACGTAACCGCCTGGTAAAATACTGTACAAATGTTCCCAAATGTATGCGGACAAGAGTGAGCTTTTGGCTTTGACCAGACGGCTTTGACCAGACGGACTGTCCGACAAGACGGTACGTGACTGATGTAAGTGAGCTCGCGAGTGTACGTGTGTAAGTGCGAGTGTGTGTAGTCAATTCAAGCTGTAGCTCTGCCTGTTTGCAGTCACTGACCAATTAGGAGGGGGGGTGGGGGGGTTCTGCCGACCAGCCTCCGTACAAGTGAGATCGACAGGCAGACGACTTAGGACAAGTGGCGTCTGGTCTACTGCCGTCTCTATTGTCACTCTGGGAGTCTACACACCTAATGACAGTCCCTTTATCTTCCACCCCAAACACATGTTCCAGTGTCCCACTAAGGCCGCAACAAAGGAAATGCCGTCAAGCCAAGGTCAGGGTCAGGGTCAGAGTGCGGTACTCTGTGCAGGTGCGGGGTCTGATGCATGACAGTTGACTTCTCCACTTAATGTATGTCTGTATATATTACACACACACATACACACACACACACTTCCTCTCCCCCCCACTTCCCCCGTCTTGGGTTCTCCAGGTTCTCTATACTCCCCAGGTTCCCCAATTCTTGTCCACACTGTTCTGTATATTTTATTGTTGTTATAATTCAGTGTGTAACTGTATTTGCCAATAAGACCGAAAGACCCAGTGTCTCACTCGCAGATTCAGAGGAATAAAACTTGAACAGTCAGTCACAACATATTACTAAGCAGAGGGCGTTCACCCCTTGGAGTCCTGAATGTGTGACATCTAGAACATATGGGAAGCTTCTGGTATAGCACCACTCAAACGGTCTGCACCCATTAATGAGGCGTCTCGGTGCTTATGTTATATAGATGCAGTTCAGCCCAGGCACAATAGTGTTGCCAGTAGGAGTAGCAGCAGCTTACTGTTCTGCATATATACAGCGACGAACCCAAACACCATTCAGTACGTGTCGTAGCATACAACTGACAAGCCGCCCTCTCCCGCCCATAAACTTTATATCAACTTCTTCCTGGAAGTATATGCATTGAGTATGTGGGAGACAGGCCATGTCTCTTGTCGGGCCCATCGAACAAGTGTTCACTGTGTACCTTAAACTGCACGCCCCACGTTTACTGCCTGGGACCGAATGCAGCTGCGGCGGGTTGGCGATGACGGATGAGACGGGTGGAGTATATAGATGGCTGGGTGTCTGGAGGGATGGGGAAGGGACCAGTGTATGCTTCGGGGTGGGGGTGGGGTGGGGGTATATGTTAGATGAGTAGTCGCGAGTAGGCTGGTGAGAATAAAGCAAGCCCTCTGGGAGGAGGGAGGGGGGAGGAGGGAGAGAGGGGAGAGGGAGAGGGGAGGAAGGAGAGGGAGGAAGGAGAGGGAGGGAGGAAGGAGAGAGAGGGAGGAAGGAGAAGGGGGGAGGAGTGGGAATGGGGGGTAGGGAGAAAGGCAGGTGGAGGGGAGCCAGAGTAAGTGGGAGAGGAAGAGGGAGGGGAAAGCAAAGGGGAGAGTGACATGAGGGGCGGGCAGAAGGGGGAAGGGAGGTGGGGAGAGAGGGAGTGTGACATGGGGGAGAGGGATAGAGCGGAGAGGGAGATCGGCCGTAGAAGGGGGGGGGAGCAGAAGGGGTAAGGGGAAGGGAAGGGAAGGGAAGGGGAGAGAATAAGAGAGGAGGGGGAGGAAGAGGGGGAGAAAAGAGGTTGCGTGGAGGGGACAGGGGACTTGGGATGCAAGTAGCTCAGACATCATCAGTCAGTGAATTTAAGACAATAGACCGACCCGTGCTGGTGCCGCCATCTGCCGAAAAGGCGCCATCAGATTACGACTGGTGATGCGTGGTGTGTGTGGTGTGGTGTGTGTGGTGTGTGGTGTGTGTATGGGTGGCGTGTGTGATGTGGTGTGGTGTGTGTGTGTGTATTTGTGGGCATGGCGGTGCTCGACCGGGGTAGACGAGTGTGGGGGCGCTTTCATGCAGGGGCTATTCCAATTTGTATTCATAGGAAGCAGAAATTATAACGATTGCATGCCGGGATGTGGAAGGGGTGACTGTGGAAGGATGTGTGTAATGTATATATATGTGTGAGGATAAGGTAGCTGTGAAAGGGTGTGTGGGTGTGTGTGCGTGTGAGGAGGGGGCAGCTGTGATGGGGGTATGTGTGTGTGCGTGTGTGTAAGGAGGGGCGGCTGTGAGTGTCTGTGAGTGTCTGTGAGAGTGGGAGGGAGTGGGTGTTTGGTCATCCTCCGGCCATGCAATACCTGCGTTATGCCAAAGCACGCTCGGCTAAGCCGACCACATGGTCAACGTCCCACACCAGGATGTCGTCGCTGATTCAATAAGGCGCCGCCGGGACGAGGCTGCGTGCCGCCGCCTGCCGCCGCCTGCCACCGTCTGCCGCTGCCCGTGCACGCGCCCCTCCTCGGCAGGCATCCGGCACACTCAGCAGACAGGGCCCGCCCAGCCACTGTGCAGGCACATCACCTCAGCAGGCAGGGCCCACCCGCCACTGTGCAGGTGCATCACCTCAGCAGGCATGCCCACCCGGCCACTGTGCAGGTGCATCACCTCAGCAGGCATGCCCACCCGGCCACTGTGCAGGTGCATCACCTCAGCAGGCAGGGCCTGCCCGGCCACTGTGCAGGCACATCACCTCAGCAGGCAGGGCCCACCCGCCACTGTGCAGGTGCATCACCTCAGCAGGCATGCCCACCCGGCCACTGTGCAGGTGCATCACCTCAGCAGGCAGGGCCCGCCCGACCACTCTGCAGGTGCATCACCTCAGCAGGCAGGGCCCACCCGGCCACTCTGCAGGCGCATCACCTCAGCAGGCAGGGCCTGCCCGGCCACTCTGCAGGCGCATCACCTCAGCAGGCAGGGCCTGCCCGACCACTGTGCAGGCACATCACCTCAGCACGCAGACCCTCCCTCACACTTCTTCCTCATTTACACCACCCTTCCCCCATCCCAAACTCACACAATAACCCCCCCCCCCTCGCACACAACCCTCACATGTGCCTCCCCAAAGCCTAATACAACCATCCCTCTCTCCGCATGCATTCTCCATGTCCCCCTCACATCCTCCACACACACCTTCCTCGTTCCTTCACCACTCCCCTCCGCAACCCACAGTGCCCCAAACCAGTACACCGCCCTTCTCCATCCTCAATACTCGAGCCCCTCTACCACATTGGCGGTCACCCACCCCCTCACTCTTACTCTTAGCCTGTTTCCCCTGACTAACCTCACCTCCACCTCCCCAATCCCTCTGCTGGTAAACTCCGCCACCTTACATAGATATACACACACCCTTTCCATCCTCCCAAGGTCTCCACTCCATCCCATTGGACCCTACATCCTCAGCCCCCCCCCCCCCCCGTCATCTCGACGCTCCTCCCCCCTCCACCCGTCCCACCTGCAGGAGGTGGCGGTGGAGAACTGGGGCCGGGCAGCTGATAGCCATCATTCATTATACCCAACGCCCTGCACTAATTCCGCTCGGCTCGGCGCGCCACCCCACCCGCCGCCGGGGAGACAACAGGCTCGCTCTAATCTGCTCTGCTTTTCATCCGTAAAATTTGAAGGGTGCGTGTTTTTAGTGCGCGGGTCTCTGGTGGGCTTGGCGCCGCGCGTCGTCCATCACAATGTCTATATTGCCGCCCGGCCTTATCAGATCCAGACCTCTGGGCGGAAGCAGTGCTGGTGGGACGCTGCGCCGGGCCACGTAGAAGCAGCCGCCCCGCCCCGCCCCGCCCCGCCCCGCCCCGCCCCGCCCCGCCCCGCCCCGCTCCGCCCCGAATAGATGGATCAAACGGGATACCCGCGGCCCTATGTATGATACTAAGGCTCAGTCACCCGGCAAAAACACCACCCTCACCACCACCACCCTCGCCATAACCACCACCACCACAACCACAACCATCACCACCCTCACCACCACCACAACCAACACCACAAACAACAACAACAACAACAGCCAAGACCGGGCTCAATTGCTGGTAATTTCATCCCCGACCCCACCCGCACCCCGACGGCAACTTTAAAAGTGGTGCAAACAGGTAGTGTGGGTGGCTGGTGAATGCGGAAAATTGCATCGATATATAAAGCTGCATCTAATAAAGCTGCTAAGACTTATATGTATCAAGCTTAATTCAAAAACTGGACAATGGCGGGCGGCGAGAGAGAGGAGGGGGTTGGTTTTTTTTCTTGAAGATTTATACTGCCTATCATGGATAAGCCTGAATAGCCTTGTTTTCACCATTAAAATGGTTGGTCGATAGAAAGCCCAAGCCTACACTTTTACCGACCCAAGGGATCTTTAGCCTCCCACACCATATGGTATGAGAGCAACTGGCCTTTGATGACACTGTAAGTTATACACAGCGATAAGATAAAGCATAAACCAGCGCTGAATGACACATACATGCGCTCATTGGCCAATTCACAGTCTTCGCTCTCGCAAAACCTCTCCCATCGTCTTAAAATTATTAATCATCTCACTACCGCAAGTGCATCCATCTCCGAAATGGTTGAAATTCTCCTGCAGTAAAAGCCCATGCATTGCGTATCAGCCGGGTACAGGCCTTCCAGTTCCGACCAGAGCCACCCCGAGGCTTCTCTCATAACTAGGAGCTGCTCGGGCCGGGAGGGGTGGTTCGGGTAGTTGCTCGCAGTCTCTCCCTCTCAGCCGATTCTTCCCAGGAGTCACTGGCACGATTCATCAATATAACAGGATGTGTGCGGGGCGTGTGCGCCCATTTGTCTGGTTCTGCATAGGGGCGCTGGAGACTAAGTGGGTCTGTGAGTGTGGAGAAGGGGAGGGGGGGGGGAGAAATGGGGGGAACTGGGAACTGGGAACTGGGACGGTGGGAGAGTTGGTAATTGGAAGAGTACATGGGTGTGTATGAAGTAAAGGAGGGTGTGTGGGTGGGGGTGGGGGGGATGATGGGTATGTGTGTGGAAATACAATGTGTGGAATAGGTGCGTTTATACATATTTTATATATGCACACCAGACAGATATAAATAAGAATATATACGAATTTCATAAATGCATATGTAACTACTCCTAGTTCACCTGCTCATGAGTGAGCTTGAACTACAAATTATGTAAACCACCATGCATACCAAATCTCACCACATTTGTTCTCTTTTTATTAACTATACAGATATATATATATCTTCTTTCATTTTTTAAAGAAAACAAATATACATATCTTGCTTTAGTAAATAAAAGAAGCAATGAGGCGAGATTCGGTCTCATTGGTTTGTAGCATGGTGTGTAGCACGAGCTGACTCACGAGTATGGGAGGTCCTCTAACGGCGAGCATAACAAATGTGCGAGGCTCTCTATCGGCGAGCAGATGAACTAGGCGCAGTTTACCGACCGATGTTGGCGTTCACAGGCTACTTACTACTACTAGTAGTAGTACTTGTAACTTGTATTTACATGAATTGCACTTGGGCGCCCCCCCCCCCCCCATACACACACATCGACACCGCCCCCCTAAAATGCCAACAATCAGGCTTGAAGTTCACCCATCCCAACCACCACTTACCATGTACCACACACAGGCGGGTGCCGGTCATCACAGCCGGCCACCCTAGTACCCAGTACACCAGTGTGTGTGAAAGAAACACCAGAGAGTGGCAGTACAAGAACCAGCCGCCCCTCTCTCTCTATCTCGGAGCCCTCACTGCAGACTCCCTCATCCCACACACATTTATGCCATCGCGAACTGGGACACATACACTAGTACTACTATTACACGGTGGTGGGGGTTCGTGCAGGGGAGGGGCCGGATCCCGCCGGATCCCGCCGGCCTTACCCCACTAGCCTTGCCGCCGGGATGATGATGGATCAGGGCCCGGCGCCGCCCGCCCGCATCAAGAAGCAGCCAATATCCTCGTGCGGTCACAAGTCGTGACGTCCGCTCGGATTATCCATCATTGCCTGATTCCACCTCTACACGCCGGCCTTAGGCCACCGCGCCCCGGTCTACCCACACGCACCACACCGGTATCCTGCACCACTATCCTACCCACACGCACTGTGCAGGTATCCTAGACTGCTATCCTACCCACACACTGCGCCGGTATCCTGCACCGTTATCCTACCCACACACTCTGCGCCGGTATCCTACACCACTATCCTACCCACATGCCCTGTGCCAGTATCCTACACCGCTATCCTACCCACACACCCTGCGCCGGTATCCTACACCACTATCCTACCCACATGCCCTGTGCCAGTATCCTTCACCGCTATCCTACCCACACGCCCCGCGCCGGTATCTTACACCGCTAGCCTACCCACACGTCCCGGGCCGGTATCCTGCACTGCTATCCTACCCACACACCCCGCACCGGGATCCTACACTGCTATCCTACCCACACACCCCGCACCGGGATCCTACACTGCTATCCTACCCACACACCCCGCACCGGGATCCTACACTGCTATCCTACCCACACGCCTGTATCCTAACTGCTATCCTACCCACACACCCCGCGCCGGTATCCTACACCGATATCCTACCGACACTCCCCGGGCCGGTATCCTACCCCGCTATCCTACCCACACGCCCCACACCGGTATCCTACACCGCTATCCTACCCACAAACACTGCGCCGGTATCCTGCACCATTATCCTACCCACACACCCCATGCCGGTATCTTACACCGCTACCCTACCCACACACCCTGCGCCAGTATCCTGCACTGTTATCCTACCTACACGCACCGTGCCAGTATCCTGCACTGCTCTTCTACCCACAAGGCATACCACCTGCTGGTCCCACACCACACCACCTGCTGGTCCCACATCACTTGCTGGCCACACCCCACCTGCTGGTTCCTACCACCTGCTGGTCCCTACAACCTGCTGGTACCACACCACCTGCTGGTACCACACCACCTGCTGGTTCCACACCACATGCTGGTACCACACCATCTGCTGGTTCCACACCACCTGCTGGTCCCACACCACCTGCTGATCCCACATCACCTGCTGGTCCCACATCACCTGCTGGCCACACACCACTTGCTGGCCACACACCAACTACTGGTCCCACACCACCTGCTGGCCACACACCACATGCTGGTCCCACACCACCTGCTGGTCACACACCACCTGCTGGTCACACACCACCTGCTGGTCACACCACCTGCTGTTTACAGACAACCTGCTGGTCCCACACCACCTGCTGGTCCCCCACCATCTGCTGGTACCACACCACCTGCTGGTACCACACCACCTGCTGGCCACACACCACCTGCTGGTCACACACCACCTGCTGGTCACACACCACCTGCTGGTCCCACACCACCTGCTGGTCCCCCACCAGCTGCTGGTACCACACCACCTGCTGGTCACACACCACCTGCTGATCTCACACCTCACCCTTACACCAGGCCGGCCGGGTTGAGACGTGGGCGGCTGAGTGGTGCAGGGAGGCACTGCCCCGGGTTGCCCATTGCCATGGCCCACATGGTTGTCAACATGAAAGGTGCGGCTATTTATCCCTTACAGGCTTCGACGGCCCAGACGGTAAGGCGGGGCTCGTGACGTGAGGGCGGAGGGGGCTGATGGCGCGCATGTAAAGTAGGAGCTTTAAGGAGCGGCCGTAGGGGCAGTGTGTGCCTTATGTGCTGTGTGCGCAGTGTGTGCCGTGTGTGCAGTGTGCATAGTGTGCCATGTGCGCAGTGCGCCATGTGCGCAGTGTGTGCCGTGTGCGCCGTGTATGCAGTGTGCATAGTGTGCCATGTGCGCAGTGTGCCATGTGCACAGTGTGTGCCGTGTATGCAGTGTGCATAGTGTGCCATGTGCGCAGTGTGCCATGTGCGCAGTGTGTGCCATGTGCGCAGTGTGCATAGTGTGCGCAGTATGTGCCGTGTACGCCGTGTGCGCCATGTGTGCAGTGTATGCAGTGTGCACAGTGTGTGTATTGTGCGCAGTGTGTGCCATGTGCGCAGTGTGCACCATGTGTGCAGTGTATGCAGTGTGCACAGTGTGCGTATTGTGTGCAGTGTGTGATGCAGGGGGCAGTGTGTGCCATGTGCGCAGTGTGTGCAGTGTGCACAGTGTGCGCCATGTGTGCACAGTGTGTGTATTGTGCGCAGTGTGTGCCGTGTGCGCTGCAGGGGGCAGTGTGCGCCGTGTGTGCAGTGTGTGCCGTGTGCACAGTGTGTGCACAGTGTGCGTATTGTGTGCAGTGTGTGCCGTGTGTGCTGCAGGGGGCAGTGTGCGCCGTGTGTGCAGTGTGTGCAGTGTGCACAGTGTGCGCCATGTGTGCAGTGTGCACAGTGTGCGTATTGTGCGCAGTGTGTGCCGTGTGTGCAGTGTGCGCCATGTGCGCCGTGTGTGCAGTGTGTGCAGTGTGTGCCGTGTGCGCAGTGTGTGCCGAGTGGAGTGGAGTGCTGAAGGGACTGATGTGGGGGGACTACCTTGCTGGGCATTATGCTGGGTTTTCACCAAGCAGACTTTGGTGCAGATCTAAATCGGCTTAATTACTGAAGGCTCATCACCTGTCGACAGTTGTCGGCCGATTAGATAAGTAAATGGAATTTATTGACTGAGCACAGTAAATCAGACAGTCCCAGAAGTCACGTTAAGTCGTCTCTCGTCTCATTGGTTAAGACTCAGCATTAACCATACTGGATACATGTATGCTTTTCGGATGTGAACTGATGGGGGTGAGCTGGTGGGAGGTGACCTGCTTGGAGGTGAGCCAGTGGGAGGCGAGGTGGTGGGAGGTGATCCGGTGGGAGGCGAGCTGGTGGGAGGTGAGCCAGTTGGAGGCGAGCTGGTGCGGGGTGATCCGGTGGGAGGCGAGCTGGTGGGAGGTGAGCCAGTGGGAGGCGAGCTGGTGGGAGGTGAGCCAGTTGGAGGCGAGCTGGTGGAAGGTGAGCTGGTGGGAGGCAAGCTGGTGGGAGGTGAGCTGGTGGGGGGGGGTAAGCTGGTGGAAGGTGAGCTGGTGGGAGGTGAGCCTGTGGGAGGCGAGCTGGTGGGGGTAAGCTGGTGGGAGGCGAGCTGGTGGGGTAAGCTGGTGGCACGTGAGCCGGTGGGGGGTAAGCTGGTCGGAGCTGAAAGAAGAGAGTGCTCGGGGAGTGAATGGCAGAGTGAACCAGTGGTAGTGTAGTCAGTGAGTCCTGTGCGAGTATGGAGCCATGTGAATAGAGAGGACAGACAGTGTGTGACTGAAAGTGCGCAGCCGTCTGTGACACAATGCGTGTGCTCTGAGAGAGTCCATGTCGTAAGAGTTTGTGTGGAAACATTGCCTAAGTCACTACAGTCTGCTTGTTGGGGTTATACGTCCTAGCAACAGCTACGGCCATATTAGGACGAAAACCGACTTGTGACAATACATACTCATCTAGGGATGTTATAGTGCTGCCCCACTGGGAGACCAGGCCACCGGCACCATGTCTCGATATCCCACTCAGTCACATTATCGTGACACTAAACTAACCAGTCTCGCACAGTACATGTGGCAGTGTGTGTATGCGCACACATAGGCGAGGGAGGCAGAGTGTATGTGAAAGTGTGTGTGTGTGTGCAGCAGTAGGGTGGGGGGTGATGGGGGTGATGGGGTCGTTGAGGTGATGGCCGGTGATGCGGTTGACCCGAGTGGACCCTCGTCTGGCGTGGTCTGTGAGACGATCAGATGGGGCGGACTATCAGGCCAAGCCCCCTGATCCCCTCCATGCCCTCCACGCGCACCGCCGTCAGCCCGCCCCCTACATAAACATGCGCCGCCGCTCCCGCCAGCCGGCGCCACCAGTCAATACTCACAGACCAGGGCGAGCAGTCCGGTCCGATTTGTATTCCAAGTACGGCTGGGATGGCTGCGATCCGTGCTGATGAGGCTCCACCATTGCCCCGGCCCCGGCCCGCCCCGGCCTGGCCCGCCCCGCCCCGCCCCGCCCCGCCCCGCCCAGCCCCGCCCCGCCCCGTGTGAGGATGTGGAGGTGTGTGGGAGGGAGGCTCGATCAGAATCTCTCTGGCGGCGGCCATCCCATCACCCCGGCCCGGGCCCTGGCCCGCCCCCCCCTCGCCCCGCCTCGCCCCACCCTTAGTCAGTATTAGACTATTACGTTATTGCTCACGTCCAAATATATGCGGGGCTAGATCTGATACAGCTCCTCGCTGAATGGTGGCGCTCACGGTGCCGGCGTGGTGGCGATTAGGACCATGAGCAGCTCGGAGCAGCACACCGGGACCTGACTCCGACAGTCACCCGTGGTAGCGCGTCTAATAGCGCCAGCCGCCGCTGGGCGGCGCCACCGCGCTCTCCATCAGGCCGTGAACCAGCGCCGGGGCGAATTTCACGCCGGACAGCTCAATAGGGCATCCGTGCTTCACTAACAAAACCACACCTTCTCTCACACACACAGAAGCTGCCGTTTGTTGAAGGCAACCCGCCCAATCACACCGTATGAATTCATCCCTGTGAAAGGAATCCCGAGTCAGGTGAACGCTGTAGTCGCAGTGGCCGCCTTAATACTAATATTAATATTATTAATACTTTCTGTTAACAGTATCATGATGGTTGCAGAGTCTTTGGCACATGCTCATCCTTCGTGATGCTCGGCTTTAACCGAGCTGACAAGACGCCAGGCGGCCTGGGGTCAACATAAACCTGCGGTACACTGAGCTGCCACCTGTCAGTAACTGTCGACAATATATATATATATATATATATATATATATATATATATATATATATATATATATATAAAGATGTGTGTGTGTATATATATATATATCATATATGCTCGACATATTCATGTATTATTTATTTAAAAGTAATATTATGTAATGCTTTGGGTTTACTCACTTACCGTGAGTGTGGCCTCCCGGGGGAAGATGATGTTGTTAGGTGGTGGCAATGTGAGAGTAACGTGTAATATTTGAGCTAAACTGAACTCACCTGTAACTTGTAAGTCGATTTCGATTCTTACGTAACTGGGGACAGTTGTCGACAGTTACTGACAGGTGGCAGCTCAGTGTACCGCAGGTTTATATAAAAATGTGTGTGTGTGTATATATATATATATATCATATATGCTCGACATATTCATGTATTATTTATTTAAAAGTAATATTATGTGCTGCTTTGGGTTTACTCACTTACCGTGATGTGTGTGTGTGTGTGTATGTGTGTTGCCATCTAGGAAAACCCATCGGCAGTCACTGGGTTCGTTAATTAGCTAGTGCACTGTGATGTTCTGGTTTTTCAATGACGTGACAAGCTGAGCCATCCTTAAACATTCCCACCTTCGATTCTAGAAAATATATTTTTTAAATCCCAACTGAGACCAGACAGTCAGCGGCAAACTAGTCCACTTAGTCGGCGGCGGGCGCCGTGGTTAACACCCTGCATCTTACCACCGACACTGATCATATATTATATTGGTACCCAATTTCCCCATGATGGTATGTTTCTAGCTAACAGTAGTAACACCCTCTGTTTGTTGGGGTGGGAGGTGTTGGTGTTGGTGTTGGTGTTGGTGTTGGGTGGGGGCTCACATAGTCATCATGCTAATATCAGCCTTGGTATCATTTCTTATACACTGTACCCTCAGTGCGACCCCCATCCACACTTCAGTCCTCTACCTTGTAATAGTGTATTTGGCGGGAACAGAATCGACCACTTATATATGGACTATAGCAGTGACAGAATATAGAACCGTTGCTCAGTTCACTAGTATATAACGTGAATGTGAATATAAACTCAACGGCCTTCACGTTGTTCTACTTACTTCTGTAACTGTAAATAAACACACCTGCTCTATCGCAAATCAGGCGCCACCAAACCAACACGACACGACTATATTTGGTTATTGCCCGACATGGAGTTGAGGGCCCGAGGGTTTATCAGACAAGTATTGATTGATGCACTGCATCTTCTTATTGCCTGATATGGAGTTTAGGCCCGAGGACTTACCGGATCAGTATTTGCTGATGCACTCTATCCTTTTATTGCTTGATATGGAGTTTAGGCCCGAGGGTATATCGGACAAGGATTGGCCCCTGCACTGTATCCGCTCATTACCTAATATGGAGTTGAGGTCTGAGGAGGTATCACTAATATCAGACGAGTACTGGGTGAAACACTCTATCACCTTATTGCGTGATATAGAGTTGGGACCCTAGGGCGTATCAGACAAGTATTAGCTGATAATGGAGTTGAGGTGCTGGGGATTATCGGACGAGTATTGGCTGATGTACTATAACTCTTTATTGTCTGATATGGAGTTGAGACCCGAGCACTTATCGGACGAGTATTCGCTGCCCCCTCACCGTCATATCAGTAGATCATAACTAAAGCCTGAGGGGCGTCAAAACGCTAACTTAATGGGGCAATCCCGGATCACCACCACCAGGGGCCGTATGCAGGAGTCGGTGATAGTAGCTTTTGGTGTTACAGCCTATTACCGGTTAGCTATCGCCGACGTCGGGAACTGTGTCAAGTCGTATGCAGGAGCGCGTAACACTTTCATTATAGCTAAACGTGAAGTTATTTATAGATTTGGGAAATCCCTCTGCGTCTTTAGCGATATATTTGGCTTAAATATATTAAATGCGATCATATTTAACAGAATTAAATACGTAATAAGTGAAATTTGAGGAAATTAACCCTAAATTCGAAGCATTATTAAGGCTACCGCCGTATTGGCCGCGATATTAATATTTATATGTTCGAATTGACGAACGTAAAGTAAACAAACCGCCGCCGTCGCCAGTATGGAAAGCGACGTCGATGCGGTGGCTGCGGCGATTTGTTTACTTTACGTTCGTCGATTCGAACATATAAATATTAATATCGCCGCTTTTACGGCGGCAGCGTTAATATTGCTTCGAATTTAGGGTTAATTTCCTCAAATTTCACTTATTATGTATTTAATTCTGTTAAATATGATCGCATTGAATAGATTTGGGCCTAATAAACTCGCTAAACCTGATATTTTTTAGGGGTAAGGTAACACCGGTTAAGCCTTTGGTGTTAGGCCTAACACTGACTCGTGCATACCATTTTTTCGCCGCTAAACCGGAATTCCCGCCAAACACCGTTTTGCTTCGCTAACACTGACTCCTGCATACGGCCCCAGAACTGTCCATGATGAGCGCTGGTGGTGCTTGCTGGCACCATTGCCTGCCCATGACCACCGCACCACCCGCCGCTTCTCCACCACATTGGTCACGCCGGCGTAGCAGCAATTACACCCACACAAACTCACACATCTGCACAGTCGGGCCCGGCCCCTGTACGCCTCACACAGCCAATGTCCGTAAATCAAGCGCCGCTCCTATATTGCCCCCTGTATAGGTCTAATTTACTGTGGCCGCTCCATATTCAGGTTACCATGGATATCGACCTCCACTCGCAGCCCTCCCCTCCTCCCTCGCCCCCCTCCACCCATCCATCCCTACACTCACCCCTGCACACACAGCCACCCGCACACCCACAGGAAACTGTGGTAAATTGGACATCCCTCATCCCATATCGGCCCTGATCATAGCGGGTCTATATAGGGCCAGTTGGAGGGGTGGTAGGATGAGGGGAGAGGAAGGGGGAACGGGGGAGGGCGGTTATAGCCTGGAGGTGAAGAGGCAGCGGACTAATATCTCCCCAACTGCATGCACGTTACACTACCCACCCATGTTCAATGTCATAAGGCCATAGCACACACCCACACCCACAACAACCATCACTTAAGTTTAGTAGATCAACCTACACCTTGGTATAAGCCTTGAGTTTTAAATTAAAAATTTTTATTTATTAGAAATCATCCCAGGTTGTGGAGTATTGTGTGTGTAAATTTGCATAATCCGATGGATTTGGGTTTCTATTATTAGTATATTATGTCTCTTTGTTTGTTGGGGTTTTATGTCCTGCCAACATTAAAGGTCATATCAGGACAATATATTCTGTTGGTGGTTATAATTTACATTAATTTGGTTTGAGATAACTTTTACAAATATATTAAAAATAATTAAATTTGGATACCTTTGAAATGAAAACATGCTAAATTAACTTTGGTGTCGAGCGAAAAGCTCGACATACAGCTTTGTCGACCATTTGAGAGCTTTCGTCGGATTGTGGAGCTTTAACTTAATTTCGCATTGTACAATTTTCAGAAGCATTCAACCTAGTTAGGATGAGTTCATACGGGGAACTATTTTTGCAAATCCTCAGGGGGAAAAACCCCCAAGAAGTTTCAACGTCCAACCTTGGCCTAGTCTTAAATAACAGGCATGCCACATGGTAAACTGTGAAAGCAGAGATGGAAGATGATGCACTTATCTAGGAATAATTCAATTAAGTAAAGAGGGTTATAATACACTTAAGTGCAACGCAGTTATACTGTCATCGTTGGGGTACATAGAAAAATCATCACAGAATCAAGTGGGGTTGCGCTAAAATGGTGTTCAGTTTACTGAATTATCACTGTTGGTTTCTACCTACACTGACACACATATTGTTTTATCAGACCACAAACCTTTACTTACACCAACATGCTTCTTTTATCAGACCACAATAATACGGTCTAAAAATAGTACGTATGCATATGCACTAAGTCTCGACATTTCAAACTGACTAGGGTAAATCAATAGGAGAGCGGAGGGGGGGGGGGGTGGAGGTATAGAACAACTTCAGCCCAAATCCCCCTAACTCCCACCCCTTTCTCTCCCTAACCCCCGGCACCCCCACCCTGCTGGTTCTCCACAGCCTTTCTTTACTTTTTGCCTTGTCACGTCTGTCAAAAATACTCGGGGTATCTCAGCTACATAAACGCAGCATCTTATCCAATCTATCTTGTTTGCAGCTTACACTTATGCTGAGTCAGCAACTAGTAGCTGGTGTCATTGTAGTCAATAGCAGGCAGTACCAATGTTTTACATAACAAACCAGATGTCGGTTTAGGGTTCACAATGCGATGATTGTTACTGAACGCTCATACTTTGCTGCCAGTGTTCTTTCTAGTTTTTTTTGTTTTTTTTACACTCAGCCTGTGTTCTATGAAGTGTGCTTGTGCTTTTTTTGATAGAAATTTACTTCACTCGGGTAACAGAAGAGAGCGGGAAATGGTTTTAAAGTGTTTTATTTAAGTAAAAAGTGATCGTAATCTAGGAGAAGGTTGAGCAATGTAGGGCAATTGGGCGACTGAGACCCGACTGTTCTTCAAGTTCTGGCTAGGAGCGGAGACGAGACAAGGACCTCAGAGTTTAGGTGATGGCACACACAGGAGGCGGGTAGAGTGTAGAGGGAATCAGCGCTCAACCCCCCCCCCCCCCCCCCCCCCAGGTAGAGGGTCTGTGGGCGGGGAAGCGAAGTATAGTGTAGCTCATGTTGTGAGAAAGTGAGTGGTAGCAGTGCGGAGCATAGCGAGGAAGACAGAGATAGACATAGCATCGTGAGCAAATGACCCATGTTAACCTCTCTAACTGACCACCTCCACAGATAGATCACTCCTCTATATCGATCGCTTTATTTGGATCCCAAACGATCGCCCATATAACACCATTGTAACAATTCTTTTTAAATCCCTAAACCGACCACCTCTCTAACAGGACCATTTAAAGTTTGTCCCATGGTCGGTCGAATTAGAGAGGTTTTACAGTACCCTGGTTCATTGAGCGTTTCACATGTGGACACAGTTCCTTTAACATGCCAGCCAGTAGAGTGGGAAACTAACTACCTGCGTGAGGGCGGCTTGGTGGGTTGGGGTTTTACATCCAAGTAACATCAGAGGGCATATCAGGACGGGCACACCACCTGCTGAAGCCCAGCATCGGTGAGGCTAGCTAGCTTCTCAATTGGTCGTGCCGTCATGTTTCCGATGGTGTGATCCTGGTTCTTAAGCTACTCCAGGCATATAGACATACACACCCCCATAACCACCACACCCACATCCACCACTACCCTCACCATTTTTTAATATTTTGTTGGTACATTAGTTGATTAAGCAGGGGAAATTTCAATCGTGGACGATTTGACTTCCTCATTCAACTGCTCCTTGCCCTATCCTAATAATGCTGAGCGCCTGGCTAGGAAGTGACAAGTATCAATTTTTAAATCATTGGTTTGACTCGACCCGGGTTCGAACCCACGGGAGACGGATGCTCTAACTCATTCGGTCATCCCGTCTGGTTTACCATCACCAAATCCTTCAGGTTGGATTGACTTATCCCCACGCGCCGGAAAACATAAAATGCTACATCGGTTGCCCTCAGATACCTGAAGCTCAAAACGAAATGCCTCAAAAACCCAGGAGGATATCCTCGAAAGGCAACAGCGGGCGTCATGGCACCACCATCACAACACCCTCCCCCAAACGCCACCCCACCGGCCCCTTCTAGTTCTACACGACCCCCACCCACCCGCACCCACAGACCCCGGAAAAGCAGCGTCGCTATTAACACAGCGCGACCGCAATACTGCCGCCCGCCGCCCGCCGCCCGCCGCCCGCCGCCCGCAATGATTGTGGCCTGATTTATTTGGTACCTCTGTAATGTCTGAGTGAATAATTTTTCCATTGCAGCCATAAAAGGTGGCCTTCGGAGGCCGATCGCTCACGGCGCGCTCCCCATTGACTAATACAAAAATAATTAAATGTTGTCAAAGAAGCACGGTGCTCTGTGGTGGGCCGGCCGCACTCAGCCCGCAACAAACCGCCACAAGTCTGCGCAAACACGCCCCGAAAACACCCACACAAACTACCTTCCTATCACCTTCCACAAAACACCCCAAAACGACACAGTCACAATTTTTACTTTTAAAATCATCTCGCAATTTTTTTTATATTTTGAGATGCATGGCAAGAGGCTTTCATTCGTCACATATGTGAGTTTTAAAGGTGTTGTAAATGTGTACCACTTTCACTGAATGATTAGTACAACCCGTCCCACACTTTACCACATTTCATATCGCCAATTATCAGCTTTACTAACAAGTTCTCCAACCGTTTCCGCTGATTAAAAAAAAAGGAGATATGCAAAAATATGTGAATTGGTTTTATTTTAATAATTAAAATAAAAAGAGTACTGTTTTCTGTTAGTAATCCCCGAACATGCCTATCCCCATAGCGATCATTAATCGGTCATCTCCACAGCGCAGAGAGGAAGAGGAGAGGGGGGGAAATAGGAACAAGATAAAAAGCAAATAAAAAATCCACACCATATGATGATGAGAATTCTGCAATAGCACTCCCACTTCACATTCAAACAATGGGTTGGTCCCTTGAAACCAGAGTCATGTGTTAGAAAGTTCTGTGTTAGAGAGTTCTGTGTTAGAGAGTACTGTGTTAGAGAGTCCCGTGTCAGAGAGTACTGTGTTAGAGAGTCCAGTCATGGTACCACCGCTAATATAGGCCTGGGAGGCGGTGACAATAAACCAATTTAAAAAAAAGAAATTGTTAACACAAAAAATCCACACATAACAAGCCCACCACCAAAACAATCTAAATTTGAACAAACAAAAAAAAAGACCACCAGACTCCTACACCAGAAGCACCATTTCACTGCCCACTGATAGGCGGCCGCAGAGAACCAGCCCGCAGTTGTAGTGTCACATTCTCAACTTGCCATTGACAATCAAACACTACTTTCTTGTTTTAAATTACAATATGTTTAAACACAAAAGAAACCCACACCTAATAAAGCCACCATCTAAACAATCTTAATTTGAAAAGAAAAAAGGAAGAAAAAACCCACCGCTTACACAATCTTACTTTGAAAAAAAAAACAGCCGGCAGAAGTAGTATTACATTCTGAACTTGTCATTTTTCACCACCACTACTTAGCTAGAACAGGGTGAAGGAGGGTTGGTGAGCGGGGATAGGGGAGGGTTGGTGGGTGGAGATGGGGGCGGGTTAGTGGATGGGGGAGGGTTGGTGGGTGGGGATGGGGGGAGGGTTGGTGGGTGGGAATAGGGGAGGGTTGGTGGGTGGGGATGGGGGAGGGTTAGTGGATGGGGGAGGGTTGGTGGGTGGGGATACGTCTATTTCTGTGTGCAAGCTATTGTGGTGCGTGGTGTTCAGTCGCTAACCCAGATCGCCCTACTCGGCTTACAGCTGGAGAACGCTAACCAATTGTCTCCACAACTATTGGCCATAAAGCACCACAGCTCATAGACAGCCATCCTGCAGCACGATTCCAAGCCGGCCCAACACCAAACAAACACCTACACCTCCCCGCCATCCACCCCAACCACAGGCAGACTCCCTTTTCACAAATCCTCATTTAAATCAAACTAAACAACAAAAATAAATAAATATATATACAGTAAAACCTCTGTAAATCGACCGACCATGAGGCCGACTTTAAATGGTCCATTTAGGGAGGTGGTCGGTTTAGGGAGTCTTTTCATCGCTACAATGATATTGTATGGATGATCGTTTGGGACCCAAATAAAGCGATCGATATAGGGGAGTGGTCGATCTGTGGGGGTGGTCGGTTAGAGAGGTTTTACTGTACATTAAAAATTATTAAAATTTAGAATTTCTTCCCCGATCCTTCCTTTGGTGGTCATTAACTGTCGAACCGGGTGGTCTTGTTAGACGGAAATAATAATAATCTTTTTTTCTTGTCTTTTTTTTTAAGTCATCTGCCGAGGCGTGGATTTAATGCCCTCCCATTGTCAGAAGAAAGCGCCAGGCTAAAACAGTTTAATTTTAATGGCAATTAATAATGCAAGAGATCTGGAAACTGGAGCGGTCTGACTGGCGTGCGACGCGCATCTCCTTTCAAAATAAATGACAATAATTTTCTAACCCATCTGTCCGATAAAAGTGAAATGCGCCCTCCCCACCTCCCTAACCCCCACCACCCACCCGCAGAACAATACCACACACACACCTACCTAATAAGGAACGACCTGACTTTTGAGAGTGTGTGTATGTGGGTGCGTGTGTGTGTGGAGGTAGTGGTGTCTGCCGCCAGCAAAGGAGTAGATGGGATTTTAAAGTGTTCCCATTAAATAGGGTGCATGGGAGGGGGAGGGGAGACGCGGGGGGTGATGGGAGGCGGGGGGGGGGTGTAATTGACTGCAGAAACATTGTAGGAACTGTGCGGTCGTTTCATGCCTCTTCACACTACTTTCCCTTGTCTGTCACCCACCCTCCTCTTCTTCTCTTCTTCTCTTCTTGCAGTCTGCTGTCCACCCAGGAATCATTATCAAGCCCAGACGTCCTTGCGACCAAGCCTGCGCTGTACCGCTTCAGCCACCGCATCCAGTCATGTGCATGGTGAGTATATAATGCATGCTGAGTGCTGGTGGCAGTGTGCGCATATTGCTCACCTGTATCTGTCTCAGTGCGTTGTCACATATTGGTCACCTGTACCTGTCTCAGTGCGTTGTCACACATTGCTCACTGTATTTGTCTCAGTGTGTTGTCACATATTGGTCACCTGTACCTGTCTCAGTGCATTGTCACACATTGCTCACTGTATCTGTCTCAGTGTGTTGTCACATATTGGTCACCTGTACCTGTCTCAGTGCATTGTCACACATTGCTAAAATATATCTGCCTCAGTGCGTTGTCACACATTGCTCACTGTATCTGTCTCAGTGTGTTGTCACACATTGCTCACCTGTAACTGTCTCAGTGCATTGTCAAACATTGCTGAGATGTATCTGTCCCAGTGCATTGCCACACATTGCTCACCTGTATCTGTCTCAGAGCGTTGTCACACATTGCTCACCTGTATCTGTCTCAGTGCATTGTCAAACATTGCTGAGATGTATCTGTCCCAGTGCATTGCCACACATTGCTCACCTGTATCTGTCTCAGAGCGTTGTCACACATTGCTCACCTGTATCTGTCTCAGTGCATTGTCAAACATTGCTGAGATGTATCTGTCCCAGTGCATTGCCACACATTGCTCACCTGTATCTGTCTCAGAGCGTTGTCACACATTGCTCACCTGTATCTGTCTCAGTGCATTGTCAAACATTGCTGAGATGTATCTGTCCCAGTGCATTGCCACACATTGCTCACCTGTATCTGTCTCAGAGCGTTGTCACACATTGCTCACCTGTATCTGTCTCAGTGCGTTGTCACATATTGCTCACCTGTATCTGTCTCAGTGTGTTGTCACACATTGCTCACCTGTATCTGTCCCAGTGCATTGTCAAACATTGCTCACCTGTTTCTGTCTCAGTGCGTTGTCACACATTGCTCACCTGTATCTGTCAGTGCGTTGTCAAACATTGCTCACCTGTATCTGTCTCAGTGCGTTGTCACACATTGCTCACCTGTATCTGTCTCGGTGCGTTGTCAAACATTGCTCACCTGTATCTCTCTCAGTGCATTGTCAAACATTGCTCACCTATATCTGTCTCAGAGCATAGTCACACATTGCTCACCTGTATCTGTCGCAGTGCATTGTCACACTCCTTCTGTCCAGGCGCCGACACCGTGCACACGTTGATGAGGTGGTTGATGCTCTCCGTCACTTGTCTGAAATTAACCACCAGGAACACATCAAGAGGATGACACACACAAAGCCGGCTACACATCTTTACCACACACGCATGCTGACATCAACATGTAATGGTGCAGCCCTTTCATTAAAAATGCGAAACAAAAAAAAATGTATTCCCCAAAATTAAACCTTAAAAATGATTCATTAGAAACTTTCTTTTTTAATATTTGGGAGAAAATTGTTGATAACACTGTCCGCAAACTTGTATTACAAACCATATTTTAGAATCCATTTACATTTTTACAGAAGAAGAATTGCATATAGAAAATGTTAATTACCTTGCAACATGTCCAATGCACACATACACAAAAACACTTAAAATATTAAAAAGTAATATATATTAAACAAATGTTTACAAATTATTACTAAGCTTTCTACGAGTTTCCCACACACTAATGCTTGGTACACACCTACCGTATAGGATTCGCGCACTAAAACTGTGCAACTCGACCCGACCCGCTTAAAACTGAAAACGGGCCGATTCATTTTTCGAATCGCGAATCGCAATCGTAATCGGCCGGTTTTAGCCCTAAAACTGAGGTTTTATACGCGAATCGCAATCGCTAGGTGTGCGCGGGGAGCGCCCACCTAGCGATTTTTGTGTGCGAAACGGGCAGTTTTAGATCGTAAACGGTAGGTGGGTGCGCACAAACGGTAGGTGTGTACCAGGCATTAAATAACACACGTGCACAATGCACAAGCCTGGCTGACCTGGCTGCCTGCGCGAGCAGGTTCTTGGCGTTGGGCGCGCTGGGGTCGGCCACCCATGACTTGGTAGCAACCAGCATCTTGCTCGAGGTCATTGAGACACTCTTCAGGCCCGTCACGATCTGACCACGTGACTCCTGGTCCTTGGTGGCGCCGGCGAACTCGAGCCCGCTGTCCAGGAAGCTGGCATAGGCTTGGCTGTAGCGGCCCGACGACCGCGCCACATCCTGCGCAGAGCCCTTCGAGGCGGTCACGATCTCGGAGGCAGCCTGGTTCAGGTTCACCGCAGAGTTGTTCAGCTGCACCTGGATGTCTTGGAAGCTCCGAGTCGACTGTGGGAACTGCGGGAGAAGCGAAACGTGGGTGGCCGTTAGAGGGCGCAGTGGGGAGGACAGGTCAAGTTTATCGCTTCGTGTCTATCTTCAGCGACACCTGGTTTCTGTGGCGAACGCAGGCGATGTGCAGACAAGGTTTTGAATGTGCGAACTGTGAGCCGGAGACTGAGGCCCATTTGAAATCACTCCGCCTCCATGAGGGTTTTTATGATGCCTAAGAGTGTGTATAATCATGCCTTCCCTGTTGTACTACACAGAATTATGACATAAATACAGTGTATACATCATAGGCCTATGTGGCTCAATACAGAAGAAAAAAGGCTGACGCTGCATTATTTGTGTCATGTATGAAAAGAGCGCGGGATAATTCAATAATTCTTTTTTACCATACTTCTTTACTCCAGACACTGTGATAGACAGGCATGTCTAAGCACAGGGCACTGGATGCTGCACATTGCCAGCTTACTCATAGCCATATGACAGTTCACGTGGGAATTATTCCAGAGAAACTGTGACGTCGGTCCTGACTTTAACTGGACCGACTGTGCCCGATTTGAACCGACTCAATCTGTTAGACAGACCACCGCCTATTCGACTCAATATAAACAGAAATTTAACCAAACAAAAACATATCTTCAGTAATTCTGTCCCAACTTTAGATACATTTTAAAACAGTTCAATCTGGAATTAAATATCATACCAAATCCTAAAAGGATATAAATATGTCAGTTTTCTTTCCATGTATAAATTACCCTGTCGAGTAGAGAGGTCAATGCTCAAACTAACCAGACTGCGTGCTTTACATGGCCCGACAGTCGGCACCGTCCGGACAACTTGACCGACAACGTGAGTAGGAAGCCGATAAAATGCTTACCCAGAGTTTTAGCTCCTCAGTTGTAGTCGAAAGCTCCGGTCGGCCAGTCGGCCATGTCAACGCTAAGCATTACGCCTACAACCTATTACAGATCACGTGCACTACTTGTTTTAGAATGTGACGCCGGCTGTGTCAGCGCATAGTGTGTTTACACCTGCTACTTGTGCTTGCAGCCTGAGACAGCACTCCGGGAAGCGGTAAACATAGAGGATGTACCTGTAGAGTCTGAAGACGCTGGCTCATCGTCGTGACCTGCTTCATAGACTGGTCAATCTCACGCAGACCGGGCAGACAGTTCACACAGTTATTCAGAGCCTGCGAGACCGCCTTCGCCACCTGAGTAAAGAAGAACAGGTACAACATTAGCCAATCTAATAAAACACCACTATTCACATTCTCAATACGTTTTCCAGAAAAAAACTCAGAGAATAATAACACCATCAAGATTTTATCTGAAAATATCCAAATAGAATTATATTAGTCACTATGTAATGTGCAGATTACATCAGGGAACCTAGATAGATTAATGGTTAGGATGCTCGCACCTGAATGGCAGAAATGCGGGTTCGAGTCCCACTCTAGGCGCGATGTTCCCCTGTTTGCACCAGGCTAGGTAGTGGCAAGTAGCAATTTTGTAGGTTATTGGTTTGAGTCAGTCGGGTTTCGATATAGATATAATATATGTTATATATATTATTTTTTAAATTCTTCTTACTGTTTCAATCAAAAGAATAAACGGCAAAAGCAAGGTTATTTCGCCTGTTAATGCCACATGCTTAAAGCAGCCATCTGCGGGCGTGGCAGCTCCAGAGATAAATCTAACCCGTTCATTACCAATAGCCATAGACCCAATTGATCGTCTTGCTTAGCGTCTATCGTAAGGTCTTTTACATTCTAATAGACCCTGGCGGCAGATTTAGAACAATGTGGTCGGTGCATTTCTTTTTCTTTAAAAAAAAGAAGAAAATACTTCCACTGGCAAGTCTAACGACAAGAGCTCCATTTTAATGATAGATGAATGCTAATTGGCCTCCGGGGAGTAATTATCGGAAACACAGTGCAAACGAGGGTTCGCCATAAGACAGACCCGCGCACAGTCAGCACTGCATGAATGTTTCAACTCCAGCAGCAGACCCCGCCGACTCGAGAGTTGCATTTGGAGATTCACACCTGCAATGTTGTTCTAAATCACGTGGAAGCACGTCACCCGCAATTGTAAAACCATGTCGTGTCGACTCGCTAAAGCCCCAGTCACACTACCACTTCCAACTGCTTGCGACCACTTTGCGACAACTTTGGAGCAAAGAACCCACAGTAATCGGAGACGTCCTTGCGACCAAAGCAATGGTCGCCAAACTCCTTGCAAGCATTTTAGTCGCAAAGAGCTTTTTAGTGCAGTAGCTGCAACCTCCTTGCGACCAGAATGGTCGCAAGGAGGTCGGCGACCACTCAGAACCATTTTGCAATCACTTTTGATCATTTTGCGCCCACTTGCAACTCTTTGTGACCAACCTTTTGTGGTCGCAAAGTGGTCGCTAGCGGTTGCAAGCAGTAGAGCGACTATAAGTTATAAGTATAAGCGACATTATCGGCCAAGTACAGTGGGAGTGGGAGAAATGATCACCATCTAATCTAAGTTGACGAGACTTGCGTAGTAGGTTAGCGACTTATAATTGTCTAATGCATAGCATCAATTACTGCTCATTGGTCAGACAGCCTGCTTTATGTTTTAGAGGTCAATGCCTAAATTAGTCAGACTGCCTGCTTCAGAGAGGTAGATGCTCAAATTGACAGATTGTTTGCTTTCGAGAGGTCAGTCATCAATTTGGTCAGACTGCCTGCTTTAGAAAGGTCAGGGTTGAATTTGGTCAGACTACCTTCCTTATAAAGGTCAGTGTGCAAATTGGTCAGACTGCCTGATTTACATGCCCAAGGCTAGATTGTGGTATAGAAAGTTAAATTCAATTCTGCCATCTGCGTATCAATACCAAAACGAAACATTATTCTCTGGTGAATTCGATGTGCATGATTTCATTTCTTCCTTGCGAATTAATAGCAAAGGATTATCCTTCCTGTAGCAATCAGAACATCCAACCGCACGATAGAAGAAGATCACCACGTGTCATGCGATCCTGTATGGATTATCAATTCTCCAAGTTTCGATAAATTGCTGTGTGTATAATAAATTATCACAATCACACATCTATGATTATTAACGCTGCATAATCCGATGAAAGTACTGACTTTTCGAAATAGAAGCACTTACATAGAATTGATCTATTATTTCCAACTTAGATAATACTGGCACACTCATTAAGCATTTCATTGACATTATGACATTCCTGTGGTTTGCTGAGGTGTGTTCGAAAATTGGTAAACAAGGGCCCACGTCAAACATTTTGGTGTGCACAGCAAAATTATTTTGCATGTTTTTACTACAGATACCTCCAAAGTTAACCCTTTAAGATAAACGTTACTTCAAAATAAATAACACAGACTTTACAACAATCCACCTAATATACTTTATTTTTAAATATGGCAGACATTCAAAATCAATCGGATTAGGCAACTTAAAATGAAACATTAAAAAAGAAACTCCACTTCAAATACCTCCAATTTTTGATGTGCACAGCAAAATTATGTTGCATGTTTTTACTACAGATACCTCCAAGGTTAACCCTTTAAAATAAACATTACTTCAAAATAAACTAACGTAGATTTACAACAATCAACCTAATATACTTATTATTTTTTTCAAATATGTAGAAATTCAAAATCAATCGAATCATGCACCTTTAAATCAAACATCTAAAAACAAACAACAAAACAACAACAATAAGAACCCGCTGACCTGGGCAAGGCTTGTCTGGTTGTCCGGATTGCTCGGGTTGTTGACGGCCTTCTTGGCCTCTGTGATCAGATTGGCCGACTTGTCCATCACGTCCAGTGCACAGTCGCAGATGTTGGCCTGCAGCTCCCGGTCGCTGGTGGCAGCGGCGACCCCGCGCACCGACTGCATGAGGACCTTGAGGGCGTTGGCCGTGTCACGTGAGGCAATCCCCGTATAGTTCTCGTTGCCTTGCGCAGCGGCCGTCAGCAGCTGGGCCATGGAGGAGCCAACCGACTTGGATGTTGTACCAAGCATCATGGCGCATGACTCGGCCTGCAAGAGGCACGTGTGTATGTTAGTTGTCAACATTTGGGACTGTCAGCAATACGCAGCGCACAACAGATGACGGGTGCAATGTATAATAGTGGCACATGTACCAACATACCGGACTGTCAGAACATAGAGTGCATCAAGAGCGACACACACCAACATGCCTAACTGTCTGTGTCACTGAGTGCGTCAACAGTGGCACATACCAATATGTCACATTGTCTGCATCACTGAGTGTGTCAACAGTGGCACACACCATGTCACACTGTCTGGGTCACTGAGTGCATCAACAGCGGTACACACCAACATATCACATGGTCTGCATCACTGAGTGTGTCAACAGCTGCGCACACCAACATGTCACATTGTCTGCATCACTGAGTGTGTCAACAGTGGCACACACCATGTCACACTGTCTGCATCACTAGCAGCACACTCCAACATGTCACATTGTCTTCGTCACTGAGTGCATCAACAGTGGCACACACCATATCACACTAGTCTGCGTCACTGAGTGCATCAACAGCGGTACATACCAACATGCCACACTGTCTGCATCACTGAGTGCATCAATAGTGGCATACAAGATGTCACACTGTCTGCGTCACTGAGTGCAACAACAGTGGCACACACCATGTCACACTGTCTGTGTCACTGAGTGCATCAACGGTGGCACACACCAACATGTCACATGGTCTGGATCACTGAGTGCATCAAGAGCAGTACCCACCAACATGTCACACTGTCCGCATCACTGAGGGCATCAAGACCGGCACGCACAAACATGTTACATTGTCTGCATCACTGAGTTCATCAACAGCGGTACGTACCAAATTGTCATGCTGTCTGCATCACTGAGTGCATCAAAAGTGGCACACACCAACATTTCACATGGTCTGCATCACTGAGTGCATCAACAGTGGCACATGCCAACATGTCACCCTGTCTGCATCACTGAGTGCGTCAACAGCGGCACACACACATGTCACACTGTCTGTGTGAGTGCATCAACAGCAGCACAGACCAACATGTCACACTGTCTGCATCACCAAGTGCATCAACCGCAGCACACACCAACATGTCACATTGTCTGCATCACTGAGTGCATCAACAGCGACACACACCATGTCACACTGTCTGTGTGAGTGCATCAACAGGAAACACCAACATGTCACACTGTCTGCATCACCAAGTGCATCAACCGCAGCACACACCAACATGTCACACTGTCTGCATCATTGAGTGCGTCAACAGGGGCACACTCCAACATGTCACACTGTCTGCCTCACTGAGTGCATCAACAGTGCACACACCATGTCACTCTGTCTGCATCATTGAGTGTGTCAACAGCAGCACACACCAACATGTCACACTGTCTGTGTCACTGAGCACATCAACAGCGGCACACACCAACATGTCACACTGTCTGCATCACTGAGTGTGTCAACAGCGGTACACACCAAAATATCACATTGTCTGCGTCACTTAGAACGTCAACAGCGGCACACCGACATGCCTAATGTTCAGCTCAGCGCATAAACAGTGGTCCTTTCAACTTAAAGCAGTAACAGCAAAAAACACATCCCCATCACCATTAAACCAGAAAAGGTGAGAAATGTGCTGCTCTTCTCATCAATTTTCATTGTGCAACTATAATCCACGTTTTATTAACATCATCTAATTTTGATAGCAGGTAGGATATGGCGATTGATGAGCTACAATTCTTTTAAAAACTAAATGGCAATGATTGCTGCACATTGGAGGGATTAAATTACCAGGACAAATATATTAGATATTAAAAAACCCATCGAATCTGATTTTCTATTCTACTTTCAAATATTGTAACCAAATCTGCCTTGCCTATATTAGAAATAGGAATGCGCATGTATTACATAATGCATTATCTGAATATAAGCAATACATAATATGTCACCCTGCTCTATTACACATGTTTCTACTATGTCTAGACTAGTTCGGCATCCGCATGTGGAGGTGCCATCTGCACACTTCAACACTGATTCATTAGAGAACCGAAGAAAATACAATTTCCAATTAAAAGGAACTAAAGATGAAAACACAAGAAAATTAGAAAAGAAAAGATCGAGATGTGGCCCCATCAACTAACCGCCAATTCCTTTAAATATACAAAATACTTGGAGGCATTATTATAATTATTTTTATTTGTAATTACAACACTCCTTACAGTTGCATAATCTAATTCTTTTGATTTTCTACAATATTTAAAAACTAAATATATTAGGGTGAACATTATAATTTACTGTACTTTAGTTTGGAGTAACTTTTATCATAAATATTTAAAGTAATATATGGCACATTAATTTGTATGTGCATATTACAGTGCTAAGGACAGACTTTTTAAAGCATTTTCAAACATTAATGTGTCGCACAGGAGCACACAACTGGAATAAATCTTTCAGGAGTGCACCAGTATCTAAATTGGATATCTATGATCAAATATAGGTGAATGTTTTGGTTTAGAAATGTGATATTTGTTTGTTGGAGTTATAGGTTTTAGCAACATGTAATATCACATCAGGTTGGATACCACCTTGTGACAGTGCGCACTCATGGCAACTTTATAGTGCTGCCCCACTGGGAGACCAGGCTGCTGGCATCAAGGCCAGATATCCCTCTCAGAAGTTTCTTTAAAGTTGCATACTCCGATGAAAACATCAAATTTTCAAAACTAAAAAACGTATCTAGACTTAATTCTACATATTCAACTTAGATACTGGCGCACTTATTAAGCATGCTTGCTGCATAGGTCGTCATAAGTGAATGTAATAGAGCATGTTATGAATTAAATATATGGTGCCAAAATTAATCTTTTGATGTAAAATATCTCCTAATTTAGCCACTTAAAATAAAGGTTACTGCAAACTAAACTAAAGTAGACAATAGTGATTAGCATAATGTTTTTTCTCAGAAAATGGCAGAAACTCAAAACCATCGGACTATGCAACTTTAATAATTAAAAAATAAATTAAAAGCAAGGATTGAAAAATTGAAGATGAATGTGAACCAAAAAGAAGTTTCTTTAAATGTATTTCCAAATTAAATCAAATTAATTGTGAATTAAAAAAAAAAACGAGAAAAAAAACCTTCCCCCAAATAAAAGCTATGCAGTCACACACACATACACACACACTAACTGACAGTGCACACATACGCACACTAACTGATAGTGTGCACACACACATACACACACTAACTGACAGTGGGTTGCGGTGTGCTTACTGTTTCGCCCGGGAGCGGCACGAGGCGGCCAGCCGCGGCCGTCTTGCGGATATCCTGCAGCTCCCGCTCGTGCGACTTGACCTGGTCCAGGGCGCCGTCGATCTCCAGGGAGCCGCACGCCTCCTGTGCCCTGCTGGAGGCGGCGCGCAGCTCGGCCAGCGCCGCAGCCAGATTCTTAGCCGCGTTCGTCAGGCTGCACCTGGTCGGCTGGGGGGTGCGGGGTGGAGGAGGGGGGGGGGGGGATTAGGTCAGAACGTTAAGTTAACCCCATCTCACATGGATGCGCGATTAGCAATGGCATCCCATACACACAGAGGATGATCGTTTCACTCAGGCTAAGCAGATTGAGGTTATTAAATCATCTTTTTAAAATTATTATTAAATAAAATTATGTCAACAAAAAAAATTCCTTTAAAGAAAGAATCTTAAATTTAAAAGGAAAAAAAGATTGTTTTACAACAACTTTCAAATAGATTCCTTTAAATATTCAAAGAGAAAAACGATGTTGATCGATTAAATAAATTCCTTAAATATATTTGATAGCTAAAATAATTTCTTTTCAATTAAAAAAATAAATAGATTCATGCGGAAATATAAAGGCCTATATGATTATTTTCACACAACACAATTTTCCAAATATATTCCTTTAAATAAAAAATAATTCAATTGTATTGTATTAAAAAGATTTCTTAATAGATTTGATACAGAACATAATTGTTAGATTAACTAGATTTTTAAATAGATTTGATAGAGTAAATAAATTCTTATAAAATGACTTTTTTTAAACAGATTTATGCGGAAATTATTAGTCCACACACATAAAGCCTATACTGAAGGATCAGGTGTTGGAGTGACGCACTCTAATAAAATAAGTATTATGCCTATACTGCAGGATAGGGCAGGCAGTGACTTGCAGCCAGGTTCACAGCTTCAGGCCACCCCATGACCCCGGCGGGCACCCACCTGGTCGCTGACGGTGGGCACGGCGGCCTTTGAGCTGAGCACGAGCCGGGTGCCCGGCTGGATGAGATCCTGCGCAGCGCTGATGAGCACCAGCTGGGCGGCCGCCGACTCGGGGCTCGCCATCGTGCCCTTAATGCCGTGCACCAGCTTCGGGATGTTCTGGTCCGCAATGGCCTAGGTGTGGGTGGGAGGGGGGTGGGTGGGTGGAGTTATAGCACGATGTAGTCACATGTACACCCAGTATACATACATACCTACATGCACACACTGTGTACATGATAAATGCATACACACATGCATATTAATTATATATATATATATATATATATATATATATATATATATATATATATATATATATGTGTGTGTTTGTATATATAATATATGATATATAATATATAAAGAAGATAGACAACAGCTATTTAGTTCTTTTAATAGTAAATTCCCCTCTCCTAATAAAAAAAAACCACTATGGGCCTAACTTAAGTTAATTTCTTTTCAGTAAAGATAAACACTTGCTATATGACAACAGAATGTTTAGAGAGCATCACAAATCCTTATTTCTGTGGAAGTACCGACCCCCCCCCCCCCCCCCCCGCCCCCGATCTTCACGCCAAATGCTTCAGCTTTTTCTGCTATGATCCTCGGTAGTGAGCGCCAGGGAAATTATATGTTAAAATTCACTGAATGAAAAAAAATTAAAACCCCAGAATGGCAATGCCGGTGATCAAGGTAGAATGTTGCCGGCAGGTAATGCGCTATTGATTTAATTACGAACCCCATTCAGTAGCGCCAGAGACGCATGTGAACCAGTTGCACCCGATTCTAATAGCGACACTTGCGGCAGCCCACAAAAGGATAACGAGGACAGGAGTGGACAATTGAACAATAACAGGCCTGTCACATGCAGGTATCTGCCACACGCAGTCTAATGGAAGCAATTACACGCCCAGCCCAATGCTTGTGTCAGTAAACGATGCACTATAGTCTAATGGCGCTTTCCGTTTCTTTTGCCATTTTACCAAACAAAATCCAACAACATGTGTCAGCACTCGCCGATCGAAGCTGCTTGTTATAGAAACACCGGAAATGGTTCAGAATTTGTCACACACACTGTGAGGTTTTCTATGTACCCAGAGCCCACAGAGAAGCTATCGGTGCTTATTACTAATGGCCATTGGGTACTGAACAGGAATTTAAGAGCTATTCACGAAGACTAAATAAATAATGGACTCCATCCTTTCGGAGGGGTTAAATGCTTAATACTAATTGATTAATTTTTTTAAACCATGAACATTTAATAAATGGCATCAGTCCCTGCAATATGCATATATATGAATACCCATGTAATATGTGAACCAATGACACTATAATATACAATCTCACTCTTATCAGAGGAGGTAAGCCACACTATATAATTTATGTACTCTTTTTAAACATGGAGATTCAAGAAATAGTCTCAACCATTTGAGAAGGGGTAAATCAAAAATTTAATATAAATGTTTTCTTTGGTGTTTTTTTTCAACCCATCGTGATGTTAGCGCCAAGAAACAAAAAAAGAACGCCTCAATCATTATCCGGTAGAACTGTGTGACAAGACTTGCACTAGTTGCAGTAAAGGCCACCGCTGACCGGGACAGTTGGCGATAACCCACCTTGCACTGCTGCATAAGCTGCGTCTGCGAGCTGTTATCTTTGTTAAAGGGGGTGGCTGCTTGTGCCACGTTAATAAGCTGAGTCGCGGCGGCGGCAGAGTTCTTGGCCGCCATCTCGAGCTTCTTTATCAGCTTCCGTTTCATGGCGTTCGCTGCGGCGGCGTTCGTGGCGCTCCGAAGCTCCTCGGTGGCACTGCGTAGGTGGCGCTGGTGCACGGCGTCCTGCGGGTTGCTGGCGCATCCCTGTAAGCACCCAGCCATTACGGATAAGCCACCCCGGCCGCTACCTCACGGGCCACACGCCCCCTCCTCTCACCACCCACCCTCATCCCCTCCCCACCCCACCCCACCCGCCGCCGGAACGCAGGGTAACAGCACAGGCTTTGAGGGCTTTCGCTGCCCTGATGCTTCGCTGGTCCCAGGCGATGCTGTTCGGCGGTGGTTGGGAGGCGATGGGGGCGGAGGGAGGTGTGGGGGGGGGACTTGTAGGTGGAAGGTGGGGGTGGGGGTAGATGAGAGATGACGTCAGGGTGAGGCTGTGCCCGCTGGTAGTAATAGCGAATGGGGGGGGGGGGGGATGGGAGGTGGGAGGAGGTGGTGGAGAAATGGGGGAATGGGGGCTTATGGATTGGATGGAACCGGGTAGTGTGCTGAAAAAAGATGATGGTGATGGTGACGGTGATGGTGATGAATGGAAGGGGTATGAACCGTGGCCCGGTGAGGAAGCACCGCGAAGTGTAGGGATAAGTGTGATGGAGGCTGCTGTTGGTGGCCGGCCGGCCGGCTGGTCAACCAGCCGGTCAATCAGCCGGCTGGGCAGCCCACCAGCCTGCCAGCCACCCGGCCGGGCAGCCAGCGGGTTCACGCACTCAAAGCGGACCAACAGGTGGGAGGGGCTAACGTGTGCTGGACAGTGTTGTGTGTGTTTCAGGTGCAAGATGTGCTGGTCTGGGTACAGTATGGTGTTATTAGCACAAGCCGTGAAGTGAGGACAGCACCGCGCACACGCATGTGCACTCAGGTGCGTCGCCTAGTAACTTAACCGTAATATTCAACACATGGAACAGTAATGAAATCTGATTAAGAACTTACCCCCCCAAAAAAAGAAAAAATAGAGGTACACCAATCAGATTCATATGTTCCATGGACCATCCATCCAGAACACAATCGGGATAGGAGCAAATGGTGGTAACGCTTTTTGTTTGTGTCTTACTTAGAGACCCTACAAAAAGCTACAGCAGACTGCCGAAGCGGGATGGGACAGCGGGCGACAATAGTTATGAAGTGAGACCTTGCTGGACCCGGTCATATTGGAAGTGAGGCTGGAGGTTGCAGCGATGACCTGTTCCACTGCCTGGTGCAGACTGTGTCGCTTCTTTTTCTCCTCCTCAGTCAACTTCTTCTTGCCGCCCTACAATACGACCCAATGCATCAATCATCGGAAGGAGCAGGTCATGGTGGGATGGCGGGTGGGTGGGAGTATGTATCAGCTGCCCACAGTATATATATAGAAGCTGTTCAAGTCATCTTGACACATTGCACCCCCTCTAACTGCAATCGCGTCATACATGAGCTACTCATAGCATGCATCAGGGCAGCTTGCAGCACCCGCAGCTGCTCACACAACAACTGAATTGCTCACCATTCATAACAGCTACTCTCTATACATATAAATACACCAGCAACCAACAGATGCTATTTCGTACACGTTGCCTACATTATAGCAACCAGCAAATGTTAACTACACAGCACAGAAGGAATTGCTCAGATTACAATAAGCTGAAGAACTTTTAAAATTAACTTCTGAAAGATTAGGCAGCTTTAATGAAGAGCCACACTCATGGGCGGCGACCTATTCGGACAGTGGCTAAGTGAGCCCTATTCGCGGCGCACACACAAGACAGATGGGGATTTTAACCTTTCGCCTCACGGTTCCCCCGTCGAGCAGGTCGAGGGTCAGGATGCTCGTGGCGGTAACGACCCGCTGTGCAGCCGTCTCCAGGTTGCGCTTTGTGGCCGAATCCTCGCGCTCTGTGTCATAGCCCTTTAAAGGAATCAATTGTTTTAACTTCAAGATTAACGGCACACAACATGGGAGGGGGGGGGGGGGGGACGCACGTGTGGGAAGTCGTATGCGATGCACCGCACGGACACGCAATTCACAAAGAAATTGAAGAAAATTAAATAAAAATGACAAAAAAAAGGCTTAAAGTAAAAAGTCAGAAATTCATTAAGAGAAGAAGCTATGCTTATCTTGACTATAACTTAATTTCTGTTTTCTCTCTCTCCCACTTTCTTTCGGTCTTTTACTCTTCATTTCTTTTTCTCATTTTCTCAATCATTCTTTTATTCTTTTTCTCTTTCTTTATCTATTTTTTGTCTCTTGTCTCTTTTTCTCCATCTCTCTTTCTCTCCTCATTCTCCCTTTCTGTCTTCCTCGTTCTCTTTCTCTCTCTCTGTCTCTCTCCTCTGTCTCCCTCTCTTCACCTCAAGCATTGAGGATGTGAGTCCAGCCGTTGCCAGACAGAGGTCCTCAGCGTAGATCTTGAGTGAGGTCCGGTAGCGTCGCTTCTCACGGATGGTTTCCCGGAACTGGTACTTCTCCCTGCGCATCACCTCCTCTGTCTCCGTGTTGTAGCCCTCCGTCGTGTAGCCATCCGTTGTGTAGCCATCCGCTGCGTAGCCCTCCGTCGTGTACCCGCCCTCTGTCGTATACCCGCCGTCCGTTGTGTACCCATCAGTTGTATAGCCATCCGTTGAATAGCCCTATGGGGTGAAAAGCCATCACCCCATAAGAGAACCCTCATTTAGCACAATACATGGTAAATGTAAAAGCGGATGGGAGGGGGGTGGAGGGGAGGTACGGGGAGGTGCGTAGCGAGTGTTACTGCTAATAAGTCCAGTCTTCACTGCATACGCCGGTAGTGAGTGTTACTGCTAATAAGTCCAGTCTTCACTGCATACACCCGTAGTGAGTGCTACTGCTAATAAGTCCAGTCTTCACTGCATACTCCAGTAGCGAGTGTTACTGCTAATAAGTCCAGTCTTCACTGCATACGCCGGTAGTGAGTGCTACTGCTAATAAGTCCGGTCTTCACTGCATACTCCAGTAGCGAGTGTTACTGCTAATAAGTCCAGTCTTCACTGCATACACTGGTAGTGAGTGCTACTGGTAATAAGTCCAGTCTTCACTGCATACGCTGGTAGTGAGTGCTACTGCTAATAAGTCCAGTCTTCACTGCATACCCTGGTAGTGAGTGCTACTGCTAATACGTCCAGTCTTCACTGCATACACCGGTAGTGAGTGCTACTGCTAATAAGTCCAGTCTTCACTGCATACGCTGGTAGTGAGTGGTACTTCTACTAATTCCAGATTCGCAGGCAATTTAAGTCGGCAGCAACAAAAAGAGCATAGTTATCAATGGATAGTAACCTCTAGAACATCTGTAGCCAGAGTGCTGGTGGCTGCCGCAAGGTGGCGTGCCGCAGACTGCAGCGCCTCACGGCGGGACGCGGCAACGGGACGATGGTTCCGGTAGTCCTGACATCACAAACACAACTCGTTATGGCTGCAGCGCTTTCGGGGCGTGAATTTCAATGACGGAGATGGTAGGACAATGGACTTGGTTTATTTAGTGCGTTAGTTGCGAGAAGCCAGAGTAGCTCAGGCTAGATTTCATTGGTGGCATGTGGGTGTAGTTAAATCATAGCAGCCACAGCGCCATATGTTCACACTGCCCAACTTCTGTGCATATTTGTTTAAATTTGGAACATGTGCTAGCTCTAGCACTGCACTACATGGCACAAAGATATTGTGTTTTCCATCTCTGAAAGCTTAGGAGACTATCACATGTATAGTTAATGGTGGAAAGTATTCTCAAAGCACAGCTTTTCCTGAACAAAAGCACAGGACCATGTCACATTCAGTGACTGTGCCTTCGGTCCAGTGTCAAAGCCTGCTGGGAACAAATTAACTACCAGACTGCATCGCACTATTGCCTTGGAGATACATATTTGGAAAGAGAATTAATTACTCAATGGTAGGACATGAAAATGCTGATAATAGTAAACCTTGCATTCTTATTTAAAAATCAATCATAGTGGCAACAACTGTCAACCTTATGTACCTCCACATTTATCTGCATCGTGTTGGTCACACGGCTCAGTCTGTTCGCTGCTTTTCTCAGCGATACCTTTTCCTCATATTCGGAATCGCTCACTCCAGACTCACTTGTGTATCCCTACAGTAAAAATGGAATGTTAATATTGGGAAGGGTGGGGGAATCATTTTGGAGGAAGCCTCAATTTGAAACACCACGAAATTGGACAAAAGAGAGAAGCATGTCACCTCTAGTATATCCGTTGTTAAGGCTGTAGTTGCCTTGGCAACATCTTTGATGGCGTCCTTCAACTTCCGTTTACGGTCTATATGAGGGTCATTATCATAGGTCTGTGAAACAAAGCCCGGAAGGAAAAACAAGTTTAGCAATTGCACAAGCAAGGACTGAGTTAGTACTCTTAGAAATTAAGGAAATTGATTGACTAATTCACATGTGGTTAACTCAGTATGAGAAATCTGGCTTGGGAGTTTAAAAGTATGTGGGTAACAATTAAATAGACTAGATTCTCAACCTCAATGATATCCTTGCTGAGGTCCTGAGTGGAAATATAGAGTTCCTTCACGGCACGCTTGAGGCGCGGTGTCCTTTCGTTATCGGTCTGATAACCCCCTGTGGTGTCACTCGTGTAGCCCTACAACAAACAGTCACATTGCATGACACAGCCACTGCACGCCCAGCAACAGCACTGCTCCAAGCCAGCCACCTCCAGCAATGGGGGCGTTTATTTATCATATCATACACACAAAAAAGAAATGGATCAAAGCGCATCACATTGCGAAATAGACTGAGGAAAGTTCAAAAGAAGAGAAGAGATGAGAAGAAAAGCAGCACAAGCACCTCCATGATGTTGCTGGCCAGGCTGTTGGTAGCGGAACAGAGGTCCTCCGCTGCCTGTTTCAGTGTCAGACCGCCATATTGGGGTGAGGTGCCCGTGTCGCTGCTGTAACCCTGTAATGACATCATGAGATGTAGCTGAACACTATTTGACGTCACAGACATCAAAGTGAGGCTACTGGTTGGTTCTGAGGATCGATTACTGACACCACGTCTACCATGTTTTCCCCACTTAAAGGGTAACGAAATGGAGACTTGAGAGCAGATTGAAGTCCTTAATACATCAAGATTAAGGTTAAATTCCATTCAGCTAAAACAATCATTTGCAACAGAAATAAGACCATGTATCACAATTGTCAACTAAAGATCAGTAAGTAATAAAAACCTCCATAATGTCAGAAGCCAGCACGGTAGTGGCCTGGCATACGTTCTCTGCCGCCTTGCGGATTGTTTTTCTCCGGATAGTGTCGGCGTCACTGGTGTAGTCCTAAGGAGGCAAACATATCATGAGTTGGGATATATGGGTGTGTGTGTGTCGGGGGGGAGGGCAGGGGAAGCCCAGCAAATGATCAATATAATAACTGAACACTGAAGGGAACTTAGACTGATAATATGGTATATTACCAATGTACCAAAAGAAGTATCACAATCTCAATGGGAATATTCGTATGGGCAATGTTTGTGAGGCCTGGAAAGGACAGCTGATTAAAGTATTAGGGCGATAATAAGGATAAATTATTGGCTTTAATCTATATTATTAGCAGCATCACTAAATTAAATCTGTTATTGGAAACGATTATATATAGATAACTGTATCAGGATGAAAAAGGGGAGGTGAGGTGGGGTGGGGGAGGGGATTTGGAAACAAGTATATAACAAGGATATAACCAGTGGTGGATTAACCATTAGGTTGGGTAGGATTAAGCCGAGAGGCCCGGAGAGCATAAAGAAAAGGTTTAATTCAGTGTACTAAAGCTCAGCCTAGGAGCCTCGGTGGCTGAACCTAGGGGCTCGGGTGGCTGAACCTAGGGGCCCGGGTGGCTGAACCTAGGGGCCAGGGTGGCTGAAACTAGGAGCCCGGGTGGCTGAACCTATGGGCCCAGGTAGGGGCCCCGATGGTAGTTAATCCGCCACTGACTGTTGGAGGTATTCATATGGTATAATGGTGATAAGATGGATCATTAACATTGTTCATTTGAAGTACGACAGTATGCTAACAAAAATATGAGATTAAAATATTTGTATATGGAGTGGGATATACAGGTCTTAATTACTAGGGAGAATTGGTAATGATGTACACGGTGTGGAGCATCAGGGTGATAATAAGGGATGCTAGTAAAGTAGAGTAGTAGCATGATTGATAATAGGGGTAATATTTTACAGGAAGTACGGTATTTGGGTGCCAATAGTGGAAGGGATAAAAGCGGAAGTTTATAACGAGTACAGACTCGTGGTTATGAGAAAGAGTGTTAGCTTAAGCAGTTTGGTGCTGGGTGATAATAGGGAATGTTGGAAGTGTCTCTACAGAGGATGTGAAAGCTGAGTGATAATAAGGGATGGGGCTGTCAGAAGTGCCTTTAAGGAAAATCTGGAGGCTGGGTGATAAGGGATGGGGCTGTCAGAAGTTCCTTTAAGGAAGATCTGGAGGCTGGGTGATAATAAGGGATGGGGCTGTTGGAAGTGCCGTTAACGATCTGGAGGTTGGGTGATAATAGGGGATGCTGATAATTTATTTAGGGTGAAACACCTCGAGGATTTCCGTCGTGAGGGAACTAGTGGCTGTACACAGGTCCTGCACGGCCGCCTTCATCTTATAGCGTGTTTGACGAGTGCTTGATGTCTGCTTGTAACTATGCGTTGTCTGGCGAGCCCTCTTCATCTGTGGGTACAAAAGTATTAGTGCAACCCATACACGCACATTGCAGTGAATGGCTGGAGGGGTTTGGGTGGAGTGAGGGAAGGGGAGAAAGTAAATATAGCTTCACTAAATTTACACCACCAAAGCAAATTCACCCGCAATGACAAATATATGCAAATTCAAATTAACACTAGAATGTTATTAATCATATTGATTACAGCCAAAGCTGAATCAACAGTAGCATGCAAGTTGTTTGTTAAATGCACGCCGCCCTGTTATCGGATAAATGTGGGTTGAACGGGAACAGTAATCTGTCAGGATATGCTTCTGAACATTGGTAGTAGTCTAACATTAAATGTGGCCTGTATATGGAATGTAGGCTAGCACAGTGAACATGGCCTGCACATGGAATGTAGGCTAGCAGAGTAAACATGGCCTGAACATGGAATGTAGGCTAGCAGAGTAAACATGGCCTGCCATGGAATGTAGGCTAGCAGAGTAAACATGGCCTGCACATGGAATGTAGGCTAGCAGAGTAAACATGGCCTGCCATGGAATGTAGGCTAGCAGAGTAAACATGGCCTGCCATGGAATGTAGGCTAGCAGAGTAAACATGGCCTGCACATGGAATGTAGGCTAGCAGAGTAAACATGGCCTGCACATCGATTGTAGGCTAGCAGAGTAAACATGTCCCATGTAGACTAATATAATAAATGTGACTGGGCCATGAATGGTAAACTATCACTGGGAATAGAGCCTGTACATGAAATGTAAGCCAGCCTGAACGGTAGCATTGTAAATGTATGAACAAATAGGAACCCAGAGCCCACGCTGTGCAGCCTGTACTGAATGGTTATTTAAAACACAATTCCACACACCAAACGCTTGGAGAAACCCTACGAAAACCACCATGCTATATTATATAATGTTGCATCGGCTACTTAGGAAGTAACTAACACCAACACCGTCGCTACACTTCCGGGTAGTGTTATTTACTAAGGCCTGTTTCGCCTTTCCTATGCGCGTGTTAATACAATATCTACAGTATGCTCTCACATACAGATTATTGTGGGGGGAGGAAGGGGGGGGGGGGATGGATAACCAGAGGACTAAAGGAATATTGTGTTAATTGTTCACCTTCAAATAGAACACTTCATTTCAATAAGTAAGTCAAAACTCCAACAAAAGAAAACTGAGGAAGAAGAAAAGCAAATTGGCAGCCACAAAAAACCCAGATCTAGCGATGTAAATATAGCATGCAGGAAGGGAAGAAAAATAACCAAAACAAATTCATATCGATTACAAAAGTTAATCCTTAAATTAAAAGTATCTCCTTCTGAATGAGAAACTGCAGTTACAGTCAAAGTAATTAATATACTTTAGCTTAAATAGGAGTTAACCCATACTTCAAATGGAGGGAAATTTTAAACTAAAATTTCACGCCTTTTCCTCTGCGTCAAAAATAAACTATGTACATCTCTACATGTATGTAAATCATAGGCCGAGACTTGTTGAGGTGTTACGCGTTTATGCTAAGTTAAACTGAGACACTTGAGGTAGTGATAGCGCTCATGGTGTTTGGTCTGGCGGTGGGCAGAGTGCGGGTAGACCTTTAGTATGTCTGTGGTGAGGGAGTTGGTGGCGACGCACAGCTCCTCGGCTGCCCGGCGCAGAGTGCTCTGGTGCCCCGAGTCCTGACGTGGGAGAATAGAACAGTGGCAACACCTGCGTCAACAACACCCATGTGTAGACAACAACCACAAACAACAACAACCAACAGCAACCAATAACAGTAGAAATGGTGATACAATCAAAATAAAAACACACAGCATACATATAGATGGCTACCACATTATCTTTGCTTGGAGTATATAACACACACACATATACTCTCACTTCCTCTCTATCCTTCTCTCTTTCTCTCACTCCTACTTAAATGCTAGAGCTTGACTCACATTGACTCTCTTGCACACTCTCTCTCACTTTCTCAATCTTTCTACTTAAATGCTAGAGATTGACTCACATAGACTCTCTTGTACTCGCTCTCCTTTTCTCATTCCTTCTACTTAATTGCTAGAGCCTGACTCGCCTTCACGCCGGCACAAGAGACTGTAGACGAGGAAACCAGGCTGGTCTCAATGGACAATCATATAGAGTGGGTGTATTGTGTTGTAGAGTTGTGGTGGTGGTGGTGGTGGTGGTGGTGTTGCAGAGAGAGAACTGTGTCAGTGCATAAGAGCCCTTCGTCGGGCTCTCTGAGTTTGATGGGGGTGGGTTGGGGGGGGGGGGCGTGTAAGGGGCGAATGAATGCCCCTTTGATGGCGCTGATTGGGTGGTGATGGTGACGGCGAGGAGGGGTGATGCTTGTATGATGAGATGGAGCGCCGCCTAGCGGTGCGTGATGACATATACATGGCAGTATTGAAGCCACTCGGAACACAGGGCAATTACATAGATAATTCAAATATAATCCATTCTATACATATATATATGAGTCAGGATCACGAAAATATGCCAATTGGGGAAAGTTGTCAGCATCCAGCATTGGATATCGGCGTCGAACAGTATAATTATAGTTTAGCATTGACAGAGGTATTGGAAAGTCCTTAAATTTATCCTGAATGTAAAGGTAGAGAAAATACAACAACCTTATTTGTTTCTAGGATAATTTAATATAAAACAAAGAAATGCACTACAATTTAAGAATTGCGATGCCGACATCTGTTAAAGTTGTCGGCGTCAAGCATTGGATGTTGGCGTCGAACGGCATAATTATAGTTTAGCATTGACAGAAGTATTGCAAAGTCCTTAAATTTATCCTGAATGTAAAGGTAGAGAAAATACAACAACCTTATTTGTTTCTAGGATAATTTAATATAAAACAAAGAAATCACTACACTTTAAGAATTGCGATGCCGACATCATAAATAAACAACCAATTGGCCCATTTTCGTGAGGCTGACTCACATACATATATATATATATCATGGTTTTACTATGGATTGTGTCTTTACATACAATATTTGTTGAAGAATAAATGCTTAGTCAATATATATATATATTAATAATAGAACAAACTACACGGTGAATTTATAGCAGAGAAGTACTAGAAATCTACTTGACATTTAACAGCGGAAATCAGATAATGATGAGTTAATATGATTGAGGCACGACACTCCACAGCAAATACAATTACAAAGTATAACAGGGTGATTACATGACAATGGTAGGAATGAGGTGAACCATGTGTAACCCGATACATGAACTAACTACTGTAATCTGAGGATGTTCTCTTCACAACTGTACTGGAATGCGGTAGTGGATCCAACGCTTGTCAGTTCAATTGGCAGCCTACAAGCACTAGCAACTTGACCCGACAGCCCAGCTTCCAGTCCGCTACAACCAGATTTATAGCCGCAGTTAGTTTCTAATAGCCCCCACACCTAACCACCAAGTTTACCTAACCACAGTCAGAGTCCCGTACAAATTGATTTACTGCTCCTACAAGGTTTTCTTAAATCTCACACAACCAGATTTCAGTCATTCACAGACTGATACATAATTCGACGATTGTAACAAATTAAAATATGTCAGCTTCTAGCTGATGAACTATAAAAACTCGAGTCACCTGAATATGAAATTCCAACTAAGAAACTAGTAAGGTGAAAGATTTGGGAATTTCACCAAAAGGTGAATACTTTGCATGCACCTCCTGTGTCCAGCTTCTCAGTGTGTCATCTTACTCGAGGTGCTCACACATGTATGGTGATATCTCTCAGGGACTTAGCAGTAGTAAAGTGTTTTATTTGGTAAATATCGTTTTCCATTTGAATAAAGTATTTTTCAGCGCCGAGGCACTGGTCTTCCAGGCATTGTTGGTACAGTTATTTACACTTTTGGAAAACAAAAGAGAATACAAAATCTGTTAAATGCTTCCATATAATAAAAATGAAATCGTGAACATAATGGGATCTCAGTCATATGATGAGTTAGCCTTATTGCAACCATATAGGGTTAGCGATGAAAAGTGACAGTTGCAGTCTGATAAAAGCATCAAATTTCTTAAATCAAAAATGTTACCTAGATTTGATCATATTTGTTGAACTTACTAGTGTACTTATTGTCATGGGGGTGTTGAAAATGGGAAATATTGCGCCTAGAGCGGGACTCGAACCCACATCTCTTTGCATTCCGGGCCAGTGTGCTAACCATTACACCACCTAGGCTCCCTGATATCAACACACTACCCATGCCTACCTGTCTATGTGGTTACTTGCCTGAGAGGTCAGTGAAGCCTACTACACTCGTCCCCCTGGAATTGTAAGTCTTTTAATGCTTACAATTACATACATACAGGCAATGCACTTACACATACATACACAGGGTAGGTTCAACAACCATACTGCGCGTAGCTTGTACAGGATCATGGTCACGGCAACCAGTGTCATGGGGGTGTTGAAAATGGGAAATATTGCGCCTAGAGTGGGACTCGAACCCACATCTCTTTGCATTCCGGGCCAGTGTGCTAACCATTACACCACCTAGGCTCCCTGATATCAACACACTACCCATGCCTACCTGTCTATGTGGTTACTTGCCTGAGAGGTCAGTGAAGCCTACTACATTATTAAGCATTTGTTGTTGAATTGAAGAGGACACCAAGTTAAATTGGTTTAACGTGTTACTGCTGAAACTGATGGTGTCAGCATGTCTATGTGTACGCAAAATTTAATTTGGCATGTTTTCAATTAAAATATCTCCAAAGTTAGCCATTTATAATAAAAAATGACTTCAAACTGGAGTAATGTAGATTATAATAATGAACATAATATATTTATCTCTTCAAAATGGCAGAAATTAAAACGAAAATGGGTGGAAAGACCACTGCTTTGATGCTGATAAAAAGAACTTATTAGGGAGAATAAACATATTTACCGCAAAACAAAAAACCCTCAAAAGCCCACGTTGTGATACCCCCCTCTCTCACCTAAAATAAGAACCACAACAGGCAGCATGCGGCGGCCCACTCCACACACCCTGTAACGGACCCCCGACGAGCACAGGGTTGAGGAGAACTAGACTGGTGAGTGAGTGGCATTGAGTGGTAGTGAGTAGTAGTAAGTTGTAGTGAGTGGTCGTGAGTGGTAGTCAGTGGTAGCGAGTGGCAGTGAGTGGTAGTGATTTGCAGTGAGTGGCATTGAGTGGTATTGAGTGGCATTGAGTGGTCGCGATTGGCATTGAGTGGTCGCGAGTGGTAGTGAGTGACAGCGAGTGGTAGTGAGTGGCATTGAGTGGTAGTGAGTGGCATTGAGTGGTAGTGCGTGACAACAAGTGGTAGTGAGTGGCATTGAGTGGTAGTGAGTGGCGTGGCGCCTACCTTGGCAGCCTCCACCATGCTGGCCGTAGCGTCTGCGAGCATCTTGGCGGCGGCCATCAGCTTTCGCTGCATCTCACTGTCAGGGTGCGTCTCCGCCTGGCACTTGATGGCGTTCACCAGCTGCGACGTCGCCTGGCAAAGTAATTACACCCGGTTAGGTAAAAAAAACAATTTGTAAATTTTAATATATTAATGTTTCTCAGGTCTTCTTGAATTGCTTAATTAAAGCTGCATAATCCGATGAAAATATAACAATTTCTAAACCCAAAACACTTACCTATATATCTTTTTTGTACCCTACATATCCAACTTTTAAAATGCTGGTACACTCATTAAATATTTATTTATTGCAGGATTTTGTCTATCCTACATATCCAACTTAAAAAGGCTGGTGCCTTTATTTAATAGTGTGTATTTTTTGCTCGTGATGTATTTAATAGTGTTTTTTTTAACCCTAAATATCCAATTTAAAAGCATTGGTGCACTCATAAAAGATGTATTTATTGCATCATGCGGTTTTTGTACCCTACATTAGATAGTACGCGTCCAACTTTAAAAGGCTAGTGCACTTATTAAAGATTTATTTATCAGGGTAGTTTTACCCTACATACCGATTTTTAAAATGCTAGCACAACCATTAACTATTTATTTCTTGCAGTTTATTTGTCTGGTGAATGGTTTGTGTAACCAGCCAGTTTTTTTCAAATGCATGTTGATAACTCCGCTTACAGGGTCCGTACACATGTGGAGATATGGAATTCAAGTCTATTTCAAGGCTTTCCAAGGCGGTTTTTCTTAATAGAAATTCAAGACTATTTTCATTTGGATTTCAGGAAAAAACAACAATGGCGAATGGCGATTCCAGACTAATTTAGATCAGTGGGGACAATTTGATGGAATTCAAGGCTTTCCAAGACTAATTAACCAAAATAGGGTAAATTCAAGGCTTTTCAAGACCTTGAAATGGGGCAAATGAAGCTTAATACTTTTCAAGACTTCCCAGGCCCCATACGGACCCTGTGCATAGTTACTTTAGCAAGCATAATCATTCGAGAAGTGAGACTTCACCCCCCCTATCTACTATACACGGTGCGTATAGTGAGTGTGCTTTGGCTAGTTACCTGAGCTAGTATCCGCGCCTGACGCACCATCTCAGGTGTGTCACCCATACTGCCGAATAGCTTTTCCGTAGCTGTCAGGATCGTGTCCACCTGGCCCTCATTGCCCTGGAGGAGGAGAAGAACATGAGCACTGTAAACTCTCAAAATATAAACGCCGTCAGGTAGAATCACAAAATGTCCATCAAGTGTACCCACAAAAAAACCTCTGCTTGTAAGCAGTGTCATTAGGCAGACAGATATGTGATGTATATAATTAATTATGAGAGTATTAAAAAAGAACCGAAGCTATGTATCCCCACCTTATATAGAATATATAGAAACTATATGTACTGAATCAAACCAGTGGCGCTACCACGACGGGTGCCCTCACTAATCGCTTCTGACAAACACTGTCAGTCCCTGTGAATGATTTTTATTTTCCGGCCTGTTGTTTTTATATTAATGTTTTGTAGACATCATTATACAAGTAATTCATTATGTGATGCATTGTCATTGGATGATTGAGAGCCTGAACACATGTGTATGAGTGTATGAGTGAGCGTATGAGTGAGTGTATGAGTGTATGAGTGAGTGTATGAGTGTATGAGTGAGTGTATGAGTGTGTGAGTGTAGGAGTGAATGTATGAGTATGTGAGTGAGTGGTTGAGTGAGTGAGTGTATGAGTGAGTGCATGAGTATATGAGTGAGTGGGTGGCGGGACTTTCATCAAAGTCACCATTCAGTTTCCGGGTTCAACCTACCTCCCTCTCCCCAGTTCCTCTGCGGATGTGGTCCAGAAGGTCATTAAGGGCCTTGGTGACAGCTGTGGCGGCGCCCCCGAGGTCCTGCAGTGTATTGTCATCCTTGGTAGCCGACTGTGCAGTGAAAGAAAAACACTACCAGATTACAACACAAACAGCTACGTGCATACTCATCGTCTTTACATCAAGGGAGACACAAACTTAACAACAGTTATTCAAACTCTCTCATTTATCAATTTTATCTGGAGGGAAAAGGGCAACGTACTACTTCATGGCTTTCTAAATTTGTTGTTAAATTTGTGGGGAGTAAATTATACCCAGAAATGTTAACGAGTTTACGGATATAAGTTATATGTATATTATATGCTGTATAATTATACGAGTATAATAACCCGGAATTCTATACTCGCTCCTAGTCTTAACACCCACCCACCAGTAATCGGGTGGTTGAGCCTCGGACTACTCATCTATTGCTCAGGCCTACTCGCCTCAGCTCCAATGGTGGTGTCACCGCTCGCCTGCTCATTATCCTACTCACTTACCGCCAAACAAATTTCTACATATATATATACGTATAATAGAAATTAGTGTGGTTCGGTTTTTGACATCCTAATCAATAATTGCAGTTATACGGAGCTGACTATCTGCGTCAATTTAAAACTTGAATTTCATTATTTTATGCACCTTTAATTCTTTTCTTTAGAATTTGTATTAAAATCTCATGCTCAGGAAAGAAAATAGACCGATAATAAAATAGATTACAGGATTGAATATTTTCCCATTGCTATTATTTTATTAATCGGATATATATATAGCGTTTTTAATGTCACAATGGTGTAACATACTTCTCAGAGATAATACAGGAAGAGGACATTCAACTCAGATTAACTGATTAAATCAATTACATCCGTTAATGAATCTGGGTAAAAACGATAATACATATAAGGACGAAAAGTGGTATTTGACACACAAAAAAGCGGAAATCAAGCCGAAACCTTGGCGCCAAGGGAGAATTTCCTCCCCCACCTACTGGGAATATCATTATCGGGGAATCACGGGAAAATGGAGGGAGTTAAGTTGTGATTATATTATCGCCCATACCAAACCCTATCTTGTTTCAGTTTTATGCTTTAGCAACATCTAAGGTTATATAAGAATGGGATTCGGACAATCAATTGCCACCATATATAATATATATAAAATATATATATATATAATATATAAAATATATATATATAATATATATAATATGTATAATATATATAATATATATAATATATATACTATATATAATATATACATTTTGTGAACGTTAACCAGTGAATATCAAGAATCGCGGAAATCCTCGAAATGGCTGAGATGGTTTATCCCTGAATACAACTCAAAATGATGTCAGATATACGTGCCACTCCCTACTCCGCAGTGACACCATGTGAACCTGCCCGGTACAAGCACAACACACCCTTCGCTTCATAGTTAGAACCAATCTACTTCCGCTCTGTCAACGAGCGGGAAAACGCGTACAGCAGGGGTGCTCCTCAGCTGCTCCATTGTTCGAGGGCCGTCATTAATATTGGTTATGGAAGCAGCAGAATGCAGTCTGAGTTTTATTTAGGGATAAGTAGGCAGGTCCCATCATGTGATCCATATTCATCGCATCCGGTATATACACGACCCCGTCCACTCGCTCACCCTCCCCGCACTTTCAATATTAATAAAAACTCGGCTTGTCGCCGGGCACATTCTCAGTAGTGCCTTAAGAAGCGCCACTCCTATAGACTACCAGCGTATGGGGAATCAGTTAATAAAGCTCCGTATGGTGTGTGTGCGTGTGTGTACATGAGTGTGTGCGCGTGTGAGTGTGTGAGTGTGTGCGTGTGTGTTTTGTGAGTGCGAGTGTGTCGGGGGTTGGGGTGTTGTTGTGGTTGTAAATATTTGAGACGCAGTGTTTGAAGGTGGGTTCGAACCCACATTGCTACCATGTTGGCGCGAAGCTCTGACAATACAAGTCCTGAGATGCTGATGCTGGAACACAGCAGGCCACTAATCAGGCTCATGGTTAGCCTACGGTGGGAGATGAAGCACACTGCAACATTCCAGAAAACGGATGCAGTGTGCATCCCAGACACGGGGGGGGGGGGGGGGGGCTACACACTGATATCACACAGTGATCAGTGTGTGTGTGTGTGTGTGTGTGTGGTGCAGTATCAGTGGGTTCCTGCTGCCTGCACACAAGGGTCAATGGGGGTCACTATGGTTAGTAATTAGGACGGGGTATGGGTGACTCTGTTGTAGGGCTGTCAGAGGGTGAGGGAGCTGGTGAACAGACATACACAAGCGAAGTGTTATTTTATCTAACACAACATATTTGCTCAGACAATTTCACAGCAATCTACATTAGAAACAGGTGCATGGCAAGAGCACTACCAGGTTTTGTCATCAGAAGCATATGTTCAAAGTAAGTTCAAAGAATAGGGCCGATACTGGGCGATATCGGAGGATGAGGCTGGGAGGGACCCTGACTTACGGCGTGATAACATAACATGCTGGGTGGCGGTTTCAGTCTTTCTTCAAGGACCGAGGACAATGAATAAATCGGAATACTCAAAGAGCACCACCTCGCCTTAATGATGGCCCCAAACATACACATGCCTACCATTGAGGTGATCGCGACTCACTCACCACTTTGCTTTACGTCAAGTAAGTACTGGAAATGGGAAATAGATCCCTATCGACATGTGTCGCTTCTTAACGGAAGCACATCACAGTCTTTGCCCATCCCTGTGCAACCCGTGCGTTCCGCCGCGCCGCCCACTGCCACTTTGTAGGCATCATGGCGGCGTATTTCGGCAGTGTTTTTCTCCTCCACCCTCCCCATTCTTTTCCTGTGAGCTTATTGCTTGGCCACCCGTTACTTAACGCTCATTAGAAACTCAGGGCCACCTGGTAATATACTTAAACGAAGCACCGTTCTAATGGACGTGCGCATGCGTGCCGTTAGCCTAATGACGCATTAGGTGATCGCCACTTCCTCAACTCGTCTCAACAATGCGCCGCACTCTGATAGATTACGCATTAACTTGACAATCGGCTGTATCCCGGTCGTTATCACCCCCACTATCGCACCTCTCCGGCCCGCTGCAGGCGCATCTCCACTCTCCACGACGCCCTGCCTGTCTGCGAAGCAAACTCCCACCAATCCCTCTCTATGTCGGACGTAGTGCAAGCAAGTAACCGACCATTGTCTCAGTGTGGGCAGCCAGGCTGACTCGGGCAGTGCGCTACCTCGCTTTTCGTGTGGGACGTCGTGGCCGCGTGCCCCAGCCGAGTCAAACGACTTAGGAAATTGATACTTGTTCCTACCTATCTATGGTGGTGCTCGCCATTAATATAATACTAGAGCGAGCACTGGTTTGCTCAATATCGGGATAATGTGACTGAGTGTGAGATTCGGTCATGGTGCTGGCGGCCCCATCTTCCAATCACTGTGAATGTGCTCTGTCACAAGTCGGTACCCTTCCTGGTGTGACCTCAGATGTTGCTAGGATACAAAGCCCCAACAAACAAACAGATCGCCGTGGGAGTGATATCCGGTTGTGGCTGTGGCTGTGGCTGTGGCTGTGGCTGTAGCTGTGGTTGTGGCTGTGTCTGTGTCTGTGGTTGTGGTTGTGGCTGTGGCTGTGGCTGTGGATGTGGCTGTGTCTGTGTCTGTGTCTGTGGTTGTGGCTGTGGTTGTGGCTGTGGTTGTGGTTGTGGCTGTGGCTGTGGCTGTGTCTGTGTCTGTGTCTGTGGCTGTGGCTGTGGCTGTGGCTGGTGCCGGTGCGGTTCCCATTCCTCCGTTCTCCCCGCCATTCACCCTCTTCCCTGCTACCATCACACTTGTTTAATTTGTTTAGTTAATATGCGCGTGTTATCATAATAGCGCTTAAAATTGTCTACACCAATCCCCAGCAGTCACTGCGGTACTATCACCATCTTCAGTCTACTGTGGTATGTTACATATCTTGTAGATTTCTTGAATGTGTATAAAAGAATCCAGAATGTAGATCTACATTTCTTTTTAAATCATTAAAGAAGCGACACCCGACTGGGTTGGCCGGTGTTGGGGGGGGGGGGGGGGGGGTCTTTACGTATAGTTAAAGAGATAGTGGATAATAGAACAAACAATCCTCCCCCCCCCCCCTTAGGAAACCTAGATGATATTGGAGATGACAAACATCAGCAGACCAAACACCCAATGAACCCTAATACCTGTGAGCTTCCAATGGACACAACTACAAAACATATTGGAAATCTTGGATTCAATTCCGCACAAAGTCGTGGGTTTGAATCCCAACCAAGTCAAAGCACACACTTACAGAAGTGATACTTATCGCTACCTGGTCGGGAGCGCGGCATTACTAGAATAGGGCAAGGACTGGTTTGCTGAGTATCAGGATAATGTAACTGAGGGGGTTGAATAAAACCACCATGAGTGTCCTGTTATGACCTTTTATATTCTACTAGAACATAAAGCCCCCAACAAACAAACAAATCATTACCGAATATGCATAACAGACAACGGGTAAACTATATGCTCCTAAAGTGAGATACAAAGCCAACTTAAAGATATCGGGAGATGACATTTATGTTCAGCGCTAAACATTTGTGGAGAATTCCTTTGAGTATTGAGGGGAGGGGGGGAGTTTCAAACCCAGCTTTAGAGAGAGTATCACATTAGCGAATATCCATGACAGATTAAAGCTCTTGGCAACACTGAGTACCACATGCCATGCGCAGTGAGAGACAGATCGAGCACGGAGGTGTCGGTGATGACTTTGTGTGCTGATCATTTGCGCCGACTCGCTGCCGAGGCTGGTAAAATGCCCAGCGGAGACCAGGCCCCGGAGTAGGCTGCCGGGGTGAGCGATGACGAGCCACTTGGTGGCAAAGCACGTGGCTGGAGTAATGGATGCCGGGATCATACAGCACACACGCGGCGCGCCATACATTAATACTGCCACCCGCCACCACCATAGCGCCAGCCACTAACAGATGGCCAGTTTCACTAATTGGCGGAAGAAAATGTCGTCTGCTTTCAATCAAATCATCTGGGTTGCCTTTTTTTTTTACTGATACCATTTTACAACAATGAAAAGGAATACTATATTCTATATAGACACTTCCAGGATTATTTTAAACCAATATTATTTTAAAATTTAACACCAGCCACCAAGAAAGATAGTTTCCCTAATTGTCGGCTGCGCTAAGAAAATGTCGGCTTTCAATAAAATCACTTGGCTTGTTTGCAGACTGATTAGATTCTGTGGGGATGTTGTTGAAATATAGATACACTTTCCAGGACATGTGGACATTATCCAATTTTAAACCCTTCTACTTTAATGTCTAGCTTAACAAAGCTTAACAAACCAGACGACAATTGCCATCTAGTAACAGACGCTGTTACTTATCTATTACACATAAATTATAAAGGTTTCCCATTGTTGGCGTCTGTGGCTTGGGGATAAGCATAACGCTCACCCCCCACCACCACCATTCCCTCTTTACACCTGAGTTAAACACATCTGAGCAGTCCATCTCCCCAGGCCCGCCCCGTGTTCCCCGGCACATGCGCATCTATCAGTATCACCCACTCGGAGGGCAGTTGAAACCGACCAGCCCCGACAAGGCATCCCCAGGTGTGCACCTCCTGACTGCGTGCAGATTCAAGATGGCGAGTGCAAAGCCTGCCTCACACCTTCTTCGTGCCTACAAAGGTGGTAACGCACATTCGTCCCATTATAGCTTTCCTCGGGCTGGCAGCTCGACACTATAACCCAACACATACGATGTCAGTTTGTAATGATTTAACACTCGCATTCAGATTTATCGGTTCCTATTATTTTGATGCCCAGTGGGCGACTTTCTTCGCAAAGCCTTATTTCCATCCAATTCCAAGAAGGTTTATATATATATTTTTATAGATATATTTTGGTATAGACAATATCAGCATCTGCTGACAGATGTAGTCCTGGAATCTCAACTACTGCATCTGAACTAGGAGTAGGGAGTTGAGGTTTGTGATTCACCCAAGCACCAACACATCCACCTCCTTCCCACCCATTCTCCTTCTCTCCTTACACACACTCTCATAGTCCTCCACCCACCCACTCTCCTTTTCTCCCTACCATCCGCCCACCCTCCCTCACACCCACACTCTCCTTTTCTCCCTCCCTCCAATCCACACACTCTCCTTCTCTCCTCCCCCCACCCACGTCTCCGTCATGGTGTTAGTTACATGATGGCCGCCAGGGGTGCGTCTCAGGCAGTAGCAGTGGTTGGAGAGCGGCATCCCCTCTTAAATCTCGGGGCGGTGTCGGAAGGAGGCAGTCCCAGAGAGCTTCTGCGCCGTATATAAAAGCTTACTATTAGCGTAAGTCGCCCCCCGAACCCCATCCCTCCACCTCACACACACCGTCAAGGACCGCCATTTGCTCTTCTCAAACTCCGAAGCTACGCAAAACACTCAAACGCCAGCTGCAACGCTCACGGCAGGTGCAGTCTAAATAATGCACACCTTCTAAAGGCAGCGAAAGAAAAAGGACACAGAACGAGAGAGAGAGAGAGCGAGAGAGAGGGGGAGAGAGAGCGAGAGAGGGAGGGGAGAGGGAGAGGGAAAGGGAGAGAGGGAGAGAGGGAAAGAGAAAGAGGGAGAGTGAGAGGGAGGGAGAGAGAGGGAGGGAGAGAGAGGGAGAGAGAGGGAGAGAGAGAGGAGAGGGAGAGAGAGGAGAGGGAGAGAGACGGAGAGAGAGAGAGGAGAGGGAGAGAGACAGAGAGAGGGAGAAGGGAGGGTAGTTTTAGAGGGTTATAAGAAAAGCAAGGCTTCCTACCCTGGATGAATTGACGACCGTCTCCACCGATTTGGCCACCACTTTGGCAGCCTCCACCAGTTGTTCCTGACAAGCTGGATTCTGAATTGTCGGAGCAACCACCTTTAATAGAAAAAATAAAACCATATATTAAACGAGGTTTCAAAACAGCCAATTGGTCACTACCGAAGTTAAGAAGGCGATATAGTGGTGTCTTTGAAAAAAAGAAAGGAGACTTGCCAAATGGAAGCAAAGTCTACACAATCCATATGTTTGCTTGACCTTGTAGGACACGTCCGTCTTCAAGGTCAATATGACCGTGAGGTGCAGCTTTCAAGGTACACAAATTTCATCAGAATGTCCTTGTATCGCGTGCCTTGCAGCATAACTGTGTAATTATGATTCAACAGATAGCATGTATACAACTACATATAACCACGCATAACTTCGTAATGACCTTGGATTGTGCTTTAATGGACATACATACAACCCGATATAACGTCACAGCACAACTGTATGGCTTTGCGAAATGCCCTTGACCCGATGAATGTATACATGGCCATGTTGTTTAAACCACATAGCTAAGACACTACGCACATATTTACACGAACGCATTCCAAGATGAAGGAGGTTCCCCATATAATAAACATTTGATACAGTGACGTCACAGCGGGCGTGACCTTGAAGGGCTGACCTTGGTGCAGGCGACGAGTTGCGAAGTGGCAAGTGCGCATGACGTGGCTGATCCTATGACCATGTTCTGCTGGCCCTGGTTGTCACACTGCGAAGCCACGGTCTTCGCCTTCAGTACGAGTGCTGCCGTAGCATTGGCCACCGCCTTGGCCAGCACAAGCAGGGTGTCCTGTGGACAGAGGAAGGGCCACTTTGGTTTCAACAAGAGGATCACGGCATCATTGGCGATGTTAAAACGATCAAATTCCCCACTCAAGTTCAGAGAGAGGCTGTTTGATGGATGGAAACTGGGGTTTTTACATTGGCCTTCTTACAGTGCATTTTGAACAAACAAAAAAAACCACAAAAGTTCAACAGTTTTCCTATTGTAGAAAATGATACAACTTTCCACATAAGTTCAGGGCAACGTGCTACATGGAAACATTGTCTTGACATTAGCATTCCTGCGGTGTACGTTTTTAAAAGTAGAACAATGTTTCAAATATTGTTCATTATACCCGGGTGCCTTATCTGACAAGTCATTATTTATGCGAGAGAGCAGAAGTAGCTGGAGTGGTGCTGGTGCCCCCTAGACTACCGGATCTGCAGCGGAGGCAACAGGAGCGCCATTTCCGGACAGTGGCAACTATTAGAACAAACCAAGTAGCAAAGCTTCATTGGCAATATTAATATTTGCATACTTAGTATATTACTATATACAACGCAATATAATAATAATAATATAACACTTTCGCACAGGTATTTAGCTTTATAATGCATAAGTTTAACTGTGGTGATAAAGGTAAACACAGGAATATATTGAAAGTCACAGTTCTAACCCAAAGTTCGCTAGTACCAGGCATATATGTCAAGTGATACTATACCGCAGTCAGCTAGCTTATTTTCTTGTTTCTTCTGATTAATTGTCAAATCAGCTTATGGTCATGATATTCTGGATAATAGTCCACACTTAATGTCAATTCACGAAAGCACCATGGCATGTAACCCTCTAAATATATTCATCTAAATAAAGCAACTAGTAATTAATTATGTATGACATTTGACGAGGGCGGAGCCTTATTATTGTTAACCTACTAACACATTTATTAACTGACTACAGAAAAATCACACTGGAAATTACAAATGATGCTTGCACCGGTACATTCAGCGATCAGAAGAGGCTTAGAGGCAGAGACGATGGGGGCCAGTATTACAATCCTTAATCAGATCGGAACTCTGCAATTCTTAATCTATCTACACTGGGAATTTAGATTTATTCTAATGCAGATTTCGTTTTTAATTGAAAAATTTACTGTTTTACTTAGAGATAGAGTGGCTGAGTGATTGAACTGCTTCCCAACTCTGCTGATTCCACAACAATCAGACCTCACGGCCATATAGAAATAGTACCCTCACTATTAAAGAAAGAAATGAAAATATTGTAACCGAATATGTCCCTTTATTGGGGGGTAAATATGTTTATTCTGATGAATAAGTTCTTTTTTTCAGCGCCGAAGCACTGGTCTTCCAGTCATTCATCAATTCGGGATTATCTTCACAAAATTTCTTCGAAAGTATACATTTATACGAAAGATTTTAAATAAAATTGAAGAGTCCAATAAAAGATTCAAATTTGGGGGACTAAAACACACATCGAGATTTGATTCTACATACCTAACTGAGCTAGTGGTGCATACAAGAGAATGCTAAGTCAATTCAATAAAGCACCTATGGTATCAAAATGTTTGATGCATGCGAAAGTTACGTGTATTTCCAAAGTTAGCCATTTAAGCGAAAAGTTAATTCCAGCTAAGGTAAGGTATATTAGAATTATCGTCCTAATATATTTATTATTAAAAAATCAACAAAAATCAAAACCATTTGACTTGCAACTCTAAGTACTATGAACGTAAAAGGTGCATGACCTTAAAACTTGCTGAAAATGTATGGCAAGCAGCCCGTTAACCCGAATTTAGCAGATGCCGATGTAGCATGACATATTCGCTGCAGCCCGTGTTATCTCCTCATGCTGATTACAGCACACGGTCACTCAAGCCCAACTAACTCTTCCTATCTAATCTAGCACCTGCCAAAAGGGTGGCAGTAGAAGGATGACACCGCGTCCAGCACAGCCTAACTGGTCACCGTTCTATCCGGTGTCGCGGTTTAAATTTACATAGTCCGATGAAAACATAACATTTTCAAAACCAAAACACTTATCTAGACATAATTATACGTATTCAACTTTGATACTGGTGCACTTATTAGTCATGTTTTGCTGCATAGAAGGTCGTAAAAAGTCAATTTAATAGAACCTGTTCGTATTGAAGTCTATGGTGCCAGAGTTTTGGTGTGCTTGCCAAAATTAATTTAGCAGGTTTTGATGTCAAATATCTGCAAAGTTAGCCATTTAAAATATAAATTACTTCAAACTAAACTAAAGTAGACAATAATGATTAGCATAATGTATTTATCTCAGAAAATATCAGAAATTCAAAATCATCGGACTATGCAACTTTAAATTCTCAGTTGGGTTAGAGTCTACGCTCGGTGTTCTGCGCATGCGTCAAAATCGAACGGCATTTCAGCGTATTCGATCAGGTGATCCGAGCGACTTTTTGATGCACAAATGTGACGTCATCACTCCGAGCGAACCACAACCAAGAGGTGGGTTACTGGAGTCCGAACTTTTTGCACACGGCACATGTTTTTGTCAACTGCACTGGCGTTCTATTTGAATTTCTAGCAATTCGGGTGACCCGAGTCGCCCGGGTCATGTTAATCGAATACGTGCATGCGCAGAAGCCCGAGCATAGACTCTAAACCCACTGAGAATCTGAACCGCGACACCAGTGCTGGCTGGCAACTTGTGCTGGAGGTTGTGAGTTCAAGCCCAGGCCAGGTCAAAGCAATGGCACAGTTGTTTCTGTACCTAGGCTGGTGCTCCGCATTAATAGTAAAAGTGCAACGAACTGGATTGTTCGGCATCAGGACTCTGTGCTTAAGTGGGATTTCGCGTCAAGATGCCTACAACACAATGGGAAGCACTGTCAGAATGTAAAACCAAAACAAACAACCATCTATCCGCCGCCACCTTATCGGATTGATCTTTTTTTGGCTAGGACCCGGCAGGCATTAGATTGTTTGTTGGGGTTTTATGTCCTCGCAACATCACATCAGGACGGGACCGAGACCGACTTGTGACCCTGCACACACACGGTGACATGCATAGTGCTTCCCTACTGGGAGACCAAGCCACCGTCACCATGACTCAATATCCCATTCAGTTACATTATCCTGATACCCAGCTAACCAGTCCTTGCCCTATCCTAATAATGCCGAGCGCCAGGCTAGAATAGCGACAAGTATCAATTTCGTAAGTCATTGGTTTGACTTGGCCGGGATTAGAACTCCACGGGCAGCGTGCGCTCTAACCAATCCGCAGGCAATGCGAGGTGGGCGCGGGTTGGCCCGGTGTAAAGATTTCAAATTCCCCCCATATTCAAGTTCCCCCCCGGGAACTTGAAAACGTTTTCAAATTCCTCCCAGGGAAATTTGAAAACGTTTTCAAGTTCCCTCCCTCGTTTTAACTTTCCCTCCCCCGGGGAACTTGAAAACGTGCGTAAAACTATACCAACCACCCAGCCTCCCCAGGCCCTCTCAGAGGACTGTGGTTGGGTTCCTTAGGCTGCCTTTTTCCTTCCCCCCACCTCCCCCTACCCCCCCTGGAAATTGTCTGGAAATTTTTTATTTTCCGTGAAATTTTCAATTTGTTGTGCTTTTTTGAATAATTAAAAAAATATAGAATTTTTGTGTGAAATTCGTTATTTTCGTGAAATATACATTTTTTTGGTGAAATTTTTATGTGAAATTGTTCGATTAACAACAAATCTTTTTGGGAAAATTTTGGTGACTACTATTACTATTTTTCATAAATTTTCGATCTTTTTAAAACTTTTACATTTTTGGGGAAATTCTTTATTTTTAAACAATTTTAAATTCCCAGAGGGGGGAATTTGAAAATAGGGGGAGGAATCTGAAAACTGTTTTTAAGTTCCCCCCCAGGAATCTGAAAACGTTTTTAAGTTCCCCGGAGGGAAGTTGAAAACGTTTTCAGATTCCCGGGGGGGAACTTGAGAAGGGGGGAAGTTGAAATCGTTACACCGGGACGCGTGATGAATGAGTCGGGGACGCGCGTCCCTCTCCGCTGGTCACCGGCCTGTGTGGACGCGCCGCGGGGGTGATTGTCACAGTACCCGCATCATTAGCGTCCGGCTGCAAATTACCCGCCCAGCTGACAACGTTTTCACGTCGCAGGGCCCGCGATCAAGGGGCCGCTTGCCGGATTTATGACGCCATAATACATCGGTGGCGTCAAATGGATCAGACAAATACGGGCGCCCGCCGGGCTACGCGGGCCTTTCGGGGTGCTAATTACGAAGCGCCCGACTTTATCAGCCGCGTCAATATTGGCTGGGAGTTGAAGCGGGGCGGGGTGGGGGGCTGGGGGAGGGAGAAGAGGGGGGGGGGGGAGTTTGGAAAAAAAGAGGCACACGGCGGTTCCAATTTAGATTATTGCCGTCTAATGGTAGCTGAAGAGATCACAGCGAGCTAATGATGTCTTGTGGACGGCCTTAGAAAGAGACCGGAAATGCCCGTGTGCGTGCGTACGTGTGTGTGTGCGCGTGTGTGCGTGCGTGTGTGCGCGTGTGGATGTGATTGGGTGTGTATGTGAGAGTTTGTGCTACTGTTAGTCTGGGAGTGTGGAAGCGCATAACCAAATGTGTAATCAGTGTGTATGTGCAAGTACATGTAGTTCCATAAGAAGACCATGTAAATAACACACACAAACTGGACCAACCTTGACAATTATGACAATTAATAAGATCAGTGTCATTTATTTTGATCGGCAAATAAAACAGTGTCTACCCCAAACAAAAGGTGTGTGTGCAAGTGCATAAGTGTACATGTGTATACGTGTATGTGCATACGAGTATGTGTATAGGGGTATGTACATAACTTTATTAACTATAAATGTATGCGTTGGTTTTTTTGTTTTGTTGGGGCTTCACATCATATCAACATCTAAGGTCATATTACGAATGGGAGTGTGTATATATACGTGTATATAGCGCATGGGTATAACTATAAGTATATTGCTATACGTGTATGTGTGTATATGTGCACATATGTGTGTGTTTATGCTGTTGAATGGAGGTTTATGTAGCCATGTGCAGCAGAATTTGTCAGGTTACCAGTGTGTTTATAACCATGTGAGCGCAAATGCATGCGGAGTGTGAGTGCATGTGCGAATGTGTGTGTACGCGCATGCGTGCGAACCTGAGATTTGTGTCTGCGTGTACGTGTGTATACAAGCGCATGTGTGCGCATGTCTGACAAGTAGTGTGGGTAACGCGGTCAGATCGACCCCCACCATGACCACAACCTCCCACCCACCCACCCCCCTCCCCCTCGGACCTTCCCAGAATGCACCCAGACAACCCGGCTGGTTGCATCTGCTGCGCGGCGCCTCCATCCGCCGTCTGCACGCCGAGCTCAGCGCGGAGCGTTTCACTCACAGCGCTGTCCACCCGCTTAGTTAGTGACACGGTGCCTATGTGGATCGATAAGGAAGTGGGAAGCCCCCACCCCCCGCTTTGTCTAGACCGGGCTCATCAATCATGACCACTGCGACCGTGTATTACACAGCGCCCAGTGCCACTGCCACTGTGCACCCCCCCCCCCCTCCTCCCACGCCCCCCGCACCACCCATCCAATTATAAATCTGATTTAACCCACACGCCATCCTACATCAAAACCATGGCCATCGCTTCCTCCAGGCGACACCCCTGCCCGCCCCGCCTCCTCCAGGACGAGGGGTGGGGGGGGGGGAGTAGAGGGAGGGGGAGGGGATGAAAGCCAGCCACCGATGGAAACAACTGTGTTTTGAAATAAACGGCATTTATCCAATAACCGTGCGCTGTAATTTTTGCGTGCAGCAAAACGGAGGGTGTTTCCGATGCTGAAATAGCAATCTGCAGATATACATCATGCCGCCTGGTGGGCCTTGTGCGCGGAGCGGAGGGGTGGCGGGGCGGGGTGGCGGGGCGGGGCGGCGGGGCAGCGGGCCAGCGGGGCGGCGGGGTGGCGGGGCCGAGGCTTCGAGGCCCGGCACCAGAATAGGTGCGCGGCCCTTGGAAAACTGGGCCTGGGTCTGATCACGAAGCCATCTATCACCAGCCGAGGCAAAGCAAACTGGACAAACACCGCCAGCCATCTGAAATATTCCTTAAAAGGCTCGTCTATCAGGGTGGGACATTGCCCGACCCGGGTCGCAATAAAGCCCGAGCGCCCGCCGCGCTCCCTGCCGCCAGGAACGCTAACCACGTGATGGATCCCCCGCCCCCTCCCTCTGCCCCCCCCCCCCCCTCCCGCCCCCGCCTTCCCGCTCCCAGTATTTTACCGGGAGAACCAACTGCGCTCGCACTCTCCCATCTGGGACACGGCAGCCCCCTACTCCTCCTCCTACCGCTTCCCACCCACCCCATACGCACCCCTTACTCCACCTGGGACATCGCACGCCTTCCTCCTCTCCTCCACCCATCCCCCAGCGACCGTCAATGCGCACTCTCCAACCTACCAAACCTCCCTCCCTAAACGCCAAGCAGCTTCCTTCGTTCCATATCCTCTTTCCTCCTCCAATCACACCTCCTCCACACGCCTGCCTTCCTCCTGATCCCAGGCCCAGGGCTCTCATCCCCTTTCGACCTTCTCTCCATCCGCCCTTCACCTTCGCTCCCTGTCCTTATCCCGTCCCCGCACCTCCCCTCCATGCCCTCTCACTCTCCCCCCCCCCCCACCATGACCTCTCACTCTCCCCCCCCCACCTCCCCTCCATGCCATCTCACTCTCCCCGCCCTCTCCACTCCCCGCCCTCTCACTTTCCTGCCGCCTCCTCCTCCATCCCGGCCTTCTCTCCCTGTCCGCAGTTTCCCCGACGCTCGACCCGCCCTCTCCGCTCCTTGCTCTCCCCATCCCCTCCCTCCCCATCCCCTCACCCCCCCCCTTCGCTTCCCCCCCTCTCCCTGTCCCCAGCTTCCGACCCGACCCGCCCCGCCCCATCCCTCTCGCTCCCTTACCTCGAAGGCCCGGTCGACCTCGTCGTCGTCCTCGCCCACTTTGCGCATGATGTCATGGCTCGCCTCTCCGATTCTGTTGGCGGCTGAGAGCAGGTTCTGTCGCGGCTGAAAGGAGATAGACCAGATGGAGGTCAGTTACTCAGCCACCACGAGGGCTTCCTTCTATATATAGGACCACACCAGGCTGGCGTGGCAGACTTCAGGTCAACAGTGGTAAGTTAGCAGCACACGCTATAATACACATGCTCAGCTCAAACTGCCAATAGCATTAAGGACATTCAAAAGCCGCTCATGTTTAAGCACATTTACAAATTCAGCAATGAAACTAAGCGGGGACCGGTTACATCTTGAGATATGTTAAAGTGCTAGTTACGGTTATTCTAGTTATATTCGAACTATGCACGATCGTGATTTATTAAACGTGATTGTTGTGAACAATTGTGAACATCGGGGGGGGGGGGGGTAACATTTAAATAAAGACACAACACAAAACATGGTGCTACATACCAGGGATCCCAATTACAAAAATAAAAAATCCCTGAAAAACTATACGGTCTGGGGACATGCCTAGCCCCTCCTGGAAATTGGTTTAAACCTACGATTAAAACAGCCAATCTGACACCTACTTGGACATATTTTGGCCTTGAAATTCCAACTGTTTTAAGACTTCAAGACTACCAAATAAATAAAAGTAAAAGTTTTTTTCTCAGACAGGATTTCCCCCCGATGATTTGGAAACTCAGTTTTCACTGAAATCAGAAATTTCGCTGAGAAATGGGATCCCTGACATGGCATGATAAATATATAATATATATACGGGCAATTTGAAGGCCGGACTCACATGAGACAATATTATATATAGTATGTAGTATAAATATATATAATTTATATAGTATATATAGATTTGCAAGGTCAACCCCGATAATCGGATTGTCTGAACGATACCGACGAAGCCAACCACATGTTGGCAATAATGTACAGATTGTCACATCCCAACACCTACAATTTGACTTGCACAATCTAGAAGACAGATTCTCGAACGGGAATTAAACTTAAAGGCGAATTATTGGCTAGTGTGAGGTTGGCTTCAGCAAACCACAAGGTCAGACACAACATGCACGTGCCAGCCTTAGTGTACGAGAGATGCGAATTGGATACCCATCCATTTCCCGAGTACCAATCATAGGCAGAAACTCCGACCTTCAAGGGTAGTATAAAAAAACACCCGTCATTATATTGTAAATAACTATATTGTAAATAACTGTATTGTCACATGGCTGGAAGACCAGTGCCATGGCGCTGACAAAAGACTTTATTCAATGAATAAACTATATTTACAAAAAAAAAGAAATTATGTCTACACTGTTTCTACAATTTCGCTGTTTATTTAGTATATTACATTTCCAAATTGGCTTTTTCTTAAATGTAACTGACATTAAAACAAGAGCAAAATAGTAATATAAATGCAAATTTATGCATGGTATAAATAAATAATGAAATAAATACAAATTCTGCCAATTTATGTAGGCTATAACAGTATAAGTTGATCTAAAACCCAGCTGCTGTTAGATTAGTGTATACAGTCTGCGCCATTGGTATTAGTAATAGTCGAGGACATCATGCCCTCCCTCCACCCCCACCCCCACCCCCACCCCCAACGGCGCTATTGAGGCCGGGACACGCAGTCACCAGCACTGGGCCCACAAGGGGGCGCTGCCAGCGGCGTTGCGCCCAAGCCGGCGTCTCCCCGTTGGGAGCCAAGCACTATAAAACCCTGCACGAGTGCGTTTTGAACGGAGTGGCCACGGCCCACTACCACTGTGCGACAAACCGCGCTGAGAACCATCGCTGCTATCACATATTGGCTCGCCGGGCGGAGTGTGTGCGCGTGTCGGGTGTGTGTTGTGTGTGCGTGTAGAGGTGTGACGTCAATGGAGACCCTTGAACCCCGTGCCAACCATCTCTGACGCCAGCCACCACTTCTTACACCATCACCAACCACCAATCCCCAAGGATATACATATAGCATATATTATATATATGCATATTTATGTATATATATGTATATATATATGTATATATATATACATTATTATGCTGGCGATTTGAATGCTGGACTCCTGCATCCCACACACACGCACACACACATATACATGTGTGAATATATGTGATGTATAAGCATTGTACACGTATAATTAATTGGAAACTCACACTCCTTATCTCATGTCATCTACTGTACTGCTGTTATTATTAAATGTTCATCGACTATGCAACCGGGCCGATTGGCAGCGCTCCTGTCTCCAAATGCGGTAACTTGTCTGGCCACGCTCAATCACTCTGCCCCCTATGCATATATATTATTAAACTGTCAAAAAACTCTCAATACTTGTGCATGTTGATGCCGTAGAGGGGCGGAGAGGCGCCCAAGGGGCACCATTTATATGCACCATGGTGTGGGGCCCCTGTCCCCAAGGTTAGCCTTGACCTGTCGGGCGGACTCTGACAGCTCCTCGTGCATGACAGATCGACCCTCCCCCCCCCCCCCCCTCCTGCTCCTGCTCCCGACTCTCACCTCGGCCCAGACCGAGCTGCTCTTCACACACCCAGCTGCACAGAACGCTAAATCTGGCCCCACGCCGGGCAATAGCCACCGTCAGAAGTCGGGGCGTGCCGGTGACGTCCCCGCGCCGCGCGAGGAGCAATTCTCAGTTACTCACGGCGAGCTCTCCATCACAAGTGTCACAGCGAGCTGCTCCCGTGTCCGGCTGGGCCCCGGGACCGGCACCTTTTAGCCGGCCGTGTTTGTAGTCCGTGCACGCCGCGCCCATCTCTCCCTCCATCCCCCGCTGCTCCACCCATGCCACACAGGAGGTGTGCAAACACCCGGTCCACGCCCACCTTCACAAGACGCCGGGGGCGAACACCCGACCCAGACCCGCTCTGAGCTGCTCGGCCGGCACCCAACGACAAGCTCACCATAACGTCCCGCTATTGGGCGGCGCGCGCATGCGCAGTGGCGATCCCACGCACACGCTTTACAACTCCGCCGAGTCACACGCACACGCATACGTACACGCACTGGCCTACTGCCGGGAACGCCATCAACTAATTGAATGCATCCATTAGTACACTACAAGCACGTGCCCTGACAACGGGTCATACCTCATTCATGGACATTGAACAGATTGAATCCCAAATTGCATCATACAATTTGACATGAGACCCCCCCCCCCCCCTGTCGGATAACTTAATAAAAAAACACTTTTTTTAACCACCAACAAATATCCTCACACACACGCGAAATTTCTTTTTTTTAACTGTTCCCGTGTCCTTGTTTTACCTTCAATTAAAACCGATTTCATTTGTCCTGCAACGATTGTATTTTCATATGGTATACTTCAATAAATAAATAAATAAATAAATAAATACACAATGAGTGAATGAGTGAATGAATGAATGAATGCATGAGTGAGTGAATGAATACATAAACAGAGGATAGTGTCATTAGGGCTGGTATAACGGACACTAACGCGTTCATCCAATGCTGGCTCCTCCTGCCTTTAGTTTGATTCTCCACAGGAGGGGTGTGATCTGCTCCAGTATTTCCGGTGGCAAGGTCCTCCAGGTTATCCCATACCAAGCAGCGCAGACAGCAGACACCACAGTTCATGGCTACTAAGCTAATCCGGTAAGGATAAAACGCGCCCATATGGAGCTTCTTCCCACGGAAGGGCCTAAGCATTAACGAGATGATACAACGAAATGTAAGGGGAAAACCCGACTGGTACCCAAACAAATCCATATTCCTGCGAGGAGGTTTTGTCAACTGCATTTATCCCACGGTTCTGGCGTGTCCGTGTCCCTGAGATCCTGCCGTGCAGTGCTACAAACACTGAGTCACTGATACCCTACCGTCTGCGGAGTGCAGTCTCTTGTAGCAGCAAAGAGGCGGGCAGCAGTGGCGCCGTGTCGGCCTGGTCCCAGGCCCGGTGGCTCCCCCGCCTGTCGGCCCGCATTCCCTGCACCGCCGCCTGACCTGTCACTGCCGACACGACCACTCGCCGCCACAGCGCGCGTCACTCTGCGCCCGCTGGCACCACTAGACAGCCGGTGGCGCCACCTAGCGGGTCGGCACCACTGCTGCGGGACACCGGCCCGCCCAATGGTGATCAGCGCGTTTTTAGCTCCGGCCCCGACCAACATCAGAATGAGGTCCTATCCTCCTGGTTCCCGCAACACACAGCCGCGTTTATAACCACCCCCCCCTCCCCCACCATTCCCATCACCCCCCCCCCCCCCAAACACTCCAGCATTATGAATAATTATCCCCAATTTCCTACATCGTTGGTTGGCTGGGTGCGCCGGTTATCTACCCGGCCGCGTCTGCCGCACCCCCTCTCCCCACTCTCCCTCCCTCCCACTCTCCCCTCATCCCCCCCCCCCCTCTCCCTCTCTCTTTCTCTCTCTGTTGTGTGTCTGTCTCTCTGCCTCACTCTCATCCCCAGTCGCACGCGCCGCACATTTGCAACAGGGCAACGCGCAGTATTTCTCTCAGCTGCTGGTGGAAGCAAACTGTCAGTTCATAGAGGTGAAGCGACAGGGCGGTGGTGGTGGTGGTTGTGGTGGTGACGGTGGTGGTGGTGGTGGTGGTGGTGGTAGTGATGATGATGATGATGGTGGTGGTGGTGGTGATTTGTTGTTGGAGCTTTGCCTCCTGGCAACATCTAAGGTCATATCAGGATGGGTACCAACTTGTGACAGTGCACACTCATGGCGAATTGATAGTGCTGCCTCACTGAGAGACCAGGCTGCTAGTACTATGACCTGATATCTCACCCAGTCACATTATCCTGACACTGAGCCAACCAGTCCTTGCCCTATCCTTATATTGCAGAGATCCTGCCTAGGAAGCGACACGCATAAATTGTTAAGTCATTGCTTTGGCTCGACCAGGGTTCGCTCAACTCATTTGGCCATCCAGTCTGGTCTACATGACGGTGAAGGTGGTGGTAATGGTGATGGTGGTGGTGATGGTGGCGATGGTGGTGATGATGGTGGGGGGTGGTGATCGTGGTAATGGTGATGATAGTAGTGGTGGTGTAGGTGGTGCATGTGTGGAGGGGAGGGTGCTTGTGTGTTTGTGTGCATGACTTGGCAGATCGGAGGCTGTGACCGGGTGATGAGACATCACATGACACACCACACAACGCTAGACGGGAGGCGTGGACATGTGCGTGGACATGTGTGTGCGCGTGTGCGCGCGCGCGTGTGTGTGTGGAAGGGGGTGGTGGGTGACAAAATGACAGGACTCGCTTCAAGCCTTAAGAACCAATTATATGCTACAGCTTTTTCGGTGATCGACCATACCCTTAACTCTCACCGCTCCTCCACTTCACCAAACCCAACCACTACCACCGATGATGTGTACCGCTTTGTGTCGTCAGAATTAGGCAGGCGCGAAAAATGATACCATACCGGGCTAATAATGTAGGGCAGTCAGACTCAGAGTAGTCAGGTAGTGCTACATCATTAAGGACATCCTGTACACATACTTGTGGAAATTCACAACTTCCCAGTAATAAGTACATACTGCACAGTTTGTATTGTGGGGTTGAGGATGCCCACTCTGTACATGCCTTTAATAATAGTTGTAATGACAGTGGCCTGGTAGGCCTGTCGACATCTAATACCAATGGATATATTATGCACCACCTCTTATTCGAATGTCACCTCTAGACAAAACACACATTTTATTCTGTGGACCAGGATCTGGTTTGTGCATTCTTACTTATCAGCATTCCATCCTTAGTTACCAATTTTACCCCCTACCCGTACTTCCAAATATTCACTTATTTTATATATAAACAGTTTTTAACTTAGTGTAGTACTCGGCACTGACCTCTCAGGCAAGGAACCACTTAGACAGGTAGGCGTGGGTAGTGTGGTGATATCAGGGAACCTAGGTGGTTTAATGGTTAGCACACTGGCCCGGAATGCAAAGAGATGTGGGTTCGAGTCCTGCTCTAGGTGGAATATTTCCCATTTTCATCACTCCCACGACACTGGTTCCATGACCAGGATCTTGTACAAGCTGTGCGCTGTATGGTTGTTGAACCTACCCTGTGTATGTATGCGTTAGTACATTGCCTGTGTGTATGTAATTGTAAGCATTAAAAGACTTACAATTCCAGGGGGGACAAGTGTAGTAGTCGGCACTGACCTCTCAGGCAAGTAACCACTTAGACAGGTAGGCATGGGTAGTGCGGTGATATCAGGGAGCCTAGGTGGTGTAATTGTTAGCACACTGGCCCGGAATGCAAAGAGATGTGGGTTCGAGTCCCGCTCTAGGCGCAATATTTCCCATTTTCATCACTCCCACGACTTACTATATATATGTATATATATATTGTAAATCAAAAACTAACTTGGTTGCACAGAAACGAACAAAAGCTTACTTCCAAGCTGCTCATCGTGCATAGCTGAGTCTGTTGTTGCTAATTGAATCGAAACAGGAAATGCTTTATCTCCCTGGCTGGGACTAGCCAGGGGGCGACAAACCTATTGGTATTACCAGGTCCGTTCAATTCAATGAGAGAAGTGCACTTACTTTGGCTGTCAGTAACTCAGTGGTTTGCATATGCACTCTGCCGAACATATTGCTGGTTAAGTGAGAAGATAGGAGTGGTGTAATCATAGGAGTGGAGCGGCTATCGGAGTGGTGTAACTATAGGAGCATTGTAACCATGGGACTGGTGTGAACATGTAAGTGGTATGACTATATAAGTGGTATGTGGAGCATGGTATGTGTTAACATGTAAGTGGTGTGACTATAGGAGTGGTATGTGGAATGTGGTATGTGTGAACGTGTAAGTGGTGTTACTATAGGAGTGGTATTTGGAATGTGGTATGTGTGAACGTGTAAGTGGTGTTACTATAGGAGTGGTATTTGGAATGTGGTATGTGTGAACGTGTAAGTGGTGTTACTATAGGAGTGGTATGTGGAATGTGGTATGTGTGACCATGTAAGTGGTGTTACTATAGGAGCGGTATGTGGAACATGGCATGTGTGAACATGTAAGTGGTGTGACTAGGAGCATGTAAGTGGTGTTAGTATAGGAGTGGTATGTGGAACATGGTATGTGTGAACATGTAAGTGGTGTTACTATAGGAGTGGTATGTGGAACGTAGTATGTGTGAACATGTAAGTGATGTACTATAGGAGTGGTATGTGGAACGTGGGATTGTGATCATGTAAGTGGTGTTACTATAGGAGTGGTATGTGGAACATGGTATGTGTGAACATGTAAGTGATGTGACTATAGGAGTGGTATGTGGAACATGGTATGTGTGAACATGTAAGTGGTGTGATTATAGGAGAGGTATGTGGAACATGGTATGTGTGAACATGTAAGTGGTGTGATTATAGGAATGGTATGTGTGAACATGTAAGTGGTGTTACTATAGGAGTGGTATGTGGAACGTGGGATTGTGAACATGTAAGTGGTGTTACTATAGGAGTGGTATGTGGAATGTGGTATGTGTGAACAGTAAGTGATGTGACTACAGGAGTGGTATGTGGAACATGGTATGTGTGAACATGTAAGTGGTGTGATTATAGGAGTGGTATGTGGAATGTGGTGTGTGAACATGTAAGTGGTGTGACTATATGAGTGGTATGTGGAACATGGTGTGTGTGAACATGTAAGTGGTGTGATTATAGGAATGGTATGTGTGAACATGTAAGTGGTGTTACTATAGGAGTGGTATGTGGAACGTGGGATTGTGAACATGTAAGTGGTGTTACTATAGGAGTGGTATGTGGAATGTGGTATGTGTGAACAGTAAGTGATGTGACTACAGGAGTGGTATGTGGAACATGGTATGTGTGAACATGTAAGTGGTGTGATTATAGGAGTGGTATGTGGAATGTGGTGTGTGAACATGTAAGTGGTGTGACTATATGAGTGGTATGTGGAACATGGTGTGTGTGAACATGTAAGTCGTGTGACTATATGAGTGGTATGTGGAACGTGCTAAGTGTGAACATGTAAGTGGTGTTACTATAGGAGTGGTATGTGGAATGTGGTAAGTGTGAACATGTAAGTAATGTGATTATAGGAGTGGTATGTGGAAAATGGTATGTGTGAACATATAAGTGGTGTGATTATAGGAGTGGTATGTAGAACATGGTATGTGTGAACATGTAAGTGGTGTGATTATAGGAGTAGTATGTGGAACATGGTATGTGTGAACATGTAAGTCGTGTGACTATAGGAGTGGTATGTAGAACGTGGTATGTGTGAACATATAAGTGGTGTGATTATAGGAGTGGTATGTGGAATGTGGTATGTGTGAACATGTAAGTGGTGTGACTATAGGAGTGGTATGTAGAACGTGGTATGTGTGAACATGTAAGTGGTGTGACTATAGGAGTGGTATGTAGAACGTGGTATGTGTGAACATATAAGTGGTGTGACTATAGGAGTGGTATGACCATGAGAGTGCTGTGACCATGGACGCGGTGTGACCATGCCCACACACCACAACCAAATGCCTGGTGGGCCTACTGACTAATTAGTGTCGACGAATGAGACCCTAATTTCCGTCGTCTGTCTGGCTCGAGAGCTGCTTGTCACAGCCAAGTGGCCAGCGTCGGTAGGTTTGACCCACTTCCTTCTCCCCCTCACCCTCACCCCCACCCACTCACACCAGTGAGTCTCGGACCACATTAAGGGAAACTTCTGACAAGCTGGCCTGTTTAGAATAAGCGTCACAATGAACAAAACGGATAATCTATATAACCCAAAATCAGCTTCAATGCAAATTGAAATAATAAGATAGGTCATTTAGTTTTGTTTCCGAGGGTAAGAAGTGTGTTTAGCGCTTTATGTGGCATGGACGCCACACCGGATGCGCAGGAGGCTGCCTAGATGGTTGTGTGGAAGGCTGCACATACGGCTACACAGAAGACTGTGATATGATTGCGCAGAAGGCTGCGCAAGAGTGTGCGCAGAAGACTGCGACATGGTTGCGCAGAAGGCTACGTAGAAGACTGCGATAAGGTTGCACAGAAGGCTGCGTAGAAGGCTGCTTAGAACTAGAAGACTGCGACATAGTTGCGTAGAAGGCTGCGTAGAAGATTGCGATAAGGTTGCCCAGAAGGCTGCACCTGATCTGGAGTATTGCACCGGCAATGCCAGCGCATAAAGGCGATCATGGCTTGGCTAGTAATCTGTGAGTAACAAGTAAGAGCAGACTGTGCAGCAGTAGAAGCATCACGCCCTGTTGCTGCATTGAATAGCAGCACGGTAACTTCTGAGTGCGAGTACGTGCGAACAGAGTTCAAAGCCGCATAGTCCGATTGTTTTGATGTTGCCAATTAATCTGAGATAAATATCTTAAGTCGACCATTATAATCTACCTTACTTTAGTTTGAAGTAACACTTGATTTAAAATGATGAATGACAGGAATATATGAAGTGTAAGCTTGACAAATTAATCTTGGCTTGTCAAAACTCTGACCCCCCATAGGCCAATTGACTTAGTATGTCCTTCTGTGTACTAACATATACTTATTAGATGCACCAGTATCTAATTCAAATATGTAGGCCCACATTTAGATAAGTGTTTTTTGTTTATTTTAATTTATGTTTTTATCGGACTATGCATCTTCAAGGCCACCATACATGCTATGATATAGACATCCCTGCAGAAAGCGACAGCTGAAGCATCGGTAATAAAGTAATACGACGTAGCGATCAACGGCATAATCAAACACTTGTCCGAGTCCGCTGATGATGGACAAAACATCCATCAGGCACTCGGGTCATCGTCGGCACGCAGTGGCGCCGGATAACTGCGGCCAGCCACGGTTCAAGCTGCAACCTCCACGCCAGGAGCTTTAATCCTCAATCGATCACCCGCTCACAAAACTGATTAGGATGGTATTGCTGAGATAGCACTTTTCCTCGCCTGCTGCAAATGCCCTTCTTACCGGACTATGTGCAGAAGAGTATCTTAAAGATGCCGATGGTTTTGAGTTCCTGTCTTTTTTTAAGTTGATCGTAAGGATAGACCTTACTTTAGCTTGAAGTAAATTATATTTATAATGTCTAACTTTGGAGATATTTGAAGTGAGAACGTATCAAATTAACTTTGGCATTCGGGTCAAAACTCTGACACCATAGGCTTCAGCAGTAACTCTGACAAAATATGTTTCAGCAGCAACATGCTCTAATAAATTGACTTAGTATTCCATTCTATGCAGCAACAAATGCTCAATAAGTAAATCAATATGCAGGATTAAATATAGATCAAATGTTTTGATTTCGAAAATGTGATGTTTCATTGAACTATGCGGCTTTAAGCCACACTCTGTCGCGAGTCCTGCCCCCCCCCCCCGCTCCCACACACAAACACACACACCCTATACACACAAACAAACACCATACACACATATCCTCTTCACCAATGCCCATACACTGCAGTAATATAGCATTCCGTGAACCTGAACCTTTCTTTGCTTTATCAAACTATACTACGATGAGGTTTGGGGTTTGGGGGTTAGGGTTGCAGCTGGTGTGATAGAAAGTCTACATTCAATTTCAAACCCGCAAATATCGCCTTGACCCACGAGGTTTGTCTCGCCACGAAACGCTGCCAAACCGGAAGTAGGGTCGACAGGTGGCGCATCCAAGTGGACAACAGGGACCGGGGTTAGATGGAGGTGTAGCGGATTAGATGAGATAAGAAACGGTGCTTCCACTTCCGGGGCTTCAAGCAACGCATACATCAACCCTTTTTCTTCTTTTGTGTTGTTGTAAAACGGGAGCTTCGGAACTGGCCCTGATCACTCAGACTGAAGATCTCCGCATTCCCCAAGCGAATGAGGCGGCTGGTGGTAAACAAGGGCTATCGGCTACCTTGTGGGCGTGGTGTGGGGGGTGTGAGGTTATCCCAGCATGACTTACCCCGGAAGCTGCTCTCCAGCCCTGAGCTTCTCTTCGGCCCTGAGTTGCTCTCCAATCCTCAGTTGCTTTCCAACCATAAGCTGCTCTCCGGCCCTGAGCTGATCTCCAGCCCTGAGCTGCTCTCCGGCCATGAGCTGCTCTCCGGCCCCGAGCTGCTCTCCCGCCCTGAGCTGTTCTCCAACCTTGAGCTGCTCTCCAGCCCTGAACTGCTTTCTGTCAATGAGCTGCTCTCCACCCATGAGTTGCCCTCCGGCCCTGAGCTGCTCTCGGGCCCTGAGCTGCTCTCCGGCCCTGAGCTGCTCTCCGGCCCTGAGCTTCTCTCCGGCCCTGAGCTGCTCTCCAGCCCTGAGCTGCTCTCCACCCATGAGTTGCCCTCCGGCCCCGAGCTGCTCTCCCGCCCTGAGCTGTTCTCCAACCTTGAGCTGCTCTCCAGCCCTGAACTACTTTCTGTCATTGAGCTGCTCTCCGCCCATGAGTTGCCCTCCGGCCCTGAGCTGCTCTCGGGCCCTTAATTGTTCTCCAGCCCTGATTGGTATCTATTCTTTATTCTCCTAGCACCCAGTAGCCACTAGTGTAAGCCATCCCTTTCTGCTACGCAGTTTCCACTGCATGATTCAATGAGATCCCTACTAAAAATGAACGCTGTCACAAAGTCATAGACCAAGTCATGAACCATTACACCTAGCTTGGGATTTCAGATACACAACCAGTCTGGGTCTAGCAAACCTACCCTGAATGAATGAACTATGCTGCTACAGAAAGCCTACCGCTAAATCGAAAAGTAAAAATATATCGATATCCAAGGTTGAGACTATCATGCTTCGCTGTTTAATATGGGTTGGTGCATACACTGACACTACATAATGTCCCATTAGGATGAACAGGCTTTGTCATACATTTACGGATGTAATCAAGACGGCCGACCTCCCTCTACCTAACATAGGTGACACTGGTAATCATAGCAATACCACTTTCACTGATGCCCTTATACACCACAGGCCACACACATGAGGTCCCCACCAACATGTCACTGCCCCCGCCCACTCCCCCCCCCTCCCCCCCCCTCCACATTGAAAGGTCACTTAGCACTCGCTAAGAAATCAGATAGGATGTGAGATCAGATAAACATAAAATGCAGTGGCGTGCAGTGGCTTCACAGAACACTCCCACCTCATGTCTACAGATATTTGAGTAAAGGTTCTATACGCAAACAGCGGGAGGGGTAAGCATTGATCATCTGCTAAATTGGGGTATCCTCTGTATATGTTTACCTGTTTTGATTGATTAATCCAACCTTCTCACATCATTCTCTGTAGCCACTGCTCTCTCCACATCATCGCTTTCCCGTGGCTATGTATCCCACAGCGAAAGGAATATGGGCTTATTATAAAACCATCTGATATGTTGCACCGGCAGCATGTGGTTATCAGTAGGCCTATAAACCAGCAATTTCCACCTGTTCATAGAACTGCTTACCTGCTGTGCAAGATGTCCATCGCGTAGTTGATAGGGCTGAGACCTTATAGGTCTGAACCCTTACTGAGCTCCTATTCAATAATGATTTGAACATGTTGTTGGTGTGCTTTTGTCTATTTTATTGGGAGCGGTACATAAGGAGAAAATATTACCACTTTTAAACATAGAAAAGCATCCGCTCCCGGCCTTCCACGCCCCCAATCCCCTCCGCGCCAACCGACCCACATGTCCTCTCCTCTCCACAGGGGAGCCACTCCTGGCTTCCCTCAATCTCCTGTCCTCCTCCACATCATAATAATACCCCCCACCCCTTGCTTCCCCCTAAAGCCCCCACCCTCCCACGCACCGCCACACCTCCTCTCCCAGATGAGCCGTCACCCACTACCGGCGCCTGGCCCGCACCTGGGCGTGGCCTGGCAGGGCCCTGCCGCGCCACCTCCCGGCGCGCACCTTATTACACCGGGCCGCAGACCAATATCCGCCCGCGCATCGCCAGCGCGGATTAATCTGTGCTCAAACAAAAGAGTCCCTGGGAGGGGACACGAAGGCCTGCCGGCGACGGACGAGCGCCAAAAGTTACCTAAAGGGGCTGTCACACTACGACCTATGGCCTTAGTGTATGCCAACGTATGCGCTTTTCGACCAACACATCGGCATAGGCCGTCATAGGTTACCCATAGGTTGGGCATACGTCGTATACACTTTTCATAGGTCATCATAGGTCGGCGTAGGTCGAGCCGCCAAAATATGTTTGTGCATGTTCAAAATTTTAAACCTATGCCGGCGTGTGGCTCATACGTTTCTCATACACTGGACATAACCTGGACGTACGCCGGCATAGGTTACGCATAAGTTAAGGGTAGGTCGGCATAGATTAGCCGTATGTTGAACCTGCATCCTCCGCGTATCTCTGGCGTATATAGCATACGCCTAGCTTATGTCTAACGTGCCTCTAGTGTGTGCTGGCGTACCTCTAGCGTATTGCGAGCATACGGCATGCATATGCCCAGTGTGTTGGCTGTCTGTCACACTACGACGTATGGCCTTAGCGCATGCCGACCTATGCAAATTTTACCAACACGTCGGCATACGATGTCATAGGTTACATATAGGTTGGGCATAGGTCGAGTACGCTCGGCATAGGTCAGCGTAGGTCGGTGTAGGTCGCCGTATCTCCACCTATTTCTATTTTCAAATTATTTCGACACGTTACGCACATGCCGCCACCATACGTCGCAGTATGACAGGGCCTTTACAATGGCGGCGGGTGGCCGCCAGATCCTGCCTTCTGCAACCAGTCCAACCGGCCACTCCAACCTGCCACACCAACCTTCCACACCAACATGCTACATCAACCTACCACATCAACCTGTCACACCAGCCCAGCCTGCTACATCAACCCACCATACCAGCGGAACCTGCCAGTGCCACACCAGCCCAACATGTCACAAACAAGACCTAGTTTGCTGCTTATTTTTCCTCTGTACAGAAATATAATTTAAGGCTGCATAGACCGATGGAGTATCAAATTTTCAAGACCAAAACAATTATCTAGAATTAATTCTACATATCTAACTTAGATACTGACACACTTATTAAGCATGTTTTGCCACATATAAGGGAATACTGAAATAATGCAATAGAACATGTTACTGCTGAAGCCTATGGTGTCAGAGTTTTGGCATGCTTAGCCAAAGCTAATTGTACATGCTTGCACTTCAAACATCTAAAAACTTAGCCGTTTGAAATCAAAGTTACTTCAAACTAAAGTAATGTAGATTATAACAATCAGTTTAATATATTTAACTAATAAAAATTACAGAAACTCAAAACCATCGGACGATGAATGCATGCGACTGTGCATAATATATAAACGCTTGCGTGTACGTATTACTGCCTTATACTTATACAGGGTACCGCCACCCCCCTGGCGGTCAGTGACGAAACGACGAGTGGCCATACAGGCAGGTTCGGGTAGGGTTCACGGTGCCGCGTAACGCCGGCTTACAGCCTCACAATGCCATCAAACTTCAATAACTGGGATCCACCCAGCGGTCAAGGGTCACGCACGGCAGAGCAGGCGGGCATTAGTGACGCAACACTGCATTGGCCTATCACCAAACTGCACGGCTCTTACAACACCTCGGTTCAAGGCCGGGACACCGCTTGTCGCCAGTGACGTCACCTGATTGCATGGGTTTTCAAACGGGCAGTCGGACTCAGAATTCACATTCAGCATACCCAGATACCATAGATGTTGCCAGGGACGTAAAACTCCAACAAACAACTAACAAACAACTTAATAGTGCTGCCCCATTGGGTCCACTGTCACATTGTCCTGATAATAAGAAAACCAGTCCTTGCCCTATCCTATTAATGCCGAGTGTCAGGCTAGGTAGTGAAAAGTAATAATTTCGTAAGTCATTGGTTTGACTCAGGCTGGGTTAGAACCCGCAACCTCCGAGTCAGCGCTGTTACTGATTGAACCACCCTATCTGGCGTGTAACCAGATGTGTCAGTAGATACAACTGTACACATGTGTTCAGTGAAAGCTGCTCCTATTCCACTCCAGCTTAACCTTTGAAATTTTAGGTGAGGGTAGATAGAAAGACTTCATCTTGAAATTGCACAAAGGCCCAAATAATCCACAATGAAATGTCACTCGAGCAAGATGTGGGGAAACATTATACAGTAAAACCTCTTTAAATTGACCGACCATGGACCGACTTTAAATGGTTGATTTAGGGAGGTGGTCGGCTTAGGGAGGTTTTTTAAAATCACTACAATGATATTGTATGGGCGATCGTTTGGGACCCAAATAAAGCGATCAATATAGGGGAGTGGTCGATCTGTGGAGGCGGTCAGTTAGAGAGGCTTTACTCTATTTGCATTGAACTCAAGCATTTTACTCTGAACGAAACGGTGACTTTTAATCTGCAGTCCAATGGAAGAATAACATTTTTGAAACCAAATTAATTATCTAGATTTTATCCTACACATTCAGCTTAGATACTAGTGCACATAGAAGGGAATACTGAGGCAATTTAATAGAACCTATTACTGCAGAAACCTATGGGGTCAGAGTTTTGGCATGCTTGCCAAAACTAATTTTGCTTGTTTGCACTTCAAATATCTCAATAGTTGGCTATTTAAAATGAAAGTTACTTCAAGTGAAAGTATGGTAGATTATAACGATCACCCTAATATGTTTATCTCAGAAAATGACAGAAACTCAAAACCCAGCGGACTATGCAACTTTAAGCATTTATTGCAGTTTGGTGCCCCTGTGCTATTCTGCTCACTTGAAAATAGGTAAATAAAAGTCGAAATATGTCCGGCATTTTGGTTTGTGTGCCAACATTAATTTGGCATGCTTCCATTTAAGATACATCTCCAAAGTAAACCCCTTAAAAATAAAAAATAAAACAGTTAGTTCAAACTAAAGCAAGATAGATTATAACGATCAACCTAATATGCTTAACTAACAAGAAATGTGGGGAAACTTATTACACAACTTTAACAACAAACAAAGTAACAAAAGGAGGCAAACCTGCCTCTCCATACATTGCACAAGTCCCGCTACACTGTGACTGCACCGGGTCGCGCTGCGTCACAGCCTGCCGCGGTGCATTGTGGGTAATAATGACTACTGGCCGGCAAATAGCGTGGTTTGAGGGGAGCCCTGCCGAGCGCCGCCAAAGGCCCGGGTCTATTTTCCAGTGATGAACGCCATTATTGGAGAGATAGCACCCAGGGGGTGTCAGGTCAATCACCCCTCTATCGGCCCCAATTCAGCCAGCCCACACCCCGCCCCCCCACACACACACACCCGCATCCTCTATCTGGCACCCCGCACTGGCCCCGAAACACTCACACACCGTCCACACAATTTTAAATTTGGTTTTCAGCTACATTCGTCGATTGTAAGCAGGGACAATTTCAATCGCGGACAAATTGGTCCTCTACACTCCACTGCTCTTTGCACTATCCCAGTAAAGGTATACACATATACACTTTTGAGTCACCAGCTTGACTCAGCGGGGGTTCGAATCTCACCAAACTGCCAGAACGGGAAACGGACGCTTCAACGCCTTCGGCCATCCCGCCTGGCCTGGTACACGGTGTGTGTAGACGCAGCAAAACCTGGCAGAGGCCCGGTGTTTGGTGCGACTTATTGGTGGTGGTGGTGGTGGTGGGAGGGGTCAGGGAGAATACGCACACAGCCCTACGTCACATCTTCCTTATTATGGGTACATGCATTATGGAAGCAGACATGAATATCGCACTGAGCAACTGTAACCGCACCCGGCATAAAATATCTCACCATATTGTGGTCACATGGAGCTACTGATGCTCCGTGGTGACACGGGCTTGTTTAGCTTGCAATAATATCATGAATACCGCGGCAGAGGGCGCTGCGTGGTGAGGGAGGGGGGGGGAGTGGGAGGGAGGGGGGTATTACAACGCCCCCTATGTACAGCTTAATGAAACCGGCTCGCCAACGAGGCGATGGTTGACAGTTTGCAGCTGACCTACTTCTGTGTATTGTGCTGGCAACCCCATGTCGGCAAATTATAGCACATGTATTAAAATCCCTCCTACACCCCCCCCCCCACCCCCTGCTTGGACGCACATCCAAAGTTGTGAACGTCTTCACCGCCGTATATAAAAGAGTACTACTTTTCCAGACACCATCCCAAATGAAGTAGTATTAGCCAACATGTAACCACAGAACATAATAGTGGCTTATGGTAGGTGAATGTTATATCAAATGACAAAAGTCTGACATGACTAACACCCCCTCCCCCCCCCCCCACAACACTGTTCCCTCGACTGTGAGTCAGGACACCCGAGTCACAGCTAGTCTACATTCTGAAGGGTTAGTTGGGTGGTTGTTGGAGTTTTACGTTCCTGGCAACATCGAATGTCATATCAGGGCGGGCCCCGACTTGTGACAGTGCACACTCATGGCGACTTTACAGTGCTGCCCCACTGGCAAAACAGGCCGCCAGCACCATGACCTGATATCCCACTCAGTCACATTATCCTGACACTTAGCCAACCAGTTCATGCCACATCCTATTAATGCCAAGCTCCAAGCTAGGAAGCGATAAGTATCAATTTAGTAAGTCATTGGTTTGAGTCAACCCAAGAATTGAACTCCCGATCTCCTGCACCGGAGGCCTGCGCCCTACCGATTCAGCCACCGTGTCCGGTCATTTTGAAGGGTGAGTGAATACACATAGACCATGATACACCAAATACTGTACTAAGTGCTTATATAATGTCATATATCTACTACGATAATTTCACGGCAATCTACATTAAACCAACTGTACAACAGGGGTTATTGTATCAGGCTTGTTAGGGTCACTGGTGTAAAGTAAGTTTAAAGCACAATGTCTATACTGAAGGATACACTCGGAAGTGGCACCAACACCAACTTCCGGTGCGTGTGTAAACTGTCGCGGTTTAGATTCTCAGTGGGTTTAGAGTATATGCTCGTGGGGTTATGCGCATGCACGTATTCGATTAACACGACCTGGGCGACTCGGGTCATCCGAGTTGCTAGAAATTCAAATAGAACACCGCGAGTGGAGTTGACAAAAACACGTGCCTTGTGCAAAAAGTTTAACCCACCTCTTGGCTGGAGTTGACTAGGAGTGATGACGTCACATTTGTGCATAAAAAAATCGCTAGGATCACCCGAGTTAATTAATCGAATATGCTGAAATGCCGTTCGATTTTGACGCATGCGCATAACCCTGAGCGTAGACTCTAAACCCACTGAGAATTTAAACCGCAACACCGGCGTGTTGTGGTCGCTGCTTTTTGTCCATCCTGAGCACTGAGGGAACCAGCGAAACTAGGAATACCCGTATTCAGTAACCCCTCCTCTGTTCGTGGGGTGGCGGGGGTGACGGGAGCAGCTCGTGAGTGGCCGGCCACACACACACACAGACGCGCACGCGCACACAGAGCCCCTATCATTACACAGGCATACATATACTTACCGCCGACAGCTGATTATAGACGCGGCGCCCCAGACAATGGCGGCCAGGGCCACCCGGCGGCCGGCGCGTATTTACACTGGCTACCAAGATCATGCTTTAATGCAGTTCTCCTGTTTTTTTTCTTTACCAGAATAATGGTGGCATTTAGCGGCGGGTCTCCACCATAATGGTCAGTGGGGTCTGTATGGGTTGAGCGCTTCGCCTGCATTCAACTGGTTCATGTGGCCGTTCTCATGGCCGAATAATGGGGCTGTATGAATTTACACAGAACCCACCGAGCCGATTCTGGGCTTCAACCAGCGGGACGGCAGCTGACAGATTCATGTGGGTCATGCCCTTGGTGTCCCAATTAATTTGTCTCTTTCTGTTATTGATACAGGTGGATAGTCCAAAGGTTGCGTTTCTGTCCCAATCATTTTTCTGTTTTTGTTGTTACAATTGCATAATCCAAAGATGTTAAGTTTCTACCATCTTTTCTTAAGTATAACTATATGAGCTTGATTTTTATAACCTACCTTACTTTAATTTGAAGAAAATTTTGTTTTGTTATAAATGGTCAGTGCATTCTGTGTATGTGACTGCCTGTCTGCATTCAACTGGTTCACCTGGCCGTTCTCACGGCCGAATAACAGGGCTGTATGGATTTACACAGAACCCACCGTGCCGATTCTGGGCTTCAACCAGCGAGACGGCAGCCGACAGATTCATGTGGGTCATGCCCTTGGTGTCCCAATTCATATTTGTCTTTTTCCTTGTTGGTACAGTTGCATAGTCCGATGGTATTGAGTTTCTATAATGTTTTGTTTAAATATGAATATATTAAGCTGATTGTTATAATCTACTTGACTTTAATTAGAGGTAACTTTTAGTTTAACTGGCTATCAGTTCACATATTTGAAGTGCAATTTAGTGATATTTAGCCAGCACGTCAAAACTCTTGAAAACATAGGCTTCTATTACCATTTAAATTGACTCAGTATTTATTTCTAAGTGGCAACAAATGCTTAATAAGTGCACCAGTGTCTAAGTTAGTTATGTCGAATCAATGTCATGCTTCTATCGGATTATGCAGCTTGAATCGGTCAGCAACAACTTGTTGCACACCAATAGCTCTCTTCCTTTCATTATCATCTGCCCATCTGATCCATTCATTCTCTCACACCACCTACAGACATAACCACTGACAAGGCAGTCAAGCCAAGCGTACTGATATAGATTATCATCTAAGCATTACCTGTCTGTAATGCACAGCTGCATAATAATATTAACAGCAATAATGATGATACTGATAATGAAAACAATAATAAAAATAATAATAGTAATAAAATATCATGTCTATCCATATCGGTCTCCATATCCCCCAGATCTATTATTGCATCAGGAAATACAAATTGTGTAAATAATTATAATTCCGCACGGCTAAAAACAAGTCCGACGGATATGAGGAAAAAAAAACCAACAACTTTGGTCGATGAATAAAAATTACCTTCACCAATAAAAATTAAAATATCAGGTCGGGTCAGGCAACGACCACCTTGTCGGCTCGTCGGGTTGGTTAAATCCCGGCATAAGTCCCCTCGAGTGCTCGCTTCCCACAGTCGTTTCATAGACCAGGGTCAGTTGGTGAGTTCTCTGTTACAGAAGCATTCCCACAGCTGCCCGGTCAGTTCACTATGTTATTACCTCGCGCTCTCATTCTCACAGTTCCATGGTGGCTTTTCTACGTAACCACCGCAGCAACCATTCCCTGGCCAGGTCTTTAAGTTAAAACCGCCACTACCATTCCCACAGTTCCCTACCTGCAATTCAATGGTCAGTTGTATGTTAAAACTGTGGCTACCGTTCCCACAGTTCCCTACCTGCAATTCAATGGTCAGTTGTATGTTAAAACTGTGGCTACCATTCCCACAGTTCCCTACCTGCAATTCAATGGTCAGTTGTATGTTAAAACTGTGGCTACCATTCCCACAGTTCCCTACCTGCAATTCAATGGTCAGTTGTATGTTAAAACTGTGGCTACCATTCCCACAGTTCCCTACCTGCAATTCAATGGTCAGTTGTATGTTAAAACTGTGGCTACCATTCCCACAGTTCCCTACCTGCAATTCAATGGTCAGTTGTATGTTAAAACTGTGGCTACCATTCCCACAGTTCCCTACCTGCAATTCAATGGTCAGTTGTATGTTAAAACTGTGGCTACCATTCCCACAGTTCCCTACCTGCAATTCAATGGTCAGTTGTATGTTAAAACTGTGGCTACCATTCCCACAGTTCCCTACCTGCAATTCAATGGTCAGTTGTATGTTAAAACTGTGGCTACCGTTCCCACAGTTCCCTACCTGCAATTCAATGGTCAGTTGTATGTTAAAACTGTCACTACCGTTCCCACAGTTCCCTACCTGCAATTCAATGGTCAGTTGTATGTTAAAACTGTCACTACCGTTCCCACAGTTCCATAGCTGCAATTCAATGGTCAGTTGTATGTTAAAACTGTGGCTACCGTTCTCACAGTTCCCAGCCTGGAATTCCTGTTACGTTAAAATTGTCGCTACCATTCCGTCAGTTCCCTGCCTGAAATGCCCCAGATCCTTTTAACACTGTGTAATCAGCTCCCACTCACATGCCTCAGACCTCAAAGTGGGTGCTACTAATGCCCCCCCCCCCCCCCCCCCCCCACACACACACACCAATAACAACAGCGATTACTGATGGTGTCCTGACGCTACTGTCCAACTGTCAACTTTTATTGCGTTTGAGTGTGATTGCACGTTGGTCATTGTGTGTGTTTGTGTTTGTGTGTGTGTGTATGTGTGTGGGTGTGTGGTAAGCTTACCACCAACATTCACATTCCATATGATTTTAACCTATTTATCAAATAGTCACTTGGATCTTCAACTGATGGCATTATTCATCAACTACGAAATGGAAGCTTCTAGCAAAAATAAAACAACAGCCGATTATTCTCGTGTTTTGTCCGGTTGTTTCCTGTAGATGTTGTGCACTATATTTACCATATCAAAGTTACGACTACTACTACTACTACTACTACTACTACTACTACTACTACTATTACTAGAACTACTACTACCACCACTACTCTACTATTAGTTTTATACACGTATGCTGGCACAGCAACCATACATCAGCACTGGTTATTAATTTTCCTAAATATTAGTAGTAGTTTGCAATGCTAACATCATCACTTGGATGGTGAGTTAATAAGTGTGTTCCGACTTACGCTGGTACCTTAAGAAGGACGGAGGCTAAGACGAACCCACAGCTTGTTTACCGGACAGAATGTGTATGTGTGTGTGTGGGGGGGGGGGGGGGGGTAGAGGGGGAGGTGATACATACACAATACACATACACGAAGTAATATTTTATCTCATGGAACATATTTGTTACGATAATTTCACTGCAATCTACATTAGAAAAAAAGCAATAATCCTACCAAGTTTTGAGGGATGCAATTATCGGTGAACGGTAAGCTTAAACTTATCATTTTAACTTAAAGTATAGTACCTATACTGAGTGATAAGGGTTGGAAGGGCACCAACCCCCAACTTCAGCCGGGTAAGCTTTAGCTGCGACCCGGCGTGCTGGGTCTCAGCCTCAGTCCTTCCTGAAGATACTAGTGGAACTCAGAATACCCTGTATTCCTAATGCTAGGTACACACATACCGTATAGGATTCGCGCACTAAAACTCCCGATCTGCTTAAAACTGAAATCGGGCCGATTCATTTTTCGAATCGGGAATCGCAATCGTAATGCTAGCGCACACCTACCGTTTTAGCCCTAAAAATCGGGAATCGCAATCGGTAGGTGTGCTAGGGGAGTGCACACCTCACGACTTTTGGGCAGTTTTAGATCGTATACGGTAGGTGGGTGCGGAAAAACGATCGTATACGCTAGGTGTGTACCTAGCATTAGGCCTATACAAGTAGTGTTAGTGTTAGTTGTTACGCATGCGTGTTATATAGAAAAGTACAAGACATACACAATTACAACATCGCACAAATATGAGTCGTGTGTTAGCAGCCGAGGTGCAATGGGAATATGCGACTGGACTTTGTGGATGGAGCAGCTGGCATGATGACAGGGTTTTGACTCACCCACATCGCCACAACACCAGCTTTCACCAAACACACGGCCCCCGACGCGTGCCATTGTCGCTGTAGGAGCGGCTCGGCACAAAGCCTCCCACTACTGTCACTAGTGTCAGTGTACTGGCCATTTCCAGGTTTTGAGAGCATAGTGCACAGGCAGGGGTCAACTACATAAACGTAGCGGAGCTTCTTGTGCACGCCATACTTAATCAACGGAATGGGTTATAGCATGTATTGGATACCGTATATATGATGTGATATATATCATGATATATATGATATATATGATGCATACACTATATATGCTATATATATATAATACATAAATAGTATTATACTATATACGATTATATATACTACATATATTTCATACTATATATGCTATTATACTATATACTATATATATTATATATGCTAGATGTACTGTGTAATTGCTATATAATTGCTATATGTACTATATAATATATATTATAAATATTATATATGATATAATTAATAGATAATATATGTAATATATAATACATATATAACATACATAGCCCATATAAGTATAAGATATATAACATATTTCACTTAAATAACATATATACTATATATATTATGTCATATACACAAATTTACGTAGGTTAGGTTGAAAGACCAAAGCATACTTAGTAGGGTTGTCAGTGGTATGCTAAATTACACGCGATACAGTCACAGAAAAGCTACCGATTATTTTGGCTAGGATACAAAAGTCAGTACAAAGATTTAAAACCAATTTCGCAGTAAAATATGGCGCACAAGAAGCTACGGTGTGTCTAATTGGTAAACTTTACTTACAAACGAAACGCTTAGTTGCTGCCGAAGGAAATATACATAGCAAATGACGAGTTAATAACCAGCTCAATGGAGGTGTGAGAGAGGGGGTGGGGGAATTTAAAAAAAAAAAAAAAAATAGAAGAAGCAAGTTCATCATATACTATGTCACATCCTGCATCCGCTCTCAGAGCAAGGCAATCATCGCAGTGAAACAGACCGTGACGAGTTGATTGGCACGCGTGTGAAGAAGCCTAAAAACTGGCAATCAATGTGTAAAGAATGGACTGGCGACTTGCTAAATTCGGGGTTCCAGCTGCGGGAACAGCAGCGCCCCCTGTCTTTGTGTGTGCGCGGATTAAAACAGCGGATGGTGTTCCGGATTAGGAGGCGACCACGTGACTCGAGGCGCGCGCTGATTGCCTGGTGGCGCAATAACATCACTATAAAGGAAGGGGGGGGGGCGGGGGCTTCTAGGGTAGCAGGTACAATACAAGCGGAACTACAGCAGTGGCGCCCTCGGGCCGCAATGCGACGAACTAGTAACTACTGAACATCGTCATGATGGAGCGGGTGTCGATAGAGTCCGATCAAACCCATCCCTTTGGGAGGGTGGGTGGCTGGGGGTGGGGGTGGGGAGTAGCGTCTACTAATGTTACAGCATGCAAGTGCAGAACGCCGCCTAACACCTCCCTAACATTCTACAGAGCTGGGCTCCTGATTGAGTGAAGGCTGTACCGCCTGACACTTCACCTCACATGGTATATTTATTTATATATTTATTTAATTAATGAAAAACCCCAATAATGACAACCTTAATAACCATAAACCGAAACCAATAGTTTCAATAATAAATAAATAAAACCAAAAATGTCAATAATCCAAATTTTTGTGGGTGAGTTAAGCCGTCGGCTTAACAAGAGTTCAACAAGGCGCCGGCATCACGTGGGTGGCGCTGCAGTTGCCCCCTCCCACTCTGACGTCAGACACCGTCACATCTACTGCAGCAGGCAGAGACTTTCCACTCACTGCCCACTACCCGCTACCCTCTAGTCAACGACAGCCGCAGCCACATCTGGACAGAGGCCCAGTGGCAAGTGTTTACATCTGAGCGCATGCCGCTGAGATGATTCACCACTATCTCGTCAGCTGCACATCATGTCAAATTACCTTCCTTGTTATTATACATAATTGTACGACAACTCAATATCATATACTTAGATAGAGTACTGTGTGCTTGATCATTCTTCTATTACTTTAAGTTTATGTTTTAGCTAGTGTCAGTTTTGTTACCCCCCCCCCCGAAAAACAAACACCCCATAACATTTATAATTTTCAGGAGAAAATGTACCTGATATAGATTTTTTAATGAAACCCAAACAGAGGGAGCAGATTAGGAATACAATATATTTTAAGATAACATTGATTAAATAAACCCAAACTATAATGAACTCCACAAATATAAACATCACGAGATAATTTTCAGAGTAAAGTGCATTGAATATTTATTCAATTGTTATCTTTAAAACCCAACTTATAATGAATTCTATTAATGCAAATATTAGAGGAAACATGAAGAATTTCTTCTTTAAACAACACTTAAAAACAAAAAAGCACATATCTTTGTAGCCAACTTCGCAAGCTATGATAAGTCATGCATTCAAGGTTCACAACTGGCTGGCTGGAACATTAAAGCAGGTTCAACTGGAAGCAGACTACTGTAAACTTAGCAACACTCCCTCTCTGTGCGAGCTCAGTTCCCATAAACCGTCAGGGAATGGAGAGCCACTCTATACAGAATGACACTGTCCGACACTAACACTACCGGCATGCAATGACTGCAGTGCGCACTATGCGTCATACCATATACATTATGCGATATGCACTATACATCAACACTATGCATTACACACTATGCGGCATACACTATGCACAACGCACTGAGCATTATGCACTATGCGGTACACGCTATATGTTACACACTATGCATTATGCACTATGCGTTACACACTATATGCTATACTATGCGCTATGCAGTATGCATTATGTAATAGGTGTTACACAGTGCACATTACGCAATAGACATTATGCACGATGCATCACACTATGTGTCACACACTATATCCTTTAAAACTATGCAGTGTGCATAACACAATAGGCATTATGTGTTACAGCATATATGCGCTATGCACTATGCATTACATACTATGTGTTATGCACTATGCATTACACACTATATATTATACACAATGGGTGATGCTTTATGTGCGATGCATTATGCATGACACACTATGCATGATGCACTATGCGTGACACACTATGCATGATGCACTATGTGTAACACACCATGCGTGACAGACTATGCCTGATGCACTATGTGTGACATACTATGCATGATGCACTTCATGCGTTACACAGCATGTGCTATGTCGTATGCGCTATGGAGTATGCGTTACACAGTACGCATTACGCACTATACATTACGCAGCATGAAACGCTCTATGGTGTGCTGAGCTGCTCACTCACCTCCTGTGTGCCGGGCTGGGCGGCCTTGAGAAGGTCGGAGAAGGCACCCGCCAGATTGCGCGCCGCCTGCATCAGCTTCTCGCCCTGGTCTTCGTCCTCCTGCAGCGCCGCCAGCATCTTCACATCCTTCGAGAACTCTCCCACATTGGACGATCTGGAGGCGAGAAAGGGACGGTGTTGCTGTGAGCATTTGGAACGGCGCTCTAAATTTCCATATATAGAACGTATAAAACATTATGCATATATAAATCAGCGGAGGGAAATTGTAGGAATTATTTCAAATATGTTTAGGGAATTATATTTGTGTATTATTATGTGCCAACCGATGCCCCGCTTCCGTTTACTCAATATCGATCGCGATCGGTGCGCCACCAGCGGTGATTTCCGGCGAAGCGAGGGGCAAACGGGCATTCCTTAGCCGACTTTAAAACCTTTACCGGTGGAGCTTATAATGCTCAGGCAGTGATGCATTAAACTGTCCAACTTTAAGATGGGGTGAGGACAGTGGCGCCATTAAAGTGACAACATTGCACACGGTGGGAATGGGCTCCCAGACCCCCCTCACTCTGTGAAACGCAGGAGCTGAGTGAGGCAAAGCTGGTTGGCTACATGAAGCAGCACCAGTAATGGTGAGCACAGGATGAGATGGCAGGAGGCCAGGGTGTCGCATAGTCGGGGCTGCTATGTGACACTATGTGACACTGTGAAACTGTGTGACACTGCGTAAAATATTCCGATATTCGGCAAGGAGGGACTACAAATGTTCTATTACTGATCGGTGTACGTGACCAGGTGCATATATATATATATATGGGTTGGTGGTGCCTGAGTGGGATGTAAAGCGACATAGTGGTGCTGGCAGGTCTGGGCGTTATTGCACTCATGGCCTAGCCCTTCTGCTGGGGTAGGGCTCACCAGACTCAAAGGGTCAAGGTTGGTGGTGGCCATGGGGCCATACAGCTACTGGTGGTGGGCAGACCACTGGTATCTATGGAGACCAGGGATGCTGGGTCCTTATTGGTAGGGCCAGGAATGCTCGATTCCCATTGGGGGAAGGAGGTGGTATGATACTCTACAATGAACCCATGTAACTATATAAGCAATACACCAGAGGGCTGGACTCTCTTCTCTTCTATTATACTTTACTCTCTTCCTTTCTTTGTCTGTATTGTTTTCCTCATAGCCTAGTACACAGCCACAGATTCAAGCATTAGATTCTACAAACTGGTGGTCACAGCGATTATTAACACACAGTGTTGATTTGACAGTCGATACTTGCTGGTGCTGATGCTTGTTTGGTACGCTGTGTAGGTAGTGTTTTTTTCTTCTATTTTTTTTACTCTGTCAGGGTTTGAAATTCTTTGGAATTCGGGTTCTCGACGATTTTGGAAGGTCCGCTAGACTTTATTGATCGTATGTCTGTAACGTGCTGTCATTCAAGCCTCGCATCACCGCTGAAATATTCTTTTCATACTGGACTACTTTTGGCTTTTCTTTAATCTTACCACAGAGGGGGGGGGGGGGGGGGGGGAGCGTAGTGATACACTACATCTTTTTTTACTATTTCTTCTTCTTTACAGACATTTCTATACTTGGATTCAATTCTTGAGTTCATGATAGTGACACACAGTGTCACTGTCATGATACTCTGTGACACTGTGTTACACTGTGTGATACTATATGACAGTATGCGCCACTGTGACACTACGTGACACTGCATGACACTATGTGACACTGTATGACACTATGTGACACCATGTGACATTTTGCGGCACTATGTGACAGTACATGACACTATGTGACAGTACATGACACTACGTGACACCACCCACCTCCTAAGCCACCCCGAATGTAAAGGCTTCCAACTAGTAAACGACGCACAGAGGGTTTCATAAAAGTATAAATAAATAAAAATACAAAACGGCACATTATCCAATCCACCATATTTAAGTTGTCCGTTTGTGGATTGGCACTGTAACCCCAAAACTAGCCATAGAGGGTCACTGCAATCTGAGTATATCATTCAATGGAGCTGCCATAGCTTTACCTACAATGCCTATACAAGTTATAAATAAGGATGCATTCTTTCTAACAGGGGCTTACACCAAACTGATGTCCCCTTCCTCTAATTGCGCAACTTTGACGACCATAATTTAATAGAACCTGGCACTGTCAAAGCCTGTGGGTTCAGCGTTTTGATAAGCACACACAGAATTAATTTAGCATGTTTACACTTCAAATATCTGCTAAGTTAGTGATTTTAATTCAAAATTACTTCAAACTAGGGTAATGTAAATTATAACAATCAACCTAATATATTTATCCCCCAAAGATTGACAATTGTCACACTAAGATTTCAGACGGATCATTTCCTACAGAGCTTCTCCTTCCGCTACACTCAAACAGATACCATGCGCGCGAGTGCGCACGCACACTCACAGTCACAATGACCTACATTCGTGACCAGTTCAAGAATAGAACAGCGTCTCCTGCACTAACAGTTAGGTAATTAGCACGACCAGACAAGCTCCAGAGTACAGCCGGTACACATCTACTCACAGCCACGCCATGACACACCAGTGCCACATTTCAAGTAGCCTGGAGTTTGTTGTTTTGTTTATTGGAGTTTTATGTCCTAGTAACATCTAAGGTCATATCAGGACAGGAACTGACTTGTGACAGGGCACACGCATGGCAACAGTATAGTGCTGCCCCACTGAGAGACCAGACCACTGGTAGTGGCACCATGACCTGATTACCCATTTAGTCACATTATCCAAGTAGCCTGGAGTTTGTTGTTTTGTTTATTGGAGTTTTATGTCCTAGTAACATCTAAGGTCATATCAGGACAGGAACTGACTTGTGACAGGGCACACTCATGGCAACTGTATAGTGCTGCCCCACTGAGAGACCAGGCCACTGTTAGCCTGGAGTTTGTTGTTTTGTTTATTGGAGTTTTATGTCCTAGTACCATCTAAGGTCATATCAGGACAGGAACTGACTTGTGACAGGGCACACTCATGGCAACTGTACAGTGCTGCCCCACTGAGAGACCAGGCCACTGTTAGCCTGGAGTTTGTTGTTTTGATAATTGGAGTTTTATGTCCTAGTAACATCTAAGGTCATATCAGGACAGGAACTCACTTGTGACAGGGCACACTCATGACAACTGTATAGTGCTGCCCCACTGAGAGACCAGGCGACTGGTAGTGGCACCATGAACTGATAACCCATTTAGTCACATTATCCTGACACTGAGCTACCAGTCCATGCCCTATCCCTAGTAATGATGAGTGCCAAACTAGGTAGTAACAAGAAACAATTTTGTACGTCATTGGTTTGGCTCGGCTCGGATTCAAACTCCCGACTTTCCGCACGAGAAGCCTGCACTCTAACCGATTCGGCCACTCATCATCAGGATAATGTGACTGAGTGGGAAATCAGGTCATGGTTCCGGCGATCAGGTATCCCAGTAGGGCAGAACTGTACAGTCGCCATGTGTACAGTCATAAGTTGGTACCCGTCCTGATATGACCTTAGATGTTGCCAGGAGGTAAAACCTCAACGAACGAACAAGCATCCCCATTCACTGATATTGTGCTCCTCTACTTCCGTTCTGCAGCAACACACGTGAAGTATTGCAATGTAAGTGTGAGGGTGCATAGAACAGATTTGTGAGCACCTTGGGTGGGGTGGGGTGTGGGTGGGCACGGTATAGTCTAGAACCAAATTGCACCTGCTCCAGCAAAATGCTTACGCACACAACCTTGATGGTCAATTTGGATATTTCTGTAGCCTGTCTACGCTAGACTGTTATATAAATGTAAATGTAATTATATATAGCTCATATATGCACATCGTGATATATGTGTGACTCGTGGGGCGCAGCTCTCCCAGCAATAGTTATATTATTCCTGTTGCTCCGATTAGTGAAATCTGTTGTTGTACATCTGGTTCTATATATAGTATTCTCGACTGAGCAATGTTCCAGAACATTAGGTATGTCGCTGAACTGGCACACAGAGGACAATTAGCTTTGGTATTCTTAATGATCTTTATTATTGTAATTGGACGCAGAACGACATACACATAGGCGCACACATACAATAATATTTCTGTATATATATGTGTGTGTATATAAATACATATCTGTGTGAATCAATTTTTCACATATATACACACACACGCTCATATATAATATAGGCATTATATATAGTAATAATGAATAGGGTTGTGCGGCACAGAAGCTCTATGAATATGTAAATGCCCAAAGTGCTTGATGTCGGGTGAGGAGGGATAGGTGGAGGTTGTGTGAGGAGTGTGTGGTGGGGAGTATGGAGAGGAGTGTAGGTAGATGTGTGCAGGGTGTGCGGAGGGTGTGTGGCAGGGGCGGATTAGGGCGTGTGGAGGGTGTGTTGTGGGTGGGTATGTGTGTGGAGGGTGTGTGGAGGTTGTGTGGATTGAGTGTGGACATTGTGTGGAGGGTGTGTGGGTGGGTGTTGTGGTGGTGGGGGTGCGAGGGTGTGGTGGTGTGCTGGGGTGTGTGGTGGGTGGGTGGTGTGGTGGGTGTGGGTGATGGGTGTGTGGGGGTGTATGTGTGGGTGTGGTGTGTGGGGTGGTTGTGGTGGGTGTGGGGGTGGGTTGTGTGGGTGGTGGGTGGGGTGTGGTGGGGTGTGGTGGGGTGGTGGTGGGGGTGGGTGGTGTGTGGATGGGTGTGGAGGTTGTGTCGATTGAGTGTGGATGGAGTGTGGACATTGTGTGGAGGGTGTGTGGCGTGTGTGTGGAGGGTGTGTGGGAGGTGCGGATTAGGGTATGGGGATGGTGTGTGGTGGGTCGGTATGTGTGTGTGTGGTGTGTGGGGGTGTGTTGGGTGGGGGTGGGTGGGGTGTGGGGTGTGGGTGGGGGGTGGGGGGTGTGTGAGGTGCGGAGGGGTGGAGGTGGTGGTGGGTGGGTGTGGGGGTGTGTGGGGGGGCGGTTAGGGTGAGTGGTGTGGTGGGGTGGGGTGGGGAGGGGGGGGGGGGGGGGTTTAGGGGTGGGGTGGGTCGGGGGGTGTGTAGTGAGGGGGGAGTGTGGGGTGGTGGGGAGGGTGTGGGGAGGGGTGGGTAGGGGGGTGGAGGTGGTGGGGGTGTGTTGGGTGGGTGGGGTGGGAGGGTGTGTGGGGGGTGTGGGGGGTGGTGGGTGGGGGGTGGTGGGGGTGTGGGAGGGGGTGTGGGGGGTGTGGTGGGTGGGTGGGGTGTGGGTGGGGGGTGTGGTGGGTGGGTGGGGTGGGGGGGTGTGTGGAGGGTGTGTGGGGGGGGTGTGGAGGGTGGTGGGGGGTGGGGAGGGTGGTGGGGGTGTGTGGGGGGTGGGGGAGGGGTGTGGGGTGGGGGGGTGGGTGGAGGGGTGGTGGGTGGGTGGTGGGGATTGGGGGGAGTGGGGGTGGTGTAGGGGTGGTGGAGAGGGTGGAGGGTGTGTGGAGGGGTGTGGGGGGTGTGGTGGGGATGGAGGGGGTGTGGGGGTGAGGTGCTGGGGTGGGTGGGGTGTAGAAGGTGCGGGAGGGGGGTAGGGGTGTGTGGGTGTGGGAGGGGTGTGGGAGGGGTGCGGGAGAGGTGTGGGAGGGTGTGTGATGGAGATTGGAGGGGATGTGGAGTGATGTACATGGGATGCAGAGGGTGTGTGGAAAGGACTCTGGAGGGGGGCTGTACAGGGGTGTGGAGGGGGCTGCGGAAGAGTGGGGCGAGGGGCTCTGTGGAGGAGTGGGGCGAGGGGGGGGGGGGGCGGTGCGTGACACCATTTCTGGCTGACGCCGGCCGGCAGCCGGCCCCAGAGCCATTACCTCCACGCGCCCTCTGCACAGAGGTCATACAGATTAACCAACATTCACCGCTCCCACTTGTCGGCACCCACCAGAATAGATGGGCTGCAACGCCGCCCGCAGCCTCTACCCTCTACCCTCCCCTACACACACAACCTCCCTCATACCTACACCCCTTACACACACCTCACACCATGCCCAAACCAATCCACCCCACTGACCGAACCTTGCAGCCTACCCCAGCCGGATATATCGCCATTGATTGTGACAAACCTCCATGCCACACCTAGCCTTCAGTCTACGACTGCTGCCTCCATACCTCCAGCCATCCTACCTCATACAGTGATACTGATAGCACCCTTTACCCCCCCCCCCCCTCCCCCCCCCCCCCCACCAGCACAACCACCTACCACCATCTACCAGCACAATCAACCACGTCTCTCAGTCTGAATTGTGTCTCTCAGTCTCAGTAAGTCTAACCAGCACAATCTATCGCCACAGGTTGTGTCATCCCAGCCGATTCAATAATTCTGACCAGTCCCATCTGTACCTGCAGCACCCCCCCCCCCCCCCCCACGTGTGAGTCTAACTAGCCTATTCCGCCGCTGTATAACTTGTGTCAGCACCCACCATTCCCACTCACCCACAAACCACCATAACTCTCCAACGACTCCAATCTACCAACACATTGATACAATTCTACCACAATAAACGCTTCCCTCTCCCCATCCCCAATCACCCAGGCAATGGCTCCTGACAACACCTCCTCCAGCCATCACCACCCTCCTCCAGCCAGTCTTACCCTACATGGCCACCACAGCCGACTCGACACCTGACCTCCACAACACACTGAGCCCCGAATCAACCCCTTCCCCTTCCCCGCCCCCCCCCCCCCCGGTACTCTACCCCGCACTCCATGGCTATCCACTCACACTCACTCCCTGCTTTACCCCGCCCCATGGCCGCCCTCACTCCCTGCTTCACCCCGCCCTGCCTGGTCCCCGGGCCCACCTCGCCCCAGTGCTGCACCCTCCACCACGTGACCCCGGACTACCGGCTCACTCACCCTCCCACGGCATGACCGAGTCATCGATCTGTTTGAGCGGCAAGTTGGGGGCAGCCTCAAGAAGACGGCGAGGGCGCTGGGCTCCGAGAGTGTGTGTGTGGGTGTGTTGGGGTTTCTGTTGCGCTGTGTGTTCGCTACAGGGATTCATTAGTTGTGGTGTGTCGTGTGTGGTCTTGGGTAGAATGAGAATGGTGTGGTGTGGTGTGGTTTTGGGTAGGGTGAAGGTAGGGTGATGTGGTATTGGGCAGTGTGAGGGTGGTGTGGTGTCGCGTGAGGGTAGGGTGGTGTGGTGTGCGGATACTGTGGTGTGGTGTTGGGCAGAGTGAGGGTGGTGTGGCGTGGCATTAGGCAGTGGGAGGGTGGTGAGGTGTGGTATTGAGCAGTGCAAGGGTGGTGTTGTGTGAGGGTAGTGATGGGCGGTGTGAGGGTAGTGTGGTATGGTGTTGGGCAGTGTGAGGGTGGTGTGGTGTGGCATTGGGCAGTGTGAGGGTGGTGTGGTGTGATGTGGCGTGAGAGTAGGGTGGTGTGGTGTGCTGTTGGGCAGTGTGAGGGTGGTGTGGTGTGGCATTGGGCAGTGTGAGGGTGGTGTGGTGTGGTGTGAGGGTAGCACGGTGTGGTGTGGTGTGGTGTTGGGCAGTGTGAGGTGTTGTGGCATTGGGCAGTGCGAGGGTGGTGATGTGTGGTATTCGGAAGTGCGAGGGTGGTGTGGTGTGGTGTGGCATTGGGCAGTGTGAGGGTGGTGTCGTGTGATGTGGCGTGATAGCAGGGTGGTGTGGTGTGGTGTTGGGCAGTGTAAGGGCGGTGTGGTGTGGCATTGGGCAGTGTGAGGGTGGTGTGGTGTGGTGTGGTTTGAGGGTACTGTGGTGTGGTGTTGGGCAGTGTGAGGTGTTGTGGCATTGGGCAGTGCGAGGGTGGTGAGGTGTGGTATTCGGCAGTGCGAGCGTGGTGTGGTGTGGTGTGAGGGTAGTGATGGGCAGTGTGAGGGTAGTGTGATATGGTGTTGGCAGTATGAGGGTAGTGTGATATGGTGTTGGCAGTATGAGGGTAGTGTGATATGGTGTTGGCAGTGTGAGGGTAGTGTGGTATGGTGTTGGCAGTGTGCGTGTGGTGTGGTGTGGTGTTGGCAGTGTGAGGGTGGTGTGGTGTGGCATTGGGCAGTGCGAGGGTGGTGTGGTGTGGTGTGAGGGTACTGATGGGCAGTGTGAGGGTAGTGTGATATGGTGTTGGCAGTGTGAGGGTAGTGTGGTATGGTGCCGGAAGTGTGAGGGTAGTGTGGTGTGGTGTTGGCAGTGTGAGGGTGGTGTGGTGTGGTTTTGGGCAGTGTGAGGGTGGTGTGGTGTTGGGCAGGGTGAGGGTGGTGCAGTGTTTGGCAGTGTGAGGGTAGCTTGGTGTGGTGTGGTGTTGGACAACGTGGAGATGGTGTGGTGTGGTGTTGGGCAAAGTGAGGAGATTGTGATTTGCGGAATAAGAGGTTTTGTATGTTGGGTGGGGGTTCGTTGGATGCTTTTGCAGGGGGTATGGGATGGGGTTTGTTGGGTGTGAGGTTTGTTGGGTGTGGGGTTCGTTTGGGTTTATTGGGTGAGGGATTTGTTGGGCATGGGCTCATTGGGTGTGGGGTTTGTTGGGTGTGGGGTATTCGGCAGTGTGAGGGTGGTGTAATGGAATATGGGGTAGCGTTACTTGTCCCAGTGTGAATGCAGTCGGTTACGATAAAATAAGCCCTCCCCCCCCCCCCCCCCCCCCCCCCCCCTCACACACACGTCCACCAGCCGCTTCCTGCTAGGCAGGATTACACAGGTGGCCACCCCGGCCACTGAGCTGTTTCACACCTGTATCAACCCCCCAGAGGGAGCCCGACACGGGGCCGGCCATCGATCCACTCAGCCGGGCGTGGGGAGCGGGGGCTCGGGCGAGGGGGGGGGGGGGGGCAGGTGGTAAGGGCCAGGGGTTAGTGTGTGTGTCCGTGTGTCTGCGTGAGCGCAGCGAACCTGTTGGTAACAGAACGCGCCGGTGGGCGGTGGGATAGTTTTATTAAAGCTGCATAGTCCGATGAAAGCATCGATTTGTCAAAATACCAAAAACACTTATCCAGATTTGATTCTACATAATCAAGTTAGATACTGATGCATTCAATGATTTATTAAGCATTTGTTGCTTCATAGAAGGGCACACAAAGTTAATTTAATAGAACCTGGCACTGTCAAAGCCTGTGGGTTCAGCGTTTTGATAAGCACACACAAAATTAATTTAGCATGTTTACACTTCAAATATCTGCTAAGTTAGTGATTTTAATTCAAAATTACTTCAAACTAGGGTAATGTAAATTATAACAATCAACCTAATATATTTATCCCCCAAAATGCCAGAAACTCAAAACCATCGGACGAGGCAACTTAAACAAACATGAGACATAATCTCTATTAAAAATAAAATAAAGATCTGCTCACTTTTACATTCTCCAATTTTTAGCTAGCTGTCGAAATGAGAATCCGAGTGCTTGCCCAGGCTTTTAGATCTGGTTTTAAGTTATGGTGATGTTCACTACATGACAATTGTCATATCAACATTTCTAGACCGTAAATGTCACTTCCTTACTAACCCAGCCTAGATATAATTAACTCAGCCCATAAAACCAACCCAGTCCATATAACTGTCGTGAGGGTGATGAAAATGGGAAATATTGCGCCTCGAGTGGGAATTAAAGCCACATGTCTTGCATTCCGGGCCAGTGTGCTAACCATTACACCACCTAGGCTCCCTGATGTCACCACCCTACCCACGCCTACCTGTATACGTGGCTCCTTGCCTGAAATGTCAGTGCAGACTACTACACTCGTCTCCATGGAATTGTAAGTTTTTTAAATGGTTATGTAATGCTTAGAATTGTAGTCAGTGCAGACTACTACATAATGAACCCAGTCAATATAATTAACTCAGATCATAAATAGACCAGAGGTGAGATACAAAGACAGGGATGTCTAGGTTGTTTGGTTATTGTTTTTTTTTATGTCGTCGCAACATTTAAAAGGAAAGTTTGTTTTATTTAACGACGCCTCTAGAGCACATTGCTTTTTATCATCGGTTATTGGACGTCATACATATGATCATTCTGACATATTTCTTTGGAAGAAACCTGCTGCCGTCATATATGCTACTCTTTCCGATAAGCAGCAACGGGTCTTTTATATGCACTTTCCCACAGATAGGACAGCACATACCACAGCATTTGATGAACCAGTTGTGGACCACTGGTTGGGGCTACATCTAAAGTCATATCAGGATGGGTACCGACTTGTGACAGTGTACACTCATGGCGGCTTTATAGTGCAGCCCCATTGGGTGACCAGGCTGCCACCACCATGACCCAATTTCTCACTGAGTGACATTATCCTGATACTCAGCTAACCAATCCTTACCTTAGCCGAGCGCCAGGCTAGGTGGCGACAAGTATAACTTTTGTAAGTCATTGGTTTGACTGGGCCGGGTGTTCTGCTTGGGAAGCTTGTGCTCTTACCGCATATCTGGTAGGAATATCTAGTGAACTAACGGAGGGTGAATGGAGCTGATCTTCAAGAGAGTGAGTGGCACGAGTCCACAATACAATATATAACAATGTCCTTTTTCTGGATTGTGCCCAGGAAGGCCTCCACAGCAGCAGCAACAAAATCCCCCCCCCCCCCCCCCCCCCCCCAAACAAATTTCTATTTAAAAAACCCACAAAGAAACAAACCCCACACAACATTTTCAGATGCACAGCATAATATGAAATAGTGTTCAATTTTTATATATACATAATTAATTTGTTTAATTATTAAAAACACACCAACAAACATAATTATTTTAATATTATTGCTTAGCTGCTAGTGACTGGTGTTCTTACATGGTGGCGACGGCGGACCCCACGGCGCCATAGTCCGTCTCGTCTGGGTGCTCGCTGGTCAGGGTGACCACCTGAGCCGTGGCCGCGTTCATGGCCGACAGCTGCGCCCCCACCGACTGCTTGGACAGGTCTTCCTTCTGCTGCTTCCACTGCCGCGACGCCTGGTGGGAGAAGGAGGCGGCCGGTTAAACAAACTAGGGATTAAAACACTGACAGGTGTGTCTGCTTGTTTATTCTTTTTTCGAGCTAGAATCATCTAAAGTAATCATCATACCACTTTTGTTTGTGTGTGTGTGTGTGTGTGTGACAGCACGCACTCATGGCAGCTTTATAGTGTTGCCGTGGCCATTGGCACTATGGTCCGATGTGCGACTTAGTCACGCTGAGCGAGCCAGTAACTTATCCTAGTAAGGCCAAGCGCCAGGCAAGGTAGCGGCAAGTATCCATTTGTTAAGTTTCTAGTTTGACTCAGTTAGGGATTAATCCCAAGAAGCGAATGCTCTACCGAGTGGGTTATCGCTTCTGCACTGAAAGAATCCCTATACAATGTCTACATACAATTCGGTGCGAAGAGCTTTACTAACAAATCGATACATATTCATGCAAGAATCAGCCAAATTTCAGGAGCTTATTTCTTCAATGCTCTTCTTTTCATTATCACACCACATTGCCATTTTAAATACTTTCTTTTGTCCCTTATATACTTTTCCTTTCAATATTACCCCGACTTGCTACTTTGGCTGCCTTGCCTTGTCCCGTATCCACAGACTCCCGGTGGAAATTGAAAACAGAAACTATAGAACAGTATAGAATGTCAGCTGGAACAATGGGGTGATGCGCATTGTGGTGTTACTCGATCTGCACAACATTCGAGTCACTGGTTACAGTTCTCAAATTTAAAAGCCCTCACTTCCACCATTAGGGTAATTATCTGATGACAGCTACAAAGTAAATGCAATTCGTACATAAAAATACCCAATTAACTTGAAATGTCAAGAATAACTTGCAGAATTGAGGACAACAAGTTTGGAAGGGCTCCATCCACACTCAACACTCCACACGACACAGTGACTGATAGGGGGTGCGTGTGGACAGGGGGAGATTAAGCTTAAGCCGATGAGACAAGTCTACGTTGTCTAATGGTAAAGAATAGTGAAGTCCCAGGTTAACAAAATTCAGCTTGCGTCTTTTCGACATTACGACAATATTGAAATTGAATTGAGATTTATTTAACCGGACAATTGGCAGCGCTTGTAAGCTGGGAGCTCTGCGTAATTGGCACTGTTCAGACAAGCAAGCAATATCTCCTGTACATGTAAGCGAGCAGTGGTGTCAAAATATGGCCAAAGTCAGGAGAGCTATGTAGTGTGTGTTGTGTATGTAAGCAAGCAGTGGTGTCAAAACATGGCCAAAGTCAGGAGGCTGCATGTAGTGTGTGTTGTGTATGTAAGCGAGCAGTGGTGTCAAAACATGGCCAAAGTCAGGAGAGCTATGTAGTGTGTGTTGTGTATGTAAGCGAGCAATGGTTTCAAAACATGGCCAAAGTCAGGAGCCCGCAGGTAGTGTGTGTTGTGTATGTAAGCGAGCAATGGTGTCAAAACATGGCCAAAGTCAGGAGGCCGCAGGTAGTGTGTGTTGTGTATGTAAGCAAGCAGTGGTGTTACAACATGGCCAATTTCAGGAGCCACATGCAGTGTGTGTTGTGTATGTAAGTGAGCAACAGTGGTAAAACATGGCCAAAGTCAGGAGGCGGCATGTAGTGTGTGTTGTGTATGTAAGTGATCAGTGGTGTCAAAACATGGCCAAGTTCAGGAGCCCGCAGGTAGTGTGTGTTGTGTATGTAAGCGAGAAGTGGTGTGAAAACATGGCCAAAGTCAGGATCCTCCACATAGTTTATGCTCTGCATATAAGTAAACAGCGGTGTCAAAACATGGCCAAAGTGTAGCGGTGTTAAAACGTTTGTCAAAGTCTTGTGTAGTGTGTGCGGTGCATGCAAATGAGTGACAGTGTCAAAAGACCACCAGCTGGGAACACTGCGTAGTGTGTGCTGTGCATCCCTTAACTCACCGCGTCATGGCCGAGCTGTGGCAGCTGCGCGCGTGTCTCCAGTTCTGTCTGCGCCATGCTCACAGATGACATTCCCATGTCGATGGTGCCCAGGAAGGCCCGCTGCGCCTGGCCCATGCCCTGCACATGCGCGTTCTGCCCCTGAAAATTGAAACACGCGGCATATATTAGCAAACTAGGTGCCACCTGCCGAAATTCGCAAACGGCCGAACTCTCCCTACCTCAAAAGGAAATTTGGATGACGTAATTTTATATAAATATCATGCCATGTCACGCTATAGCATGTTACATCATGGTATACCAGATCATATATCACGGCAAGCCCAGTGGTTCATCTATCTCCGAGTGGTTCTAAAAGCAAGATACAAGGTCCTTTCAGCTTATTCAGACGTTGTCGGAAATAAGGACAGTTTAAGGTTAATCTATGCGTAACATAAAAATCGAAATAGAACTAATGCTTAGACAGAGAATAATTTCATTAATAAATTCAAATGTCCGTGATTACTTAAGGTGATTATTGCCTGGAATGTCCTTTTGATACTATATTGCATTTGCCTGAACCGCTTGTTGTAATTCCTTCAAATGAATTGAATTGTCAGCACAATGCTAATGCGGATACTGCTGATTCAGGATGAATCCCTTTCTTCATATTTTGGCTTCGTCCATTAAAGTTGCATAGTCCGATACTTTTGAGCTTCATCATTTCTTTTTAGATAAATATATTAGGTTAATCGAGTTTAGCTTGACGTAATTTTTAAAATTTTAAATGGCTAACTTTCCAGACATTTGAAGTGCAAACATGCCAAATTAATTGTGGCATGCATATCAACACTCCGATACCATGAACTTCAGCAGTAACAAATTATATTAAATTGACTTAGTATTCCCTTCTATGCAGCGACAAATGCTTAACAAGTGCCCCAGTATCTAGGTTGGATAAGTAGGATAACATTTAAATAAGTGTTTTGGTTTTGACAATTTGATCCTTTCATCGGACTATGCGGCTTTAAGCCCTGCACTGCGGGCTTTGAGAGCTGCTCACCCACTATCTAGGCCAGCATCTACGAGGCACATTGAGCAGTTACTAACCACAGACATATCAGCGTGTCGTACAGAAGAACAGAAGATGCTCGTGACTATAGCTACAACAGCATACATATATGGGATGACCGTAACGCTAAATACCATGACAGTTTAACAAATAAAAATAAAGCTACCCTATTCACATCTAAAAGACTGAAGACATAGAGCTAGACTACTACTAATACCTATATATTAAATCACAAGGTTTCTACCAACTAAACGGTCGCCCAAAATTTCACCATTTACACTTATATGCTACTCTTTTCAAATTGTAAGAAAGTGAGTGTTTTTTCCCCACCATGGTAATATTAGAAAAACATATTAGAGTTAACACACGATACTCCAAATTCTCAGTTATCAAATGGATTCACTTTGTACCTAGGTATTAAAGTTGCATAATCCAAAGTTTTGAGGTTCTGCCATTTAAAAAAGGGTTGATTGTTATAATATGCCTTAACTTAGTGTGAAGTAACTTTATTATTAATTTAAATTTATTTGAATTTAAAAAACGCAAAGTTAAATATTGCATGCGTGTCGAAATTCTGACACTATATGCTTCAGCAATAACAGATTCTATTAAGTAGAGTTAGTTAATAATTGGTAACCCGACAGATTCTTTGTTAGCAATTAATTACCCCAAGGCTTCAGTCAAACACAGGAGTTATAGTGCGGTTCTATACTTACTCCTAACAATGATCCTGGTGCATGACAATTGAGGACTGAGCTTTACAGACATAGACAATAAGGCGCGTGTGCACTGTTATAGATTAAAACTACTCGATACACCACACTGATTATTGAGAATCAAACCGCCCATCTAGGGTCACCTCAGCACGGGTACCGCCTTTTGTGGCAGTGCGAGACTGACCTGCCGGCACCTTGACCCGATATCTCACACTTTCGGCTAGGTAGCAATAAGTCTCAATTTGTTAAGCCATTGGTTTGATTGGGTTTGGGTTCGAAGCCACATCCTGCCTCATGGGTAGCCAGCCTGAGCTCTTACCGAATCGACCACCCTGTCTGATCTCTCCAAGCAGATGCTTGGTTGTGTGTGAATCCACAGGTAGCAGACTTCCGCTTGGAGAGGACCATACCACTGTGCTGTAAATAGTTTCTAAGCCCTATATGAGCCATACAGACTGCATATTGCGTGTTGTCAATGCAAATAACTGACTTGGAGTACAACTCTAGAGTAACTCACATGACGACAGTTAAGCAACACATAAACAGTTGTATTCATTGCATGACCAGAAATGGGATGTGTTACGTCAGCGTCTGGTCCCCTATAAGCCCTAGCAACGGGAACCAAACTCTTACTTTATCGGAACAAAGCCAAATATAAGCTACTTTAGTTTATTGGGGATTTAGCTCGAAACAACATATATGGTCATATTAAGACGGAGAAATATGGATCATGGATACCCCCAACCCCCTAAAAAAAATACCGTACAATTATTCACTTCTTAACAACCAAGCCCAACGAAATGTGAAAGTATATATTTGTCTCTTGTGAAGAGATTACATAATATTTTAAAAGAAAGAAACAGAATTGTCCTCGTACTTATAGGCAGGCATATATGCCTGCCTGGATATAACGAGTTACTTACAACATCGACACAGCCCTGCAAAATATATAATAATAATTCATAATAATAATAATAATAATAATAATAATAATAGTAGTAATAATAATAATAATAATGACCGAATTGGCTAAGAAAATTAATAAAAACAAAAATCAAGAAAAAACAAAATCAAGATAATGACCAAATTGCCTTTGCAATCTGAAACCAAGTGTGAAACAAGTGCAAAACAGGCCGCCATGCCAGCAACTCACAGACGCGGACATGTGGCCGCTGTGGGCCTGGTTGGACACCTGAGAGTACTGCGCGCGCTGCATGCTGCCCATCTGCAGCGGCGTCTGGCCGTTCTCCCCGGCGCGCAGCACGGCCGGCAGCGCCACCGACCCTATGTTGGCGTGTCCGACGGCCGACGTCTGGTGCTGGATGATGGTGGCCCTGCGGAGAGGAGCAGATAGCGAGGAGCGCCGCGTCAGTCAACGCCCAGTTAGCGTGTTTAAAAAAAAAAAATTGTTGTTGGAGTTTTACGTCATGGCAACATCTAAGTTCATATCAGGATGGGTACCGACTTGTGGCAGTGCACACACATGGTGACTTTATAGTGCTGCCCCACTGGGTGACCATGCTGCCAGCACCATAACCGGACATCACACTCACTGACAGTTACATTATCCTGACATTGATCCAACCAGTCCTTGCTCTATACTAATAATGCCGAGCGCCTAGCTAGGAAGCAACAAGTATCAATTTTTAAGTCACAGGTTTGATTCGACATGGGTTCACAAAGATAGAGACACAGGCATATGCACGGAAACAGACACACTGAGGTACAAAAAAGAGATACAGACAGACACACATATGCACACACAGGCATATCCATATATACACATACATAGGCAATGCTGTCACGTGTCAGCAGATGCCGATGACACCAATGTCCTACCATCTTCCAGCAAGTTAAAAGCAGGCAGTAGCAGCTTGCGGTACCACAGAGGGCGGACCTGATGCATATCATCCAGCGCAAAGATTCCCCACTCCCCCAAGGACATAACCTATCGACTCTATACCTCAACATCTCAAGGGGCAGCCATCCTTAGTTAGGCCTAGACTTGTCAACATCAATGACCTGCCAAAAATATGCCAAAAGCCTCTATGATCTGGCTACTTTCCGCAGCTGGCAGGTCACGGCTGCCTGACAAAACCCGGGTCAATGACATCATAAGCATTGAGCAACCGCCATTGACCAGTACCTGAGACTCGCAACCATAAAGTGGGCAAAGCGGTCACACACATGTTCACTGCCATAAAGGACTTTATTAGGATAAATGCAGACTTTCTCACGCAGGCAATTGAAGGGAATGGTGCAACAACTTGGCCATTTCCAATTCCTCAAGTGGTAGTGGGTGAGACAGGTTTCAAACATAAAACTCACCGCGAGTACATGGGGAATGTGCCCGTGGCCTTTCTTAGCTCTGGTATTGAAGAAGGTGACTTCCAGCAGGTGTTGTTACTCTTCTACGGTGACCGGAGATACGCTACACTGAGCAACAGCTGGGATGGTTAATAAGTGTTATCTTGATAGAATCATGTTGCTGTTCCCTGGTTTGGCTAAAATTCTGAAGGAGGTGGATAGACATGTATACTCGTTGCTAGTATGTGCCGGCAACAAACAAATAGTAGCCAGTACTAACACACATACACCAGCCACAAACCAGTAGCAGCCAATACTATACACATACCAGCCACAAACCAGTGGTAGCCAATACTAACACACATACACCAGCTACAAACCAGTAGCAGCCAATATTATACATATATACCAGCCACAAACCAGTGGTAGCCAATACTAACACACATATACCAGCCACAAACCAGTAGTAGCCAATACTAGCACACATATACTAGCCACAAACCAGTAGTAGCCATTACTAGGACACATATACCAGCCACAAACCAGTAGTAGCCAATACTAACACATATATATACCAGCCACACACCAGTTGTAGCCAATGCCAACACACACACACCAGGCACAATCCATTGGTGGCTAAACTAACACATATATATATCAGATACAATACCACCTTGCAGGCTTGCCCACATTGGCCAGTATTTAGGTCACATCCATTCATTTCCTAATTGTGCGGTTAGTGGTCAATCCACCAAAAGGCTCCTTGGAACAACTGGACAACAACTCCAATAAACACTGGGTGCTTTCCCGGGTTGTAATCTCCACGCAATCAGCACCAGTCGGCAATGAAAAGCGATCAGTGACATTTATGAATTATAAATCCATTGGCTGGGTGCTAGCTCTGGCTGCCATCTGAATAGTTTTGTGAGAAGCTATGCGATCTGTAGGAGAGATAGAGTGGCGCCTGGGATTGTCTGGCGCTGATCAATAAGCCGCGACTCACGTCCGCAATCATTGTTAAAGGAAGCGCGCAACTTTATTGCACATTTGAACTTGGACGGGATGAAGAGGAGTGAAGTGCGCGGTGAAAGGACGGGGAGAGGGAGGCTGTAGAGATAGGACCTGGGAGTATTAAATGAGTGTCAGAGGAGCGCAGGGGAATGAGGGGTAGGGACTTTCGTGTTAGGATAAGGGGTGAGTGACAGGGAGGACTTCTAGTGTAGCGAGTTGCCGGTGAAAGGGAGGAGGTAATATTAACAAAGGGGGCGAAGTGGCGGGGTGAGGGTGGGGTCATAGACTTAGAGGCGAGGAAGGGAGTGAGAGGCTGCTGGTGTAAGTTAGGTACGATGGGTGGGTGAGAGGCAGGGTTTGTAGCCTTTGGAGTGGGCCAGGGAATGACAGACTTTGGGTTGCAGACTGAGGGGAGGGTAAGACAGAGGCATAAATAGTGTTAGGGAGTGAGACGGGCAGTGAGAGGCTTGGGTGAGGTTAGACTGCAGGCCAGGGATTTGAGAGGAAGGGAGGAGAGTGAGACATTGAGAGAGGGGGTGGTGGGGCAAGGCGCGCAATGAGATTTTGGGGTTGCAGACTGAGGGCCGGGAAATGGAGGTGAGTGGAGTGAGAGGATGAGGTTATAGCCTTAAGGGCGGGGCGGGGAGTAAGAGGCTGAGGTTGTAGCCTTAAGGGCGGGGCCGGGAAGTGGATATCAATCTCCCTTTAATTAGACCGGGATAGCCGGACTCGATATTGCCGCCACCCAGGCGAACATTATTATCCAGTTCAAGTTTTACATCCATGTTCCCACGGCAAGAGGGTGTGTGTGTGAGCCAGTGGGGGTGGAGGTGGAGGTGGGGGTGGGGGTGCGGGTGGGGATCAGTCCTAGAGTTCCCATCAAGCGGTTCACTAACAAACAATCCACACAGCAATCAAACACAACTAAATACAGTTGGCGGTATATATTGCAGCTCAAACATATCCTCATAGAGTCATACATGTACACCCACAATGTCAGTCATAAACACAAGGCGATCAGTTGGAACGCTGCTGTGAATGTAGCAGCGTTCATCGGGCACAATCACGCAGGGTTCACAATTTCAAAGCACTGAAATGACCGTCGATTCCTTAGTGAATTGCGAACTACCCATTAGCCATAGACGTCACACAGCGTCATTTCCATATGCAAACGACGCTGCGGTGCCAAACATTGCCTTTTCAGAGATCCGCACATATCGACATAACCTGTATTACAAGAGATTTTCATGAACTCACGATCCTAGTTCCACCAATTACCATTTACCATATTAAATTGTATGTGACACAACAACACATCTTGACAACCCTATAAATATATGTAATATTTATATATATATTATATTATATACATGTATATATGTAAATCTATATTTACATATATACAGCTATATATTAAATGTATATCTACATATTAAATATATGTAATACATAATATAGGTTATATGTAATATATATTATTTATAGATATAAATAAGCTAAATATAGATATGCTTATACAGTACAGAACATAATATATATAATATACATACACTATATATGCATAAGTGTTCATCTGGTAACGTCTTTCAGAAATGAATGGCATTTATAGAACCGCCCATTCAAATGCCACTCATAAAAAGCCGCTTTTGTCGAAAGCCTATCAATGTAAGTACACTTTTACACCACCCTTTGGGGGGAACCATTGTCAGTTAAGTTAGTGTCAGCAGCACTTATTGCAGACCTAGATATCAGGAAACAGGTCAGATGTCATCGGCCTCCATTCACAAATCTTCGCAGACCAAATATAATCCAGTTGTTTGCATCAATTTGAAAAAGAAAATCATTTACTAATCTTCTATAGGATGTTCAATTAGTTTGATAGCAAGTGTGTAGGGCCCGCTAGGCTTAACATAACTAGGAGCTGGTAGAACACCCTCTTTGCACCACTCTGACCTCCTCACCCCATGTGGACCAATTAGGAGGCAACGAGTGGTGGCAGCGGTGGTGGCAGTGGGTGTTGGTGGTGGTGGTGGTGGTGGTGTTGGTGATGGTGGCGGTGGTTGTCCGAGTTGGCGGTGCAGGGCTTACAGCTAGTATTAGTAACCCTACCCTCTAATAATTGTTCGTCTAACTAAGCAGGACCGTAGCCAGGAATCTTTGAATAGGTTAACAGATTTAATTTTAAGGGGAGGGGAGGGGGAGATAAATTCCTGGAACGAATGAGTGCTGCAGGCACGAGGAACTCAGGGTGGTCTGGGGGTAGATGTGCCGTACCAGAAAACTTTGAAATCTAGATGCTCTGAAATGCCCTTTCCAGCCATTTCCGAGAGGTTACATACCTTTGTCTACTTTGGGGCTGGGTGGGGCTGGGTGGGGTGGGGTGGGGTGGAATTCTCCCCTCTCCTCCACCCGCTAGCTACGGCGCTGCCACGATTCCCGTCTTTACCACGTACACGTGTGTGCCGGTGCTCCAAATTGCACCCATGACTTCACCGAGGACATTTCCAACAGGGGTGGGTTGGCTTGGCGGCTGTCGAAACCCCCATCCACCGCCCACCCCATTCCTGCCCACCCCACCCTACCCCTGGTGCCAGATACGTCACACACAAAGGCAGCCGCATGCGCAGACAGAGCCGAAACGTGCACCATATACAACATTGATGTCGCTTTTAGTGCCCGCGATATAACTTTTCTGACAAACTCACACCTCCCCGCACCCACACCCACACCCCAATCAAACATCAACGTTAGCAGCCGTGGCCAAACCAATACTGCAATCATTGATTCATCATCAAAAGGTGCCCGGATGGGTGCGATTATAGCCTGCCACACCCTCCTGTATGGCAGACGGTGGGGGGGGGGGGGGGGGGCAATGCAGCACCAAAAACGGCTACAGGTGACTGCAGCTCGCACCCCCACCCCACTCTCCCTTCCCCCTCTGCCCATCCACCACATGCAACTAGAATAGACTACATCACGCTTCCAGCTACGTGGTGCATTGTGGGATGCCTCAGAGCAAAACAAACCCGCGAGAAGCACATGGCACATGCTAATACACTGGGTGCAGCTATCAAATCTGCTAGTTTCAGCTCATCTCAGTTCTTGTTTGAAACATAGAATACCAACTAAAAAAATATATATAATAAATTAAGATATTAATCTTTTATCCAGCATTGCATTTACATCAATATAATCAGCACATCTTATGCCATGTGCATTTAGATTTAGACAAATCTAGGCACTCAGACTAGTGTTAGAGCCATAGCTAGAGTCAGTTTTACTTATTGTATTCATGTTTTTATTTATATCCTATGGTTAATGACATATGTAGAAATAGAAAATGAGTAGGGTTAACCAGATATTGGTTATATATTTCTTTGAAACAAGTTTTTGTTGACATATTTGACATTTTAATGTTTATAACAAGAATTACTTCTGGCTAATCAATGGTGATGTAAACATCAGCCTGTAAAGTGACTGAAATTGTATGTTTCTTAGCTCAAAATGTTTAATTATGGAGAGTTATGTCCTAAACATATTCATTATATTATTATATTGCATCCTTCCATCCATATCTGTGCCAAATTGTTATGTATTTCTATTTATTTTGAATAAAATCAAAGTTTTGCCCTATGCATATCGGCAAACTCAATGGCCGTACGCCTTTGCTTTGCTCCCAACGCCATTTTCAGCGCATGCGCAGTCGGAACCGTGATGTAGTCTATATTTAGATTTCCACCCCTGTGTATAACTTACAGCGTCATCAAAGGCCAGTTGCTCACATACCATGTCTATGTGGTGTGGGAGGTTAAAAATCCCTTGGGTCAGTAAAAGTGTAGGCTTGGGCTTTCTATCGACAAACTGTCTAATGGTGAAAACAAGTCTATTCAGACTTATCCATGACAGACAGTATAAATCTTCAAGAAATATACAAATCACACGTCTTTCACTTCTACCGCACCTACCGTGTCATATTTCAAATAATGCACACCTCGTGGGCAACACCTGTGGGTTGTCTGCTTTGTGTGTATGTTTGTTAGTGTTTTATGTCCTGATAACATATAAGGTCATATTAGGTCAGGTGTTGTATGGCTGGCAGGTGATGGTGGTAGTTGGGTGTAAAGCTAGCACACTGTCGTGGGGGTGATGAAAATGGGAAATATTGCACCTAGAGTGGGACTCGAACCCACATCTCTTTACATTCCAGGCCAGTGTGCTAACCATTACACCACCTAGGCTCCCTGATATCAACACACTACCCACGCCTACCTGTCTATGCGGCTCCTTGCCTGAGAGGTCAGTGCAGACCACTACACTCGTCCCTCTGGAATTGTAAGTCTTTTAATGCTTACAATTACATACATACAGGCAATGCAACGCACTTATATACACACGGTAGGTTGAACAACTATACAGCGCATAGCTTGTACAGCATCATGGTCACGGCAACCAGTGTCGTGGGGTTGATGAAAATGGGAAATATTGCACCTAGAGCGGGACTCAAACCCACATCTCTTCGCATTCCGGGCCAGTGTGCTAACCATTACACCACCTAGGCTCCCTGATATCAACACACTACCCACGCCTACCTGTCTATGCGGCTCCTTGCCTGAGAGGTCAGTGCAGACCACTACACTACTATATATATATATTCATATATATAACAATATATACAGCATACCATATATGTGATGCATAACGAATTATACGAGTATAAATGCTAAGGGAACATATATACTTTGCCACTTCCTCCATTGGCGCATTGGTGGAGTGCCAGCCCCCCCCCCCCCCCCCCCCCAGCTGTCGGGGAGTTGTATACGGGTGGCCCCCCTTGCGCCACACACACTATATATAAGAATTGAAACCTAAAAAAAAAACATGTTTATTCAGCAAACAACTGTTTTTTGTCATCGCCGAGGCACTGGTCTCCCGCCATGTAACATAATTTACATTTACAGTTTTTACATAATTGGGAATACACCTAATGCGCGTAATGCATACTGCATCTGTCATAAGGGGCGCCACCGGTCGGATCATGGTGGTCAGGATGCACAGAGTAGGAAATGGGTAGATAAAATAAGAACAATAATAATGAAATTCCCTTCCATGCCTTTATACTCGCATAATCCTTACACATCACACACATATATATATGTATAGTAATTCTAATAAAACACTATCCTTAGGCCTCATACACATTACAGTGGTGGATTATGCTGACGCATATCCACCAACACCCCAACCTTCGACTATGTAAGCTGTAACTGTGACCCCAACGTGCTGGGTCACACTTGCAGTTTTAGTCCTTCCTAAGGGACCAGCAAAACTTGGAACACGCGTATTGGTCAGCCTCTCGACTGTCAAGTAAACTCTTATTGGCTGGTCGGCTCAGTCACTGGTCACTGCAGGGCATTGCTTTTTTTGGACTGAGTAGCCAAAGAGAAACTGGCATAGAATAAAGTGAGTGAGTCGTAGACAGGCCATGCTTTGAAGGAACCACTGCGAGTATGACTATGGGAGATACTGGAGTGGATTGGTGACCCCTACACCCAGGTGGCGCCACTAGCGGCAATGGACCGCTCGGGGGCTGCGAGGTCCCCATGAAATAGTTCGTGTATGGGGTGTGGTAGGGGTGGGGAGGGGGTGGGCGGTAGTCGCTGTGTTGGTCCGTTGCCTCCGCCCTGCATGCCTACAGGTAGGTGTTCGCGTGTACGCACACATACACACGCACACACACACACCCCTCCGGGCACCACGCTGCACCTACCCCCCCCCCCACACACACACACACCACCCACCGCGGGCTACCCACTACAGGTAAACTACGCACAAACCACACACGCACACGACATGAGTCCAACAATTTCTACATGACAGTAGTAAATGCATTTGGCCATTTCCCAACCATCTATTATCCCCATCCTGCCTTAATGCAGACTGCTACTAAATATGCCACTCCAGTGACCTAAACTGTCCTTATTTGCGGATAGGTTATCCCCTGACATCACAACGCACCATGCTTAGGAAGACAGATACTGCTTCAAAAAGGGTGTTCATAAGTTACTACTTATTGCTATTTTTAAGCAGGATTAAATAGTAATCACAATTACCAATAGACTACATCACTGTTCCAGCCACGCGGTGCATCGTGGGATGCACAGAAGAAAAACAAACCTGTGAGAAGCACATGGCACATGCTAATACACTGGGTGCAGATAGCTCTTGTTTGAAACATAGAATACCAACTAAAGAATATATATAATAAATTATGATATTAATCTTTTATCCAGCATTTCATTTACATCAATATAATTAGCACATCTTATGCCATGTGCATTTAGATTTAGACAAATCTGGGCACTCAGACTAGTGTTAGAGCCATAGCCAGAGTCAGTTTTACTTATTTTATTCGTTTTTATTTATATCCTATGGTTAACGACATACGTAGAAATAGAAAATGAGTAGGATTAACCAGATATTGGTTATATATTTCTTTGAGACAAGTTTTTGTTGACACATTTGACATTTTAATATTTAGAACAAGAATTACTTATCGCTAATCAATGGTGAATTAAACATCAGCCTGTAAAGTGACTGAAATTGTATGTTTCTTAGCTCAAAATGCTTAATTATTGAGAGTTGTGTCTTAAACATATTTATTATATTATTATATTTCATCCTTCCATCCATGTTTGTGCCAAATTGTTATATATTTTTATTCATTTTGAATCAAATCAAAGTTTTGCCCCACACATATCGGCAAACTCAATGGCTGTATGCTTTTGCTTTGCTGGCAGCGCCGTTTTCAGCATATGCGCACTCCGAACGGTGATCTCATCTATTAACCGCACCAAGACACAGATGGACCAAAAGATATTCATTTACCTTTACACATGCATTCACCGATATGTTCCCAGTAAGTATGTCCACACAGTAACCGAGCAATGGAGTTCCAGCTTCACAAACCATGTCAAAGACACGGGGAAATATAAGAGATATAATTGTAGAACCAGCATTTTCTCTCTTTACTGGTGAATGATGGAGTTCCAGCTTCACAAACCATCTCAAAAACAGAAACAAAAATAATAGAGATATAATTGTAGAACCAGCATTTTCTATCTGGACTGATGAATGATGGAGTTCCAGCTTCACAAACCATGTCAAAAACACAGGGGGGGGGATAATAGAGATATAATTGCAGAACCAGCATTTTCTATCTGTACTGATGAATGATGGAGTTCCAGCTTTACAAACCATTTAAAAAACAGGAACAAAACTAATAGAGATATAATTGTAGAACCAGCATTTTATATCTGTACTGGTGAATGATGGAGTTCCAGCTTCACAAACCATGTCAAAAACAGAAACAAAAATAATAGAGATATAATTGTAGAACCAGCATTCTTATCTGTTCTGGTGAATGTCTTGGCAAGAAAGCGGTTGTTGGGAGTGCTCTCTTTCATGCTTCCCACCCTCTCTCCCGCCCAGTGAGTGATGGTGGTCTTACACCATGCTCGCAACAAAGGCCATATTCATGGCGACAGATGCACATGTGTAAATATACATATACAGCCAGCATGCATTAGCACGGCCCCTTTTAATCCGAAAAGCTTGTATATCCACGGAACAGATGTCCGCCATTCAATGCTTGGTGGATTGTTGCGGGGATCAAAGTTGTTTATCCAATACTCTCTCTAATCCAACATTGCGGGGAGGGGTGGGGGAGTAGTTTGGATTAACGAGAGTTAATATATTAGAAGAAGGAAATGACGATACATTGACACATCACAGGAATCAACGACTGTCCACTTAAAATTAATACACACAATGTTCGTCAACCATGTTTTCCCTCCCAGTAGTATGCAGAGAATTTGTACAGAAATAAGTCCCATAGTTGTGTGTGTGTGTGGGGGGGGGGGGGGGTAGAGACGGTTGTTCGACTAATAAAATGTTTTTATTCAGCAGGGAGGTGCTGGTGTTTGTCGTCTTGCTGCTGCCGCACATGGAGGATGACACCCGGCTGTAACTCCGCTAAGATCAAGACAAGGGCCGCAGGAGGGGGACTTCCATGTAGGTAGTGCATGCTGCAATGATAACAAACCCTATTACCCCTCTCCAACATTCCCCTGCTGACACTCCTCCCACTCATATAGCTACACCCACACTCGGCCCGCCTCCAGGGCTCTCAATACGAAGTATCCACAGGGGACAGAAGTAAAGGAGGGAACGGGGGAACGGGACAGCGGGGTGAGGGGGGAGATGTGGAGGGGTAGGATGAGGGGATGTGGATGGGAATGGGGGGGGGGGAACTAATGAGGGGGAGGGGAGGAGATAGGTGGAGAAGGGGAAAGTGGGAGAGGGATAGTGGGCTCGAGAGGGCGAGAGAGAGAGGGAGGGAGAAGGAGAAGGGGAGAGAGGGAAGGGGTAGAAGGAGGGGAGGAGAGGGGGACAGGGGACAGGGGGAGAAGGAGAAAGTGAGAGGGGGGAGGAGAGAAGAGGGAGTGGGAGGGAGAGGGGAAAGGGAAAGGTGAGAAAGCGGAGAGCGGATGAGAGAGCGGAGAGGGAGAGGGTGGAGAGAAAATGAGAGGGAGAGAGGGCAGTGGAAGAGGGAGAGAGGAGGTGACGGGGTGGGGGGTGGGGGGGGGGGCTCTACAGCCGCTGCGTGGGAATCTGTGATGCACATGGCTTTCCCATTGAAGTCAGGCGCATTGATAAGAAATGTAATGTCTGAGGGGACTTGGGTTGGAGGGTTGGTGGGTTGGTGGGTGGGAGGGTGGGAAGGTGGGATGTTGAGGGGGCGGGAGAAGGACGCCGTGTAAACGCAGTAACCAGATGAAAGTGGGCTCTAATGGAGGGCTGCATGGAGGACCGCAGCTCAGTCCATTTCCCTGAGAGAGATGGCAGAGGGTTAGCATCAACGCTCCACAGATATTCAGCGCACCGGGCTTGGGGGTGGGGGAGGTGGGAGGGGCAGACAGTAGCGGCTCGGTTAAAGGGAGGAGCATTGTCCAACCTTCTGAGCAGAACGGAAGAAGTGGCCGCCATTGATAGTAACGTCGCCAACACAACATTACCGATATAAATTAACGTGATCGAATATGGCTATTCAAGCTTTATTTATATATACCGGGATGAAAGGTGTCTTGGGGGGAAATAAGCGGAAATTGGTGAGTGGTTCGGGAGTGAGTGGTCCGGGAATGAGTGGTCCGGGAATGAGTGGTCCGGGAATGAGTGGTCCGGGAATGAGTGGTCTGGGAATGAGTGGTCCTGGAATTTTCCGCTATTCTCTAACAGGGTTAAACCTATGGGCGAATATCCACGTTTTGATGGTTATCAACTCCTTGCTTTTGTTTATGCCTTTCAGTTTTATGTCCTAGCAACATCTAAGTTTATATCAGGATGGCCACTACTTTATTCTGTCTGACTGTTGTCAGTCGTCCCTGGGATTTTGGTTGGTTGGTTGTTAGCGTTTTACATCCTAACAACATATATGGTCATATCAGGAGGGGTACCGACTTGTGACAGTGCACACTCTTGGCGACTTTATAGTGCTGCCCTACTGGAAGGTCAGGCCACTGGCACCATGACCCGATATACCACTCAGTTTACATTATCCTGATACTGAGCTAATCAGTCCTTGTCGTATCCTAATAATGCCGAGCACCACACTAGGCAACAACAAGTATCAATGTTGTAAGTCATTGGTTTGACTCGGCCAGGATTCGAACTCCCGACCTTTCGCATGGGAAGCCCGCACTCTACCGATTGGGCGACCGCATTCGGTCCCTGAGATTTTACGATAGTTAATTAGCGATTATACAAAAAGTACGGAAATTCGCGAAATCGTGGAAATCTTTCATCCCTGTATATAAAATTAACATAATCGAATATAGCTATCCATCTTATAACTAACTACCTTAGTCTCTGGGAGTTATTCAAGGCCCATTCAAGGTTCATGGTCTCTTTTAGTCCTTGTGTTTAAGCTGTGTTCATTTGTGTCAATCAATTTCAATTACCTTCCTCAGATGGTTAGCTGACGTGGGCCAGTTAATATTATATATATTCATAGTTAAACAGGTCTTGTCTATGTCAATAGAACTGAAACATGTTTAGATTCATGGGATCATTATAACAATAGAGAACGATTATAACGAGGGGATCACTGCAATAGAGGTCCCCAAGGACAATTTCACAACACCTGCTTTGAATTGTACTTTGTAGTGAATATGAAGTCCATTTGCTATGTCTTTATAACTTAGGTAATTCCACGATCTCTTCCCTGCATGATATCCCAAAATGACATGTGCTCATCTGTCCAGGAACATTAGCACGAGTATCACAGGAATACCATTCCAAGCTGCTTGTTTGTTTGAGTTATAAGACCTAGCAACACATACGGGCATCATATCAGGACGGGTACTGGTTTGTGACAGTGTACACTCATGCTAACTCTTATTGTGACACGAGTCCTGGCCTCCACCACCGCCATGACCCAAACTCCTACTCAGTCACATTATCCTAATACTGAGCTTACACTACCCTATTAATGCTGATTACCAGGCTAGGGAGTCAAACCAACATGTTGTTGGTTTGACTCGGCTGTGATTCGAATGCCCAACCTTCGACAGGAGACAGCGCTCTTAAATGTTTGGCTACCACATTTTGTCTCATTCTTAGCAGTTCTAAGTACAATCCAATTGGTCTTTTCTAGAATATGAATATTTACCACATATTCATTCAAAAATACATATTAGTGACCCAAGACCCAGGTGGTGCCACTAGCGGCATGTCACGGATCGCTAATGTAGCTTCCCATAAGGAGCTTATGCCGGCGGTATCGTCTTGCCACAGAAAGGCGGTATTGCAGCACAGCAATGACGGTCATAATAATAATAGAAAAAACGTAAATGTTCCCGTTGTTTATTTTGGTCAGCATAATTCCAAGACCTACGTAGACACCATATGAAACGAATTTATGATTATATATGTCATAATAATTGTTTAGCATAATTAGAATAAATGATAAACTTATCGATCATAATAAGTATATAATAAGTATATAATAAGTATATAATAAGTATATAGTAAGTATATAATAAGTATATAATAAGTATATAATAAGTATATAATAAGTATATAATAAGTATATAATAAGTATATAAAAGCTGGACTTGGAGCACATCAAGAGTATATAAGACACTGACAGCGGTGCACCACGCATTGAGTAGCAAGCCTTACCGATCTTTCCCACACTTTTACAATTTATATCACATACAAATAGTCGATGTCATGGGAAATGAATATGTTTACAAACGCTAGCCCTGCATATTTTCAAACGAAACAGTCACACCCATTAGACCAAGTGTTTAACTGGTCAGTTCCCATAGCAACGATCCCATTAGGGTGTTCTTATAGAGACGGCATGGCCACAAACCACATGGTGTCACTACGTCAGAGTCTAATCTCAGCCTTGACAGGTGGGCAATCGGGAGGGCTATAAACACAACACTAGCAGCAGCATCACGTGACATTTCCAACTAGGCCGTCTTCCCCAAATAAGGAGTTGTGGGGGGCAACGGCTTTAATTGGCAACCGACCATTTTGTCATGCCACTGGCAGCCCGGCCTTTAAGGCTCTTTTTGTAAGCATAATCTCAAGGCCTACTTGAACATCATCAAAGCAAAGGGATAATAATTATAGCTGGATTAAAATATATGTTACTCCACAACCCACCGCACATTTCTCATAGGTATTGTCGGAGGGGGGGGGGGGTGGTCATGGAAATGAGAAACAGTGCGCCTAGAGCGGAATTCGAACCCACACCTCTTGCCTTCCCAGCTAGTGTGCTAACCATTACACCATCTAGGCTCCCTGATGCCCTCACCCTATCCACGCCCACCTGTCTATGTGGATCCTTGCCTGAGAGGTCAGGGCAGACTACCACAGTATCATACCATGTTACATGTTACATGCCCCCCCCCCCCCCCCTGTACTGCCACAGTGGAACCTTGCACATCTTTCATGACAAATAGCTCCTTATGTTGAACAAGCTCAAGAGTGGTCTGCAGAAATCAAAAAGAGGCTGGAAAAAGACACGCACCCATATCACCTATGATATCTCTCACTGACTAAACAACAACACTGTAAATAAACCAATCATAACTCACAGGGAAGATCCTCCTAAATACTATTTCATGAATCAAAAAGGAGATATATTTCAGAATAAGAGAAGGATGTTTTAATTCGGCTGATACTGTTTAATTACATTGGAAAAGAAGAACCCATAATAGCCGATTTGTACTTTTCGTGCGGGGGTGGGGTGGGGGGGGGGCGTTAAACAAACAAACACATTTTAGGGGGAAAAAGGTTCATGTCTCGAATTAAATTAAGAGTTACTTGCATGGACCAGATATGAGCAGTGACTTTTTAATTTCATTAACAATATTTTAACCGTTAACATTTAAATGTTGAACGGACATGAACCAATCACGCAGCCTAAACACGCACGTGAAAAGTCACAAGACACTCTGGGCACGATTCACAAACTAACACGTTTAAAACTACTTACTCTTTGCACAATTAACCCTCCCAAGTTGCTGCCTGAGAGAACTACAGTCATTGAACTTGAGCATGGAACCACGAAATTGTGAGAACCCATCGATTATGAGCTCAAAAGATGGCACATGGTATACATGATGATAATTAAAGCTGCATAGTCCCATGAAAGCATCAAATTTTCCAACCCAAAATACCTACTTAGATTTGATCTGACTTATCCAACTTAACTACTAACGCATTTATTAAACATAGAAGCTGCACAGAAGGCAATAAATAGTAAGTCAATTCAATAGAACCTGTTACTACTGCAGCTTGTGGTATCCAGCATTTCCATGTGCATGCCAAAATCAATTGACATGATTTCAGCCCAATTATGTTCAAAGTGAGCCATTTATAATAAAAGTAACTTCAAATTGAAATAAGGTAGATCATAACGATCAACCTGACGTATTTATCTAAGAAATGTGATAGAAACTGAAAACCATCAAATCATACAACTTTAAAATGTCATATGTTTTGAGGATGGTTTTTGAGCTTCTATCATTATCTGCTATAAATATATTAGGTTGATCGTTATAATCTACCTTATTTTAATTTGAAGTAACTTCGATTTTAAATGGCTAACTTGAAGTGTAAACATACAAATTTAATTTGGCATCCATGTCGAAATTGTGATTCAGTAGGATTCAGCAGTAACATGTTCTATTAAATTGACTTTTTAGTCAGCAATAAATAATCATTAAGTGCACCAGTATGTAGGTTGGATAAGTAGGTTCAAATGTAGATAAGTGATTTTCTTTTTAGAAAAATTTGATGTTTTTATCAGACAATGACATTTTAAGTTTAGCGTGAATGAGTAAGATGTGGACTAACAGAGACTACTTACTTGGCGGGGGAAACACTATCCTCGTACATCGTCGATTCTTCATCTCCCTCGATTCCAAAATGGTCCTTAGCCTTTTTCTGTCAAATATAAGTGGATGTAATTTAATAGAGAAATTGTGTTACTTTTTAAACCACGTCGTTTTAAATCTCAAATAATTGACACTAATGGAAATGAAATGCAACTTCTTGCAAAGTGTGCTAGTATTAGGCATGTATTGACCGATATGGGTATTGAGGCACAAAGGGCACGAAAGCACATATATTAGGCTATAGCGCCTTTACGGAATAAAATTTCTTTTAAATGCCAACATTTTAAACCGAAATCAGAATTCTGTAGTATAGCTGGAAGAACTTGCACTGCATTTCAATTAGCGTGGCTATGAAAGTAGAAAAATAATACCAAATATGGTATGTTTTCTATAGAACAAAAAAACACACAGAAACGACTTTAAAACCCTTCAGAGTGGACACTGCAATGACTATTATTATTACCACAAGTAATGCGCTACCACAACTAACACGCCTTTAAAACCCCTCAGAATGGACACTGCAATGACTATTATTATTACCACAAGTAATGCGCTACCACAGCTAACACGCCTTTAAAACCCCTCAGAATGGACACTGCAATGACTATTATTATTACCACAAGTAATGCGTTACCACAGCTAACACGCCTTTAAAACCCCTCAGAATGGACACTGCAATGACTATTATTATTACCACAAGTAATGCGTTACCACATCTAACACGCCTTTAAAACCCCTCAGAATGGACACTGCAATGACTATTATTATTACCACAAGTAATACGTTACCACAGCTAACAATGCCTTTAAAACCCCTCAGAATGGACACTGCAATGACTATTATTATTACCACAAGTAATGCGTTACCACAGCTAACACGCCTTTAAAACCCCTCAGAATGGACACTGCAATGACTATTATTATTACCACAGATAATGCGGTACCACAGCTAACACGACTTTAAAACCCCTCAGAATGGACACTGCAATGACTATTATTATTACCACAGATAATGCGTTACCACAGTTAACAATGCCTTTAAAACCCCTCAGAATGGACACTGCAATGACTATTATTATTACCCCAAGTAATGGGTTACCACATCTAACACGCCTTTAAAACCCCTCAGAATGGACACTGCAATGACTATTATTATTACCACAAGTAATGCGTTACCACATCTAACACGCCTTTAAAACCCCTCAGAATGGACACTGCAATGACTATTATTATTACCACAAGTAATGCGCTACCACAGTTAACAATGCCTTTAAAACCCCTCAGAATGGACACTGCAGTGACTAATATCATTACCACAAATAATGGGTTACCACAGCTAACACGCCTTTAAAACCCCTCAGAATGGACACTGCAATGACTATTATTATTACCACAAGTGATGCGTTACCACATCTAACACGCCTTTAAAACCCCTCAGAATGGACACTGCAATGACTATTATTATTACCACAAGTAATACGTTACCACAGCTAACACGCCTTTAAAACCCCTCAGAATGGACACTGCAATGACTATTATTATTACCACAGATAATGCGGTACCACAGCTAACACGACTTTAAAACCCCTCAGAATGGACACTGCAATGACTATTATTATTACCACAGATAATGCGTTACCACAGTTAACAATGCCTTTAAAACCCCTCAGAATGGACACTGCAATGACTAATATCATTACCCCAAGTAATGGGTTACCACATCTAACACGCCTTTAAAACCCCTCAGAATGGACACTGCAATGACTATTATTATTACCACAAGTAATGCGCTACCACAGTTAACAATGCCTTTAAAACCCCTCAGAATGGACACTGCAATGACTAATATCATTACCACAAGTAATGGGTTACCACAGCTAACACGCCTTTAAAACCCCTCAGAATGGACACTGCAATGACTATTATTATTACCACAAGTGATGCGTTACCACATCTAACACGCCTTTAAAATCCCTCAGAATGGACACTGCAATGACTATTATTATTACCACAAGTAATGTGTTACCACAGCTAACACAACTTTAAAACCCTTCAGAATGGACACTGCAATGACTATTATTATTACCACAAGTAATGCGTTACCACAGCTAACACGCCTTTAAAACCCCTCAGAATGGACACTGCAATGACTATTATTATTACCACAGATAATGCGGTACCACAGCTAAGAACCAGCACCATTTACTCATTTAACAAGGACACATATCTCAATCATAAATAACCCTGCTGGCAAGCCACCGTTAAGTTTATAGTAGTCTGCGCACTCCCAGCTGTAGCTGTAGCTATAGCTCTTTCCGCCTCCTCCCAATGCAACCACTCCCCACACTCCGCCCGCCATCTCGCCACTCTCCCCACAGACTTCACCTTCATTAGAGGGAGGTTCCCGGTGCCCGGTGCATTCCCATCAGCCAAGCCAAGACCCCCCCCCCCCACTTTACTCCTCCCCCTCCCCTTCTCTACCCCCTCACTCCCCCCTCCCCTGCTCTACTCCCCACTCCCCCCCCCCCCCACCCCTCACCGACACGATAACGACCAATTCCAAAAACCGGCTCCGAATGTGACGCTTCTCCAGCCACACGGGGATGGCGCTCCCTCCAGCTGCACTGCCCACTTAGCCACTGATGAAGTGGGGCGTGATGGGAGGGGGGAAGGAGGCGGAACGGCGAGCTACCAGCTAGCATCCGCCTTCCTAAAATCTAACATAGCAAGTACCACATAGTAAGGCCATGCCAGTGGAAAATCTGGATTTATATACATATATATAATATATACATAGTGCAGAAAATTTAAATGAAATCCCTTCACAGTAACATTGAAGAGAATATTACAAAAAAGTCAAGTCCTTACCCCTCCCCCCCCCCTCATGTATGACACCAAATATCTTTTTCACCGGATATGCATAAATCACAAGAATGACAAATTTCATTATTAAAACCTCGGAAATCGCGAATCTGCCGAAAAAACATCACATCCCTGCAGTTGGTAAGTTTCAGTGGACAGCTCACCTTTTTTTGGATAATGTCGATGTACCCGGCGATAAGCTGCGCGATCTGCTCTCCTTCCTGGGTCTGTACCGAGTAGTAAGACTCGGAGTAGTCACCGAAGTCCTGCCAAAACATCAACCAAACCAAAACAGTCATATTATACTTCATCGCCTAAACGACACCAATGTGAAACCCATGCATCGGTAACTCATACCACCAGCGAACACGTGGGCTGCCTTACTGAACGAGGAACAGGTAGGTTGGGAGCTCGAGCAATAATTATTATACGTATAGTGATAATCCTTATTATGACGCATAATAATAGGTAGAGTCCAGTGAACACCTACCACCGTCATCTGTGAATGGGAGTGACCTTCCCGCTTGTACCCAGATGTGCCCAAAACGCCACCTTTCACTCATACAATTATATATATATATATATATATATATATATATATATATATATATATATATGCGCCTTTCACTTCAAATTTAATTATCTATACACAAATATATATACAACACATACATTATATATATATATACGCGCATTGCATGGATACACACATTATATATATATATAAACATATCAATCTTAGAAGTGAAAAGTGGCCTGTGTAAATACATATATTATGCATAGCTACATAGATATATAGCTACATAATATATACAAGCATACATACATACATAAAAACATACATACATACGTACGTACATGGAAATAAATGTATTTTGCTACCAGCAAGATACAATTGTTGAGGGAGAAGTGGGAAGTTGAATTGATGCGGGCACCAAGCGAGTGGAACACCCCATTCACAATCACAGATGGGGGTGGTGGGTGGCCGCTATACACTCCCTATTATAATGGGTGATAATGGGGAATTGTCACCATAAAGAAATCGCCTTAAATCTTTTGGCCTATAATAACTCCTACATATATTAAACCCTGCATTTCAGATAAAAGATTTCGCAAACTCACCAGTGTGAAACTGTTGGGTGAAGCTGCCCAACGTTTGACGGTCGTCAGCGGCCAGGTCTTGAAAATCTGCAACAATCAAACAGGAACAAACCATTAAGTGAAATAGACCTGGCAATCTATGGCTTTCCAAGAAGCATATGTTATGTGTAAAGTATTATGCGTATATTATGATGGAATGTAATTATCCTGTATCGCTATATTGTCTTCTCCAACCGCCTGTGACCTTTCCTTGTGGTTGTTGGTAGGTGATTGCTGGTGGTTGGTGTGCGTCCTGGAGCGCAGGCTGAGCTGCTCCGAGCAGCCCTACTCCCTTCCTTCTCTCCAGGTGGGTGGCATCTCTGCCCCCCTCCAGCTGCCTACTCCTCCTATATATCATATATATATCATAGTATATAATATATATATAACATATTGCATATATATTATATATTCCTTATATTATATAATATATATTATTTATATTATATATAATATATATACTATATATTATAGATACAAATATTATATATGGCAGCTTAATGTAGGCGGGTGCATGTCACGTTGTATGTTCGTGCCATTACTTGCGAATATCTGTGCGTTTATGCCAATTCGGAATATAGGTGCAAGTGTACCCGTATCAATCATTTTGCTGCATTTTCTTTTCCTCGTCAAAAATGTTCTTCTTCTGTATATAAATAATGGCGTCAGCGCCAAAGCGATAGTCTGCTAATAGTAAAGGCTACTGTTTGAAAGTAGCATAGTTCTATGATTTTGAGTTTCTACCTGTTAAAACAAGATCAACTATCTTAGGTTGATCATAGAATCTACATAATTTAATTTGAAGTAACTTTTCATATAAATGGCTAACTCTGGAGATAGTTGAAGCGAAAATATGCCAAATTAATGTTGGCAACCAGGTCAAACTGCTGGTGTTGTCAGCAGTAGCATATTCTATTGCATTGACTTGGTTTTCCTTTTTTTTGCAGCATCAAACGCCATATAAGTGCCGTAGTGGTAATGGGGGGTATGTAGAATCAAATCTAGATCAGGGTTTTGGTTTCGAAAATGTTGTTGTTTCTATCAGATTATGCAGCTTTAGTGTAACTGACTAGTATATTGTGTCAGTCCTGAGGTAGTTCAAGTGAATAGCAACCCTCTACCCTCCTCTGCAAATGGGCTCGTCCATCGGGTTGGGTGTCTTGCCGGGCCCGACCATCCGACTCTACACTCTTTATATACAAAGATATTACCAATATATTACCAATATATACTATATATATATTGCATTTGCATATATATGTATGCTTACATCATGTTACTGCACGACATGCATGGTGTACACGTAGAGTGCAGAAACATGCTATAATGTGGGTCTATATAGATGCACTGACTGTGTCACGATGTCAGACGCTGTTTGATCATACATGTAGTGCAGTAACATGCTGTAAGCAAATATATATTCAATATTCAACGGCGTTGACAGTGTGATTAAAGGCAGATTCAGGGAGGCGCGGAACGTGGGCCTCTTTTAGGGCTCACCATTAATCTATTGCTACTTCCCATATACACCTTAAACCCACCCCCACCCCCACCTCCACCGTCACCGCTCCTCCAAGAACTAGCAAGACACTAGTAGTATAGGCCAAGTGGAAGTTTGCCATGGCGACTATCCCTCGTTCTATAATATACAGCCTTGGTTATTATAACCCCCCCCCCTCCCCCTTCCTCTAATCCCAACACACCGGCGAGTTGTTGCCGGGGTTACCCCGTGGAGGTGAACTCGACACCAGCCAGCTGAGCTGTAACTGACGCGTATCACGGAAAGGCCGCCGCATATGCACGCCGGTTCAAGACTGGTGGCAACCATGCACTCCTCCACCTGCTGTGTCGGGGATGTGCCCCCAAAGGCACGCGCACACCACCCAAACCCAATCAAGCAGTGATGGTGCTGTCATACAAGGCAGAAAACACCGCCGCAAAACACTGACGACATCGTGAAAGGAAATAAACAGGTATTTGTGATATTCACGATTTTCGCGTTGGCGGGAACAATTGATTAGAATGATTAATTGACTCATTTGCTTAATTGATTGATTGGCCGTAATTTCTAACAAGGTTCAAATAGAAATCGTTGAATCATTTAAAAAAGACTGCAAGTAACATTTCTGCCAGACCGGGGTTCTTGTGGAGTGCTGCGGCACCCATAAAACAAGAGTTATTTAGTGCAGATTACTGTATCTGCTTCCATAGTATGATTGTTTACATCGTTGTACAAAAAGAGCATTGGAATCACTAACTGGAACACGGTTTTATCTGACACATAAAACTTTGTTTGAAAAAAAAAAACCACCCTTTTTGAACTGATGCCACACAATATTGAGTAGTGTGAGGCGGCCATTAATGTAAAGGGTGGTTTAAAGGGTACATGTAGCTTGACGTTTTTACACATGCATGCACGCACGCGCACACGCGTGCTTAGACGGATACACAGACACACACCGGACCCCGGCAAGTAATTCACGTGTCCATAAACCGGCCCAGCAGAATTATTTATGTCACTGATAAAAGCTTATTGCAAACGGCATGGCACGGTTATATTAATTATTAGTCAACCAACATCAGTTGATTTATATTAGCTTGTAACAATTTGTACCAGTTGGTGTCAGGTAATAACGGATTAAGTAGATAACTGTAAGCAACTAGTTCAAAGCTGCAGTCTCATGAAAGTAGCAATTTGGCAAAACCAAAACAATTACCTCAGTAAGGGCATACTAAGTCAATTGTTATTGCCGATGCATATAATGTCAGATTGTTATTGCCGATGCCTATAATGTCAGATTGTTATTGCCGATGCCTATAATGTCAGATTGTTATTGCCGATGCCTATAATGTCAGATTGTTGTTGCCGATGCCTATAATGTCAGATTGTTATTGCCGATGCATATAATGTCAGATTGTTATTGCCGATGCATATGATGTCAGATTGTTATTGCCGATGCATATAATGTCAGATTGTTATTGGCGATGCATATGATGTCAGATTGTTATTGCCGATGCATATAATGTCAGATTGTTATTGCCGATGCCTATAATGTCAGATTGTTATTGCCGATGCATATAATGTCAGATTGTTATTGCCGATGCCTATAATGTCAGATCGTTATTGCCGATGCCTATAATGTCAGATTGTTATTGCCGATGCCTATAATGTCAGATTGTTATTGCCGATGCCTATAATGTCAGATCGTTATTGCCGATGCCTATAATGTCAGATTGTTATTGCCGATGCATATAATGTCAGATTGTTATTGCCGATGCATATAATGTCAGATTTTTATGTTCACACTAACATTAACTTGGCAAGTTTGCACTTCAAATATATCAAAAGTTAGGCAATTAAAATCAAATTACATAAGATGGATTATAACAATGAACCTGATAGTTACTTCAAACTATTATAAGGTAGATTGTAACAATCAGCCAAATATATATATATATCAAAATGTGGCAGAAACCAAAACCATTGGTTTATGCAACTTTAAGTAATGTTGCCAAAATGACAACCAAATAATGGGAGTTGAGTCAGCATACGACCCACCATAGCTTACAGGACTGCCAATAACCTACGTGAATAATAGTTTATAGGCCTATTTATACAGATTTGTACCTATAGATATTCACATACTCGAACTTTAATCCACAATGCTTGGGTATTGTATCCATATTATGTATCTATCTTCTGTAGCATTTATATACACAGATGGGATGGCCGAATGAGTTAGAGCATCCGTCTCCCGTGTTGGTAGATCGTGGGTTCGAATCCTGGTCGAGTCACACCAATGACTTAAAAATGTATACTTGTCACTTCCTAGCCAGGCACTCAGCATTATTAGGATAGGGCAAGGAGCAGTGGAATGAGGAAGACCAATCGTCTGTGATTGAAATTTCCCCTGCTTAAACAACTAATGTACCAACAAAATAAAAAATAACCAGGTGTCCGTAGTGGTACAAATAGTCAGAACGGGAAATAGAATCTGGTAGAGATACAAGCATACCGGAATAATAATTTGTATTAAAAAAATGTGAGTAGATTTGTTATTTATATTCACATAATAAATTATACAGCCCATGTACACACATAATATGCCATTTGCAGATTATTCCCACAAGTGCATAGGAATAATAATATATGCGAATACCTTTCTTGTTTACATTCGCATAATACATTAAATAGCCCATATACACACACATATAGTTGCAGATTTACTCCCACCTAGCTGAGACCCAAGAAAAAGGTGCTAAGCATGAAACAACACTACACCCAAATGAGACACGCCCGTCAATGAATCACTGTAAACTAATCAGTTTGAAAACAGGCCGTAAACGCGTCATTCTGGCGACATAAAACAGGCTGTCGCTCTGGTAATATGACCTCTAAGGCCACTGTGGCTGCGGACACGACATCATGCAATAGGCGTATCACATTATAGCTGAAAGGGTGACGGCAGCGCTGATGTGCGGAGCGCAATATGCCATATTACTATAATGCACGGCGGTGGCCGCGCGCTGTAAACTACGCTCGACGTGCGCCTATTAACCTATGCCGCGTCGGGTTGCTGCTTCTTCTTTTATTTTATCACGCTCTTTGTTCATTTAAAAAGTTAATTTTATACAGGCCGCGGGGGGCGGCGGAGGCGTGCCGGAATGCTTTATGGGAGCGCGGACATGCAGCGGGACCGCGGGGGGCTAATGTTGCAGACAGTCCGATGCGCATGCGTGATGAGGCATGCGCCGGGCGCATTAGCACCCAGGTTAGGATGGGAGGGAGTATGGGAGGGTGTGAGGGTGGGAGGGAGAGAGGGATGCGGCAGGGAGGAAGGGCGGAAGAAGAGGGCAGGGCAGAGCAGGCGGGGTTATTCTCACAGGTAGTATGTCAAACTACAATCGGAGGAGGGAGGCATTCACAAGGGCAGTGTGAGGTCAACTTACAACCAGAGGGAGGCATTCATATGGGCAGTGTGATCTCAACTTACAACCAGAGGGAGGCATTCATATGGGCAGTGTGAGGTCAACTTACACCCAGAGGGAGAAATTCACACGGGCAGTGTGAGGTCAACTTACAACCAGAGGGAGGCATTCATATGGGCAGTGTGATCTCAACTTACAACCAGAGGGAGGCATTCATATGGGCAGTGTGAGGTCAACTTACACCCAGAGGGAGAAATTCACATGGGCAGTGTGAGGTCAACTTACAACCAGAGGGAGGCATTCATATGGGCAGTGTGATCTCAACTTACAACCAGAGGGAGGCATTCATATGGGTAGTGTGAGGTCAACTTACACCCAGAGGGAGGCATTCACACGGGCAGTGTGAGGTCAACTTACACCCAGAGGGAGGCATTCACAAGGGCTGTGTGAGGTCAACTTACACCCAGAGGGAGACATTCACACGGGCAGTGTGAGGTCAACTTATAAACAGAGGGAGACATTCACATGGGCAGTGTGAGGTCAACTTACACCCAGAGGGAGACATTCACATGGGCAGTGTGAGGTCAACTTACACCCAGAGGGAGACATTCACATGGGCAGTGTGAGGTCAACTTACACCCAGAGGGAGACATTCACACAGGCAGTGTGAGGTCAACTTACACCCAGAGGGAGACATTCACATGGGCAGTGTGAGGTCAACTTACACCCAGAGGGAGACATTCACATGGGCAGTGTGAGGTCAACTTACACCCAGAGGGAGGCATTCACAAGGGCTGTGTGAGGTCAACTTACAACCAGAGGGAGGCATTCACATGGGCAGTGTGAGGTCAACTTACACCCAGAGGGAGAAATTCACACAGGCAGTGTGAGGTCAACTTACACCCAGAGGGAGGCATTCACACGGGCAGTGTGAGGTCAACTTACACCCAGAGGGAGACATTCACATGGGCAGTGTGAGGTCAACTTACACCCAGAGGGAGGCATTCACAAGGGCTGTGTGAGGTCAACTTACACCCAGAGGGAGACATTCATATGGGCAGTGTGATCTCAACTTACAACCAGAGGGAGGCATTCATATGGGCTGTGTGAGGTCAACTTACACCCAGAGGGAGACATTCATATGGGCAGTGTGATCTCAACTTACAACCAGAGGGAGGCATTCATATGGGCAGTGTGAGGTCAACTTACACCCAGAGGGAGACATTCATATGGGCAGTGTGATCTCAACTTACAACCAGAGGGAGACATTCATATGGGCAGTGTGAGGTCAACTTAGAACCAGAGGGAGACATTCACACGGGCAGTGTGATCTCAACTTACAACCAGAGGGAGACATTCATATGGGCAGTGTGAGGTCAACTTAGAACCAGAGGGAGACATTCACACGGGCAGTGTGAGGTCAACTTACACCCAGAGGGAGACATTCACATGGGCAGTGTGAGGTCAACTTAGAACCAGAGGGAGGCATTCACACGGGCAGTGTGAGGTCAACTTACACCCAGAGGAGGGCATTCACATGGGCAGTGTGAGGTCAACTTACATCCAGAGGAGGGCATTCACACGGGCAGTGTGAGGTCAACTTACACCCAGAGGGAGACATTCACACGGGCAGTGTGAGGTCAACTTACACCCAGAGGGAGACATTCACATGGGCAGTGTGAGGTCAACTTACACCCAGAGGGAGACATTCATATGGGCAGTGTGATCTCAACTTACAACCAGAGGGAGGCATTCATATGGGCAGTGTGAGGTCAACTTACACCCATAGGGAGACATTCATATGGGCAGTGTGAGGTCAACTTAGAACCAGAGGGAGACATTCATATGGGCAGTGTGAGGTCAACTTAGAACCAGAGGGAGGCATTCACACGGGCAGTGTGAGGTCAACTTACACCCAGAGGGAGACATTCACATGGGCAGTGTGAGGTCAACTTAGAACCAGAGGGAGGCATTCACACGGGCAGTGTGAGGTCAACTTACACCCAGAGGAGGGCATTCACATGGGCAGTGTGAGGTCAACTTACATCCAGAGGAGGGCATTCACACGGGCAGTGTGAGGTCAACTTACACCCAGAGGGAGACATTCACACGGGCAGTGTGAGGTCAACTTACACCCAGAGAGAGACATTCACATGGGCAGTGTGAGGTCAACTTACACCCAGAGGGAGACATTCACATGGGCAGTGTGAGGTCAACTTACACCCAGAGGAGGGCATTCACACGGGCAGTGTGAGGTCAACTTACACCCAGAGGGAGACACTCAACCCACCCCTGCTACAAACCACAGTATAACGCCACACTCCGCCCCCACCCAACACTCCCCAAACAACCCCTTCACACACATCACCGGTCGCATACCTCAACAGGCCACGCCCAGGTTCACGCCGATGTCAGTTCGGAGGAGAGCTGCTCCGACCTGCTCCGAGCTGCTCCGAGACAAGGGCGCGGTCGCCTTACCAATCGCCTCTCGCCTTGTCACCCTCTTCGGGCCCGGCCTGAGCCCATTTCCCCGGTACACACGGGAGGCGGGCGAGCAAACAGGCGTGGTCTGGAAGGGCTTAGTGCCTGAAACAGCATCGAGTAGCATGCCGGCAGACATCCAATCACAACACACACACACCAGCCCGTCCCCTCTATCAGACGGCTCCTCACCCCAATACACCGCTTCTATCTGGGAGCCCTCCATCTTCCTACACCCACATGGCCTCTGGCTGTAAGTTCCTCCGTCCAACTACCCCCGTCCCATTCCGCCCCCCCCCCTCACACACACACACACACACACACACACAGATGACCTCTATCAGCGACTCTCCCCCCCTCTCTCAACCTCCGGACCCACAAAACCTCCACGAACGACTCCCCCTCCCTCCACCCCACCCCCACCCCCACAATCTCAACGAACGACTCCACCTCTCTCCACCCCCAAGACCCACACAACCTGCACCAACGATTCCTACTCCATCCACCTCGACCCACCACACACACAACCTCCACTAGCTACTTTCCCTGCTTCCACCCCGTTCCAATACAAACTCCACCCTCCATAAGCGACTCCCCCTGACCCCCCACGGCTACACAACCTCCGACCACACAAAGCGCCATTTCAGCAGTCTCGGCCCGTGTCGGCCTCTGCCTCCGCCGACACACAACATGGCGACACTTCTCGATTAACCATTTCCGGCCTACGTCTTACTGTGCTGCGTTGATGAGAGGACGCCAAGATGCATGCATGTATGCGTGCATCCCTGACTGTATCCAACGTGCACAGTCGTATTCAATTATGTTTGTTGTTGTCTCAATTCATTATTTTAAAAAACCTTAAGAAAAAAATCTCACCACAAAAAACAATTTCTGGAACACAATTTCTGTCACCCGTACGGATAGAATGAGGCATTGTGGGTACCGGAACGTTGAATATATATTCAACCAGAAAAGAATCTCACCACAAAAAACTATTTCTGGAACACAATTTCTGTCACCCATCAGGTAGTGTGTATGCTCCGGACGGATAGAATCAGGCATTGTAGGTACCGGAACGTTGAATATATATTCAACCACGGTGCGACCATACTCTGATGAGACACCTTTAACAGGGTGAGCGCATGGTGTGGTGAGTGAGTGAAGGAGGGGGGAATGGTGAGTGGGTGAACAGTTGAATAAGTGAGTGAGTAGTGGGTGAATGAGTGAGTGATGGATGAGTGTGTGTGTGTGGGTGGGAGGGAGGGACTGACGGCTTGGTTCTGTGTGGTGAGTGATTAAACGTAAACACGCCGCGACCCAAGCTTTACACCATTCACGTCATTACGACTCTACCGCAGCCATTCATCGCCGCCAGTGGGCGCTGGGGTTCCTGTGTGTGCCGAGGGGAGAGGAGGGGAGAGGAGCGGGAGGGGGAGAGGAGCGGGAGGGGGAGATGAGCGGAGGGGGAGGGATAGGGGGAGGGATAGGGATAGGGATAGGGGGAGGAGAGGAAGTATGGGGTAGGGAGAGGAGGAGCGAGGTGGGGGAGGAGGGGAGGTGCATCAAACTAACATTCTAACGTACACGTACAGGTGACGTCATCGTCTAGTTGCTACAGCTTACATTTGGGGCAACAAATGCAGGGCTTCAATACACAAGTTAATCCAGTGCTTTGGGTGATGTGAGGTGGTTATGGTGGTCAGTGTTGACAGTGGGACGGTAGTGCTGAGTAGTGCTGATTGTTGATGTTGAAGCTTGCTCTTTCATGGTAACATTGATGGCGCGTGTTGGTTAGGTAGTGGAAGTGCTGATTTGGTAGCATTTGCAATGTTGGGTAGCATTAGTGGTAACTGTGGCTTTGTTGATAATGGTAGTTACGTAGTGATTTAGTAAAGACCCGTTTATACTTTTGATGGTGTGTGATGGCGCTAGAGGCCGTTAAACGGCGCAACACGGCACGAGCTAACGCTCCCATTTAGACTTTGCGTCAACACTTGACAGTGTTAGATGGCGCAACGCAGTGCAAGCGTTGACCAGAGTTTAACTATGTTGAACTTTCAAGGTCAGCGCATTCACACGTCCGGAGTTCAGTGCAAAACGTCGATTTTATTCTAAATTAATAGAATTACAGAACAATTTGGCGTAACCATGGATGCACAAATGCAATATAATAATATAATTAATATAGTTAAGACAACTATGGACATATCTCGATGTCGGTGTGACATCACAGCCCTGGCAGCTACTCGCGAAGGGTAAAATAACGCAGTATTTGTGCTGCAGCAATGCTATGTGTAGCGGAGCATTTATTTTGTTCAAAATGAATTTAAAAGCTTTCATTGGGTCGATTAAGTAGATCTTAATGCGCAATTGAAGAGGAAGATCTGAAGTATTTAATTTAACCTAAGAGCAATTTTCTTTGAAAGGATTCAAAAGTAGAGATAATAGTGAAAATTGGGATATTCTGAGTGTCAGTGCCAGTGGTAGCCGTACCGGATCACGGCCTCAAAAATGTGAAATTGTAGAGAAAGATCTGAACTATTTAATAGAAATAAGAGAAATTTGCTTTCAAAGTACCAAAAAGCACAAATTACTGTGATAGTTAGGGTAGTTTTAGTGTTGTCTCTATGACAGTGGTGTTTGTTTTACCCTTCGCGCGTTGTGAGCGCAAAAAGTGCCCGGATGTCCGACATCGACGATGGTGACCATGTGCGTCAAAGCATTCAGACTTTCACAGCCACGTTCCATTCGTAGCACTCCCCACCGTTTTGCACCGTCACACGGCGCTAACCGGCTAAAGTTGATGGCGTCATACGCCGTCAAAAGTATAAACGGGCCTTAATATTAGTGATGCTGGAAGTGTTACTTTGGTAGTTTTGGTTTGGTGGTGCAGCTGCTTTGGTATTGTTAGTGATTTAGGTCGTGCTGTTGACTTGATAGTTTTGGTTCTTTCGATGATGGCGGTTTTGTAATGTTGGTAGTGATGGTGGTGTTGTTAGCTTGGTAATTCAGGTTTTCATTATTATGAATTGTCAAGTAATTTTGGCGGTGCTCGCAGTGTTGTTGGAGTTGATGCTGAACATGCTTTGACAGTGGTGACAATGACAAGCCATACACTGCTGGGCTAAGTCAAATCTCCCACCATCTGCGCTCACTCAGACTGATCCTTTCGGTCCTGGATCCACCACACACTCCTTTCATTTCCCCATGGCTTCGCATATCTGAGACTGACACACAACAAAAATGGGGAAGGCTATATCTGTGTCCTTTGATCTGAATGAATTGATTAAGTATGAAAGGCGCCAAGACGGCAGATCATCCTCAGCGGCCTGGCACGCAGTAATGTCAGTCAGCGAGTGGTGGAAAGGCTGCATAAGATACAGCAGGTCGGGGGGGGGGGGGGGGGGGGGGAAGGGCAGATACAGCAGGACTCGGTGAAAGGGCTGGATGAGATATAGTAAGCATCATTGGAAGCGCTGTTTAAAATACAGCAAGCCTGGGTGGAAGGGCTGTATAAGATACAGCAGGGATGGGTGGAAGGGTTGTATAAGACACAGCAGGGGTGGGTGGAAGGGTTGTATAAGATACAGCAGGGATGGGTGGAAGGGCTGTATAAGACACAGCAGGGATGGGTGGAAGCACGAGATAACAGACATCTGGGATGTCCGTCAAGATAACAATAAATCACAACCCTCAAGAGCAGGTGACATAAACTATGTCCTCTACGCTTTGCTAGATAATAAAACCCCACCTTGAGGATATCTATCAAAGGGGAATGAATGTCCACCACATTAAGATGTCTCCTACCTTGATTAATATTTCGACACTCTGTCACCAGCAGGGCCACAACAAAATATAAGCATGGTATTTTGTTGTTGTTACAGTCGTTGATTAAGCGAGAGGAAATTTCAAAAGTTATATTTTTTTTGGTGAGCTTTCAGTACTATAAAAGAGTATTGTCGTGGGGGGTGATGAAAATGGGAAATATTGCGCCTAGAGCAGGGTTCGAATCCACACTTATTGTCATTCGGGCTCTACCGTGCTAACCATAATACCACCTAGGTTCCCTAATGTAATCACCCTATCCACGCCTAGCTGTTTATGCATCTCCTTGCCTGAGAGATCAGTGCAGTTTACTACAATATTAACTACACTAATTTGTTTTCAATGGATATGACATGTGTTGGTTGCTCCATTGGAAGACAGAGGTAGCTGATTCTGTTTGAGCTTAGCCACATCAGCTTATGAGTGGGTGGGGTGGATATATATATTCTGAACAAGTGTGGGTTGGGGCGGAAGACGCATGACATTGACAGGAATCCATCAAAGTTGTATACTACTGTGATATTTGAGCAATTACAAAGATGTTTTAGACCCCGACACATCCACAAACACCCACCACACTTGTGGTATCACTACTACACACTCCACACAGCATTGCCTCAACTGTCATAGAGCTAAATCACATTTCATTTTCAGCCAAATACTACACAGCCATACCTGTCAAAACTAATTATTACATTTGTAGTAGTCTGCACTGACCTCTCAGGCAAGTAGCCACATAGACAGGTAGGTATGAGAAAGGTGCTGACATCAGGGAGCCTAGGTGGAGAATGGTTGGCACACTTGCCTGGAATGCAAGAGATGTGGATTTAATTCCCGCTCTAGCCGCAATATTTCCCATTTTCATCACCCCTCCACGACACATTTGAACAACCCGCCCATAGACCATTGAGCAGGGAGGTCCACCTAGTGTCATGTGTGGACGGACATCATCTCATTCCTGTATAAGAGCAGCTCACAAAGAGTAGCTCCAGTTCACTTTGTTGGGTGTATGGCCCTACTAGAAGCTAGGTGGATAAAGGGCGAGATGACAGTCCCATGCTTGGGTTTTGTACAAGTCAACTTCTATGATTCGGCTTGCAAGCAATTTCACTCAAATTGGCATGTGTGTGCTGTAAGGGATCAGATGAGTGAAACATACTTGTGTGGAGACATATGGGCTGAATAGGGGTTATTAGATCAAACGATTGAAACATACTGGTGTGCAGACATAAGGGCTGAATAGTGCTTATTAGATCAAACGATTGAAACATACTGGTGTGTAGACATACGTGTTGAATAGGGGTTATTAGATCAAACGATTGAAACATACTGGTGTGTAGACATACGGGCTGAATAGGGGTTATTGGAACAGACAATTGAAAAATACTGGTGTGTAGGCATACTGGCTGATTGGGGGGTCATTGGAAGAGAAAATTGAAACAAACTGGTGTGTAGACATACTGGCTGAATGGGGGTTATTGGTTCAGCCAATTGAAACATACTTGTGTAGACATACTGGCTGAATGGGGGGTTATTGGATCAACCAATTGAAACATACTTGTGTGTAGACATACTGGCTGAATAGGGGTTATTGGTTCAGCCAATTGAAACATACTTGTGTGTAGACATACTGGCTGAATGGGGGTTATTGGTTCAGCCAATTGAAACATACTTGTGTAGACATACTGGCTGAATGGGGGTTATTGGATCAACCAATTGAAACATACTTGTGTGTAGACATACTGGCTGAATGGGGGTTATTGGATCAACCAATTGAAACATACTTGTGTGTAGACATACTGGCTGAATGGGGGTTATTGGATCAGCCAATTGAAACATACTTGTGTGTAGACATACTGGCTGAATGGGGGTTATTGGATCAGCCAATTGAAACATACTTGTGTGTAGACATACTGGCTGAATGGGGGTTATTAGATCAGCCAATTGAAACATACTTGTGTGTAGACATACTGGCTGAATGGGGGTTATTGGATCAGCCAATTGAAACATACTTGTGTGTAGACATACTGGCTGAATGGGGGTTATTGGATCAGGCAATTGAAATATCCTTGTGTGTAGACATACTGGCTGAATGGGGGTTATTGGATCAGCCAATTGAAACATACTTGTGTGTAGACATACTGGCTGAATGGGGGTTATTGGATCAGATTATTGAAATATATTTGTGTGTGAACATGACGGGCGAACTGGTCGCTAGCCTAGTAACATTCGGGCAGCACTATCAATAGCAATGGTGAACAAAACAGGGCTGACGGCGGGAGGTGGCAAGTGGTGGGTAGCAAGGTGGTGGCACGAGTGACCTGTGAATTGTATGTGAATGTGCATAACTGCATCTGCAACTGACAGTCAGAAGACAGGAAAACAACAGACTACTCCTTAGTGGTGATGGATACGAGCTGCCTCACCAATAAATACACCAATCACTGCGCACTCTGCCCTCTGACCAGCAGTGATGTCCGCCCACCAAATACACAGCGTCCACACTGCACCAACCACCATTTAGAGGCTGGTCGCCTGCGTTCCTACCATGCGAAACCCCCATATGTAAGCTGGTCTTACGTCTGCCTAACCCCACCCCCTTCACCACCCATCACCACCCACTCTCACCACCTTCACTCTAGTTATCAGCACAATTTACTCACGCCTCAACCCTTCCCAACCCAGACCTGCTTTCGTCACATCCCACTATCCCATCTCTAATGTAACCTCCTCTGGAGGTAAAAGTGCTACTCAGCTTCGATTCGCGCTTCAATCTACACTATTCACTGCACATACTCGCCCAGAAATTCTGGCTGGCTGCCAATTCCACTGTCTTCCATAATAACTCACCATGTGGCTTTCCTCAATGGACACCAGAGTGGCTTACGCAGTTTGTAAATAAAGTGGCTTTTCTTGTGGCTTCTTTATATATTATCACAACAGCTTACCATGTCCCTTCCTTGAGGATGACTATACTGGTATACACTGTAGTTTTCATGCGGGTTCCTTATATTTGAACAAAGTGGTTTATCATGTGGCTTTCTTAATTGTTATTAACATAAGCAAAGCGGCTAACCCGTTGGTTTCCTTATATATTAGCAGGGTGTCTTATCATGTGGCTTCCTCAAATGTAAGGAAAGTGACTAACTTGGCTTCCTTACATATTAGAAGACCGGCTCATCACATGGCTTCCTTAAATGTTATAAAAAGTGGCTCACTCTGTGGATTCCTAACATCTAGCACCGTGGTATTACCAATTGGCTTTCTCAACTGTTACGTGTTAGTGAAGTGGCTTCTTCATTAGTCAATACTGGTTTTTCCTGTCTGTTTTTTCCAACAGAGTCCGCAAGGGTTAGCCTTGATGGCTTTCTACATGCCTTATCCTGTTGTTTATTTATTGATTAACGGAGTGGTTTTTCAAAGTAGGCTTAGGGAGGCTGTGAAGTGGCTTCCCCAGTCATAAGGCTTCCACAGAGTTATAGCTGTTTTCCGCGGGCTACCAGAGCAGGACTGAAGCAACACATTTAGCAAAATCAATACAGAAAACCAAATTACTTTCGTCTCATTTGCATATGACCTGTAATTAAATTAAACTATAATCAAAACTATTGAAATCTATCTAAACTGCTTACTATGTTCCGTACCATTTGTGTATTCAATCAAATCCCAACCATTATATTCCAAAAGGTTTTGGCAGTTGATTATGTCAATACATGTCAATTTGTATTCCTGTTGGCCTGTGTCCTTTCTTTTGTCAATGCCAAATTCCATTGCTAATGATTTGAGTGTTTATTACTAATTACAACACATTACTGGAACGTAATTCAATTAAAGTGTTTTCTATTTTTCCCCGTTTCTAATTTATCTTTTTAACGTGAGCAATCGGTCACCTCTCCCATTCATGTGTTTATTTCTCTCTATCCTAATGTCTTAATACCAAGATCGCAAAAGTGTTCGGTGCTTACGATTAAAACTGCACAATCCGATGAAAGCATAACAGTTTCTAAACCAAACCACTCTCCTAGATTTGATCCTACAAATCGAACTTGCGCATTTATTAAACATTTGTTGCTGGCTGGAAGTGAATACTTGGTCAATTTAATAGAACCTGTTACTACTGAACCCTATGGCGTCTAGCATTTTGATGTCCACATGATTAATTAAACATGCTTTCACATTAAATATCACCAAATTTAAACATTTATAATAAAAAAAGTTCCTTCAAACTAACGTGACATAAATTATAATGACATACCTAATATCTTTATCTAATCAAATATATTGCCGAAATTCAAAACCATCAGAATACACTACTGTGAATTGTACAAAATGACTAGTCTGCAATCTATTTCTAACAACGGCGAGCATTGAGATCACGCTCCTTCTTCTTCATTAATTTTTGTGTGTGCTTTTCTTCCATTTGGCATGCTTGCCTCGGGACAACTCCAACATGGAGGAGACTGCACCGTGCGTCAGACTGACGACTGTTGTGTTTGCCTGCAGCAATACAAGGCTATCAAGGCTCAGCCTACCTCCTTGGTCTTCTCCTCCACGCGCACCACGCTGTCCTTGGTGATGCCGAGTAGTCGCGGCGTCAGCTTGTTCTTGCCCTTCATCTTTTCCTGCGAACACATATCACATTAACAACGGTGAGGTGCGGCCTTATCATCTCATGGTCGGGCGGAGAGGGGTTCCTAAGTGGATTAGGAGCCCGGTGCATTGCTCAGTGCACCCACTACCCAACAACACCCCCCCACCCCCCACCTCCACATATCCCTACCCCCTAGCTCCCCTCCTGCTGAGCAATCGCCAACGGTGATTTGCATTAATACAGCGACAGCTCACCAACCTACACCAGAGTCGCATCGACAAAATAACAAGGTAATCTACCCGCCTGTCCGCCTTAGGAAGCAGTCGGTCCTAACTAGAAAATTGTTCACTTTGTTGTTAGTATTTTCGCGAAATACCGTTGACAAATTAGCTAGTAGCTCAGATCAAAGGGGTGGGTCAATTAACTGTTCTACACCAGTTTCCACCAGATTAAAATGACACAATCCGTTTTGTTTTTTCTGCATTTTGTCATATTTAATTTAGATGTATACATTAAGCTGATCTTTATAATCTAATTTACTTTTAGTTTGAACTAACTTTATCATAAAGCATTAAATTTGGAGATATTCAAAGTGAAACCTGCCCAATTAATTTTGGTGTGCATATCAGAATGCTGAACATCACATGCTTCAGCATTGGCAGCTTCTATTAAATTGACTTTGTCCTTCTGTGCAGAAATAAATGCTTAAAGAGTGCACCAGTAGCGAAGTTAGATATACAGGATCAAAGGTGGGTAAGCGTCTTTGGACTCGGAAATGTCGTTGGACTAGGCGGCTTTAATTGTGTCACTTATCAGATGAATACTGGAATAGGGCTGTGTATATTCTATTCTCAACTGTCTTTTGGCTACAGAAAGAGAGGGCGCCCCCGTCTCCGGTTCAAAGATACCATCAAGAGAAACCTGAAGCTGAGAGACATTAAGACCGACTCATGGATGCAACTCTCACAGCAGAGAGCTAAATGGAGAGTGGCAGTCAAGTAATGAAAGCAGTCTTTGTCGCATCGCGACCGACAGCATGATGATGATGATGATATTTACGAGGTAGCTATCGATGGAGTACGAGTACAATGGAGTGCTGTCATGGCGCGGTCTAGAACAATAGAGGATGCCATTAACCTATATGTCAACCAACCAGCCTCATCATGCATCCCTTCCCCACCACTCACCCTCCATCACACTGCACAGATCTCGTAATAGATACCATCTACAGTTCGGTAATATATATTATATATAGCTAATATACATAATAAAACATATCACATATAGCTAGACTCTCGCCATTTCCGTGGACTGTGTCTGTGGATTGATAAAGGGTCTGACATGTCAGACACCGTGGCTGAGAAAAAATACTCATGTTGAATAGGAGAATGGTGTGCCGTATAAAGACAGGTTGTGCTATGAATTCATTCGAAATGTGTCACGATTATAGTCTGGTGCCACTCCAATTCTAACTTATATTTAAAAATAAAGATGCCTCAAAAATGACCCTTTTAAATTGTGTGTAAGTGTGTTCGCCCTAGTGCATGTGTGTGCAAGGTAAGCTGGGGGATGCACACACACACACACACACTCAATTATTTATTCTTTCATTTAATAGGAATATTTCAGTAAATTTAGGAACCACTGACATACGCTCATCTACAATAACAGTGTTTGCTTATTCTGCAGTGCCTTACAACTGTCAACCCATAGTCACCAACAATAACTGGCGAGGATGTTTCTTTAGTTGTTTGTTGTGGCTCACGTCCTAGCAACACGCAGTGTCATATCATTACGAGTCCCAATTTGTGACAGAACCAACTCATGGCGACTTCATAGTCCTGCTACTGAATGACCAGGACACCAACACCATGACCTGATATCCCACTCAGTCACATTAATCTAATACTGGGCAAACCAGTCCTAGCCCTATCTCATAAATGCCGAGTGCCTGGCTAGATATTGACAACTCTCAATTTGGTTGTCATGATATGACCTTAGATGTTGCCAGGACGTAAAACTCCAACAACCAACCTACTCAATTTGGCAAGTTATTAGTTTGACCTGGTTGGGGTTCGAAACCAAGATGTCGCGCACATGAAGCGACCAAATGCTGTTACCAATTCAGCCAACCCTTTTCGGTTGCTTGGCAAGAAAGACTCAGTCTAACACAGCGCTGCCGATACAGGTGAAACCGTTCGCACAAATCCCAGTACTACTTCCAGAACCACCATTGATCACTTTATAATCTGATCACGTTAATTGGACAACCATGACTTGGGAAGGCCTAACGAGCTTGTGGGCCATACGCCCAAAACCAGCGACAGCTTGGAAGATGCTGCCAGAACCAATATATGGGCCATCAGCTGATGCGTGTAGTCTGTTCTGAGTGGAGGAACGTTGTGTGCGAAGCAGGCATATTTACCAGCATGCACAAACAACAGCCATGCAAATTTGTGTCCTGTGGATATTTTGAGTCCGCTTCCCATTTTGGTAGATTGTCGGATTCGAACCCTGGTTCCAACCCCAATTGAGTCAAACCAATAACTTAAATATTGATGCTTGCCGCTACCTGGCCTGATGCTCAGAACTACTAGGGTAAGGCAAGGAGCAGTGGAATGAGGAAGGCCAATTGTCCGCCATTGATATTTTCTCTGTTTAATCAACTAACGTACAAAATACATTTCATAGTTTCAAATTATAAATAAGATTAAATTAGCTAAAAAGAGAGGCTATTCTCGGCAGGCAAGGATTATGCGACATGTGAAGTGATGCATACATAATGTTTACCTTTAACTTTAGCTCAAAATAATCTATCTCATTCTCAGATGTGTGAACGAAAACAAATTCAATACTAACCTTGACAAGGAAAAAGGTAATGCCGTATGTTTTCAGTGACCTTGCCACTTGGGTGTACTTGACTTTGCCGTCTATTTCTGACAGTCCTGACACCTTCTTATGGTCCTAAAAAGATACAAAGACATTGATCTCATTAAAACATACTTTCTTATAGTTAACAACCAAATAAAATGTACAATCGATATATAGCAAACTTTTTCCCCATACATCTAATCCACACAATATCAACCAAACCACACTTCTCACAACCATACATTAGATACATCACATTACACTCCATAAATGTATATTACAACAATGTGTAACATAACATAACATAACAATAACCCTGAAAGTTAAACATTTTCCAAATTATGCAAACTACCACATTTCTGTGGTATATTGAAGAATAGGCCGACTTAATTATTGTGATGGGACAGATTTATCAACAAGCAAATTATTCCCAAAAAAGAAAGATGCACTGCCTGCCCCCGCCCCCCCCCACCCCCCATCTGCACGGGTCAGTGGGACTTGTGACTACAGAGACTACAACCATATGACTCTTTATGAGAGAAGCTCACTCCGTCGAATCGACGTCATGTGTGAAGAATGGGGGCATGGGGCACTCGGTAATTACACATAATACACTCAGCATGGCGTGAATGCCCAAGTGCGCCAGCCTTAATTGGGTCTCAGCGACACGCATTGTAAATTCACACCCGAGCAGACAGGCTGATGGCACCCGGACCGCCCGCCCGCCGGCACGCCCGCCCGCCGGCACGCCCGCCCGCCGGCACGCCCGCCCGCCCGCCCGCCGGCACACCCGCTCTCCGGCACGCCCGCCCGCCGGCACGCCCGCTCGCCCGCCGGCACGACCGCTGGTACACTGGCCAACCACACACCAGTAACCCGCCCCCCCTGCTGGCCCCACCCACTGGTAACCCGCCCCCTGCTGGCCCCCCCCCCCCCCCCACCCCCATGCTGGCCCCACCCACCGGTAACCACCCCCCTGCTGGCCCCACCCGCCGGTGACCATCCCCCTGCTGGTCCCACCCGCCGGTAACCACCCCCGCCCCCCCCCTGCTGGTCCAACCCGCCGGTAACCACCCCCCTGCTGGCCCCACGCGCTGGTAACCACCTCCCTGCGGGCCCCACCCGCCGGTAACCACCCCCCTGCTGGCCCCACCCGCTAGTAACCACCCCCCTGCTGGCCCCACCCGACGGTAACCCCCCCCCCCCCCCCCCCTGCTGGCCCCACTCGCCGGTCACCACCCCCCTGCTGGCCCCACCCGCCGGTAACCCGCCCCGCTGGGCGGCGCGCATCACTTCTCATTTACTTTAACATTCATGGTACACCTAATATAAGACGTCCATAGGAATACCACTGAGCGCATAGTAAATGAATGAGGCTGAGCCGGTACGTCAGAGAGCGCCGCAGAGGTGGGTGCCGGGCAGCTAGGTGTGAAGGGGTGAGTGGGTGAGGTGAGGTGAGGGGGGGGGAGCCAGTTAGCTGTGAGGGGGTGAGGGGAAGGGGACGGGAAGTTAGTTGCGAGGGGGTAAGACTTGGGGGGGGGGTGTTAGGTGTGAAGTGTAAACAGTTGAGCGGGACTGGTAGGGGGAAGGGTGTGAAGGTGGCATGAGTGATGTCAAGGGGACATGGTGCGATGTCCGGGGGACATGTGACTGTGAGGTATTGGTATGATAATAAAAGGAAGGGTGACTTGATGTTGTGGAGGCGGGTTGTGTTTTTAGGGTTTTACGTCCCGGCAACATCACAGGTCATATCAAGGCGGAGGGTTCAGAGGCGGAGCTAGGTTATGAGATCAGGGGGTCGACAGGAGGCCTGAGAGACCGTATGGCAAGTGCCTGTCAGCAGTAAGAGGATGGGCTCTGAAGGAGGGCGGACAGTGAGGGCAGGCGGGCTGTGAGGGCGGGCGGGCTGTGAGGGCTGTGAGGGAGGGAGGGCTGTGAAGGCGGGCGTGCTGTGAAGGCGGGCAGGCTGTGAAGGCGGGCGGGCTGTGAGGGCGGGCGGGCGGGCGGGCTGTGATGGAGGGCGGGCTGTGCAGGCAGGCGGGCTGTGAGGGTGGGCGTGCTGTGTGGGCGGGCGGGCTGTGAGGGCGAGCAAGCTGTGAGGGAGGCAGGGCTGTGAAGGCGGGCTGTGATGGAGGGAAGGGCTGTGAAGGCGGGGGGGCTGTGAAGGCGGGGGGGGGGGGCTGTGAGGGAGGGCGGGTTGTGAGGGAGGGCGGGCTGTGATGGAGGCGGGCTGTGATGGAGGGCGGGCTGTGATGGAGGGCGGGTTGTGATGGAGGGCCGGTTGTGAGGGAGGGCTGTAAGGGAGGGAGGGCTGTGAGGGCGGGCGGGCTGTGAGTGAGGGCGGGCTGTGAGGGAGGGAGGGCTGTGTGGGAAGGCGGGCTGTGAGTGAGGGTGGGCTGTGAGGGCGGGCGGGCTGTGGGGGAGGTCGGCGGGCTGTGAGGGAGGGCGGGCTGTGAGGGAGTGCAGGCTGTGAGGGAGAGTAGACGGGCTGTAAGGTCGGGGGCGGCGCGTTATGTACGTGCAGGGTGGGTGTAAAGGCGAGGAGTGGGCGCGGGGTTTCCTTGATAGATTCACGCGCGACAGGCAACGGGACCTCGTACAACATACAGTGGAGGTATATGTCTGCAATTAGGGGCCGTGCATATATATGGAGCCCCACGGCCCGCTGGGAAAGCTCCTTTAATGCCACTGGTATACCATGGAAGTGGAAACTAAGTGAGGAACACTTTGTCATTTACGAGAATGCCAGTCACACCCCATTTCAATTGGCGCCTCGGATCTACAGTCATCACTGCGCCCCCCTGGCGCCGCGCCCGCCCGCATTTACAATGACGGCACTGTTATTCTTAGCTTCCTGAATTCGGGAGGCGCCACCAGGAGGCGCCAGTAGGAGGCGCCGTCAGAGGGCGCGCCGGACACCTAACGCTGGCTGGCGTCTTCTGACCGTGTCTGAGAAATTCTCGTCGGTGTTTGCGGAGGAAAAATCCACACACGTACGCAAAAAAACACACATACCAAGAAAACACCCACCCACACACACACAACCGGGACACAGGTGGGAAATGTGGAGGCTGCAGAAGGCTGACTCCCCCCCCCCCCCCCCTGATCTCAACAGTGGCGGACAGTGATCAGGTCAATACGAGCTGTCATCATGCATGTAACATAGTGGTAGTGGAAGGTGAAAGATGGGGAGTGGAGGGTGGAGAGTGGAGAGTGGAGGGTGGTGGTGGAGATGGTGGTTGTGGGAGTGGTGGTGGTTAGGGGGTGGTTATGGAAGTGGTGGTGGTTAGGTGGTGGTGGTAAGGTGGTGGTTGTGGGTAAGTGGTGGTGGTTAGGTGGTGGTCGTCGTAAGGTGGTGGTAGTGATGGTGACAGCGGTAGTAGTGATGGTGATGGTGGTTGTAGTGATGGTGGTTGTTGTAGTGATGATGATGATGCTGATTATGGTGGCTGTGGAGTGGTGGTGGTGGTGGTGGTGGTGGAGGTAGTGATGGTGGTGGTGTGGTAGTGACGATGATGGTGGTTGTGGTAGTGGTGGTAGTGATAATGATGGTGGCTATGGTGGTGGTAGTGATGGTGGTGATGATGATGATGATGATGATGATGATGGTGACTGTGGTGGTGGTGGTGGTGGTAAGAGGCCTGGCTGGCACATATTGAAATCACTGAGGGGAAGAAACACGGTTCTAGTGACTGGCTACCACGCATGCGCCTCCTGCCCCAACCCACTGCTGTATGGCGGGCAGGTGACACCCCGCGCCCACACATCCCGCACTCACACACCCCGCGCCCACACACCCCGCACTCACACACCCCGCGCCGTCTGCCGGCCGGCGGGCTAGACGAGTCGTGCATGCGAGGCCCCCAACGTCATTTCCGGTCCCGCCTCCTACAAACTCACAACCAGCATCACAATTTAATGAAGCCGCAACCTAATTGTGGTGTTTGTGCGGCGTTGTTTTGCACACACCAGCCAGTCCCGGGCCCCGACACTTGCCACATGCCGCTTCACCCGCGCCACCCACCAACAGCATAGTTCGGTGCCACTGTTTGTGTGTGTCTCTGTGTGTGTCTGTATGTCTATCTGTGTGTGTGTCTGTGCTTGTGTGTCTCAATGTGTCTATATGGGTCTCGTTCTGTCTGTATGTGTCTGTGTGTCGGTCTGTGTGTCTGTGTGTCTCAATGGGCCTCCGTGTGTCTCTTTCTCTCTGTGTTTCTCTGTGCGTCTCCATGTCTGTGTGTCTCAATGTGTCTCTACGTGTCTTTCTGCCTATGTGTGTCTGTGTCTGTGTGTGTGAGTCTTTCTGTCTATGTGTGTGTGTGTTTATCTCTCTCTGGCTCTCTCTCTATCTCTCAGTTAATTCAACACTAATGCCTCTTCCGATGTCCGGTCCTGATATGACCTTAGATGTTGCTAGGACGTAAAACAACAACGAACGAACAAACAAACTCTTCCGATGTCCGTAAACTAACCCTCCATTTTCCAAATACCTCCTACCCCATGTCAAACCCCACCGGCCGAGACCATCCCAGACCGCCGGCACTCGCTGGGTCCAGCTCACACCCTTTCCTAACCAATCCTCCGCACTTTCCAGTTCGAGTACCTCCCAGTTAATTCTCAGTCCGATAGAAACTAGCATGGCTCCAAAGAGGCTCCACTCTCCACTCCCACGCCCGCCCCAGCCCCTGTCCCAACCCCGGCCCCGGCTCCAGCCCCAACCCGCCCCTGATGAGAGCTGCCCTTAATTGGATTGTTGTCGCGCGCCTTCCTTGATCAGCCGGCCCTGGCAAGGTCAGCCACGAAGGTTAGTGGCGCCCCCTCCCCCCCCCCCCCGTATTACAAACCGAGACTGGCTGAGACCTCTGCACATCCTGCTTTCCTCACACTAACCCCCCCCCCCCCTTCCCCAATCCCCGCCCATGCTCCAAGTCCTCTTACTCAATCCTCACATTACACCTTGGCCCCATGCCCCTCCACCCACTCTTTATTATCCCCTACCCTACCCCTCTCTCACCCACACACCCACGTCTCCCACGCTGGCTCGCGCCCCATCCCAGACCCACGTTCCCACCCTCCTTATCCCGACCCGCCCCCTCGTGAGGCCCAGGCGGCGCGCCGCAGCCTCTCACCGCGCCGCGCCGGCTGTATTCCGCGGGCACTTTTCTCAGGCTTTTTTTACTCGCGCCATCGACCGCAGCCTGGAGAGCCTCGCCCCGCTGTGGGGGAAGCTGGTGGCCTTTGCGTAGCGGCCTCGTTATGGGGCTGGGGAAGCCTCGGAAACTCTCGGGAATCACGCTGTTGCACAACACGCCCTGTGTTATTAGCCCCGTTACCATCAATAGCTCCCCCCTTTATGGAAGTCTCACGTGACCCTCAGCCCAGCCTCGCGTGGCTTAAGAGGGTGTGGATTGGGCTGTCAAGACGCCGAGGCCCTTGTAGGCATCTTGGTGCTTCAGAGTTATCGCACTGCAGCAGCTGTGGGCCAACACTTCCCACTACCCCTACTGTAATACCCAAAATACCACAGCAAACACCACACCAACCACTGACCGGAAGTCAAAAGTTGGCTGAAACTTTTGTTATTTCGAATATTCTGTTAGACACCGGCGGTGTTTATAGTGCTCTGAATACACAATATCTTTATCTCGATTACAAACACTGTTGTAACTTTCAGGCAACCAGCCAACATCCACGCCAGCCTGATACCCACACTCGTCAACCTGCCACCCACACCAGTCAATTTGCCTCGCACACCAGTCAACCTGCTACTCACATCAGTAAGCTTGCCACCCACACCAATCAACTTGCCACCCACACCAGACAACCTGATACCCACACCAGACAACCTGTCACCCACACCAGTCAACCTGATACCCACACCAGCCAACCTTTCACCCACACCAGCCAACCTGCAACCAATATCAGTCAACCTTCCACCCATACCAGTTTACTTGCCATGCACACCAGCCAACCTGTCACCCACACCAGTCAAGCTGCCACACACACCAGTCAACATGTTACCCACACCAATCAACCTGCTACCCACACCATTCAACCTGACACTCACACCAGTCAACCTGCTACCCACATCAGTCAACCTGTCACCCACACCATCCAACCTGCCACCCACACCAGTCAACCTGACATCCACAACAATCTACATGCAACCCACACCAATCAACCTACCACCCACACCAGTCACCCTGCCACCCACACCAATTATCCTGCCACCCACACCAGTCACCCACACCAGTCACCATGCCACCCACACCAATCAACCTGAAACCGACATCAGTCCACCTGATACCCACATCAGTCAACCTGAAACCCATACCAGTTAACCTGCTACCCACACCAGTCAACCTGCCACCCACATCAGTCAACCTGTCACCTACACCAGTTAAGCTGTTATCCAAACGTGCCACATACATCTAAAGGTCTGTCACCAGACAGGTGTTCACATAATGCTGTGTTCGCCACTAAGACACTCCTACACATCGCCTGCACAGTGGAAGCCCCCTGCCGCTATAGATTTGTTCACCAGCCACACAAGCACTGTCTACTGGTGAGCGTATACCTAGTCTCCACCCCCCCCCCCCCCCCCCCCCACAGTGTGACACACCAAACTGTACATGACGTCCACATTACAACCAAATTAGGCCATCGCTCTACTTTTCCATCAACGTGGCAATAACAATTTGCAGAACTTGACAAAAACACCTTTTATATTATATATATATTAAAATATAGTAACCCGAACTATAATCAATGCATACTAATCAAATTGAATTAGCAATCTTCCTGATACATATTCAAATGTATTCATCCAAAATAATGAAACATTATATATGACTTGGATACTTCTAGGAAAATAGGGTGGTGATTTTATGGTAAAGGTATTCAGCCGACCCTCGTGGTATTATTACAGTTGCCAATACTAATTTGGAGCAATCCAATCGTAACTCTATTTACTGCCGATAGAGAGCGTGTATGCCGGGCGCCATCCGGGTGGAATTGAGTAGTGTCGCCACCTGGTGGTGTGCGGGTGGCCGCAAGGCTCAACACTCACAACTACCCATGTGTTTGTAATGTAGCCTTACAATTACTGTATCCATGAACACTACTACCACCGGGTATTAACTCTCAACACATTGGATACCGGTGTAGTTATCCACTCAGAATACGTAGAAACTTTCTTTGGACCCGCCCCAATAAGTGCTCCTATCCTTTATGCACTTCCGCTTGCTTGAATAGGCTGGTTTGATATTAACGACGGCTAATTCCACCGCTAATTAACCTTAGGCCAGTCCAGCTACATCTACCATCAGAACTGTAGACGGTACCCCGACATGAATCTTACAGTGAGCAAGGTGCAGACTCATGTCCCTCTCACTACTGAGCAGATGCCCTACGAAATCCTTGATTTTTGTTATTTCAAGAGCAACCTTCGCCAGTACCCAATCCTTCTGTCTGCACGGGAAGCCTGCGCTCAACCAGATCCGGCCGCCGCGTCCCGTCGGTGGGGTTGGTGGATGTGTAAATATGTGTGTGCGCGCGCGTACCGAATATGCATGTCAATGACAAAAGATGGAGGCCATTGTATAAGTAGGATGCTCGAATATAATATCCCCATATATTACAGAGATGTGGAAAATGCTGGAGTACTTGAAGAGGATGGAGGGCGGCGGGGGGGGGGGGGTGTTTGAACACTTAAATGCAGAGAATAAGTCATCTTGAATACATAAACAGACAAAGCGATTACTTCTGGCTGCTTAAATACAAAGGAGTAGGGAATATTATTTGAATATGCATACAGCAATGAGCAGGATGAGGAAGAGGAAGCACAGGTTGGGTGGTTGTTGGGCGTTTTACGTCCGGGCAACATCTAAGGTCACATAAGGATGCGTACTGACTTATGACAGTGCGCATTCATGCAACTTTATAGTGCTGCCCCGCTGGGAAATCAGGCTGTCGGCACCGTGACCGATATCCCACTCAGTAACATTATCCTGACACTGAGCTAACCAGTCCTTGCCGTATCCCATTAAAGCCGAGCGTCAGGCTAGGAAGCGAAAAATACCAATTTTGTAAGTCATTGGTTTGACTCGACCAGGAATTGAATTGCCGACCTTTCGCAAGGGAAGCATGCGCTCTACCGATTCCGCCATCGCGTCGGGTAGGAAGCAAAGTCTTAATAACTTCACATATAATGAGTAAGGATTGCAGAGTAACATTATTTGAATATTTATATATATATGTTTCATTGGCTATACACATATGGAAGGGGGTGGTCATGGTTTGTGGCCAGACACATATGATACTCCCTCACACGCATATGGGTCACTCTCCTGAAAACTGGTCAGCATGGGATGGGATTTTAAAACACCTACTTATTTTTTTCCTTATACATTTCATATTCATGTTCAGATTTAATGTTATAAATAAGGGAAATAAAATAAACTGTGTGAAACTTTGGTCCTTTTAGTTATGAAATGTTTTTGTACATGACATATTGGACAAGGTTGAATCCTTACTAACATCTTGTATTGCATTGATATATCAAACAAAACAGTTCCCACATCAAAAAGGAAGTATTTATTAACATGTATGTATGCTTAAATTAAAAAAGAAATTATTTGATGGCTTCAGAAATAAGATTACAAATTTCCATCACAGATGTAACCAGTGGTGTGTGGATGCCACACAAATATTGTACACTAATTATTCAGTGAATAAAGCATGGCTGGGATTCTTTAAAAAAATCAATATAAGCACTACACATTTCTGTATATTATGCGATGATTAATATGCTTCTAAGTATGAAATTATTTAATTCTGCTTAGATTTTTATTAAGCAGACTGTGTGGCGTCCTAAACATGTGTTACATCGGAGCAACACATGTTATACTGCCATAAGACATAGCTTAATCATGGACTACACCTTTATTTTTTATCTCATCAATTTATGTTTTAGATAGATGTAAAGGGGAGATTTCCAGCTTTCAGTTGTAACCAAAAAATGTAAAAAATTCAAATATTAGATTTTAACTCTCCATGTGACACTTCTGGCCAGTTTTCAGGGGAGTGACCCATATCGTTTTTACTTTATTATGTTATTCACATTGCCAGTACCATGCCATGGTTCTATTATCTATATGATTAATCTTCGCATACATAAACTAACACGAGAAAATAATTTTGCAGGAGGGAGTAGTAATCTTTCTGCATAGTTTTACACAACCAGTCAGCGCGCGCACTTGGTCGATCCAGCCGCTGATACGAGCAGATTGGTGGCATAGCATATCTGCCAGCACCGCTAGGCGGCGCTAGGTGTTTAAGTAATAGACAGTCAGTGGATCCTCGCCCCTAGGTTCTGACCCGCATCTGTCACTGACCCCCCCCCCCCCCCCCCCTGCCTGGATACAGATAGTACTAGGTCCATTATAGGTCGGCAACCCAGTTAGCGCCGTAATGGTCTGCGTCACGTCACAGGCCCGGAATGTGGAGGGTGTTGGTAAAAGCGGGGGGGGGGGGGGTGGCGGGGTGGCGGGGAGGGGCGGCATGTACCCTGACAACACCATCCGGTCATATAGAAATACCGGCAGTCAACAACAGCGCCGCGTGTAATTAAATCCCCCCCAGCACATCCCCCCACGCCCCCTCCCCCTCAACCACCACCACCACCACTACCACCACCCCTCATCCCCGCCCGCCTCCTCCAGTATATATATCCTCGCACTGCTGCAATTATTGCCTCACCCAATAGATACGTCCACAGAAGTGTACATTGTGAGAATTGCCCGTTCCAATATTCACCACGCACTGCTTCCCCCGCCCCCCCCCCCCCCCCCCCCCCCAACCCCCACACATTCCAACACCGGCCCTTATAAAACAGATATGTTCGTTCACACCAGGCACAATGTATCTACACCCACTTCCGGTTAGCGTCACGTGTCCTGTTTTACCGTAAGAGCTGGTTACTGGTCGGCGGCTGGCTTGTGCCATTCACACACAAGGATGAGTGAGGCCTTATTCCAACTTCTTTGTATGACCATCGATGTTGTTAGGACGTAAAACCCTACGAAACAATTCCTTCTGAACTTAAAAGTTGTAGAATTTATTAGTCTCTAAATAAATTTGTTTATGTTAGATCAATTTATTGGATTTATCATTCCAAGCTATTTTAATTTAGTTTGAATTCTTTTTTTTAAATTGTCTAACTTTGGAACTATTCGAAGTGAAAGCATGCACACTGATTGGTGTGTGAATACCAGTTGAAGCCAACTGCAATGTGCTATTGCTACATTAATTAGGTCACATCGCCACTGAGTCAGTTTTGATGTTCTGAATGGACAAATCCCCCCACAGCAATGGTTAATGAAAGCAGCAGTATCTAAGTCGGATGTGAAGGATTAAACATCTAAGTCGGATGTGAAGGATTAAATCTACCTAAATGTTTTAGTTTTCAAAATAAGCTTTCATCCGATTATGCCACTTTAATCTGAAAACACGTCTCCATCAGCATATTGGGTTACGACTGCCAGGCATAACCGCCAGTAACTGCATTGAAATGTTGTTGTAATTCAGAGCGCACGCTTTTAATGTAAGATGCCCATCAATTGCCGTCCATTGGAAAGCAGTGCCTCAGCCAATAACGAAGCTGCTCATCAGATATATGACACCCATATTGCTAGTGGTAAAAATATACTTCAGATTTCAACCAGTCTTAGTCGTTTTGAAGCAAAAGTAATATATATATGACACTTCTGAGCGAGTGAGGTTGGTGCGTCCGGTAAGGACGGCAAGCACCGGTGGCGGCGCCACCAGTCATCCGGGGTGCAGGAGGCAGTACATCGAATCGGGATAACAATAATATATATAATCAAATATTTACCTTCCGCGCCTTTATTCTCGCATAATTCGCTATACATCACATATCCTTCACCTCCGGTGTTTTGACAGGTGATCTGAGAGCTGACGTCAAAATGCAGTCCCAAACACATAGAGTCACACCATTTCAGGCTCAGACTTGGTTGATGATGCTGTTCCTCCCAATTGCTATGCCGGGGTAGATCCAGGGTTACCATTTTTCACCCTTTCTCCGAATCCCCCCCCCCCCCCCCCCAGTCTTTCCCATGGTTGTCGTGTACGTCTGACGACAGCAGTTTATCGGGAATTTCCATATTCAGCTTAGGTGAATGGATAGTACTGCAGTAGTATACAGTGCTACAGTGCACAGCACTACAGTAGTACATAATACTATACTAGTCCATAGTACTACAGTAGTACCTGTCTTTAGTGACCCCTTCGTTCGGCGATCACCTGCCCTGTGTGATCAATCTTTCAATGAACAAACTGTAATTTGTCATATTCGACTGTCCCTCCAACGACAGGACGCGCGCTATATCCAGACAATATTAGTATGTGTGGAGAATTGTCCTTTGATTACGTGATTTAACCCATGTGTAAGAAATATGTCATAATCCGAATGGAGGGGTTGAATGATCACAAACAGACCTAAGTTGGAGATTGAAGGCTAAAAGTCCATTTGAAACAATTGCATTCTTCCACCAGCACTAATAATAGTATACATCTACACAGTGTGACATTCACTACTGTCAGTGTTTGTTTCACCTGTGCTGCTGACATACTGTCTGGCATGGCACAGTGGACCTGAAAGTAGTAGTTGGGAAGAAACATGACTTTATTACCGTCCCAGCATGGCACTCGGTACACAGGCCGCAATACTGACGATCAATTTAACACGCTGACAATGAGACAGTCATGCAAACTTATACAGCAGCAGTTATCTAACGAGAAAACGGGAGATACAGAAAACAAGCTAACAAGATGGCATCGAGAACAAAACTGTTAATCAGTGAATGAATTTGCTGTGTGATGTCAGGAGATTAATATGACTAGGAAATAATAAGTTGTGTTTGTGATTGGATGTGGTGATAACCAATTATGCGGTATGTGGGTGGGTAGAAAGCCCGGTGTGGAGTAGTTGACGGTCTGGTGAAGACTGAAGGAAGTGTGGGGTGCTGGTGGAGAACACGGGCCTGCGTTTGTGGACCCCCCCCCCCTTTTTCCATGTTCCCTGACTGACTGTTTTTTGATTGGTCGGGTGGTGTTAGCCAATCAGGTGTGGGGGAGTGGTGGAGTTGAGTGCAGATTGGTCTGGTGAGGTGGTGATGTGTTTTGCTGCCCCTAGCAATGACAGCGAATGATCATCCTCCGCTATTTCTACCCCCATTTCACTATTTGCCATTGAACTATATATTCTGGTGACGTCATACAGCAGCAGTGGGATACAGTGGAACAAAAACCACTCCAATATCGATAATAGCGCAATGACCTCTCACCTCAGGCCAGATTGGGGCTGTAGGAGTAATCATTTTGACTGATCACAAGACATGGTGCAGTGAAATAAATACCACCTTTGTGGTGGTAGTTTGGTTCCAGGTACTGATATTGTCTGCGCAGGCTATCATTTCCTCAGTAATCATGGTTATAAGTCCATCAGTAACTTGAGACGGATTATTTCATCTCTGAATGAATGAGCACGCCCGGCATGAGTGGTTTATTGACGTGAAAAAGGAGTATATCATTTCTGATTGAACCGCTCTTAGAGATGGTGGATCACTATGTAGGGCGACTGAGAACACGAATGTTAACGAGTCGCGGGCAGTGTTTTCCCTGCACAGCCACGTAAGTACTACTTGATCATCAACACTTCATTTTAAGAAGAAGAAAAAAGAAAAAAGAATAGATTACGCGGAAATTATAATAGTCCATATCACATGCCTTTATTGGCATTCGTTTAATTTATTTAAAGTTTATATCACAATAAAATTGTTACACATGGCAAACAAACAAAGAATAACATATATATTTATATTATTATTTAAATTTTATATCACAATACAATTTTTACGGTGCATACTCTCGGCACACATGGACAACAAACAAAGAATAACATTATTATACATATAATAATCTTCAACGAGAAAAGAATTGCGTAATCAATATTAAGAATGATTAGGAGATATAAATCAACTAAATATATTCTAATATGCATAATTTCTATGCTCAAAACCAATTATATGAAACATGACTAGATATCACAGACTTTGTTTGAAAAATATGAGCTTTGACGGAAGGATTGAGATTGCGCATGGAATCGGAAGCCTAACATGGGAATTATTCCGCGGAAATCGGAATGGTTGGATGGTCTGTCAGCGGTGTCTTGAATTCTACCATAGCCATGGCGCTTCAGTTCCTGCCACCACTGGACACCCGCACCCAACCATCAACTCCCTGTGTACAATATAGTAAATATAGTAGAGAACCTTTTCAGCTCTATGGTTATGTGATAAGATATATCCCTAACAGAGAACGAAGGCTGCGAGCTGTAATTAGACTGCCCAGCATTGTGATTTAATACAAGTGTAGAGTTCAGTTAACTTTTTTTTTTCTGTGTTGGTTATAATTGTATTTCCTTTCTCCACATTAAAAAGAAAGAAGAGAGGTTTTAAATCACCCAACACCGGCCGGATACTAGCAATCTACCGTAGTCTAACATAAATTGTTAGAGATCCGGATATATATATATGCTCGTATTAAAATAAAGGCATCTTGACTAAAGTAGTGCTCAGAGAAATCATTTTAATTCCCGAGCATTAATTTAAAACCAGACCCACATGAAGTCATTCCGAACAGCACTAATTGCTACATTATATAGCGCGGGGTTCACCGAGATGACGCATCGTTCAACACTTTCAGATTGACAAGAAAAGTTTCGTGGACATTGTCCTTTGAGGGAGCTGAATAAGCCTTGCATGAATACTGGCTTAAATGTCAGATCAAATGCATAGCCTGAAACAACGGGATTATTTCCTTATTCCTCTCACTCCCTCTCAGTGGGAATTCATAGTGCATATGAAGTCTACACATGCGATTTCCCAGATTGCAGTGCGAGTCTAGTGGTCTACAGATTCGGCAAGTAATGTCAAGGTCTTTCATCTGGACTGCTTTTACTTCTTTTTCTTTGATTAAAAAATGTTTATTCAGTAAGCAAGATGGGGAAATGGGAAGACGTTGGGGATGGGTACAGGTGGGGGAGGGAGGGGTGTAGGTGGAGGAGGTGGGAAGAGGAAGGTGTAGGCAAGGTGGAGGAGGAGGGGGACAAAGAGGGGAGGAAAGGGGAGGAAGAGGTAGTGGATATAGAGTAAGTAGGTGGAAGCGGGAGGAGGACGTGGAAGAGGGGAGGAGGTAGATCCGGGCAACAGGAGGGGGTGGGGAAGTGGAGGAGAGGAGATGGAGGAGGTGGAAGAGGAGGAGAGGTGGGAGGATGTGGAGGGGAAGGAGGATTGGGAGGAGCAGGGGGAGGAGGGGAGGAGGTGGAAGAGTGGGACGTTGAGGAGACGGGGAGGAGGAGGTGGGAAAAGTGGAGGATGTGGAGGAGAGAGAAGGGGAAGGGGTGGGGGGGAGGAGGTGGAGGAGTGCGTGGTGTGGAGCAAGATGTAAGTAAGGGAGGAGGAGGTGGAAGAGGGGAGGGGGTGGAAGAGGGGAGGAGGTGGAGGAGGGGAGGAGGTGGAGGAGGGTAGGAGGTGGAAGAGGGGGGAGTGGAAGAGGGGGGGAGCTGGAAGAGGGGAGCTGGAGGAAGGGAGGAGGGGGAAGAGGGGAGGAGGGGGAAGAGGGGGGAGGTGGAGGAAGGAGGTGGAGGAGGGGAGGTGGAGAAAGGGAGGGGAGGAGGGGGAAGGGGGGAGGGAGGGGAAGAGGGGAGGAAGGGGAAGAGGGGAGGAGGTGGAAGAGGGAGGAGGTGGAGGAGGGGAGGAGGTGGAAGAGGGGGGAGGTGGAAGAGGGGGGAGGTGGAAGAGGGGGGGGGAGGTGGAGGAAGGGAGGAGGGGGAAGAGGGGAGGAGGAGAAGAGGGCAGGAGGGGGAAGAGGGCAGGAGGTGGAAGAGGGAGGAGGTGGAGATGGGGAGGAGGTGGAAGAGGGAGGAGGTGGATGCGGAAGAGGATGTAGGGGAGTGGAGGAGGTTGAGGAGGTGGTGATGGAGGATAAGGTGGCGGAGGAGGACGAGGAGGGGGGGGAGGAGGTGGAGGAGGAGGCGGAGGAGGAGGACGAGGTAGGGTAGAGGAGTGGAGGCTAAGGAGGTGGAGGTGGAGGTGGAGGAGGCGGAGGAGGAGGACGACGACGTAGGGTAGAGGAGTGGAGGTTGAGGAGGTGGAGGTGGAAGTGGAGGAGGAGGCGGAGGAGGAGGCGGACGAGGAGGGGAGGAGGAGTATGGAGGGTTGTGTACGAGCACCCTCCCATTACTGGTGACCCGCAGTGCCCGGGGCTCGGCCTTTAACGCGACCCGGAGAAAACTCTAGCAGAGGCAGTCACACCACAGCGCGAGGAGGAGGAGGAGGTGGTGGGGATGGCGCTCAGACGGGGATACAGGCGCCCTGCGCCCTGCCCCCGGCCCCCGGCCCCCGCCCCCGGCCCCCTCCCCCGGCTCCCGATGCCTGGGGTTACAAGGCGCCAGTTTTACTAACAAAATATATATAAAATATCACCTAACTACCCTCACCCCTCCCCACCCGCACATTATTTACCACAACGAGTACCCAAGGTGCGGCCACCACCTACGCCTGGGTTTGAACTTGAATGAAGGTTGTCTCCCTGCAACCCCCCCCCCCCTCTTTCCACTCTCCCTCCCAAAATTTGCGGGCAATGCTCAGCGAATGCTTGGCGGGCCGACCCCCCCCCCCCTCCCCCCGGGCCGGGTTACCGATGGGCATCGGTGATGCATGCTGAATGCGTGTGATGAGGCGGCCGGGCGGCAAACATCACGCCACCCGAGTGTGTATGGTAATGACCCGTCGTGTGCTGGGAAATGAAACATTAAGACTGCGAGCCCCGCACCCCCATTCCCACCAACCACAACCACAATCCCAACCCCTCCAGAGCACCGCCCTGGGTCGGGTCGGGTAGGATGCTGCCCCGTATTGAACCAGCCCCCCCCCCCCCCCCCCACACACACACACTGCCCGACTAGTTCTTCCCGGTTCCACCCTGGGATATTCGGCCACTCTCCTCTTGTATGTGCCTACCTCCCACGCCGGTTTGTGACACAGGATGCCCCCCCCCCCCCCCGCATCCATCCTCCACCCATCCTCCATCCTCTTCCCATCCCTTGTGTTGCTAATACATGGCTCTAACTGTACCGACATGACCGCGACCGACAGCCATCTAATAACATCGGTTTAAGTTGTGTCACACGGAATTGTAAGCCACCTGTTGGCAGCTGTTAGCTGACTGGTTGACTGACTGACTAACTAACTAACTGATTGTTTGACTGCCTGACTGTTTGACTGCCTGCCTGCCAGTATGACTGACTGACTGACTTATTAACTGATTGTTTGACTGCCTGACTGTTTGACTGCCTGCCTGCCAGTATGACTGACTGGCTGAGTGATTAACTGAGTGTTTGACTGCCTGACTGTTTGACTGTCTGCCTGCCAGTATGACTGACTGGCTGAGTGATTAACTGATTGTTTGACTGTCTGACTGTTTGACTGACTGTACGGCTGACTGATTAATTGATTGGTTGTCTACCTGACTGTTTGACTGCCTTCCTGCCTGCATGGCTGACTGTTTGACTGACTGACTGCCTGCCTGCCTGACTGTTTGACTGCCTGCCTACCAGTATGACTGACTGATTGACTAACTGATTGTTTGACTGCCTGACTGTTTTACTGCCTACCTGCCTGCCTGCATGACTGACTGTTTGACTGACTGACTGACTGACTGCCTGCCTGACCTTTTGACTGCCTGCCTGCCAGTATTTCTGACTTGCTGGCTGACTGATTAACTGATTGTTTGACTGCCTGACTGTTTGACTGCCTGCCTGCCTGACTGTTTGACTGACTGACTGATTGACTGCCTGACTGTTTGACTGCCTGCCTGCCAGTATGACTGACTGGTTGGCTGACTGACTGAATGATTAACTGCCTGCCTGCATGACTGACTGTTTGACTGACTGACTGATTGACTGCCTGCCTGCATGACTGACTATTTGACTGACTGACTGATTGAGTGCCTGCCTGCATTACTGACTGTTTCGCTGACTGACTGATTGACTGCCTGCCTGCATGACTGATTGTTTGACTGCCTGACTGTTTGACTGCCTGCCTGCCTGCATTACTGACTGCTTGACTGACTGACTGATTGACTGCCTGCCTGACTGTTTGACTGCCTGCCTGCCAATATGACTGACTGTTTGACTGACTGACTGAATGATTGACTGCCTGACTGTTTGACTGACTGACTGATTCACTGCCAGCCTGCCTGCCTGCCTGACTGTTTGACTGACTGACTGATTGACTGCCTGCCTGCCTGCATGACTGACTGTTTGACTGCCTGCCTGCCAGTATGACTGACTGGTTGACTGACTGACTGACTGATTGACTGCCTGCCTGCCTGACTGTTTGACTGACTGACTGATTGACTGCCTGCCTGCCTGACTGTTTGACTGACTGACTGACTGACTGATTGCCTGCCTGCCTGCCTGACTGTTTGACTGACTGACTGAATGATTGGCTGCCTGCCTGACTGCATGCCTGACTGGTTGACTGCATACCAGACTGGGTCACACTGAGGATTAAAGCTGCACAGTCCTGCAGACCAGACTGGGTCACACTGAGGATTAAAGCTGCACAGTCCTGCAGACTGACTGGTACTGATTGTGAGCTGCAACTGACTGACTGGATTAGAGCTGCCTGCCTGACAGCTGCACTGAGGTTACTGCACTGGACCAGACTGGGTCACACTGAGGATTAAAGCTGCACAGTCCTGCAGACCAGACTGGGTCACATGAGGATTAAAGCTGCACAGTCCTGCAGACCAGACTGGGTCACACTGAGGATTAAAGCTGCACAGTCCTGCAGACCAGACTGGGTCACACTGAGGATTAAAGCTGCACAGTCCTGCAGACCAGACTGGGTCACACTGAGGATTAAAGCTGCACAGTCCTGTGGACCAGACTGGGTCACACTGAGGATTAAAGCTGCACAGTCCTGCAGACCAGACTGGGTCACACTGAGGATTAAAGCTGCACAGTCCTGTGGACCAGACTGGGTCACACTGAGGATTAAAGCTGCACAGTCCTGCAGACCAGACTGGGTCACACTGAGGATTAAAGCTGCACAGTCCTGTGGACCAGACTGGGTCACACTGAGGATTAAAGCTGCACAGTCCTGCAGACCAGACTGGGTCACACTGAGGATTAAAGCTGCACAGTCCTGCAGACCAGACTGGGTCACACTGAGGATTAAAGCTGCACAGTCCTGCAGACCAGACTGGGTCACACTGAGGATTAAAGCTGCACAGTCCTGCAGACCAGACTGGGTCACACTGAGGATTAAAGCTGCACAGTCCTGCAGACCAGACTGGGTCACACTGAGGATTAAAGCTGCACAGTCCTGCAGACCAGACTGGGTCACACTGAGGATTAAAGCTGCACAGTCCTGCAGACCAGACTGGGTCACACTGAGGATTAAAGCTGCACAGTCCTGATGACCAGACTGGGTCACACTGAGGATTAAAGCTGCACAGTCCTTGACCAGACTGGTCCACTGAGGATAAAGCTGCACAGTCCTGCAGACCAGACTGGGTCACACTGAGGATTAAAGCTGCACAGTCCTGCAGACCAGACTGGGTCACACTGAGGATTAAAGCTGCACAGTCCTGCAGACCAGACTGGGTCACACTGAGGATTAAAGCTGCACAGTCCTGCAGACCAGACTGGGTCACACTGAGGATTAAAGCTGCACAGTCCTGCAGACCAGACTGGGTCACACTGAGGATTAAAGCTGCACAGTCCTGCAGACCAGACTGGGTCACACTGAGGATTAAAGCTGCACAGTCCTGCAGACCAGACTGGGTCACACTGAGGATTAAAGCTGCACAGTCCTGCAGACCAGACTGGGTCACACTGAGGATTAAAGCTGCACAGTCCTGCAGACCAGACTGGGTCACACTGAGGATTAAAGCTGCACAGTCCTGCAGACCAGACTGGGTCACACTGAGGATTAAAGCTGCACAGTCCTGCAGACCAGACTGGGTCACACTGAGGATTAAAGCTGCACAGTCCTGCAGACCAGACTGGGTCACACTGAGGATTAAAGCTGCACAGTCCTGCAGACCAGACTGGGTCACACTGAGGATTAAAGCTGCACAGTCCTGCAGACCAGACTGGGTCACACTGAGGATTAAAGCTGCACAGTCCTGTGGACCAGACTGGGTCACACTGAGGATTAAAGCTGCACAGTCCTGTGGACCAGACTGGGTCACACTGAGGATTAAAGCTGCACAGTCCTGTGGACCAGACTGGGTCACACTGAGGATTAAAGCTGCACAGTCCTGTGGACCAGACTGGGTCACACTGAGGATTAAAGCTGCACAGTCCGGTGAAAGCATCAGATTTTCGAAATCCAAACACTTAGCTAGATTAGATTCTACACATGCAACTTAGATACTGGTGCACTTATTGAACATCACCTGCTGCATAGAAAGGTATATTAAGTCAATTCAGTAGGACCTGATAAAGCTGAAGCATACAATGTCTAGTACAGACACCAGAACTATTTTTCTTTTTTTATCTCCAAGTTAATCCCTTAAGGTAAAAGTGACTTCACACTAGAGTAAAGTATATTACAATAACCAACCTAATATACGTATTTTTAAAACATGGTATGAACGCAAACACTTTGGGTTATGGCACTATAACCACCAGACAAGTTGGGCTCTGTTTGTCCCTGTCTGTTTGGTCGGAGGCTCGCATTCTAGCCGTCTAATCGTGCCACGAATCTCTCCGAGTGAGCTCATCTCCTCGCCACCCCCACCACACACACACACACTGCCACGATCACGTTACTATGGTTACCGCTCCGTATCGGAGACCCAAGATTAGCAGATATGCATCGCACCCTCGGCGTGGCGTGTTCAAGTTATCGGCATTGTCTAGACCTGATGGGCAATTGGATTTATAGATCAGTCAATAGTTACATGGGTGAGGTCAGCATGGGTTACGGGGCGCAGGGGGCGTGGGTAAAGCACATCTCGCTTCCCACTCCATGTGACGCTTAGCACTTTTAGCTATATACCTAAACAGAAAATTCCTCCAGTGCGAATGACAACAAGTAGCATCCGTTAGGGACAAGGAGGACCAGTGGCGCCGCCACCGGTCAGGCGCACTGGGTAAAGGAGGCAGTACATTTAATGATGCAATAATCATAAGGAGCTCTTCCCTTCTGCGCCTTTGTACTCACATAATGCATTATACATCACACATATATATTATATATATATATATTATATATTATACTTGTCGCCACCTAGCCTGATACTTGGCATTGATAGGATAGGACAAGGACTGTCTTTTTACTCAGTATGAGGATAATGTGACTGAGTGGGATATCGGGTCATGGTGTCAGCCACCTGTTCTTCCAGTGGGCCAACACTATACAGTTGCTATGAGGGCAGTATGCATGACCTTTTTACTAAGGTAAAACAGGAAAACATTTTAGCCTTTTTGAGGGCAGCTGGACTGTACCACCTTATATAGTTTACTAAATGGATTCTATTAATTATTAATGAAACTTTTCTTTTTCTATGGGAATTTGTTTCCCTTGACCACAGATATATGATTGTGAGCTTTCTAATTTAATTAGTGTCTATTGGCACATAATTGATTGTCTGCTTTTACATGTAAAAGCGATGGTTTGAACAAAAAACAAACATTTCTCGCCGTGAATATGGCCTATGCTGCCGACATGGCGTAAAGCAACCACCAATCAATCAATCAATCAGCTATGAGTGCACTTTCATAGGTCGGTACCCGTCCTGATATGACCGTAGATGTTGCTAGGATGTAAAGCACCAACAACAACTTAGCCTTCTAACGTGTTTACATATCCACTTACGTCTCTATACACAAGACGGAATGGCCTGACGAGTTGAGAGCCGGCCAAATGAGTTGAGTGCCCATTTCCCACGTGGCCCGTCGTGAGATTCGAAACCCAGCTAAAGTCAAACAGATGATCTAAATAAAGTTATACACGTCGCTACCTAGCCTGGCACTTGGCTATTCTCGGGTAGGGAAAGGAGGAGGGAGACAAGCAAGCTAACCCAAGCTTCACAACCACTAGATCATTCACATTTCTAGCCCCCGGGTATTTTGTCAAGTTCTGTGTACTCCCTATTTAGATGTGTCCGAGGAAAAAACCTGACGTCATCAAATGTATTCTATCGAGTATTCTATCAGCAGACGGTGGCAGCCATTATTGTCGCGCTTCCAGCAGAAAAACAAAGACAGCTCTAGCGGTGCTGTCCCTGATTACGAGCAATTTTCAAATCACCGATCTGATGTGAGCCATCAGCTATGCTTGGTTTTACCCATAGACATCTGTTGTATTTTATTTTATTCTATTTTGGCAATGTGCCAATGTCATGTGAACAAATTGACCAATCAGAGCTAAATGACCGGATGGGTGCTGCCACCTCAGTTTTTAAACGGGAACCAATCCGATCGTTACATCGGGTATTTGGGGTCCCTCCTAACGGGACGGCCAAGGTTTACCGCAATGTAACCTAAGCGGGCTAAAAGCAAGAGCGGTTTTTATGTGTCGTAGTGAGTCATCAGCTTCTCACTAGTTACACGGTTGAATGGAGTTTGCTGAGACGGTTACTGTGCGCACCACATGTTAAAGTTGCATAGTCCAATGGTTTTCAGATTCAGCCATATTTCTGAGATAAATATACTACTTGATTGCCATAATCTACCTGTGGTAACTTTGGTTTTAAATGGCTAACTTTGGAGATATTTGAAGTGCAAAAATGCAATATTAATATTGGCAAGAACACCAAAACTGTGACACCATAGGCTTCATCAGTTACAGTTTCTACCAAATTGACTAATTATGGCCTTCTATCTGGCAAACCAGACAGGATGGCCGAATGAGTTAGAGCGTCCGTCTCCCGTGCTGGTAGATCGTGGGTTCGAGTCCCGGTCGAGTCAAACCAATGACTTTAAAATTGATACTTGTTGCTTCCTAGCCAGGAGCTCGGCATTATTAGGATAGGGCAAGGACTGGTGTGCTCAGTGTCAGGATAATGTGACTGAGTGGGATACCAGGTCATGGTGCCGGCGGCCTGGTTTCCCAGTGGGACAGCACTATAAAGTCGCCATGAGTGCGCACTGTCACAAGTCGGTACCCGTCCTGATATGACCTTAGATGTTGCTAGGACGTAAAACAAAAACAAACAAACAAACAAATCTATCTGGCAACAAACGCTTCATGAGAGTATCAGTGTGTAAGTTAGATATGCACAATCAAATCTAGGTGAGTGTTTCGCTTTTGAAAATGTAATGCTTCATCGGACTAGGCCACTTTAAATAAAAATAATATCTATACATGTCGCCCGTCCTGATATGACCTTAGATGTTGTCACGACATAAACCAACAACAAACAAACAACATGCACACATGTCAACATTTACATTCTGAAGGTGTTTCATGTACACCTGCAAGTAGTGGCATGGCATGGCGCTGTTGATAAGCTGCGTTGTCGTGCATAGAGCAGTTCACTGCAAATGTGGGTCACCGTGAGCAGCTTACAAACTAGATAAAAGATTCACCCGGTACTTGTAGTACACGGGTGAAGACCAGCCTTATATAAATACGGGCGAAAATAGCATTAGTATGGAACATGACCTAGAAACTGTGGCTCCAGTATCAAATGGCTACTCATATAGGCACAGATTTGGTGAAATGGGAGAAAATGCAAAAAGACAAGATGGCGGCCGCAGAACGCCGTCGATTTCACTTATAAATCTTATTAAACTATATATTATATTATATTTTTCAACTCAAAGGTAGCAGGCTATCAATAATACATATGTAAAGAATAATTGTTGCTTCTTAGATTGTAAAATTAGGCTCTCAATTCTTTGACCCGCATTTTCGCCAGCTTTTACATAGGGTTGGTTTGCACCCCTACTGCAGCAGTACGGGGTGAATATTGTATCTACTTACAAACCTGCGGCAGTCGCTACCATCAGCAGTCGCCGGCAACACCTATTGGAAGTTTAGTTCCTAAGACCCTATTCATCTTTAATTCATATTTAAAGCCTGCCATAGCCCCTCATGCTCAGTTCAATTACTCAGGTCCATGCCGGAGGCCCTCAGCTCTGTATGACCGCATACACCCGCCACCAACCAGTAACCAGCATATCGCCCATGCCTGCGTAACTACCGCGCCTCCCCCCACCCACCCACCCCCACCCCACACTCATCTACCACTGACTCACCCACCCACCTGCACGCGGCCCGTGGATGTGGGTGCTGATGTGGATGCGGGGTGCAGCGCTTTGTGCGCGGGATAATGTGCTGGCTGGCAGGAGCCCTCTATGAAGCAGCGCTAACCCGGCGAACCTCGTTATGGCCGGGATGTATAGCGCCGGGTGCAACTTGGGGCCGGTGGATGTATGGGCGGGCTCCACGGGACGGACCCCCCGTTCGCCCACTTGTTGCCGGCCGGCCCGCCCTAACCCGGTTGGCGGCTGGCGGGCACGGCGCCAAACAAGCCCTTTATTGCATTACACGACGACCGGGCCGCGCCCCTGTCTCACCCCGTCGCATCCCTCCACAAACTGCACTGCGCTCTCACCAACACTTCACCCTACAACCCACTCCGGAAACTCGGCCCTGGGGAGCTGGGGGGGGGGGGGGGGGCGCCTTCATGCGGTATTAACCTGCGTGTTGTGAATGGGAACCATGGAGTGCTGCACACACGTCTGCATCGTGATATTAATATACTATGACTGCCTTCATTGTTTGATTAATTTAATATCTCAGCTGTAACGTCTTAGAAGTTTACTCAACGATCGACACTAAGTAAGTGTTTACTTTCCCGCTTGATGAACATCATGTTCGCTTTCACCAGATCCTACATAACCTATTTTACCCACAAAAATACACCTTATTTGATAGGGTCAGCCATGATTAGCCATTTCACAGCGGTCTTTTTAAGAAAAACATAATTGGCCAAGTTCACTCTTAGCATAAACCAACAGGGGTGCTTCGATCTTTTTTTGTCATTGGGTGAGGGTTGGGCGTGGGTATATATGTGTGTATGGCCGAGTGGGGTGATACAAAATTATCTCGCGTTGAAAGCATTAAAAGGCAGTGCAAATAGGTGACTTGTTAGAGGGAGGCTTCCACAGTGCGTATACACCCCCCCCTCCCCAACCCCCCCCACCACCACCAAACGACAGCCATTATCACCTTTATTACATCCTACCAAACCAGATCACTCTGCATTGTTGGCGGCGCGACCCCTACCGCCCATTACCATGCACGATCCACACTTCCCTTACAGTTCGGGCTGGCTGTCAGCGCCAGGCAGCGCCCTGCTGTCTGTGTGTGTGCTTTCCCTCGTGCGCGCGTACACTCCTCACCCCGCACCGGAAGTGCGTCATGCGTCCACTGATATTTAATCTGCGTGCAGCGTTAAGCGCGTGCGCCGGATGGAGACAACGAGGGAGCTGCTTTCTCAGAGCAGACCCCAGCTGGTTTGCCGTCAAATTAGGTGTCTTAGGTATCTTGGGTGGGTTGGGGTGGAGGTGCGGGTTTGGAGGGATGGGATGGGATGGGATGGGATGGGAGAAGAGAGGAGGGGAGGGGAGAGGAGGGGAGGGCACGGGAGGGCAGTGAAGATGGGAGGGCATGAGGAGGGAAGGGGAAGGGGGAGGGGGAGGGGGGAGGGGGGGAGGGGAGGGGGAGGGGAGAGAAAGGAAGGGGAGCGGTGGGGAGGGAATGGGAAGGGAGGGAACGGGGGATGGCAGAGAACGAAAGGAAGGGGTAGGGAAGTGGAGGGGATGGGTGGTGAGGGGAGCAAAGGGGAGGGAAAGGGGAGGGTAGGTTGGAGAGAGTAGGGAACAGCATGGATGGGGTAGGGAGGGCAGGGAGGGGATGGGATGGGGGAGGGGAGGGAAGGAAAGGGGAGGAGAGAGAGGTGAGGCGGCAGTTGTGATTGGGAGAGAACAGTTTTTTCTCTCCCAATCACAACTGCCTTTTTCACCCTTTTTCCCCCCCAAGAAGCCGACAGCCATACCTGAGCTTTGACCGTCAATACGCTGGGTTTACAGTTCCAGTCTATGTACAGGGCCACCCACAGCTACTGCAGACTTAACGTTCGATGTGAAACCAGAGTACATTTAACGGATAGTACAGCAGACACTACTCACCACAAATATCTTCTTTTCCACTCCTTTCGATTTCATGTATTCTTTCGGCAAGAACTCTTTCCGTCTGCAATAGAAAGGAGTAAATTAAATTAAAACATAATTAACGTCATATTTATACACGTTGCAGAGAATATATAATTAGTCATCTGCTACTGACTGATAATGCCCGTGCAGCTATAGCTAATCTATACATGTGTATATTTGCACTATTTTTCAAATGCTCTTGGTTCAAGTCAAGTCATATCTAAATGTGTGCTATCTATGTAAAGGAGGCGGATTAAGTACATGATAAACTACACACAGGAAAAGAAAATACTATAATATTAATAGTCTTTTGAGGTTAACCATCTTATATTAATTAGGTTAAGTAACGACTCAGCCAAATGGAAATTCCCATTGACTTACTGCAAAAGTCAGGCAGCACATTCCACATTCACCACACTTAATTAAGTACTCATTCCCATTCAATACTATAATAGTGTGATGGACCGCATTCTACCCTGCATGAGTAATCCCAAAGTTGCTTCAAATCCCAGGTCAGAATAGTAGTCATCTGCGACTGCCAAGCAGGGTCACACATAACCTCCCTTGAAAACTCGGAAATAGTCAGATCCATGTCAAATGATAGTGTAGTGGTCTGCACTGACCTCTCAGGTAATTAATCATATAGACAGGTAGCTGTGGGTAGTGTGGTGATATCAGGGAGCCTAGGTGGTGTAATGGTTAGCACACTGGCCTGGAATGCAAAGAGGTGTGGGTTCGAGTCCCGCTCTAGGCGCAATATTCCCCATTTTCATCACTGGCATCACACTGGTTGCCGCGACCATGATCCTGTACAAGCTATGCGCTATATGGTTGTTGAACCTACCCTGTGTATGTATGTGTTCGTGCATTGCCTGTATGTATGTAATTGTAAGCATTAAAAGACTTACAATTCCAGGGGGACGAGTGTAGTGATCTGCACTGACGTCTCAGGCAATTAATCATATAGACAGGTAGGCGTGGGTAGTGTGGTGATATCAGGGAGCCTAGGTGGTTTAATGGTTAGCACACTGGCCCGGAATGCAAAGAGATGTGGGTTCGAGTCCCGCTCTAGGCGCAATATTTCCCATTTCCATCACCCCCATGACAATAGTAAAGAAGCCATCTCTGATGCAATTTTGAAGTGGTTAGAATTGTGTCAACTGATAGCAAAATCTAATTCACAACAAAATAGTTAAAATCACAGGAGGCGATACAACCTGGTTGTTTTTCAGAATGCTAAGATTTGTTGGCGTTTTACATTGATGAAAATGTGCATGGAAAGAGGTTAGGTCGTAATAGAATTTTGAAAACAAGGTGGACAATTTGAACATTTCGACGGCCTGCAAACCTGCGACGGCCACGCTTTACTTACTCAAGGAAGCCAGGCTTGTGCTTCTTCTCGTCATAGTCGCCAAACTGGATCTGGCACTGGATGCCGGCGAACAGCAGGGCTTCCTCGATGCTCACGGGGTGCGCTCCCTTCAGGATGGCGTCTCGGGTCTGTAACAAGGAGATGGTATCGCATTAGAAGGCTGCCGGGCCACACTGGGTGCGCAGGCGCGGGCACGTGACAGCCAAGCCCCGCAGTGGCAGTGTGGGGTGTCACAACGCATGCTCACTGATAGGCACCGCGAACCAGCGCACATCTACGACGCCCTCAGTGAGGACATTGTAGGGAATCATGCACAGGGACAGGACCTTGTGCGGCACCGTGTAAAGAAAGGTTGGCTGATGGAGTTTTACGTCCTGGCAACATCGCAGACAGACACATACAGGATCATGAGCAAGACTATGCACAGAAGCATGTACAGGACAATGTACAGAATGACCTACAGGACAATGTACACTATCACATACAGGATTATGTACAGGACAATGTACAGACCGTATACAGAATCATAGACAGAACTATGAAGAGGATCATGTGCAGATTATTGTACATGATCTAGTACAGGACCATGCACAGGACCATGTCAGGACCATGTACAGGATCATGCACTGGACCATGTACTCAATTATGGACAAGATCATGTGGAGAATTATGCATATGACCATGTACAGGACCACTTATATGACTGTGCAGTAACATGTACAGGATCATGTACAGGACCATGAACAGGATCATGTACAGTACTATGTACAGGATCATGTACAGTACTATGTATAATATAATGCACAGGACCATGTGCAGGACTGTGAACAGGAAAATATATATGCAGGACAAAAAGAGTGAGTAGGGTGCATTGCAATGTAACTGTAAGGGTTTATTTACATCAAGGTCTGCATCATTGATTCTAATGCACGGGTATTTGAAGTAGTAGCATAAACAGTAGGTGTGTTGTAAGTGTGAGGGTTCACTTTCATACCTCGAGGTCTGAATCACGAATTGTTTCCGCGAAGACTGCCGACGAACTGCTATTTGCTAGTGACACGCTATTAGGGACCCATTAATTTGCTGCGCACGCATCGGAAGTCCCGCGCGTACGTGGGGAGTTGGGTTTCCAGGTGAATATACACTCTGACTTCGGGAATGAGAGATAGGTGGAGGGGGGGGGGGATGTGGTCAGGGATGCCGTGGATGAGGGAGGGGATGGATGAAAGGGCGCTGGAGAGGGGGTGGTTGCTTGTTTGTTCGTTGGGGTTTACCATCCTGAGAGCATCTACGGTCATATCAGGACAGGCACCAACTTGTGACAGTGCACATTCGTGGGGACCCTATACTAGTGCTGTCCCACTGGGATACCAGGCTGTCAGAACCATGATCTGATTACACACTCCATCACATTATCCTGAAACTGAGCTAACCAGTTCTTGCCCTATCCTAGTAATGTCAAGCACCAGGCGAGGTAGCGATAAGTATCAATTTTGTAAGTCACTGGTTTGACTCGGCTGGCTTCCGTGCTCCCAACCTTCCACACGGGAAGGTTGCGCTCTAAGCTATCCGGGGTGGTTGAAGGAGTGAAGAATAAAAGGGGTGGAACCCAGATGGGAAGGTTGGATAGGATGCATGGGAGAGGAGGGAAGAGGTGGGTGGTGGGGTGGGGATGTGGGTGACGCCACCCTGTAATCCGCTATGACAGATAGACAGGTGGCTATAAGTCGCTTCCCCCTCTCCACCATCCCAGTAATACCCCGGTTCAGGATCAGGCTGCGACTTCAAAGAGATTACACAATTACTGAAAAAAAACCACTAATAATAAACTGACGCTGATTCGCAATGCGCCTCACATGGGTAGCTGCTGTCAGAGCGCCTTTGCCACTCAGTGCCAGCTCCATAGATGTAAGCTGTAAGCTAGTGTTCTCCCCACCCGCCCACCCTCTATATGTAGTTGTAGACGGCTATAATCACAGCTCTCCTCCGTCCTCTCCCCTGGCTCTCCCGGCTTTCCCCTTCACGGCTCCGGCAAGGTTTCCCCCCGGGGATAAACGCTATACCTGCCGGTATCACATCCCAGGTGATAGTCTCCACGGCTACTCAGGTTGTCACGTTATCGCGCAAATCTAAATATCTGCCAGTCGTGGTGATCTGACACCCAGAGCTGAGTCAGCAAAGCCCCACCGAGGACTAGCGCGCTCTCAGAAATCATCGTCAGTTAACTCGTCCAGACTTAGATCTGATTTTGGTACCTAACGTTATAATCAGTAGTTTCTCCTAACATTGGCACAACTATTTGCTTGTGTCATAATAATTATTTTCACCTAGTACTGGATACAACTATTTGTCCAAATCATAATTGTTTTTCCACGCAGCGCTGGCACACCTATTTGAATATGTCCATAATCATAATATTCAGCTCACACTTGTACAACTATTTGTCAAAATAATAATTGTTTTTCCACGTAACGCTTGCACAACTATTTAAATGTCATAAGCATGATATTCACCTAACCCTGGTACAACTATTTACCAAATCAGCATCATTATTATTTTCACCTAACACTGGCACAACTATTTTCCTGTTATAATCATTCTTTTCACCTAGTACCTGTACAAGTATTTGCATAAGTCATCACTATTTTCAGCTAACACTGATAGAGGTATTTGCCTAAATCATCATGATTTATATTTTCCCTTAACACTGGTACAACTATTTGCCTAAATCATCATTATTTTCACCCAACACTGGTACAACTATTTACCCATGTAATGATCATTATTTACCTTAACTCATAATTCTGTACCACTTAACACCGGTAGTACTACTTACCTTCAGGTCAGATTCATTATTTTCATCCAGCACAGAGAAAAAACTCTTTGCCAAAGTAATACTTTATTTGGGGTAATATTCATTGCTTCAAAATATAGGTTCATAACTAGATGGCGTATATCGTTTTCTAAGTTTTAATTGACTTTGAGAACGGCTAAATTGATTAAATATGAATATAAGATCTATCACAGGCTTCCAATGCACCAACGATATAATTATATACATTTGAATTTCACATGATTTAAAAAAAAGAAGTAATCGAACATGTTCTGAAATGTAAGTTCTTGGGTGTAATTTCCTCAAGAGTTTTATGACTGTCAACATGAGGTCAGAAGGAGCAGTTTGATATTCGCGGCAGCGCCTTCCCGGGGTCTGCACTTCTTTAGTACCGTCCTAATAACGCCCTCATGGCGGGCGGGGTTTGCCAGAATAACAACGGAGCATGGTCAGCGCGCCCTGCGGTGCCATTAAGAACTATTCGAAGCTCGTGGAATTCAAATAATTTATTATTTTCGCGTGATTTATCATCACAATCATAATATATATGGTGTAGCTTTGCAATCTTCTTATAAATATGAAAATCAGCTTTTTGTGGGTTTTTTGTTTGTTAGGGAAAATGGGTAATTTGTTAGTAAGACTTCCCTCGCCTGGGAACGAGAGTGCTGGTAACTCGATCATAACAACCGGCCCCTACCACACACTCTCTCTCCCTCTCTGCATGCCTCATCACCCACCCCTACCACCCCACTCACTCTCTCCTCGCCTCATCACCACCACCCCACCCACTCTCTATCCCCATCACCCACCCACCACCTACCACCCACCCACCCTCTCCCTCCATGTCTCACCACACCCCCACTCGCTCTCCCTCTCTCCTCGCCTCATCACGCACCCCCACCGTTTGCCAGTCGCCTACCAGAAGGCCGCACCCTGGCAGCAAGACGGCGGCACGACGAGAAATACCAATCAGGGCGCCTTGTAAATGCCACCTGCCATTTGCCACATCCAGATAGTGCCAGTTGACAGTTACATGCGCATCACCTTTTGTGGCGGTTCTTTCGTGTGTCTGTAGTTTTGTGTGTACGAGTGTATGTGTATGTGTATGTGGAGAGGGCGCCACAAGTAGAAGGAAGCATGCAGTCTTCCATGTGTATGTATATATATATATATATATATATATATATACATATATATACACCTATATATAGATATATGCATGCATACACACATATATAACAAAGGCACTCACATATTTTATAATATTAATTTACCACTATTTAATATTCACTTGTATCTTATGTCAACCATCTATTTCACTTCACATGTTCCTTTCAGATTGCAACACTACTGGCGCCATGTATATACATGTGCTCTATAATCTGTTATGGGAATATAAACAAGGACACTACCACTTGTCAGTTCTCTTGTGTATATTAGTTATTGCCTACTATCCTACTGTCATAGGAGTTAGTTCCTGCTTCTGTCGCTATGGTGCCACCTGTGTGTGGCTCCTGGCCACCCTGATACTATCTGCGTCTGGTCACTACCGCCTCCAGACCTGCTCGGATGGTCAGATTTTAGATACACATGGCACCAGGTATATATATGTATATATATATATGCATGTAACCCTGTGAGCTTGCGGGAAAGGCTTCCGCTGTCTGCACCTATGCTGGGAGTGCCTGGCAGTGAGCGATGATAGAAGACCTGGATGCAAACAGCTCGCGAGGAGGTCAGTCTAATCTGACAGTATCTATTCAGAGAGCACCTGGCAATGCTCCTCAACAGGGTCGCAGCTTGCACATGTGCACGACACACACCTGCGCGTTTCTGCGTGGTCCAATGACACCAGTACCATGTGACATCAGTAGAAGATAGTTCTACAGTGAACACCCACACACAAAGAAGCTATGTACATGTGTAATAACAAATAGAAAGACAGGATTGGTTAGTTGGTTATTGGAGTTTTACGTCCTGGCAACATCTAAGGTCATACCAGGACGGAAGACAGGATTGTAATACTTGGAGGCATCATCATAGTTCGCTTAGGTCAGCGGAGTCTTTTCAAATGGGCCTCACGCCTTCAGTTTTGACTCAGGTGAAATCACTCCACCCACCCACTCTGACTATTACAAATCCCATACATATAGTTTTCTGTCTTTTTTTCCAACAATCGGCTGCCTGGACTGTTGGTTGAACTGCCTGCTTTGCAATGACTGCCACATAGTGTTATTCTGTCACTGCCAGCTCTGCAATGACTGCCATGTAGTGTTATTCTGTCACTGTGAGTTGAACTGCCCACTATGCAATGACTGCTGCATAGTGTTATTCTGTCACTGTGGGTTGAACTGCCTGCTATGCAATGACTGCCACATAATGTTATTCTGTCAGTGTTGGTTGAACTGCCCGCTATGCAATTACTGCCGGAGAGTGTTATTCTGTCACTGTTGGTTGAACTGCCTGTTATGCAATGACTGCCGCAAAGTGTTATTCTGTCACTGTTGGTTGAACTGCCTGCTATACAATGACTGCCGCATAGTGTTATTATGTCACTATTGTTTGAACTGCCCGCTATGCAATGACTGCCACATAGTATTATTCTGGCACTGTTGGTTGAACGGTGCTATGCAATGACTGCCACATAGTATTATTCTGTCACTGTGGGTTGAACTGCCTGCTATGCAATGACTGCCACGTTGTGTTATTCTGCCACTGTATTTTAAACGATCGACTACCCGGACTGTTGGTTGAATGCCTGCCATGCAATGACTGCCTCCTTGTGTTATTCCGCGTGTAACTTAGTCTCCGATCTGGCACGCAAAATAAGAGAGAACAAAATTCGGTACGCAGGCATGTCCCGTATTCTTTTAGAAGGCGCGGACCACACACTGTCCGACTGAGATCCTGCCCACCACCTTCCGAGTCCATTAGCGCCGAATTGGGCCTGCGACCTGGAGTACAATGGACACATTAAGCCCCGCAATGACCATCGAGTGTCAGGCCGTGTGACTGGCGTGAATGTGCACGGGACTTTGCCAGCTCCGAGCAGGAACAAAGAGGGATTTAATCCTCACTCCACGGGCGTCAATATGCCTAAAGCCACCCGCTTGTTTTCGTTACTGACGTCGGCTTTCGCTGCGATAATACCGATTGGAGGAAGGGCTTCTAGTGTGCGTGTATGTGAATGCGTGGGTGGGTGTGAATATGTGAGTGTGTGTGAGTGTGTGTGAGAGAGTGAGTGTGTTAGAGCGTGAGAGTATGTGTGAGAGTGTGAGTGTTTGTATGTGTATCTGTGTATGTGCATGTGTAAGTGTGTGTGGATGGTTGGTTGTTGGAGTTTTACATCCTGGCAACATCAAGGTCATATCAAGATGGGTACCGACTTGTAACAGTGCGCACTCATGGCGAATTTATAGTGCTGTCCCACTGCGAAATGAGGCCACCAGCACCATGACCTGATATACCAGTCAGTCACATTATCCTGACATTGAGCTAACAAGTCCGCACCATATCCTATGAATGACGAGCACCATGCTAGGAAGCAATAAGTTTACATTTTATAAGTAATTGGTTTGACTCGACCGCGAATCGAACTCCCGACCTTCCACACGGTAAGCCTGCGCTCTACCGATATGTGTGTGAGTGTTTGTCATTGACATGAGTCATTGACGAGATGCACGCTGGGCGTGGATGGCTATGTGAGCAGGTGCGCGCCGCCTATACGTACACGTGTACGTGTACATGCGCGTCGATATGTACGCGTGAGAGCCGACCAGGCAGCGCGCAGGTAGGTGGGAAAACAGGTCCTGCGCTGCTGATTAAACATGGTGCATGGCCGGGTAGGTAGGGCAGTGTGGAGACGCCTGGTCGGGTAGGAAGGACAGTGTGGGAGGCGCCTGGTCGGGTAGGCAGGGCAGTGTGGGAGACGCCTGGTCGGGTAGGCAGGGCACTGTGTCAGACGGCTGGTAGGGTAGGCAGGGCAGTGTGGGAGACGGCTGGTCGGGTAGGCAGGGCAGTGTGTCAGACGGCTGGTAGGGTAGGCAGGGCAGTGTGGAGGTCGGGTAGGCAGGGCAGTGTGGGAGACGGTTGGTCGGGTAGGTAGGGCAGTGTGGGAGACGCCTGGTCGGGTAGGCAGGGCAGTGTGGGAGACGCCTGGTCGGGTAGGCAGGGCAGTGTGGCAGACGGCTGGTCGGGTAGGCAGGGCAGTGTGGGAGATGGCCGGTTGGGTAGGCAGGGCAGTGTGGGAGATGGTGGGCAGGTAGGCAGGGCAGTGTGTGAGTGTTCATCCGGGTCGCCGCCGGCTAGGTGTGGCGGAAACACCGGAAATGCCACATACTGCTTAAGTTGAACTAATGTCCTGCAGAAATGTCGGGGACGAGATTGTTATTCTGGACATTGGGCAGGTCCATTCCCCTAACCACCGAGCAGGACTCCAGGCCCTCGTTGCCTCCATTCTCCCCCCCCCCCCCCCGCCCGCCCGGTTCCCCGCACCATTCCGACCAACGCCCTGCACCGCCCCGACCTCAGCCCCGTCCCCCACCTCGTCCTCCACCCCGTCCAGTCCAGCGACCGCCCATCCCCGCCCTGCCCCTGGCCCCGTCCCCCGCCCCACCCCCACCCCGTTCCCCGCCTCCACTCAACACCCGACATCGGATCGCCCAGAGGAAACCCACAGTTGGGTGACCACCCCGATCGTCTCTTTCAGGCCAGTGATTCAACACCCTTTGCTGGGGGGGGGGGGGGGGGGGGGGGGAGGGGGGAGAAGGGCATTGGTCTGCGTCAAGTGCAAATGGACATCTCCACACACACACACGCTACTGTGTGCGTGTATATGTGTGTGTGTGGCTTCAGCAATCGCAGTGAAAGAGTTGCTCGATTTGCCCGCAATGTCCCACAGTTGAAAGCCCGTAGCGGGCGCCAGTTAGATTGATTTACAGGTCACCACCCCCACACTACGGTACGGACCTCCGGAGGTGAGGGCGTTTACAGGACACAGGGGTAATGAATATTAGGTGCGTTCGGTTTGTCTGTTTGCTTGTTGTTTTACGTCCTACCGACATCTAAGGTCATATCAGGACGGGTACTGACTTGTGACAGTGCGCACTCATGGCGACTTTATAGCGCTGCCCCACTGGGAGACCAGGCCACCAGCACCAAGTGTGTGTTTGATGAGTGTCAGGTAATGAACAGTGGTTAACGACCACTGAATGGGTCATGTAGTAGGTAGCAAGTACTTGTCAGACAAGTGTGTGTTTGTGTGATATACTACCTGAGGAATCTGAGGTAGTGAACAGCAGTTAATGATCAGTGAAGGGATCATGTTGTACACTGCTTGGTATGTCACAAGTATTGAGTACTTGTCAGACAAGTATGTGCTTGGGAATGTAATATAGGCCTACTTCCTGGCGAGTGTGAGGTAATGGCCAGTGGTTAATGACCAGCGAATGGGTCATGTTGGAGGCTGCGTAGTGAGTCTCAGGTATTGAGTACTTGTCAGACCTACTATTTGGCGAGTCTGAGGTAATGAACAGCGGTTAATGACCAGTGAATGGGTCATGTTGGATGCTGCGTGGTGTGACTCAGGTATTGAGTACTTGTCAGACCTACTACTTGGCGAGTCTGAGGTAATGAACAGCGGTTAATGACCAGCGAATGGGTCATGTTGGAGGCGGCATAGTGAGTCTCAGGTATTGAGTACTTGTCAGACCTACTATTTGGCGAGTCTGAGGTAATGAACAGTGGTTAATGACCAGTGAATGGGTCATGTTGGATGCTCCGTGGGGTGACTCAGGTATTGAGTACTTGTCAGACCTACTACTTGGTGAGTCTGAGGTAAGGAACAGCGGTTAATGACCAGTGAATGGGTCATGTTGGACGCTGCCTGGTGCGTCTCAGGTATTGAGTATTGGCTACAAGACTGAGATGGGGGTGCCACAGAGTATATCACTGAACACTACTCAGTAAAGACGAGGTGAGGGAGGGGGGGGGGGGGCTTCCATAGGGTACACTCTTCTCGCTGGGGCTCGGCTGTTGACTGGTGGCCACTGATGATGGTGTACATGGTAGTTTACTGCGTGGCGGGCTATATACACCGGACGTCAGTTGAGCCAGACCCCGGCAGTATACAGCACTACGACTAGAAGGCGCCGGGGGCTGTAAGAGTGCTTACAGGGGCAGCCATATTGATGGCAGCGGCGAGGTGCTCAGGTATGAATCACGTGACTCGCTCTTTGCTCTCCTCACCCATCCATCAGGGGTACCCAGTGCTCTCCTACCCTGGCTACCCCTCCCCTCCACACCCCTCCGTCCCACCCCGCCCCGCCCTATCTAGACCCGAACACCCCAAGCCTCGCCCCCACTCCCGCAGACACCCCCGCCTCCCCCACACACCCCACCTCCCCCCGCTCACACCCGTTCCCCCTCACACATCCCGCCCCCACATACACTCCGCCTCCCACGCACACATCCCGCCCCCCCCCCCGCCCCCGCACGCCCTGGCCTACTTATTATACGCGACGCCCCCCCCCCCCCCCCACGCCGGCTCCATAACCATGTCAACGTAGACGGGTCAGGTTAGAGCCACTCACCAAGACGACTGCATTCCACCCCTCGCAGCCACCCCAACCCGCCACCCGACACTCCAGCGAGCCTGCAGCCACAAGCAGACAGTTCATCACAGTAGCTCACTAGACACTTACCAGACCACTGCTTCAGACACCAACCACTCAGTGCACACCCCAAATCAGCTGATCTGTTCAGCATCACGTACACCAGCTTTCTTCCTTCACCCCCTTGTTCTTTTCGTTCTTAAAATTAAACTTCTTTGTTAGGGCTACATCTAAGGTCATATCAAGATAGGCACCGACTTGTGACAATGTACGCTCATATAAACTTGATAGTGCTGTCTCACTTGGAGCCCGGGTTGCTGGCACCATGACCCAATATCCCACTCTGTTATATTATCCTGATACCGAGCAAATCAGTCCTTGACCTATCCTATTAATGGCAAGCGCCAGGCTATGTACCGACAATTATCAATGTTGTATGTCATTGGTTTGACTTGGCCAAGGTTCAAACCGACAACCTCTCACAAAGGAAAGTTGGCCAAGGCTCTGACTAATTCGGCTATTATGATTCCGAAATGCGCGAATTCTGATGATTAATTAAGAAAACCAAAACAATCTCAAACCCCACACCTCACGAAGTAAAACAAAACGTGAGAGGTGCATGATACCTGAGCAGCCCCAACGCCTGTGACGGCCAGTCGGGGATTGGACGAGGGCGGGGGGGGGGGGGGGGGGGGCGAGGGTGCACACACCTCCACGGCAGTGCTGATCTACAGCTCCCTCGTTGCCTTTAAGGGGTTCGGGTTTCCGCCCGGCCCACACTGACGCCCCCCGGGACCAATAGGAGGTTTCCCGGCGGGCCAGCCTCTGGGTAAACACCCACTGGCTCAGGCATGGATTCCTGCCCACACGCCCCTCTCCCTCCCCCTCCCACCCTCCACTTTCTCCCTCACTCCCACCTCCGTACATCGATTCTACCCCAAACAGACACTCGGACATCATTCTAAGCAACAATAAAATGGGCCACCGCATTAATCCCGCCAGTCAATCAGTGTGCACCGAAGAAAGGACTGTGAACCACCTCCCACCTCCTCCCGCACCCCGCCCTACCCGCACCGCCGTACTCCCCCTGCCACTGCCCTTATTGAGAGAGCTCCTGCACTCACGGGTTATGATTGCTCCCTGCACCGTCCTGATGTGGATTATAGCAGACCCAAAGCAACCGAGCGTCAGCTGCCCTCAGCAACGTGGCAAGGTCCTCAGGTGTCGGGCGCTCAGTGACCTTCTGTCAGCCTCTAGGAACCTGCCACATCAGCGGTTAGATACAATATTCACCCCCTCTACCCACAGTAGGGGTGAATAACAACTAGGTGTAAATCAGAGCAAAAACTGCTTTGGTATAAATAAACAAGATGTGCAGCTCCTGGTTCCAGTCTCCAGTGTTTATCTATATTGGTGTAGATTTGGTGAAATGGCAGAGGATGCAAAAAACGGAAGACAAAAAGTGGGTAGCCCCAGAAATCTCTCAATCTTCTTCAATCAAAAATAACAAGCTATAACAAAGGAGCCCTCGAACCATACATTTAACGTATTATATTGCAGATTTATGGAGTTATATCCATAGCCCAGACATCCGACCCTGTTTAAAGGGTTGTTGAGCAGCCCTGTCTCAGAGACAGGGCAGTAACTCTATGCAGCGGTAGGCGTGTGCGTGTGTGAGGGGGGGGTGGTATAATATAGCTGGCGGGTATCGTCCATTATACCCCACACTAAGCGCATGCACGGTGACGGGCAGAAACAGGCGTCAGCTTTGTCTGGTGCACAAAGGTGACAGGTTGATTGCTTCGCTGCCAGGTCACGCCAAACTGTCTGGCCGGACAAGCAAATGGTCAAACAATGGGACAGGTCTATGGCAAATAAAAGTGGACACGCTGGCCTGGGGACAGGCACAAGAGTAGGTGCAAATAGGGCATGCAAGCCTCGGTTCCTTTTTTATGCCTTTTTGACAATTGGAATCAAGGCAGATATCAGTAGCTTGCCATGAGCATTTCTAGGAAATATTGTAGAGGCGAAGCTTTTCGAATTTTGTTTGTTAATTGTATAATATATGTTGTTTGCTTAAAGATGCATAGTCCGATGGTTTTGAGTTTATGTCACTTTTCTGAGATAACTATATTAAACTGATTGTCATAATCTACCTTACTTATGTTTGAAGTAATTTTTATTTTAAATGGCTAAGTTTTGAGATATTTGAAGAATAAACATGTCAAATTAGTTTTGGCAAGCATATACTTCAGCAGTAACAGGTTCTGTTAAATTGCCTCGGCATTCCCTTCTATTTGGCAACAAATGCTTAATAAGTGCAACACTTATCTGAGCTAGATGTTTCAAATCAATTCTAGATAATTATTTTGTTTTTGAAAATTTGATGCTTCATCGGACTATGCAACTTTAATGAAATCAGCACATTTGAATCACCGCGTAAAGGTTGTGACGAGGCTTGTTTTTCTTTGAGAGAAAGCTGCTGAACAACAAAACAGTTTATCCATATATTGTGACGCATGAGCTCCAAAAGGTGATGAGTTTCATGAATAAAATTCCCATTTCTGAAAAAAACTAATTCTTACTGATAATCTCACTGTTAGTGAATTTCTAAGATTTACCAGCGGGTCCATAATCAAAATAAGCATCTCACGGATTTGGAAGGTTGTTGTGTGGGGATGGGGCGTTTTTTGTTGTTTTTGTTGTTGTTGGGGGAAGTGCATTTTGGGGAGGGGGGGGGGGGAGGTATATATATATCTGTGTCATCTTTCAATCACTAAGGACCACAATTTCAAACTGAGTAATGGCTGGCTAAGTGTTAATAATAAATGTATGCATAGTCCATTAATATTTAGCTATGTGCTGTATCAGCAACGTGAAGTTGTGGAGGGGGTAATTTAGGCTAAACAGGTAATAATTAATTAATTAATTAGGTAGTAATTAATTAATAGAAGTTGAACACTGAGCCGCTAAGAACTGGAAGGATGTCAGGCTCATCCTGCCGGGACACTGCAGCTCTCTGGACAGTAGAGACCCGGGCTGAGTATTGAGGAATACCAGTAGTACATGGAAGATGGCGTTTTAGGAAGGGAACATCTTACAGCTAGCAATGGAGTAGTATAAGAAAAGTAGTGTTTTCAACAGGTACTTCAGGCTGCAGAGTACGATAAAAGCATCACATTTTCAAAACCAAAACATTTATTTAGATTTTATCCAACATTTCTAACTTAAATACTGATGCGCTTATTAGACACGTGTTTATGAATAACAGGGAAGGCACATCAATGTGATAGAACCTTCTATGACTGAAGCCTATGGTGTTCAGCATCCTGACATGCATGCAAATATTAATTGTGCATGTTTTCACTTCAAATATTTCCAAAGTTATCCATTCATAATTTTAACAAAGTTACTTCAGACGAAGGCAAGGAATATATATATATATATATTATATTATATATATATTATATATATAATGTAAATATTAATATATTTATCTAAAAGTAAAATAGCAGAAAATCAAAACCATCGGACTATGCAACTGGCAACTTGAATGGGATTGATAGGGTATGTGTATTACACAGTTCATGATACGAGTCCAATTACTCCCTGAAGAAAAATTGACTCGACCATAAGGTAGGGATGAGGATGGTGTTTGTCAGTCCATCCACATGGCCCGAGGTAGCAGCATTTACGAGCTTGGGTGTCAAATTAGATGCCGCGTTTATTGTGTACCCACACAAAACTATACACATTAGTTGATTTCTTAAAATTTCTCTTAGTCGGTTATTTATATCTTTATATCACATACTATGTCTGTTTTATGTGTATAATACCGATTAATCATGTCACTCATACCAGTATTTACAGGTCACATGATATCGCCTGACTGGTATAGATGTGAAGCTGTGGTGTGTATTCGATTAATGAATACCTTAATATAGGGCAAAATTGTGTGATTAATTGAAATAGGCAGTTGTCAGGAGAGCATATAACCACACACACACATACCATAAAAGGACAATCGTGGTACCGGACACAATGACACACTGTGTGTTATTAATTATGTGTTCACGAAGGCGTGTCCTGAGTGATCGGGTAGTTAATGGGGTTGTGCACAGGAAGTGTATGTTTTATGGAGAAACAACGACTACTCTCCTGTAACACGTCACGCAACGCATCACGTCGATAAACGCTTCTGGGTGCAAACGTCGAAACAAGCCTACAACACCACCACACGGACACCACCAGCAAAGTGCAGTCCGATGAAAGCATACATTTTGTTAAAGCGTCCAATTTTTAAAGCTTCCAATATTTAAACTGTCCAATTTTTAAAGCGTCCAATTTTTAAAGCGCCCAATTTTGTTAAGCTTCCAATATTTAAAGCGACACATTTTTAAAGCATCAACGTTTTTAAATGGCACATTTTTAAAGCCGCACATTTTTAAAGAGGCAAATCTTTTAATCGGCAAATTTTTTAAGTGGCGCATTTTCGAAACAAAAAACACTCATGCAAACATAATCTTACATATCCAACTTAGATACAGTGCACACATTAAAATATGTGTTACTGCATAGAAGGAATACTAAGTGAATTTAGATGGTGAGCGAGGAATACAGATCGGGTGGGGTGAGACACAACTTCCTGAATTCATACTCCCGTTACTGCTGGACCCTATGTTGTCCAGCATTTTGGTGTGTACACCCAAGTTAATTTAACATATTTTTAGGGGCAATTATATCCAAAGATAATCATTTACAATTAGCAGTTAGTTACATCAAATTAAAGTAATGTAGACTATAACGATCACTCCAATATATCTTTGTTTAAAATGATATGGTCGAAACTCAAAACCATCGGAATATGCAACCTTAATAAAAAGGTGCATAGTCCGATTAAATCAAATTTTCAAATCGTCAAATTTCCAAAACAAAAAAATCCAGTAACCTAAACATAATCCTACATAGCCAATTTAGATACAGCTGTGTGAACTCATTAAACACACATTGTTGCATAGAAGGGATAGCTTGTCTCTTCCAGCAGGATTTAATTAAGCAAATATATTCAAAGATAACCATTTAAAGTTAAAATTAGATCAAACTAAAGAAATGTACACTAATATATCTTTATGAAAGAAAATATTTCATAAGTCACAAACATCATCACATCAGTCTATGCAAATTTAACCATGGACTAATGAAACCGCATTCAACTCACATTGTAGAAACAACAAAAGGATTAGCATCAAGGCTGCCTAAGCCTTTCCTGCCCATTACTCCTGTCTCAGCGCTGATTACTTTGTTGCACTGAGGCTGGCTTAACTTAATTGACTCTGTGTCAAATATTCTGTTTCATTAAAGCTACATTGTCTGGTGAGTTTCGGTTTCTGTCTTTTTTGTGTCTAATTCATAGATAAATATATAAGGTTGATAATTAATAGATAAATATATTAAGTTGATCATTATATCCTTTCGTTTGAATTTCTTTCTATCTTAAGTGACTAACTTTGAAGACATTTTAAGTGCAAACAGGTGATGGTAATTTTAGCATGCACGTCAAAACTCGGGCAAATAGGTTCCAGGAGTGACAGGTTAAATTGAATTGAATTAGTATTCCCTTTTATGGAGCAAGATGTGCTTAATAAGTGCACCAGTATCTAAGTTGGATATGTACCATCAAATCTAGGTAAGTGTTTTGGTTTTGAAAATTTGATGCTTCATCGGACTATGCCGCTCTAAGCTCGCTTCTCAGCCTGGCTGCACATTATGACGTCACAACTCACCACATCCACAGAGGGAACATTTCCATCAGGTGTAAACACAATTCCTAAGAGTGAAGACTCCCAGAGGGTATGCACCTTAACAGGCTACACATGGAAAGTGGAAAGCACATATCTAATACATTGCTGCACAGTAACGCCATGCCGGCATTTGTACACATGGAAAGTGGAAAGCACATATCTAATACATTGCCGCACAGTAACGCCATGCCGGCCTTTGTACAGATGGAAAGTGGAAAGCACATATGTAATACATTGCCGCACAGTAATGCCATGCCGGCCTTTGTACACATGGAAAGTGGAAATCACATATCTAATACATTGCCGCACAGTAACGCCATGCCGGCCTTTGTACACATGGAAAGTGGAAAGCACATATCTAATACATTGCCGCACAGTAACGCCATGCTGGCCTTTGTACACATGGAAAGTGGAAAGCACATATCTAATACATTGCCGCACAGTAATGCCATGCCGGCCTTTGTACACATGGAAAGTGGAAAGCACATATCTAATACATTGCCGCACAGTAACGCCATGCCGGCCTTTGTACACATGGAAAGTGGAAAGCACATATCTAATACATTGCCGCACAGTAACGCCATGCCGGCCTTTGTACACATGGAAAGTGGAAAGCACATATCTAATACATTGCCGCACAGTAACGCCATGCCGGCCTTTATACACATGGAAAGTGGAAAGCACATATCTAATACATTGCCGCACAGTAACGCCATGCCGGCCTTTATACACATGGAAAGTGGAAAGCACATATCTAATACATTGCCGCACAGTAACGCCATGCCGGCCTTTGTACACATGGAAAGTGGAAAGCACATATCTAATACATTGCCGCACAGTAACGCCATGCCGGCCTTTGTACACATGGAAAGTGGAAAGCACATATCTAATACATTGCCGCACAGTAACGCCATGCCGGCCTTTGTACACATGGAAAGTGGAAAGCACATATCTAATACATTGCCGCACAGTAATGCCATGCCGGCCTTTGTACACATGGAAAGTGGAAAGCACATATCTAATACATTGCCGCACAGTAACGCCATGCCGGCCTTTATACTATACTCTTTACTGAAAGCTGCATAGTCCAACGAAAGCATCACACTTTTTAAAGCAAAACACTGAGCTAGATTTAAACCTATTTATCCAACTTAGACACGCGGGAACTTATTTAGTATTTGTTGCTACATAGAAGGGCATACTATGTTAATTTAATTGAACTAATTACTGTTGAAGCCAATGGGGTCAGGAATTTGACAAGGACACCATCATTCATGGTGGGGAAGAAATAGTTCATTAAGCAAAATAAAGATTTCAAGCCATAATCGGCATTGAAACACACATTGTTGCATAGAAACATGACATCACAACTCACCACATTGTGGAAAACAGATGTGGGGGGGGGGGGGGGGGTGAGACACAGAACTTCTTGTATTTATACTCCTATAATTCTTATTCATAATATATATGTATATATCACATATGTATTTGAAGGGTTCAGGCGCAAAAGCACAGTCCAACATTTTAATTAAGACAGGATTTCTGCAAGAAGGTAATTTTAATTCTCACTAATTCTACTTCCCTTGTGATGTAATGAGTATGCAGCAATGAACAACAATAGGAATGTAAAATATTTTGAAGGTTTGATTCCAATGTTTATCTCAATTCTTTTATTGGCTTTTACGGGGTTTTGCGCCTGAACTCTTCATGTATATATTATACATCACATATATGTGATGCATAATCTACTATGCGAGTATAAATATATGGAATTTAATTTAGCATTACCTATCCCTTTCTATACCAACTTATACCAAACTGTATTGGTGGCGCCACCTCTTCTCCCGCTGCGCTAAACCTGTGTCAGTCACAGTAGAGGGATTTTGTACATACAGTGAAACCCCATTATAACGAATCCCGATTGAACGCAAATTCTGATATAACGTGATGATTCATTGGATCCAGAATCCCCTAATTCTAAAGTAATTCAGTAAATTGAACCCCGATTTAGCACGACCCGGCTGTTTTTGCAATGGCATTCTATGGACCCCAACGATCGCGTTATAACAGGGTTTCACTGTATTATATATATATCATAATAGCGATGTCTGCCCTGCCTACCTGTACATATAGAAGGTTCAGCTGGACGGGGTCGCGCGCGTCCACATTCTGATCCGAAAAGAAGTACTTGCGTCGGAGGAGCAGCGTCTCGTTCACATCTATACCTTGTTCACGTAGCGTCTTGGAGTGGTCCAGCCAATTCACTGAAAGAGGTCAAAGAAGAGGGGACTTCATCAGACTGCAAGCGTCTTGTTGTTGTTCTATGTTGTCAAGCCAAACAGATATTAGCTTATTGATTCTGTGTGTAGGTCCGTGTGAGCGTGTTTCTGTGTCTGTGTGTGTGGAGACAGAGAGAAGGTGGCAGGGAATGGGGCGGAAAGGCGGCTAAGAAAAACGGCAACCACTTCATTAGTATGTCGTCTTGTTAGCAGAAGCCGGAAGCCGCCGGGTATTTACTAACAGAACGTCGCCAAAACAAACAATAAAAGCAGGATGGCACTAATATTGTCGTCAGCTCCCGCCGCCCTCTACTACATCTACAGCAACTTTATATAGCACCGACCTTGGTTTTTATGTTTGTTTCCGTGTATGTCTTTTGTGTGTGCTTTGTGTTTTGTGTGTTGTTTTTGTTGGTGGTGGTTTTTGTTTCCGTTAGGTTGTTGTTGGCTTGGGGTGTTTTTGTGTGTGTCTTTATTTGGGGGGGGGGGGTAGGGGGAGAGAGGTGTCGGCGAATCAGTAGGGAGGCTGCGCGTTTCCCAAAGGGGACTTCCGGTTGGTTCACATCACTCTATATTAGCGGGAATAGCCGGCCCTCGGGGAGGTGTGAAGTAGTTGGAGAAGCGGTCCCCGAGTTGATTAAGACGGCGCGCCCTGAGTGGCAGTGACCCGGGGCGGTGGGCGCGCCTCCCACCGGTACAGACCCAGTGGGTGCCGGGGAGGGGATCCAGAGGCCGCGCCAGAGATCACACACACACACACACACACCGACGCGCGCCTTGGCGTCAACCCACAGCAAGAGGCGCCAGTCCCTGTGCGAGATGACCCCCCCCCCCCACCCCCAACCCACCTCCATACACACCAATGTGCACGCACGCAACATACGCTGGTACCTAGCATGCATACTAAGCACCTCACTGCTCTAACCGCTATCACATCCTTTGACGCCAGTCACCACCTCACTACTACACCCCGACCACTGCCCCGTACTCCTCACCTGACATCACAGGCATCACCCCAACCCCACTGCATGACAGGGGACTGCCTGTAACCATCTATTACCGCACTACTACACTTCCCCTGATTATCACCTAATGATACCCCAGCCACACTGCCCAACTACTACCCTATTTACCACCTTCACCAACTCAGCCATCACCTCACACCGACAACCACTTCCACCCTTGACATCACACTCATCGCCTCACTGTACGACACAGGGTTGTAACCCGCTACTACCTCACTACTACACTTCATCTGACCACAATAGTTATCACCTAATGACACCCCAGCCACACTTCCCAATTACTACCCTATTACCACCATCACCAACTCAGTCATCACCTTACAACGACAAGCACAGTCACCACCCTCAATCACTATCATCCCCCCTCCATTGACCATGTTACCAATGAGGAGTCCGCGCCGAAATCCAGCAGGTAATTGGACCACACAAGGATGTCCTGACAATCGTAAAGAGACGTAAATTGCATTGGTATGGCCATATTTCCCATTCATTAGGTATGGCCAAAACCATGTTGCAAGGCACAGTGGGAGGGGAAAGAAAAGGAAGAGGTGGCCAGACAACATCAGGGAATGGCTAGGCATGGAGTTTTGCAAGTCCCTGAGGACAATGAAGAACAGCGGGAAATGGATAAATCTGATTGCAAATTATTTGTGGTGCCCTACCGACCCTTGTAGTTAAAGGATTGGTGGTGATTGACATCATTACATCATAACCACAACCACATTAATTCTATAACTAGCTCAACCATAACTTAAACCGCAGCCACCACTAACACTGCAGGCACTCTCAACCCCTGGGTATAGTGTCAGCACCTCGGCACTATACCATAACGCAATAACTTCTCTCACCCAGTACCACTCACACCCCTGGTAACCTCGCACCTACCATCGCAATGCAACAAACATTTCCCTATGACATTATAGCCACTGCCATTCTGCCGCGTCCACTACTACTGTACTCCACCACCTCCACTACGCACACATCACGGTCACGACCCACGTGGTCCAGATTGAAACCCTACACCCCACCCCCACACACACAACTCCTGAGCCTAGTCCTCACTTCGACATGCCACTTCCTGGCGAATTACTCAATGCTCTGACAAGTGTTCTCTCCTGCTATATATGGAAGTGATTGTTACCTTCACGCATACTGACACTGGTCAACATCCAGTGTAGGTGAGGTGGGCCAAGATGGGGGCCATGGTTCAGTGTTGCATCTTACGGAGTATAACAGTAATAATAAGTAATATTCCCTTCTGTATCTTTATACGCACATAATACGTTATACATTACATATATCAGTATATATATGAACATGCCGCACAGGTTCATATATATGCTGATATATGTAAAAATACAAATAGATATATATAAACACAAATATATATATATATGCATAGAGCCAGCTCACAAAAAAGCATGCGCATCGCGCCTAGGGAGTAGAAGCATTGCCTTCTTTTATATGCGCATGTCAGTATTGAATACAGTATTGAATTAGCACAGCGCAGCTCACAGTTAATGTGCACTGACATCAATTCACTGAGGGATAGATCGAATTACATACACAGGCTGTATACATATTATAAATTAAATACTTGTAAAAGAATAGCCGGTCAACATGTGAAGTAGTTCCCCATCCCACCTCTCTACTCTGTGAGTCACTCCTGTGATTGTAAACTCAATCACATTCACACACACACAGACACACATACACACACCTCTTCTGGCACCAAACCTTTCCGTGACAATTCTTACGCCATCCTTTCCCTAACCAACCACTACTACCACACTCAAACTACATACAACTTGCATCCAAAGTACACACAACTGAAATAGGATATGCAAGTGAGTGTGGGTTTGTAGAGGAGGGCGGGCCGGTGGGTGGCGGAGGGGTTCTCTAACATTCGTCGACGATTCCCAACAAAATGGAGGAGATTAACCCAGGTGGCTGCACACGAAATTAAACCCCCGGTGAAAATAACCCACATCTTTGCAACCCTTGGGAGAACAATCAGGAGGCGACAGACAATAAAATCACCCGTCGTGGCGGTAATGAATTTCACCGCCATTGGGGAGAAATGTGCTTTCAGAAAAAAGCAAGAAAGAGAAGGAAGACGAAAGAGAGACAGAGAGAAAGATAGGAGGAGAAGAAATAAGAAGAGGCAGACAACCCTGTGCATTCGGCGCCATGTTGGAAGCCTGTGTCTATTTTATGGGCGAGTAATTAGCCACAGAGGAAGCAATAAGATGCCTCGACCACGGCCGGAGTGTCGTTAGAGCCAGGTAATGAGCTGTGGATACACACGCTGGTTCTCCACGACACTCACCCACGACACTCACCCCTTCCATCCCCACGTCTTCCTCACAGCGGGATATACGCACTCACCACCCTGCATATACATTCACACACACCGCGTCTGTCACGCACATAGATATAGACACTCACTACCCTGCACAATCATGCACGCACACACCACGTATGTCATGCACCTAAATATAGACACTCACCACCATGCAGGCACATGCACGCACACACCATGTATGTCATGCACCTAGATATAGACACTCACGACCCTGCACACACACGCACCGTGTCAGTCACACACTAGATATAGACACTCACGACCCTGCACACACATTCACATACACACCGCGTCTGCCATGCACCTAGATATAGACACTCACCACCCTGCACACACATGCATGCTCACAGTGTGTCTGTCACACACCTAGATATAGACACTCACCACCCTGCACACACATGCACATACACCGCACCGCGTCTCCTACACACGTAGGTACATGCCCTTATTGATGCAATTAATAACACTTGAATCTACGGATGTAAAATTGAAAGAAACATACTCCAGTGTATGAAGATTATCTCCCTGAAATATAAAGATCACTGTAGAAAGTTCCTTCATTGAAGTCTGTTCTCGGAGAGAGGCTAACATTTACAACAATGTCCCCTCTCCCTAGTATGCATACTTTCCTAATGCTCATATTATATAACACCACTCCAATCTAAAGGATGGCGAATGTAGCCCTAGTAAAGGGGGTTTCAACGTCTTCATCCTTTTCGCTTAATTACAACAACTGTCCAAAGGATGCAGATACAATAGCACAACTGAACTCTGCATCCTGAATACTAATGACGAAAACATTGCACGGTGCGTTGGGCAATGTGCAACCACTACTGACGTGGGTTAAGTAGACATCATCAGCAGGAAGGGGGAGATGGGAAAGGAGGGGGGAGTAGGAGGGAGGGGAGGGGGGGAAGGGGGAGGAGGGAGGGGGAGGGGGGGGGAGAAGGAGGGAGGGGAAGGGGGGGAGGGGGGGGAGGGAAGGGGAGGGGGGGAGGGGGGGAGGGGGAGGGAGGGAAGGGAGGAGTGGAGGAGGGGACGCGGAAAGGAGGGGAAGAGGGGGAGGGGGGGGAGGGGGGGGAGGGGGAGGGGACGGGGAAGGGAGGGAGGGGAAGGGGGGGGGGGACGGAAGGGAAGGAAGGGGGAGGGAGGGCGGGGAAGGGGAGGGAGGGAGAGGTGGAAGGGGGGGACGGGGAAGGAGGGACAGAGAGGGGGGGGGGAGGGGGAGGAGGGGGGGAGGGGGAGGAGGGGGGGGAGGGGGAGGAGGGGGGGAGGAAATGGGAGGGGGAAGGAGGGGGGGAGGGAGGGAAGGAGGGGGAAGGGGGGGAGGGCAGGGGGGGAGGGGGGGAGGGAGGAGGGGGGGGGACGGGGGAAGAGGGTAGGAACAGAGGGGAGGGGGGAGGAGGGGAGGAGGGGGAGGACGGACGGAGAAATGGAGGACAAGGAAGGGGGGGGGGCGGAAGGGAAGGGGGGAAGGGGGAGGGCAGGGCAGGGAAGGGAGGGAGGAGGGAAGGAGGAGTGGAAGGGGGGACTGGGGAAAGGAGTATGGAACAGAGTGGGAGGGGGGAGGAGGGGAGGAGGGGGAGGACGGACGGAGAAATGGAGGAAGTGAGGGGAGTGAAAGAGGAAGGGTATAGAGAAGGAGGGGGAAGGGAGGGAGGAAAGGGAGGATAGGGGAGGATATGGGAAGGGAATGGAGGGGAGGGAAGGGAATGGAGGGAATGGAAGGGAAGGGAGGGAAGGGAGGGAAGGGAGGGGAGGGAAGGGAGGGGATAGTAGGAGGGAGGAAAGGGAGGGAAGGGAGAGGGAGGGGAGGAGGGAGGGAAGGGAGGGAAGGGAGGGAAGGGAGGGAAGGGAGGGAAGGGAAGGGAAGGGAGGGAATAGTAGGAGGGAGGGAAGCGGGGTTGGAGGGAGCAATGGGACATGCGACATGCGCCAACCCGCATCCCGTGTGGAGCACATTTGCCTTCCAACGTTTACAAATAGTGCTGACGTTGCTACTGGCCTCGTTATCTGCGTCCGAGCGCGTAATTGTACACAAGCGGTGGATAACTTCAATCACTCCGCCTCCTTGGGTGGCCAGGTCGCCGCTACTATCTTAGCGAGTCTCGTTATGTATAATTCATTCATTTCTGTAGCTAGCGGTTGTTTTAGAAGGGACTCTGCGGCCATCCTCGAAGTGGAAAATAAATACCCAAAGTAAAGAGAGTACGCTTAAAGTTGCATATTCCAATGAAAGCATCACATTTTCGAAACACAAACAAACTGGCTTAGATTTGACCTTGCTTAGATATTGGTCGAGTTATTAGGCATTTCTTACCGGCTTAGAAGGTATATTAAGTCAACTTAATCAAACCTATCACCATTGAAGCCTATCATGTCTAGCATTTTCACATAAACGACATTATTTAGTTTGATCTTATATGTATAATACATATAATATATAATATAAAATATATAATATATATATAACAACATACACAAATCCGGCGGTACAGTGAGTGTATGTAGCGGGGCAGTGGGCTGTGCACAGACGTGTGGTGCCCCCCCCCCCCCCCTCCCAACCAACGAATCTGAGTGTGAGTAGGATGGAAGTTTCTAGGTTAAGCAGGCTCCTCCAGTCGATGATTGGGGGAGTAGATAGGACTGGGGAGCAGATGGAAGCTTACGGCCTTATTATACTCGTATAATGGCTTATACAGCATATAATAAATACAATATATATAATATATATTCAAAGTTAACCTTCTAAAATCAAAGTTAATTACTACAATACAATAGATGGCAACGATCAAACTAATATATTCACCAAAAAATAATAGTAGAAACTCAAGCTTATTGGACAATTTTAACGCAGCAAACACCTAGACACAAATGGCGCAAAGAGGTTCTTCTCCACGAGCTCTGAAGGCGAGATTGAACTGCCTTCCTGCGTGTCCATCGCTACTACATGGGGGCTTCCTCGGACCCTTCGGCGCACAATGCCTCCCGCTCCCCGAGCCCTTCTTCTGGGTGATTAAATCGCCGCAGATTGCTAGCTAGTCCCCACACGACGCTGTTAATTATAATCACGTTTTCACACCCAACCATCTAATTCTAGCTCAGTCGATGGCAACGGCACACAACAAACACCACTTGGTACTGGCACACACCGCGAACCAGCGGCAGGGTGGTGGGGTTAACGGGTCAGCGGGTGTAGCCTAATACAGCTGCTTTAAGGGCCTGTCAGACCTTGCCGGACTGGGGAACTGGACGAGAACCAGACACTGTCCGGTTGTGTATGGCGATGTTCGGGTACCATCTGGTAAACATCCGGCGGTGTCCGGTGGTGTCCGTCGGTGTCCGGTACAAGTTTTGAACATGCACAAAACTTCTACTGGACACCGCCGGACGGAGGTGGTCCGGTTGGTGTCCGGTTTGACCGGTACATGTCCGGTACCCATCCAGTACCCATCTTTACATATCCAGTACCCATCCGTTGGTGTCCGGCTTGTCTGTTTTGTCCGGTACATGTCTGGTACCCATCCGTTACGTGTCCGGTTCTCGTCCGGTACATGTACGGTACTTATCCGGTTGTACGATGTCAATTAACCCAATTTTAAGCTCCATTTCGATAGATTTCTTCACCGGACAACACCGGACTAGAAAATTCTTTGTCCGGTGGTCTCCGGTGCTCAGTCCGGTGAGGTGTGACAATGACTTAAGCTGGAAGAGCTGAATGTTTGAGAACACACACTGCATTACCACACCGTGTTCATCCAACTTTGTGTTTGTACATGTTTGTGCACATGAGCATGTCTATTGGCGCATGCCCTTTGCTGGTGCATGACCTTTAGGACATGCCCTTTTATGCATTCCCTTTGGTAAATGCCCTTTTACACATGCCCTTTGGTGTATTTCCTTTTACACATGCCGATTGGTGCATGGCCATTGACACATGCCCATTGACACATGCCCATTGACACATGCCCATTGATGAATGTCCATTGACACATGCCCATTGATGCATGACCATTGGTGCATGCCCATTGGCATATGTCCATCGATAAATGCCCATTGCCACATGCCCATTGGCAGGACGTCTATTGGTACATGTCCATTGGCACATGAAATTCACACATGCCCATTGGCAACATGTCCAATGGCACATGTCCATTGGCAGCATGTCCATTGGTGAATGTCCATTGACACATGTCCATTGGCAGCATGCCCATTGATACATGTCCATTGGCAGCATATCCCTTGACACATACCCATTGGCAGCATGTTAACTGACACGTGCCCATTGGCAGCATGTCCATCGACACATGGCAACTGGCAGCATGCCCATTGACACATACCCATTGGCACATGCCCATTGGTGCATGTCCATTGATCAGAGCGCCTCGTCCTATAGGGGTATGTTGCTAATGGACGAGTGATAGTGAATACATCATGCAAGATCATGGACCAGTGATATATAACTGACCTGGTAAACTAGCTGCAGGTCATTGATGACCGATTAGAGCAATGCGCCATCATTTACTCAGGCTACTACTCTAGCCGATATTCACACAGTCGCACCCACCATTCATCATGCCACTTTAGTGTGCAGCGGACTGGTGAAAAGCCAGGTGTTGCTTAGTCAATGACATTGCCCTGACCGCTTGGCTTGAATCAGTCAGTTGTGCAACACATACCAACAATACAAGGTAATCCTCAAGGTACACGAGCTGTATCCCCTTTGGACATTTCCAACTTGAAAGTGTAAATTTCTCCGGCATCATCAGCAAAGTTAAAATACATACACAAATATTTATAAAAACGCATCTCCGAGTTGTGGATGCGCAATGTGCGAGTTATTGCGATTGGCAGTCGGGGTTTCATCTGCAACTCAATGAGGAGGATAGACGGTGGAGGGGGGGGGGGGGGAGGGGGGGTGTGTAAGGGAGGACAGGAGGAGGGAAGGAGGTGAATAGGTGAGGAGAGAAAAGGGAGGGTAGCAGGACAGGCGGAGAGGAAGCGATGGGTATGTTATGAGGGGGAGGGGAGGAAGGGAGGGGAAGGAGGAGAAAGTGAGCAGGGGAGGAAGGGAGGATGGGAGGTGGAGGAATGGAGTGGAAGGAGAAGAAGAGGACGAGGAGAGCAGTAGGGTGTGGGGGGGGGGGAGAAATTGAGGAACGAAGTAGGGAAGGAGGTGAGGAAAAGGTGATGAGGGCAGAGGGGAGGAGGAAGGGAAGGGGGAGGTGGGGAGGGGAGGAGGGAAGTAGGTGAAGGGGAGGACTAGAAGAGGGGAGGAGGGAGGAGGAGGAGAGTAGGGAGGCGGAGGAGGAGGGACGAGAGGAGGAGGGGAGAGGGGAGGAGGGGAGAGGGGAGGAGGGAAGAGGGGAGGAGGGAAGAGGGGAGGAGGTAGGAGGGGAGGAGGAAAGAAGGAGGGGAGAAAGGAGGAGAGGATGAAGGAAGGAGTGGAGCAGGGTGAGAGAGGGAGGGCAGGGGAAGGGACAGGGAATGGCGGGGAGGGGATGGGGGAGGAGAGAGAAGGCGAGAGAAGGCGAGAAAAGGGGAAGAAAGGGCAGGAAAACGAAGAGGGGATGAAGAAGAGACAAAATAGGAGAAAGAGGAGGAAGAGAATGAATAGGGGTATCGGGGAGGGCAGATGGGAGAGGGGGGTGGGGTGGAAGAAAAGGGTGACAAGGAGGGAGAAATTGGGGGAAAGAGAAGAGGAAGAAGAAAGAGGCAATTTCTTTTCCTCAGGTGGTCCATTTTACAGGAGTTCACAAGAGGAAATCCATTAGTTTTTTTGGGGGTGTTTTAAATCTTTTCATTCAAAAAGATTTATGCACGTGAGCTGCGATGTTAGAGACCTGGTGTAGGGGTGGGCAGTGTATGTAAAATGGTACAATGAAGAGCAGGTATATGGCACCTGGAGAAAGCACTAACGGCGGCATACAGGTAGGCCTAGTCGCCTTCTGAGACAACCATCCAATCACAACAGTGCATATCCCGCACAATGCTAAAAACCGCTCATTTCGACCGGAATGTCCTGGACGACACAGGTGCTGGCCAGGAAGCCCCTCCGTCATGTGACATACACGCAGCATCAGCGGCGGTCAAGAGGGGTCATTGGGCGGGAATTACCCGGCCGGTGCCGGGTGAGGACGGCGGGTCACAGCGCGCCGAGTGCCGCCGGGCCGGGCCAGGCTGGGCCGGGCGCCCACAATGGGCGCGCCCCGGCCCGCATGACACGTGTATGACGGATCCGTCCCCGCGGCTCGCCCTCATTCAGCGCGCCGCCACATCCGTCTTGTCGGCACGGTGACAGCCGCCGACCGGCTCAATGCCAGCCCACAATGCCAGTCTGACCCGCGACGCCGCCGCACCACGCCGCCAGGTGGCAACACGTCGCCGGGGGAGGATGGTAGGAGAAGGAGGGGGGAGGTAAAGGAGGAGGGGGAGGGGTGGGGGAGGGTATGGGAGAGGGAGGTAAAGGGGGAAGGAGGAGTAATGGGGGAAGTAGGAGAGGAGGGGGACAATGGTAGGAGGGGAGGACGGGAGGACGGGAGGAGGGGAGGAAGGGAGGAGAAGGGGGAAAAGTAGGCGACGGGGCACGTACGCCTGGTTAGTGTAACTCGTGCCATTCCCTCCAGGGGGGGGGGGTCTATCCAGAATGTGACCGGCGTAAGAACGCCGGTCACCGGACCGGAAGACAACAGTGCAGTGTAGTGGGGGGACAGTGCCACTAGCAGTAGGGGACTTCTTAATATGAGAAAGCTCAAAATACGTGGTGCTAGGAGTGCACTCAAGGCTGGAATGAGCCAAGCGGCACTGAGATAGCAGTCCCGGGGCAAAAGAGTGGCCCGGGGTGAATATACAGTGAAGAATAAATAAGAAATAAATAATAAATAATTAATTAAAGAAGAGAAGGGGGAAGCTCCGCCTCCTTTATATATATATAATAAATTATATTCTACATAAATACAAATCATCCAATTCCAGTCCGACTACACTGGTTGTGTTGGACCTAGTGGAACTTAACCCAGCAGGATGATACTAGAGTAAAGCAACCTGATGCTGATAATCAGACAGAGTATGATGCCACTCATCCAGGTGCCCCGAGCTACTCTCTAACTTCATGTTTCCTTGCGGGGGATGACTTACTTGGTAAGGTTCATTGGGTCTGTACATAAATAAAACCTGTCACATTACCCACACACAACCTCCCAGCACCCACCCACCTCCCTCAATTTGCCCCCGGCGTACCAGGCCTTTTCTACCTCACGTCGCAGACACCCTCCCTCCCACACACCCTCCCACCCATGCCACACTTGTATCCGGCGGCCGTCAGCGTCCAGCCATAACCAGCGCACCGCCTGATAATTGATCCAGATAAGTGGGCTATTTTTATCACCTAGCAGGCGCTACGTTAAGGTCGTTGGTTATCGCTGGGATTAGGTCCTAGGCATGCTGCCGCTGCCGCCTCTGACCGAGTGTGGTCTGCGCTCCACCGTGGTGGCGCTCCACCGTGCCGAAAAGACGGATGTGGCGGCGCGCTGAATGAGGGCGAGCCGCGGGGACGGGTATATCACGCAGCTGGGTGACTGCATCGAGGCAACGTCCAGTCGGAGGAACTACACACACGATCAAGCCTCCGGGTGTAGATCATTCAGCGGAAGCCCATATCCATAACGAGGTTCAGAAAGCAACAATAACGGAATACCCGCCTATTCACTTCACCACCAATGTTGTATATTGTTAATAACCATTGATAATTGCAGTGAGTGAATGATGTACTTCATTTTGAAAATTACTGATTGATTAATTGGTGGTAACTTATCGGCGATGACTTTACGGTGAAAAGAAAAAGTAAAATGATTTCTCTCTCGAATAAAGCCAGAGTTCAATTCGTATTTTCTGCATGCAAAATTCTAATATAATGTCATGCAACCTTATGGTCACCCAAGTCAATTTTAAAGTTGCATAGTCCGATGGTTTTGAGTTTCTGTCATTAATTGAGATAACTATATTAGATTGACCATCATAATCTACCTGAATTTAGTTTGAGGTAATTGCTATTATAAATGGTTAACTGTGGAAATAGTTGAAGTGAAAATATGCGAAATTAATATTCGCATAAAAATAGAAACTAGAGACACCATATGCTTCAGTAGAAACAGGTTCTATTCAATTTACTTAGTATTCCCGTCTATGTAACAACACATGCTCAAAGCTGCACAGTCCGATGGAAACATCAGATTTTCAAAACTTTGATTTAATTTGGGTGACTCATTAAGCATTGTTTGCTGCACAGGATGGCATCTTAAGTCAATTTAACATAATCTGTTAGTGCTGAAACCTACGGTGTCAGACCTTTGGCATGCCACAATTCACATACCATATTTTCACTTCAAATATCGCCAAAGTTAGCCATTTATATTAAAAAATGACTTCAAACTAAAGTAAAGTACATTATGTGTATTATAATGTATTATAATAATATAAAGGAACGGAGTAATTCCAATATTGATGTCATATTCATTGTATGATTATTTGCGTGTATTCGGGATTCGCGCACCCACCCCGTTATATGCGCGCGATTGGGGCGCCAAATGTTTGGTGCGGAAATAACTCAAACCACTGTCACTTCACTCGCATTTTTCTTTTTGGTAGGGCATATTAGTCCCAGCCAGAGAACTAATAAAGAACGCAGCCCAACTCTGCTTTGTCTAACCTTATTGCCTAGTGGTTTATAATGATTAATCTAACGTATTTATCTCAGAAAACATTAGAAACTCAAAAACATCGGACTATGATGATATGAAACTTGCACCACTTTCTAAGTAGGATATGTGAGATCAAATCAAGATAAGTGCTTTTTTTTGTGTGTGGAAAGTTTGATGCTGTTATCGAGCTAGGCAGGTTTAATGGTCGACTATTAATAGAACGACTAGAAAACCCATAGTTCTGCATACAATCTGATTATGCTAAACTGGCTCCATGCATCATGAGACAAATTGGAAATCACCCGACTTCGGAAGCTCGATGATTGATTGGTGATGAAAGGATTTGAGTCGCACAGCATTATCATACCTCGTGAATAAAACATCATTATCATACAAACTGTCCGCAATCCACTTCAGGAGAACTGTAACCTGGATCTACATGCCTCTTGGTTGCGTGGGTGTCTGTGTGTTATTCTAAACATAGTCTCCCCGGCGTAATGTAGCATTCAACACAAGTCAACGTGTTCAGTACTCCTCGCCCGGGGGATATTACACACTGCCATATAGATGCAAAAATTACATTTTGTTTTTTAAGAAGAAAGATCAAGCGATAGATTCAAATCACTCCCCACAATTGATCATGTCGCATCAGCACTACTGACAGGTAAAGCTCACATAATGCCATTTGCATCGTGTTAAATTTGTGTGAGTGTGTGTGTGTCCGCAGTATTTGGGCAAAGTCAGTATCCTGTCGTCGGATCTTTGGAAAGGTGTGTGTGTGTGTTGCGGGAGGGTAAATAATCCCTCACCCCCCCCCTCCTCGCCATCATCGCCACTCCTCCTGCCTTGAATTAATGCAATAAAATAGCATGAATAGCTTCTCCCATTCACAACATGCCTCAACACTTTTGTTTAGAATGCATGCAGAGAACTACTCCCATGGAGCCATCACTGTTTCACACATATTCACAGTCGTTGGAGTATAATGATAATTTCTAATCTTGGCAACAATAAAAATATCCATCACAGAATGCAAACATAACTGTATCGACAAAATAGGGACTATTTGACCAGAACATACATGAATAGATGCTTTCTGCAGAGCAGGACTCGCATTAATTCTCCCCTGTTAGTTTGGTGGTGGAAATCGTCTATAGCTTTGAGACCTTATCCGCAGAAAAGATTGCATCTAGAACTGTTACCAACATTAGTTCTTCCCACTGCCACCAGCGAGTGTGTTGGTGGTGGAAATCGTTTATGAGACATTTTCCACAGAGCAGGTTGTTACCTGTTACCCACAACGTTAGTTCTAGTTAGTGGGAATCGTCTATGAGACCTTTTACACAGAGCAGGTTGTTACCTGTTACCCACAACGTTAGTTCTAATTAGCGGGAATCGTCTATGAGACCTTTTACACAGAGGAGGTTGTTACGTCTTACCCACAACGTTAGTTCTAGTTAGTGGGAATCGTCTATGAGACCTTTTACACAGAGCAGGTTGTTATCTGTTACCCACAACGTTAGTTCTAGTTAGTGGGAATCGTCTATGGGACCTTTTACACAGAGCAGGTTGTTACCTGTTACCCACAACGTTAGTTCTAGTTAGTGGGAATCGTATATGAGACCTTTTACACAGAGCAGGCTGCATAGTGACATGTCACCCACAACATTAGTTCTCCCCACTGCCACCAGAGGGAGTGTTGGTAGTGGAAATCGTATATTCACCCGTCCAGTTCGTAATTCAATGCCTGGCTTTAACCGACCAGACTAGACGACACTTCCAGTCTGAGCCTGACCAGGAATGTCGGTGTGTTGTCGGCTACTAATAACAAGAAGACGAAGAAGAAGAAGAAGAAGAAGAAGAGGAAGAAGAGGAAGAAGAATAAGAATAAGAAAGAAGAATAACTGATTTAGAACATCCAACAAACTATTGTTGGCAGAACTGAAAATATGTTACAACCGGCGCCAGACTACCTTTGTCAGCATCTCTTTACTGTTTGGTTAAATGCCTGCATTAGTGTGACGGAGAAGCAATGCTTATATTCATACCCTTGCTATCTCATCTTTCCAGAGCACAATGCCATCATGACCATTATCTCCCAGCACCCAGTGCAGAGGGCACCTACACACATCCCCATGAGGAACGCCCTGCTCCCAAATCCCTTCCAGGTACCAGTAATGAGTCCGACGGTGATATTAACCGGGCACCCCCCCCCCCCCTCACATACACAAAGACCACCACACATGCGCGGCACCACGACCAATGACAGTCATCCTGATGACATCCTAGCTCCCACCCCCCTCCCCCCACATAAACACCACTTCCTTCACCCCACCCCCCGATCAACCCCACACCCAACCTGACAGTAATTAGCCCATTTACAAATTAATTGTCCAAAATCTCTCATTATGGATTAATTGGTTGGCACCGGCCATTAGCCATGAATTATGGTCACGTGGGGGTAGATACTGCCGGGTAATTGAAGAGACGCCACGTCGAACGCCGGTAAAACACCGCCACGTACTTTACGCCAAATACCACCGGGGAGAATCTCAAATGCCATCGTTAGTTTAGTTTAATGTGGACCGGACCTGTTTCTGGGGTTAGCCGGTTTCCATGTTGGCGTTATGGTGGGAAGGGGTGGGGGGGAGGGGCGTGCGAGGAGAGGTCGGCGGGTAAACCCCATAATACGCGAGGTGAGACTTCACTGGCCACCTCCAATCATGGATACGTATATTATGAAGGGAGATGATAACAAATCAACCTAAAACACCCAGACACACGCAATTAACTCACACGACAGATAAGAAAGGTGGCAGAATTCAGAGTAAATAACAAAAGCTTTAGTTGCACTTGGAAGTTGGACCAGAATAACATTGTAATAATAATAATTATTATTATAAAGATGATAATGCTGATGATGGTGATGGTGACGATAATTCATATAATGTATTATATTTCACATATATATATATATATCTATATATAGATAGATATATTTATATATGTATATGTATATATATATATATATATATATATATATATATATAAACATATATGTCCATTATATGTATTAGATGAATGTATGCATATGTCTGTATGTATCGAATTATTTCTGTATGTGGATGTATGGATGGATGTATATATGGTTCTATGTTTGCATTATGTATGTATTATGTATGTGTATGTACATATGTATGTTTGCCCAATAGTCCAATTACATTGCCGACAAAAGAAATCATGGTTTTTTCCTACTAGAAAGAGACAATATAAGCATATATGTGGTGATTCTGATATATAAATTTACATAGAGTATTTAATTATATATTGGACATATCAAATATGTGGATCTTTGCTTTGTTTGTAATGTAACTCAGTGTACTCTCTCAGAGAGGGGGGGGGGCAGTTTCTTCTGAATGTATTTCTGTTATCCACTTAATTATTCTGTCTCAATAACGCAATCTAGCTTATGGTCTTTGGGACCATTTTAATTTTAACTCATAGAAATAGAAATAGAAAGGGGTGCTCAGACCTCCTTACGCTGAGAGAGGTTAACTACCTGCCCTTCCTGGACTATGACGAGAACCAGTGGCGTGTGTTATGGGTAGGGTGGGTGTCTGGGTAGGGTGTGTGCACCTGATTGTACGTGTGTGGGATGTGGGAGAGCGGAGTAGCAGCAACACAAGTAGTTTCAAAGGCATACATCGATAGGATACTATTGGGCAAACATACATATGTACATACACATACATAATGCAAACATAGAACCATATATACATCCATCCATACATCCACATACAGAAATAATTCCATACATACAGACATATGCATACATTCATCTAATACATATAATATACATATATGTTTATATATATATATATATATATACATATACATATATAAATATATCTATCTATATATAGATATATATATGTGAAATATAATACATTATATTAATATTATTAACGGAGTGCCAGTATATATATATATAACCAGACGGGATGGCCGAATGAGTTAGAGCATCCGTTTCCCGTGTTGGTAGTTCGTGGGATCGAACCCTGGTCGAGTCAAACCGATGACTTTAAAATTGATACTTGTCGCTTCCTAGCCTGGCACTCAGTATTATTAGGATAAGGCAAGGACTGGTTGGGGATCCATAGACAGCTAGTTGCCGCCCAGTGAGAACTTCTCGACATTATTAATAAGATCACCCACACCCACACCATCAACATTACCTAATTGCCGAATAAAGCCAACTAAATCAAAACGACAACTTGGCTGCAAGCTCAAAACAGGGGGATCTCCTGTTGTCTCCGTGCAAAGCTCACCGGGGTTCGTGACAATTGTCGGGTAGTGTGCGGTCGCCTTTGGACGCGCCGTGCCCTAATCTGATTCCCGGCGCGCATCACTCGGCAACCTGAGCCCGGCGTGCATGAAGCAGCTGTGGGTGTGGCTGGCGTCACCCCCCCCCCCCTCACCACCCCCGTACACCACACCACACCACACCACACCACACCACACCACACCACACCCACTCCAGTCACCTGGGCTGCCTGGCGACACGGGGCACACTGGAGAGTTCCACTGCCGCCTCCCGACGTGTGCCCATAAAACGAGGACACTGATGAGCGCGGTGGTTTGGGCTGTTTTTTTATATTTGTTTCCTCCCCCCCCCCAACCCCCGTCTGGTTTCCACTCCACGAGCTGAACCCTCTCTACATGTGCCTTGATTTCAGGATCGAACTTGTGATTCAGGGATAGAGAGGGCCCACAAAGCAATCCCACGGGCATCAGCCCTGGAGGAGCAGTGTGTGTAGAGAAGGGTGGGGGGGGGGGGGGGGGGGGGGAGAGCTGTAGCGACAAATCACATAGCTAGCCACCCAAATATAAATCCTTAAAAATAAAATATATGATATATAATGAATTATAGGTGTATAATAAACAAAGGGGATGTTCAACTTTCATTTATATTCCATCTTGGGCAGATGCTATTATTACATTCGCTATATACATGGCATAGGAGGTAGTTCCTTATTCTCTCAAATGCCATCTATTCCCACTAGTGCTGGTCGGACTTTTAATATGAATATATCACAGAGGACACGGCGAGTGGTTAGTGCTACTGGATACTGAATGGGGGCGCCACCATAACCGGTAGCACCAGTGAATAATCGGTAATAAATGACATAGGAACTTATGTTATTTATATTCTCATAAGTTCTTAGATATATATATCTCCCACACCTGAGTCAGCGTCTATCCATCTCTCTCTCTCTCGCCATATATATATATATATATATATATGCTGTATAAGAATTATATGATGATAACAACCCGGACTTCCATACTCGCTCCTCACACCCACCCACCAGTAATCGGGTGGTGGAGCCTAGGACTAGTCATCTACTGCTCCAACCTACTCAACCTCAGCTCCGATGGTGGCGCCACTGCTCGCCTTGCTCATTATCCTGACTCACTTACCACTATATAATTATATATATATATATATATATATATATATATATAAATATATATATATATGTATATGGTAAGACAGGCATACACCCATATTCACACTACAACAATCCACATAACCAAGCGATACGTGAATTGCTAGTACAGCTAAATTTGTTCAAAAGAAATGTGAACTATTAGTACTACGCTGGTCCTGTCTGTATGAGGGGCGGCGTCCGGTAATAGGCGGAATCAGCGGAGATTTTAAAAGAGAAAACTAGAAGAAAAACGAAGAAAAGAACAAACAGAAACCAACTGGGTGGTGTGTGCGCATGCGGGGCGAGGTGCTCGTGTGGTGGGATGGGAAGTGAACGGGTTGGAACAGCGGGCTTGTAGGAGGTCACTGGAGGGGTGGGCTCACTCTGCACCCCACTCCCCCCACCGACACAACACCGCGTGAGTGTTGCAGAGACAGGACATGCGGAGTAGACGGGCATCCCTTTCAGAACCAATGTTCGTCAATATAGATTGTCTTCCTTTTTTTAGGTTGCGGTGCCTGAGTTAAGTTTTTTTGTAGTTTTTCCCCCCTTGGCGACTATTCATTTAGTGAACGGTATAAATGAAGTGGCATCCCCTGGGACGCTCCCTGCATTGTGGCATCGTAATCAAGCCGGGTGGGCTGCTCTCTCTCCCCCCTCTCTCCCTATGTGCGCATTTTACATCCGCTGGTTCCCGTCGCTATCACCTAGGTCGGCTGCTCTCTCTCTCTCCCTTTCTTTACCCCATCCCTCTCTCCAGCTCTCTCTTTTCCCCTATCTTACACTCGCCCCTCTCCTCCTTCTCCCTGCCCTTCCTCTCGCTCGCATCCTCTCTTCCTCTCTCTATCTCTCGTTCCCCTGAGCGCGAACCGAAATCTCGGAGGCCAAAATCCGCAAAATCACCGCTCCCTAATAATATCAAGGTCACTCAGCTAGCACTTTTTGGTTGGTAACTTAGCGTTAATAGACCGCGTGCATATATAATGCATCAATCTATTCTGGTCAAAAGAAAAGCCATACCACCCTCCCCTCGCCACCACTACTCCCATCGCTTCCCCCCTCGGCTGTGTTTCATAGAAACATTAGGACTGATGGTCCAATGCGCCACACGTTCACAATCACAAGCTGCTCTAGTGCATGCATCTACACGCACAGCGGGATACGAGTGGGGGGGGGGGGGAAGTGGGGGGAGAGGTCATACGAAGGCGAAGAGTACACAAGGGAGAAAGAGCGGAGAGAGGGAAGGGGAATCGCGAATGTGCAGGGAGGGGGGGGGGAGAAAGGGGAGAGGAGGGGGAAGGGGAGGGGGGGGGGAAGGGGAGGGGAGGGGGAAAGGGGGGGGAGGGGAGGGGGGAAAGGGGAGGGGAGGGGGGAAGGGGAGGGGGGAATGGGGAAGATGGAGAGGGAGGAAGGAAACTGAGGGAAGGGAGATGAGGGAGGGGAGGATAAGGGAGAGAGAGGGGGCAGGGAGAAGGAGAGAGGGGGAAGGGAGGAGGGGGAAGGGGATGGGAGGAGGGGGAAGGTATCGGAGGCGGGGGGGGGGAATGAGAGGGAGGTGGGCGAAGGGGAGGGGGGGGAGGGGAGGGGGAGGGGAGGGGGGGAGGAGGGATGAGGGGGAAGGGGGAGAGGGGGAGGAGGAGGGGGGGGGGGGGGGAGGACGGGAGGAGCGGGAAGGGGGGTATGGAAGGAGGGGAGGGGAGGGAGGAGGGGGGCCGGGGAAGAAGGGGGGAAAAGAGGGGAGGAAGGGGAGCCAGGGAGGAACGGGGGAGGGAAGGGGAGAAGAGGGGGAAGGACGGGAAAGGAGGGGCAAGGTGGGGGAAGGAGGGGGGGAAGGAGGGGGCGGGAAGGAGGGGGAGGGGAAGGAGGGGGAGGGGAAGGAGGGGGGGGGGAGGGGAAGGAGGGAGGGGACGGAGGGGGGAGAGGGGGAAGGAGGGGGAGGGGAAGGAGGAGGGGAAGGAGGAGGGGGAAGGAGGGGGGAAGGAGGGGAGGGGGAGGGGAAGGAGGGGGAGGGGGGAGGGGGAAGGAGGAGGAGGGGGACGGAGGGGGAAGGAGGGGGAGGAGGGGAAGGGAGGGCGAGGAGGGGAAGGTAGGCGGAGGACGGGAAGGTAGGGGGCGCTGGCGTGAGCATATCAGCACACGGCAGCCAAACACCGACCTCCCCTCAATTAATAAGGCTTATTACATTCGACATGCGACAGTTTATTAAGCCTACCCTCAATTCTTCGATATTTTATATTTAGAATCGTAAATATTTATATATATATTTATATTAAATTATTTAAAGTGAGGTAGTTAAATAGAACTTATTGAAGTTAACTGTGACAGTTCTACGAATAATCTTACCAGCCTATTATCGCTCACCTAGCTATGTCAGTGATGTTGGATCTGGAGCTAATTTCCTTAGATAAATGGGGGATTTGCACATCAGAACCGAGCAGCTCAAAGCAGTGTTATGACAGCTACACTCATACACGAGTAAATGGTCATGGGCGATGATCTTAGACAAAAGAAGACTACTGCTAACGATCTGATGGGCAGGAAAAATTGATGATGATCTGGTAAATAGTAACTAATACCCCAGTCACGCTACTGCTTGTGACCACTTGCAACCACTTTGCGACCACAAAAGAACGGTTGGTCGCAAAGAGGTCGCAAAATGATCGCGAAGTGGTCCTCAGTGGTCGGCAACCTCCTTGCGACCATTTTGATCATTTTGGTCGCAATGCGGTTGCAGCTACTGCACTAAGATTAGTAAGAACGTCCTTGTGACTAAAATGGTCAAAGGAGTTCCACCACCAACCTACCCTCTGAGGTCAGTAGAAAACCACATTTTGTAAGTAACAGCTCAGTGTGCACGCTCAGCAAGGCGAGTGGTGGCACCACCGTCGGAACTGGGGTTGAATAGGTTGGAGCAATAGATGACTGGCCTGAGGCTCCACCACCTGATTACTGGTGGGTGGGTGTAAGGAGCGAGTATGGAATTCCAGGTTATTATCCTCGTATAATTCTTGTACAGCATATATGGAGAGAGAGATGGAGAGACACTGACTCAGGCCTGGGATATATATCCCTGTGGATAAGGTTTTATAGATGATTTCCATAACCAACCGACCCAATGCTGGTAGTGAGATGTAGTACTGTTGTGGACAGAATCTCACTGCGCATGCTCCAGGGGGAAAGCTCTCTTCCGGCAGCTCCGTGTGCTCAAGCTGGGTTTGGGTGGACTTAGCTCCGCAGTTGCATCTTAATGTCTTAATGGAAACTTAACGCCAGTATGGTTGCGGGTGCGGGTGAGACTGAGGTGTGGGTGAGTGAGTGTGCGGGTGTGAATCAGGTTGAGGTTAAGAGTGTAAGTGAGGGGGTGGGTGTGAATGAGGGTGTGGGTATGAATGAGGGTGTGGGTGTGAATGAGGGTGTGGGTATGAATGAGGGTGTGGGTGTGAATGAGGGTGTGGGTATGAATGAGGGTGTGGGTATGAATGAGGGTGTGGGTGTGGGTGTGAGTGTGGGGTGGGGTGATGAGTTTGTGAGGGTTATGGAGTAGGTGTGAGTATGTTCATAAGGGTGTGGACGAGGGTGAGAGTATGGTTGTGGGTGGGGTGGATTTGGGTATGGGGGTGGGGGGGGGGGGGAGTATGAGCGTGAAGTTGTGGGTGTGTGTGAGGGCAAAGGTGTTTTTTTTGTGGTTCGCGTTTTACGTACTAGGAACATCTACGTTCATGTCAGGATGGATACCTACTTGTTACAGTGCGCACAAATGGTACCGTCCCACTCGGAGACCAGGTCACCGGCACCATGACCTGATATCCCAGGTAAGTCAATTGTGTAAGTCATTGGTTTGACTCGGCCCGGATTCGAACTCCCGACCTGCCGCATGGGAAGCCTGCGCTCCTACCGATTTGGCGACCGTGTCCGGTGTGAAGGTGATGGTGATGGTGAGAGTGAGCGAGTTGGGTGCCATGCGCATGCACACGTGTGTGTAAGGGGGTGGGGGGAAGGAGGGGCGGTAGAGGGTGGGGGGAAGGAGGGCGAAAAGGAACAGGAGATGCGCGCGTATCTCTGCAGGTGTCTGTGAGTGCTGGTTTGAACAGGACTCCTCACACGCCAGAACAAACAGTCGCCGCGCACATCAAAGCAGGCGAGAACCCGCGGGACGAGGCAATATTGGGCGGGCCGTGCTGAGGAGCCAGCGGTGTGCTGGCCAGCCGGGATGGCACAAGGAGCAGACATGTTATAAACAGTGGATGTCGCCGGAACCTGCCGTACTACTACTAGCAATGCCACAATGTGTGGTTTGGGTGAGATTCTACTGTACGCATAGTAGAATCTTTGGTGCAGCTTGGAGTTGTGGGGGTGGTGGTGATGACCAAGCAACATGTGGACACACAACACAGTCACGTCCACATTCCCATCTCAGTAATCCAGCATCAAAAGTTAGAGAGCTCATACCGTCTAACTATCACTGTCCATACGTTGCATTTAGTCGCCATACGCTCGGAATACCCCGGAATACGTTGGGTATATGACGGAACACGCTAGGGGTATGCCAGCACACGATAGGGGCACGCTAGCACACGTTATGCGTACGCTATATACGCCAGAGATACGCGGAGGGTGCTGGTTCAACGTACGGCTAACCTAAGCTGACCTACCCCATACGTATGCATAACGTACCCCAACGTACTCCCAGCATACGCCCAGCGTATGAATACTGTATGAGCCACATGCCGGCATAGGTTGAAAATTTTGAACATGCACAAACATTTTTCGGTGGCTCGACCTACGCCGACCTATGACGCCGTATGCAAAGCGGATACGACGTATGCCCAACCTATGCATAAAGTATGACGTCGTATGCCAACGTGTTGGTCGAAAAGCGCATACGTTGGCATATGCTAACGGTATACGTTGTAGTATGACAGCCCCTTAAGTTGAAACAGATCCGTCATATTCTTTGCACACAGTTTAACAATAAATAGAGGTGAGGTTCGCTACCATGACTGAGTCGCTACGAATTGTCATCTAGCATAGGAATACTGCGTATTACAGGCGGACATTCTCCACTAAATATAAAATACCAGGCTTTCCTTCCGTCACCAGAGGACTAAGCACATTTCAGAAGTGTGTGCCCCCCGCCTCCCTCCTTCAGTCACTCACTATCCCCAGATCGACTTGCACCCACAATTACCCGCACTATCCGCCATCACACCAATCGGAGCCCTGCCCCCGCCAGCTACCACTGTCCATCATGACACTGATCAGAGCCCCGCCACCACCTCTGTCCATCATGACACCGACCAGAGCCCCGCCCACCACCTCTGTCCATCATGAAACCAATCGGAGCCCTGCCCCCGCCTGCTGCCAGTGTCCATCATGACACCAATCAGACCCCTGCCTGCTACCACTGTCCATCATGACACCAATCAGAACCCCACCCGCTACCACGGTCCATCATGACACCAATCAGAGCCCCACCCGCCTCAGGGTACGTCATAACACCAATTGGAGCCCTGCCCCCGCCTGCTGCCAGTGTCCATCATGACACCAATTAGAGCCCCACCGCCACCTCTGTCCATCATGACACCAATCGGAGCCCTGCCCGTCCCCCATTGCTACTGTCCATCATAACACCAATCAAGAGCCCCGCCTGCCACCTCGGTCCGTCATGACACCAATCGGAGCCCTGCTCCCACCCATTGCTACTGTCCATCATGACAACAATCAGAGCCCCGCCCGCTGCCTATGTCCGTCATAACACCAATCGGACACCGGCCCACCACCCGCCACTACTGTCCATCATGAGACCAATCGGAGCACTGCCCGACACTTGTCGCCACTGTGCGTCATGACACCAATTGGAGCCCCACCCACCACCTGCTACCCACCACCACTGAAAGGTCGCGGTGGTGAGCCTGCATACTTAGCGAGCTGCTTCCACTGCGCCAGTGTTTTAGAATTACAGCGGTGCATTTCGGCGACAATTAGCGCTCGCTGATTGCCTAATTGGACGCCATGGCGCAGTGCCACGCCTACTAGGCGCACCCCCCCCCCCCCCCTGCCACACACGCACACAAAGAACCGCCATCAGAACAGTGTTAATACGCCGAATAACCGGTTACACTCGTAGTAAAACAGGCAACCAAGTCGTCCACCATTCATTGTTCTTTTTTTTTAAATTGAATTTTGCTTAAATCCCACGATTTCGGTGCCATTACGCCGCAAAGCGAAACTAAATCAAATTAAGGATCTCTTCACAACAAAGTGAAACAAATTACGGCATTCATTTCAAAACAAGGACGGACGATGGTACCATAAGGTGGGAGTATTAGTTTTAGTATTAGTATTAATACTAAAGTATAAGTTCTGCTTTGTTCTCAGGAGGACTGGGTGTATTTACCCTCCCCCTAAAAAACAGCAATACATACATAAATAAAAAGTATGTTTTACATGTGCATCTCATTATATATGGCCGCGCACCATGCCATGCGTACACACATGTTCGTTCGTGTATAGATCGGGCCGCAGTGGACATCAACACATCTAAATAATCAATAAGCACCCACTACATTTCGATCGGCACTGCCATCAGACACTGGTGTGACAAATAACCCACACTCACCACAAGTCAAATTATGCAGGCAGTGGAAGCCTGCAATAAACCACACCGAAAGCACGCCCGAAACAAGCCCCGGCCTGCTAAAGTCACCCAGCCATTTTAGTCGCAGTTACAGCTTTAAACACACTAAGAAACGGACTAATTGGATACATAATTTACAAACAGCCTAGCATAGGCTTAGTATATTGGCAATTAGCGAAGATGGACATTAGGAACTGTGTATATATATATATACATATAAGTATGTGCAGTGTCAAGTCAGGTGTAAATCAAATGGACAGTGTTAAGTCGTGTGTATATCAAATGGGCAGCGTAAAGCCGTGTATATATCAAATGGAAAGTGTAAAGCTGAGTGCATAGCCAATGGACGGTGTTAAGTCGTGTGTATATCAAATGGACGGTGTAAAGCTGTGTATATATCAAATGAACAGTGCAAAACCATATATATCAAATGGACATTACTAAGTTGGATGTATATCCAATGAACATTGCAAAGCCGTGTATATATCAAATGGACAGTACAAAGCCATGTATATATCAATTGGACAGTACTAAGTTCCGTGTATATCAAATGGACACTGCAAAGCTGCCCATATATTATTATCAAATGGACAGTGCTAAGCCGTGTATATATCAAATGGACAATGTGAAGCAATGCATATAACAGATAAATAGTTTCAGAGTAAATATGTGTATATTTCAGATCGATGGTGTAAAGCCGTGTATATATCAGCTAAAAGCAATGTGTACTTAAGATGTGGTTATTTCAGTTGAGTAATAGGAGCCTACTTTATACAAAGTGAGGTCGTGTGCATACTTTGAAAGTCTGTCCATGCAGAAGATTGGTAGATTCCACTGCAACCATAAGATATGCATAACTATGAGTAGTATAAATACATTTGGGAAATATGATAGCAGTATATGGACATATGGGTAGTACTACACACTGTGTATTATTGTGCGGGAAAGGAGGACATGAGTACAAGATTGTGTATATTTTATATGGTCAGTTTAACGATGTAAAGTAAGAGGTGAGATGGACACAATGAAGCCACATATCCCTCATACACAATGACGTTGCCGTTCACAGATATCGTACACCACACCACATGCGTCACCCTCCCCCTTCCGCCAGGTGACGTTTCGGAGAGTGGGGCACAGGTGCTGAGTACAAAAAGAACGCATGCAACGACAATCAAACGATTGGCCGATTGATTTGAGCGCCTGCCTCCCATTTTGGTAGGTCGTGGCCCTGGCCAAGTGAAAGCAATGACTTCAAAATGTATGTTTGTTGCTACATAGCCGGGTGATCAGAAATACTGGGATAGGGGAAGGAGTAGTTGAACGAGGAAGACCAATTGGTGGCAATTTTTAAAATTTCCATTACTTAATTAAAGCTGCATAGTCTGATGAAATATCAAATTTTCAAAACCAAACCAATTATTTAGATTTGATTTTACATATCTAACTTAGATACTGATGCATTTATTAAGCATTTGTTTCTGTGTAGAAGGCAATACTGAGTCAATTTAACAGAACCTGTTACTGCAGAAGTCTATGGTGTCAGAATTTTGGCAAGCTTGCCAAAACTAATATTCCATATTTGCACTCAAGATATCTCAAAAGTTTACCATTTAAAATAAAAGTAACTTTGAACTAATGTAAAATAGATACTAGTGATCGATCTAATGTATTTATCTCAGAAAAAATACAGAAATTCAAAACCATCGGACTATGCAACTTTAACTAATGTACACAAAAAATGCCCGCATTACTCTTACAATTAAACATTCCCCAACCCACATATCCGATCTGTTGCTGACATTATGAACTGGACACGTAGACAGTTCGCAATTTAATGCACCCTGCCCTTCTAAATGGCGCCATAAAACACAACACGTGGCTGCCAGCTGGGTGGTTTCCCGCCGCACCCAGCACGTCGGGCCCGGCTCCAACAGGTAGGGGCCGGCCGGTGGTACGCGACCACGACCTAGGCGGCCGGCCAGCCGGGCCGCCAGCCACCTCTCCACTGCCTGATCACAGACCGTCCTGCGCCCATTCCAATTGCCAGGCATTGATCCGCAGAACAATGGCCGCGTTTCGACGTCACTGCCCGTGACAGCCGCCCACTCGATGCACCAATAGCCGCCGGGCATCCAGAGAGCCGCCCCGACCTGCTACTAGAGGGCGTGGTGGCGGGAGGGGTGTAACAGGAGCGCGACACCAGGGGGCGGCACCAGGGGGCGGCACCAGGAAGAAGCACCAGCGTTAGGAACTGTCGGGTGACTGCCATCCCCCCCCCCCCCCCAAATCCCCCAGGGCGTTGCGGAGTGAGGAGGCTGGCTTCCGGTGGGGGGATGGGGGGGGGGGGGTGATGGGCGCACTTCTACACTTCACACGAGTGAGTGATGCTGAACAACAGCCGGTTTATTTGTGTGTTTGCTAGTCCCCACGCTAGCAACATCCAATGTCATATCAGGCGCGGCAGCTGGTGTGTATTGCACATCTCCAGGTGCATCGCTGATACCCGCACCTGCCACGCCCCCCCCCCCCCCCCGCCCGGCTCCCCGCCCCCCCCCCACTCCGCTCCGCCGGCCATCCAACATATGTGCACCACCTGTGTCCATCCAGGTGGAGCGCTACAATCGAACCTTAATGCAAAGCCCACCTCATAGTAATACTGCTCCAAGTTCGGGTTCTTGCTTTTGCTGTCCACGCACCGATCAACCGAGCGCTAGAAAGAACTGTTGCCAACCACCTTCCCTCCATGTTTCCGGCTTACATCGACAGATACTTTATCTGACTGTCGCTTAGTATGCAGTGGGATTTAGCCGGACGCTCTAGTCACACTAGTTGCTGAAAACCACTCAGCGCGGGGGTTACTTCCGGTCCCACCGAAGCTGGCTCACAACCCGCCCTCAGAACACCTCACTCCGGACGCAGACTGACGACAAGTGGACTATTATCGATCTGCTCACAAACAAGGGGTGCGCACTAACCTGGGGCCCATTGTAGACCTCCTCACTGGGCGCCCTGTGTAGGCCCCTTCACTGGGCGCCCAGTGTAGGCCTCGCATATTAACGGACCCCTCACTGGGCGCCCATGGGAGACCTCCTTACTGGGCGCCCAGTGTAAGCCCCTCACAGGGCGCATATACTGGCGCCCAGTGTAGACCTCCTCACAAGGCGCATATTAAAGGCCCCCTCACAGGGCGCCCTGTGTAGGCCCCTCACAGGTCGCCCAGTATAGGTCCGTCACAGGGCGCCCAGTGTAGGCCACTCACAGGGCACCCAGTGTAGACCTCCTCACAGGGCGCCTATTAAAGGACCCCTCACAGGGTGCCCTGTGTAGGCCCCTCACAGGTCGCCCAGTATAGGTCCGTCACAGGGCGCCCAGTGTAGGCCACTCACAGGGCACCCAGTGTAGACCTCCTCACAGGGCGCCTATTAAAGGACCCCTCACAGGGTGCCTTGTGTAGGCCCCTCACAGGGCGCCCAGTGTAGGTCCGTCACAGGGCGCCCAGTGTACCACTCACAGGGTGCCCAGTGTAGGTCCGTCACAGGGCGCCCAGTGTACCACTCACAGGGTGCCCAGTGTAGACCTCCTCACAAGGCACATATTAAAGGACCCCTCACAGGGTGCCCAGTGTAGGCCCATCACAGGGAGCCCAGTGTAGGCCACTCACAGGGCGCCCAGTGTAGACCTCCTCACAGGGCGCCTATTAAAGGCCCCCTCACAGGGTGCCTTGTGTAGGCCCCTCACAGGGCGCCCAGTGTAGGTCCGTCACAGGGCGCCCAGTGTAGGCCACTCACAGGGCACCCAGTGTAGACCTCACAGGGCGCCTATTAAAGGCCCCCTCACAGGGCGCCCTGTGTAGGCCCCTCACAGGTCGCCCAGTGTAGGTCCGTCACAGGGCGCCAGTGTAGACCACTCACAGGGCACCCAGTGTAGACCTCCTCACAGGGCGCCTATTAAAGGACCCCTCACAGGGTGCCCTGTTTAGGCCCCTCACAGGGCGCCCAGTGTAGGCCACTCACAGGGCACCCAGTGTAGACCTCCTCACAGGGCGCCTATTAAAGGACCCCTCACAGGGTGCCCTGTTTAGGCCCCTCACAGGGCGCCCAGTGTAGGCCACTCACAGGGCGCCCAGTGTAGACCTCCTCACAGGGCGCCTATTAAAGGACCCCTCACAGGGTGCCTTGTGTAGGCCCCTCACAGGTCGCCCAGTGTAGGTCCGTCACAGGGCGCCCAGTGTAGACCTCCTCACAGGGCACCTAGTGTAGACCTCCTCACAAGGCACATATTAAAGGACCCCTCACAGGGTGCCCAGTGTAGGCCCATCACAGGGAACCCAGTGTAGGCCACTCACAGGGCACCCAGTGTACCACTCACAGGGTGCCCAGTGTAGACCTCCTCACAGGGCGCCTATTAAAGGACCCCTCACAGGGTGCCTTGTGTAGGCCCCTCACAGGGCGCCCAGTGTAGGTCCGTCACAGGGCGCCCAGTGTAGGCCACTCACAGGGCACCCAGTGTAGACCTCCTCACAGGGCGCCTATTAAAGGACCCCTCACAGGGTGCCTTGTGTAGGCCCCTCACAGGGCGCCCAGTGTAGGTCCATCACAGGGCGCCCAGTGTACCACTCACAGAGTGCCCAGTGTAGGTCCGTCACAGGGCGCCCTGTGTAGACCACTCACAGGGCACCCAGTGTAGACCTCCTCACAGGGCGCCTATTAAAGGACCCCTCACAGGGTGCCCTGTTTAGGCCCCTCACAGGGCGCCCAGTGTAGGTCCGTCACAGGGCGCCCAGTGTAGGCCACTCACAGGGCGCCCAGTGTAGACCTCCTCACAGGGCGCCTATTAAAGGACCCCTCACAGGGTGCCTTGTGTAGGCCCCTCACAGGTCGCCCAGTGTAGGTCCGTCACAGGGCGCCCAGTGTACCACTCACAGGGTGCCCAGTGTAGACCTCCTCACAAGGCACATATTAAAGGACCCCTCACAGGGTGCCCAGTGTAGGCCCATCACAGGGAACCCAGTGTAGGCCACTCACAGGGCGCCCAGTGTAGACCTCCTCACATGGCGCCTATTAAAGGACCCCTCACAGGGTGCCTTGTGTAGGCCCCTCACAGGGCGCCCAGTGTAGGTCCGTCACAGGGCGCCCAGTGTACCACTCACAGGGTGCCCAGTGTAGACCTCCTCACAGGGCGCCTATTAAAGGACCCCTCACAGGGTGCCCTGTGTAGGCCCCTCACAGGGTGCCCTGTGTAGGTCCGTCACAGGGCGCCCAGTGTACCACTCACAGGGCGCCCAGTGTAGACCTCCTCACATGGCGCCTATTAAAGGACCCCTCACAGCGCGCCGCAGTACAAACTGCTACATGGACTGCATCAATGTGTGGGCGTAACTTTACAGATAGATCGCCATGCAGGTTAGTAAAAATGCTCTGTTTCTTCTGGCATACAATTAATACCGCCTGGATACATAAAATGTATATACCATACATATACATATATACATACCTACATACATATATACCTGTACAAGTGGGTGCTGTATAAGTACCTATGCGAATATAAATAACGGAAGTTCCGGAATAAATATTATCTATTATTTCCTGACGGTGCTGGTGGCGCCCCCACCCAGCATCCAACCTCACTAAGACTGCCATATTATCTGTCAGTTGAAGCAAATATATAATTAAACATGCCTATTCAGATGTAGATATATGTAAATATGCTGCTACTGTTTGGCAGGATTCCGAGTCAATCCACTTTGAAGAAGTGGCGACGAGCGGTCAATAGCACAGGCTCTGAGTGCCCCCAAACCCCCACGCCCGCCCCGCCCGCTCTTGAATGCGCCCATACATACACTACCACCATCAGGCACAGCCTCGTAGCGGGCACTAGGCGTTACGTAATGGGGCGTCTTGGCAACGTCATCATCGTTCGAAAATCGGGCGTTAGACGAATGAATGCTGTGGTAAATGCACCCAATCAATACTGACGTGGTGCCCCCCTCCCCCACCTCCCCCTCTCCCTCCCCAGGGCCCCTGGTCACCAACACACATCCCGGCTCGGGATGGTTTGTTAGGGGCGCGATTGAACCGCGGCAGGATCCCACTTTGTGAGTACTACTTACATCGGGACCGGAAGTCGGTTCTGGGAGTTAGACGGACGGGCAGGCAGGGGAGACCAGACCGGAGATGGGTGGCGGGGATGAATGGGGATGGCCGGGGAAGGTGAGGGGGGGATTGGCGCGGGGTAAAGGCAGAGCAGGCAGGGGAGACCAGACCGGAGATGGGTGGCGGGGATGAATGGGGATGGCCGGGGAAGGTGAGGGGGGGCATTGGCGCGGGGTAAAGGCAGAGCAGGCAGGGGAGACCAGACCGGAGATGGGTGGCGGGGATGAATGGGGATGCCCGGGGAAGGTGAGGGGGGGGGGGGGATTGGCGCGGGGTAAAGGCAGAGCAGGCAGGGGAGACCAGACCGGAGATGGGTGGCGGGGATGAATGGGGATGCCCGGGGAAGGTGAGGGGGGGGGGGGATTGGCGCGGGGTAAAGGCAGAGTAGGCAGGAGGGTGAAACAGGAAATGGGCGAGTAGGGTTGAGTAGGGCCTGGGTCGGAGGAAGAGGAAGAAGAGGGAGGGGGAGGGAGTATTAAGCTGAAAGAATGGAAGAAGAGATGGTGACGGTAGGTGGTAAGACGGGGATATATCGGCAAAAGAGGGCATGGGAAATATGGGTGGAGGAAATAGGGACACAGTGCAGCAGAAGAAATAGGAGAGGAGTGATAGGAATTGGAGCGAGTGAGTAAGTGACGATTTAACGCCATGTCTGCTACAAAGTAGAATGGCCTCATTCACTGCGAGGAGTCATGATGAGCAGGAGTTTGGCAGCGTGGGGCTGGGTGGGGGCGGGGCGGGGCGGGAGCGACAGGTGATAGGGGACGGCGGATGTCAGAGTGTATAGGGGTCGGTGGAGGTGGAGGAGCTAAATAAAGGCCAGCTGAGATAGTTCATGTGGGTAAGGCATGGCATGTTTGAGGGCCCGGTGTTGGAGGTGTGGGTGTGACGGGAGCGGGTGGTCGCCGGGCGGGATGAAGATGCGGATATATGACGTTAAACGTGAGGTAGTGTATATGTAGGTAACGTGAGTGTCATGGGAGCAGGCAGCAGGCATGTTCCCATACCACGCTACACGGCGCGCCGTCAGCACGCATCGCCCGGTCACATCTCAGCTGCCGCCAGGCGGCCGGGCCGCCCCCCAACCAGATGCCGCTTCGGGATGCGCCCGGTGAGCAGGTGGAGGGGGAGGGGTGGAGGGGGAGATGTGCTGCGGGGGGGTGGAATCGGGGAGAGTGGGCCCAGTGGAAAGTGAGACATGTAGAGAGACAGGTGCAGAGTTGATATGTACACTACATATGTGTATATTAGATATATAAATGTATGTATGATTATGTATGTATATATATATATATATATATATATATATATATATATATATATATATATATATATATATATGCATGTGTGTGTGTGAGAAACAGTACAGTCACATGAATGCAGGTAGACTGGCACGATTATGTACCAGGCACTGGCAAGCCGCCCGAGCCGCTGTTGCCTGATGCCTGAGCCTTCCTTCCCTTCACCCATTCCCCCCTCTTTCCCTCCCACCCTACTGTGTGACCCGCTCATCTCACTGCTCCAGCAGCCGCCCACTCGATGCGCCAATAGAGTCTGATGTCGCACGCCTCGGGGCCTTCCGGATACAAGCGAGCGGGCACGAGACGGAGGAGCGGCTCAGGGCGGGGTGGGCGGTGGGAACACAATAGCAAGTGTGGGAAGGGGAGGTGTGGGGACGGGTGGGGAGAGGAGGGAGGGGGAGGGATGGGAGGTGTTGGCAGAAGAGGGGAGGGGGAGGGGTGGGGAGAGGAGGGAGGGAAGGAAGGGGGGAAGGGGAGGGGAGGGGGAGCGGAGGGGCATAGCGTAAGGTGGCGTAGAGGCAACGGGAAGGGGAGGGAGAGAGAGAGAGGGGAGAGAGAGGGGGAGAGGGATAGAGAGGGGGAGCGGGATAGAGAGGGGGAGAGGGAGAGGGAGAGGGAGAGAGGGGCAGGGGAGGGACAGAGGGAGGGGGGAGAGGGGAGGGAGAAGGGAGAGAGGGAGGGAGGGGGGAGGGAGAAGACGAGGGAGACGGGGGCAGGGGATGCTGGGTTAGAGTGGCATCAGCGGGATCGATTTTGGTGGTGACTGTGGGGGTGGGAATACGCTGACTCAGGCGTGGTATCGGCGTCTGGTGGGGCGGGGGGGGGGGGTGTATGTGTGTGTGGAGTGGTGTGGGTTGCGGGCGGGCGACTCCAGTGGATTCAGCTGGATATAGAGGGCACACGGCCACCACCGGCCGCGCCATCACTAACTGGCAAGCCGAATACAACGGAGCCAACAGTGTATGTATACTGCCCAGCGCCTTACCCGCCCGCCCCGCCCCGCCCCGCCCCGCCCCGCCCCGCCCCGCCCCGCCCCGCACTCAGCGAGCCACCAGCACCACACCACATCCGGAGCAAACAACGCACAGGTGCGTAAACACACCCAGCCCGCCCGCGCCCGGCCCGGCCCGCCTAACCTCTTTATTGCAGCACCCCAACCCAGTTAATATTAAAACAATGATCCCACGACAGACGGTTCGATACTCACAACGGGTGGAGGTGGCAGGGGTCGCCGTGAGGAGAGATGAAGGCGTGCCTGACGTATATGCCACGTAGCGCCATCCGGAGTGAGCCCGAGTCCGCCCTGGCCGCGCCTCCCGGGCCGGTCGTCGTGGCGCCGGCGGCGGCGGCGGCGGTGGTGTCTGTGTTGAACGGGAAGGGCGCTGCCAACACCCGCCTCCTCCTCCGGGGTGGAGGGGCATGCGACCGGTACCACATCACGGCGGTTGCCTGCGTGTTCGGGGCACACCAGGGGTGTCATTCTGGAAGCAGGCTCGGGTGGGTAGGTAGGCTATCTGCTGACGCCATAAACACGATGCTACTGGTGCTGGGCTACTTCACCGGTGGTGGTAGTGGCGGCGGTGGTGGTGGTGGTGGTGGCGACTTAGTATCCTCCAGTCGTGGTGTGGTGTCGGCGCCTCGTAGTGGATGCAGTGGCTGTAGTGGCTAGTGCTAGTGGTGGTGGTGGTGGTGGTGGTGGGAGATGCTCCTCCCGCTCCTGCTCTTGCTCCTGCGGCGCCCCCGGGAAGACTGCGGTCCAGGAGCAGGACGCGGCGCCTGCTGCCTCTGTGCCGGCTACATCTGCTGTGCGGTGGCCGGCTGGTGCTATCCCGCGCTGCACCAGTCCCGCCTCCACCAGCAGGGGGCGCCTCGGACGGCGGGTCCGCTCGTTGGCGTCACCTGCGCCGCTCCCGGCCAGTGGCGGATCCTAGCGGCAGCTTGTAACACTGCGAGCAGTTCAACTAATGCGGCTGAGCCTTCCCGTCCCTCCTCCCTCCCACCCACCCACCCACCTCCCTCCCGCCCACCTCCCGCGCCGGGCTCTGCTCGCTCTCCGGGCTCTCCCTGCCACCAGCAGCCAAACTACATTCATTACAACTCTGCAGATAAGAGACGCGCCGCCGGCCGGCCTTTGTGGCAGCGTGTAACCACCATGACCGCTGCATATTGGTCACATCGATCGTGCGACCGCTTGTCCCCGATGGTTGCCGGTAGTGGATCCCAGGGCTGACCGCCGCCAGCCACTCCATTCAGACGGGCCGGGCGCCTCGCTACGCCCCGCGGTGTGTGTGTGTGCCGAGGTACTCGCTACTTGATACCCCTCCCCCCACTCCCATCTACCCCCAGCTCACCTCCAACGACAATCCCTTCATGGCCGTCGCTGTGCACAACCAAGATGAACGTGCAAAATAAAATCGTGGTAAATATGTGCGCCAGGTGGCGGCCCGATGAGGATTTCTCCGCTCCCGCTTCGTGGTGACGGGAAGGCGTCCGGCGAGGGCCGTGGCACGACCAATTAGGCCAGAGTCTTGAGAGCTGAGCCTGACTAGCTGGAGAGTGAAACTCAGCCGGCTACTTTGAGGTTGATGGACAAGGCCGGCGTTGGGGAGGATGGGGGCCCCCATGCGCACTGCACCCTTAATGTTATCCCCCGGCTCCTCCACGGCGCCTTGCGCCAAGGGGCAGATGTAGGCGTCCACACCCGCCATGTCCCCGGGTCGCCTGCTCGCCGAGTGCTCCATCCTTCATCATCCTCAGACGGACGCCGCTCCCACACACTGCACATCATCGCAATCCCCGACACCGCTGATCCACGGCCCAGGTCGGCGCCCTGGCGGCTTGGGCAGAGTGGACACGGGCCAGGCAGGGCAACTGCAGAGCCATTGCGGCGCCACTGCAGAGGAGTCGCGGCACTGTGGACGAGCAGGCCACTCTCAGAAGGCAACAGCGCTCCACACCGGATGTGGGCTCCTCGCTGGCGGAAGCGGGCTGTGCGCCGCCCAGGTGCGCTAACTGCAGCACGGCCGCGCGCTGCTCCCATGGTGCTGCAGTCTTCACCGCTCCATCCCACCCTCACGCGCAGTCTGACCGCCAGCCACCCCGACCCGCCACTTACCAAGTGCACGGTGGCGCCACCCCAGCACGCGCGGCGCGCAGCCGAACCACTGCCGCCTCCTTCCGGACCTGTCACTGTTGTCAGGCTGTGAACGCAACGATCCAGGTCGACAGCACTAAGCTTGAGCTTCTTCCCCCCCGCCCCCCCTCACCGCCGAACACACACTCCACCAACATGGCTACGATAAGAACACACAGTAATGAAGATGACGCCCCACGTCTAGAGCTGTGAGCCTAATGCCGAGGCCGGACGCGCAGTCGGGCAGGGGTAACCCAGTGATTGCTCACTGTGCGATGAGCAGACATGAGCACGCCTTGTCCCAGTGCACCGGACCCACCCTCAAGTTCTCGCTGCTCCTTCATATGTATGCACTGTTGGTGTGCGCCATGAATTTATGTCTACTTCTCAATGTCAAATATTGCATTCTTTTTCTACGACTTTACCGATATGTGACTAGAGTGTGTAAGACATTAGTTACTTCCTCACTCATTACTCACTCACTCACTTTAATCATGCACTCACTTCCCTACCGTGATTACTGTGGTATCGACGTGAGCGTGAAACTTCCAAATATTGAAGAAATAACCAAATATCCGCAAAATGAGATTGTAATCGACCCGTATCTCGTTCACATGTATGGTTCACTAATTGCTGCTCTAAAAGAATTGAGACATAAAAGCTCGCCGGATGCTTAACTGGCACCAAAAACGAAACTTATTTATACAAAAAACAGATTACACGGAGACCACTAACGCCTTAGTTATGTTCTACTCTTTTTTTCTTTTTTTTCAATACTAATTATCAATTACCGTGTGATCTAATAGATTGTTCTGATGAGAATGTGGCTATCCTTCAACATCATTAGACGTGCCTTTTTTTTGTATACAATGGATCGTCTGGTCCTAGGAAAGAATTAAATGCTCTAGGCCCCTGGTGTAGACTTAGCTAACTTGGAGTGGGCTAGGTATGAGCTGCTATATATATAGTGATACATATATATATATATATACATATATATATATATATATAGAGAGAGAGAGAGAGAGAGAGAGAGAGAGGCACAAAAAGGAGAGGTGTGTGGGGGCGGGGGGGGGGGGTACTGCCCGAACAGCGTAATGGTCGTGTCGGGCAAGACGTCGCCAATGCTGGGTCGCAACACGGCTGCTTTTGTTGTTATGGTCATTGTTGTAGTTTCCCCGTTACCAACCAGCAGAGACTCACTCAGCGACCAGCTGCTTTAAGTCCACGTCCCCGACTGTCGGCAACGGCAATCGGGCGGGCCGTGTCGGCGGTCTGAATACCACCCAGCCAGCCGTGCAGGTTAATTACCTGCACACCCCGAGGTACACACACACGCGCACACAACCTCGCGCACACACGCGCACACATACACACCTGCACAGAGACCACACACACACGCGCACACACAGAAACAGACGCGCACAGAGACACACGCACACAGAGACATACACGCGCACACACATGCACACAGACAGACACACGCACACACCGACACACACATATACACACGAACACACAGAGACACACACGTACACACACATGCACACACACACGCGACTGAATGGGCGAGTCATATTGGAGAGGTAAGTGACTTAATAAATATATCTGGGTTGTCCAATTTGGAAGATATTCCAATTTGAGAGTGTTGCCAACAGTGGATATAGCAGTGCCAGATCAGTAAGTACGATAACACCGGATTGTAAGGGTACTTACTACCTATTGAAACATATTACATAATCTAATAAGTATAATCTAATATTGGGCCAAATTTGGGGAGGATCCAACCATTGCTCTAGGCACGGTGAATATTTAAAGATTGATTTAAATCAATATTTTTGATTTCAGACACTTTTAATTTGTATTTGCAATCAAAATGCAGCTTTTGACATTTTTTTGCAAAATTATTGATATAGCCAATCTGTATTAGTTCCATATACTATGTGTGCAAAATTTGAAGAAGATGCACTTATGGGATGAGCCACAGTGATTAGTAGTAGTACTATAAAGAACAGTTTGAGAACCAAGTCTAGCCGACAGTCAAATGTAAATTTGATTATTTATACGTTAAAACAAAGTTTGCCTTTATTGTCATCGTTGATTAAGTAGGAGAAATTTCAATCATGGATAATTGGTCTTCCTCATTTCACTGTTCCTTGCCCTATATGTTCCTTATAATATGCAATAGTGGCAGGTTAGGTAGCGGTAAGTATCACTTTGTATGTCATTGGTTGGACTCTGTTAGGGTTGAAACTGAAGGGTTAGAATCACACAAACTGTCAACATGGGAAGAGTGCATTCAACTCATTTGGGCATTCCACCTGATGTCATTCATCTATATGTCCACGCTGAGAATTTGAAATACATTTATCAATAATTACACCATTTGTGCGCTAACTACGTCATATACAATGGGTATCTTGCTCCCAAAGGGAGGATCTGTTACCTAATGAATATTTAGTATGGATTGATCTAAACTAAAAGAATAACGATACAAATGTGGCTGTTTCGATTAGAAACAACAGATTAACGGCTGGTTGACCCGAATTGGCTTTATTGTTAAGAAGGAAACATAATATAATATGGTGTAACTAGTTCAATGATTGAGTTCAGGTATTATTTCATATAGTAAAGGGGCCAACATACTGTTGATATAATATGGGGATTTTGTTCCACATTCACTACGACTAACTACATCAAAGAAACCCAAACAAAATAATATAACACAAGAAGTGTTTAACTTATTATTGCCCATGTTTTTTTGTTTGCTTTCTTCTTTTTAAGAAAGAAAGAAAAAGCGTTCAAAGCTTACGATCAATCTAATGCAGCAGGACAGCGAAACAAGGTAAAACACAACTGAATCTCATTGCACAGGATTTCCATAATTTTGATCAAAAACAATCCGCTCTTTACAGGTGATCTGATGCGATGTCGAATAATCCTGTTGATTTACAATAATTGCCCCCCCCCCCCCACCAAAAAGAAACACCCCAAAAAACACCCCAACATTGGTGGGATAGCGGATTCAGCCAGAAGGGGGAGAGTTTGGCCACCTTGCGGGACGCCCCACTAAAGTTGCTATAAAATCCGCCCCTCTCCCTCCGCCACCCACCATCTCCCCTCCGCCACCCACCCCACCCCATCCCCTCACTCCTCAACACACACACACTCAAACACACCCGCCCGCTCTGCCGGCTGTCATGGCAATCTCCCGCTGCCTTGGCAATCTCCCGTTACCTTGGTTACTTTGTGTCTGCGCACGGCACCAAGTGGTTCTGCCGGTGACACTTGACGACGGCCGAATCCAAGATGGCCGGCGGTCAGGTAATGTCCTGTGATGGTAAGCCATCAGGTGTATCTGATGGCTTACCGAGGGTGACCGACCGTGCGGGTGATGTACATACACCAGCACCCAATATACTCGTGACCCTCCCCCTCCACACCTACACACCTCCTACCCGCGCCTCCTCCTCGCAGAACACCGTCACCGGCAAAGACCTAGGATGCTCATCTAAATAAATCAAAGCGATTGTATGTGTGTGTGTGTTTGTTGTTTTGCTTGTGTGTTCGCAAAAAGACCATGCTCCCTTACAACAATCTCAAACTGATTGTTATGGTTATATTTGATAGATTGAATGGTTTACTCGAATAGGCCCAAGTAGCCCTGCGCAGAAGCAAGCTTAAAAGTCCGTCGAGCGTGGTTTTAAAGCTTGTCCTGGATTTAAAAAATCATCACCTGTTTATTTGTTTGTGCGTGAGTGTGTGTGTGAGTGTGCTTACCTTTAAAACTAAATCCCCAAGGTACATCAAGTGCTTTATTCATAGAAGTTGCAAGTTTACTTCTGTCCTCAATCCCTGGATACCCAACTTTTAAATCACCCACTGAGTGCATTAATACGACCACGCAAGTTTAGTCGATAGCTTGCCCGCCCTCCTTGCTGTCCACCTCAGTTACCTGAGTTCAGAAGTCACTGAATTGGGAATATAAACATGGAAGTGTGTGTGGGTGTGGGTGCGTGGGGGAGGGGTATACAGTGACAAATCAAATGACATTTTCCAGTTTGCGTTGTTCTAATAGTCAAAATACAAAAGTTTAAAACTATTTTCTAAACCCTATAATTTAGGTATAAGTTTATAATTGATCAAACGGTCAAACAAATAAACAAAAGACCAAACACATAAATGACGACTGAAATGACAGAGCAGGACTGTTGCCACTAGCCCTACTCCCCCCCCCCCCCCCCCCCCCCCCCCACACACACACACATCCATGTGTACACCCTATTTAATACAGCAGTTAGCGTGGACAGCGACCCGTAACATATTGCAGCGTAATTAAATATGCATGCGTAATAACGACGGTGTGACAATAAGCACTTGCATTATTGGACGGTCGGGGGTCGGCGGGCAGCGTTTCAGGGCGACACAATTACGGGGCAGCCACCGACCCGCCACCGACCCACCACCGACCCGCCACCGCGAATAGACCATACAGCAATTGATCACGACCGAATCTATTATGTGCCGTGGCAATCTCGAAACCAATTGATTCATCCCTCCGCCCGGCACAAATGAAATTGGACCCACCTGGTCCGGCGGCCACGTGTTCAGATACACCCCCCTCTCTCCCCGTCTCAACCCACAGCCCCACCCACCCACCTCCAGCCACATCAACACTCATACAACCAGGTCCACCAACACCCACAGCCAGGCACCGACCCGAACCCCGCAAACTCTTGACTTCCACCCTGACTTCCCCACCCTCATCCCTACCTTCACTTCTACCCCCACCTTTACCCTGATCCCCATTTCCAGCCACACTCTCACCCCCCCCCCCTTACCTTGACCCTCCCCCACCTCCAGCCACCCGCGCTTCCATTCTCGTTTAGGGCTTTATGTCCTGGCAACAAATGAGGTCATACCAGGATGTGTACGAACTTGTCAGTATGCACTCATGGCGGCTTTATAGTGCTGCCCCACTGGAAGACCAGTCCAGTGGTACCATCACCAAACATCCCATTCAGTCACATTATCTGACACTGAGCTAACCAGTTCTTGCCCATTCCTATTATTATTAATGCTGAGCACCAGGCTAGGTAGCGGCAAGTATAAATTTTGCAAGGCATTGGTTTGACTCGGTCACGATTCAAACTCCCAAACTTCCACATGGGAAGCCTGCATTCTTACTGATTCGGCCACCGCATCCGGTCTGGTAGCTATGCACCTTATTTAACGTGTCAACCTACTAGAGCTATGACCAGGGCCCATATGTATGAGCCAATTTTTAACCGGACCGGGGCTAAAGGAGGGTGCCGGGTTACCTAACCCCAGAGTTCCAAATGTGTCACGGGGGATGTATGTGACCAAAGCGCGCGCGGGTTAGCTAACGTTTCAGTTATTTATAGATTTGTGAAATCCCTCTGCGTTTGTAGCCATATATTAGGCTCAAATATATTAAATGCTATCATATTTAACAGAATTACATACGCAATAAGTGAAATTTGATCAATTTAACCCTAAATTCAAACCCTCCCTAAGGCTACCGCCGCATTGGCGGCGATATTAATAGTTATATTTTCGAATCGACGAACGTAAAGTAAACAAATTGCCGCCGCCGCCGCATCGACGTCGCTTTCCATACTGGCGGCGGCGGCGGCGGTTTGTTGACTGTACCTTCATCGATTCGAAAATATAACTATTAATATCGCCGCCAATGCGGTGGTAGCCTTAAGGAGGGTTCAAATTTAGGGTTAAATTGATAAAAATTTCACTTATTGCGTATGTAATTCTGTTAAATGTGATCGCATTGAATAGATTTGGCCATAATCGGTGCCTAACCCCACCTTTAACCCTCCTTTCGCATGGGGTTAGTACAGGCGACTTTAAACTCGCCGAGTTAGTTTAACCCCGACACATACATACAGACTTTTCGCCACTAACCCGGGAAATCCGCACGACGGAGGGTTACGACAGCTAACCCAGGCTCATACATATGGGCCCAGAGCCACTACCTAAAACTAAAACCACAACACCGCTATACTGCCGACAAACGCACAAGCGCACCTAACAACAGATGTACCCAGACAACAGGTGTACACCCCACATTCCAGTGTGGGCACCATGCTGGAAGGTTGTAGGGGGAAGGTGTGGTGGAAGATGGGGTGTACTCCAATAAATGCCTCTATTGGCAGTTTTTATGCCACTTTGTATGTTAATTTGGGTACAAGCCACCCAACGACAAGGAGCACATCTATCATGGCACCTGTGTCAGTTCCCATGTCTTTGTAGCTAAGCACTCAGTTCAGAACGTCGGCATTGAAACCCAAGGTTCGATTCCTGGAGAGGCAGACATCACCTTATAAATAGAGGGCAACTACTGGCTAGGTGCACAACCTGGCAAACCTGCTATAACGATGTCATTGTGAACGTGAGAGAGACAAGGTAAGACACTTGTAGATACAGACAGAGACATACACACAGACACACAGAGACAGACATATACAGAAACAAAAAAATACACAGAGACAGGGACAAACAGAAACTGAGAGTGACAGACTGAGAATGAGACAGATACAGATACACTGAGACAGAGCGAGACAGAACGAGACAGAGGCAGACAGTGCGCAACACAGAGAGACGGGGAGATCGACAGGGAGACAGAGGCAGATATACACTGAGACACAGAGACAGATATAGCGAGACAGAGACAGACACAGAGACAGCGCGATACAGATAAAGATAGACACTGAGGGATACAGAGACTGTTGGAGAAAGAGAAAGAGAGATAATTAACCTATTTAGTGACTGCTCCAGTAAGCACTGACAGATCTTTGATGAAGGTGGGACATACCCAACAAGCCGTCACTGATATTCAAAGCTGCATAGTCCGATGAAAGCATCATATTTTTTAAGCAAAAAAACGTAGATACACGTAGACACACGTGCACTCATTCAGCATCTGCTGCTTTGTAGAAGGGAATACTAAGTCAATTTAACAGAACATGTCACCACTGGAGGCTTACTGGCCAGCATTTCAGTGTGCACACCAACATTAATTTGGCATCTTTTCACTTCAAATATATCCAAATTTAACCCTTTAAAATAAAAAGTTATTTCAAATTAAAGCTATGTAGATCATAATTATTAATCAAATGTACTTATCTGAAAAGAATTGGAGGAGGGAGGGGAAGGAGAAAAGAAGGGAATGGGAAGAGGGGGGGGGAAAGAGACGGGAGGGTAGGAGAGGGGGAGGGGGAGAGGGAAAGGGAAGAGGAGGGAGAGGGGAAAGAGGAGGGAGAGGGGAAAGGGGATGGAGAGGGCAGGGGAAAGGGGATGGGGAGATGAAGGGAGGAAGGGGTAGCGGGAGCGGGAAGGGGAGGGGAGGGGGAGGGGGGGGAGGAGGAGGGGGAGGGGAAGGGGGAGCGGGAGGGGATGGGGAGGGGGAGGGCCATTTTGAGGATTCTGTTGTAAGGCGGTGCCTGCCGTGGCTGGGTTGATGACCGAGACGGGCCACTGTGACAGCCTGTTTCAAAGGTCACGCTCCCCTTGAGGCCAGGTTGTGAGTAAGCTGCCAGTGAGCTGCTCACGAGAGCCTCTCGGACCCCTCCTCCTTGGACCCGACCCCGCCTGCCCGTCGAGGGACCACGCTGAGCACGAGGAGCCGGCGGCAACTGGAGGAGGCAGGGGCTAATATCTACACCGAGGAGACCCTGTCCACGTGTAGCGGGCTCTCCGCGGCGGCCAATCGTGGCCAGTCTTTAACTGAGGCAGGGCTTTCAAAGTAACGGCCGCTTTAAGGGCGCTTCGGGCAGAAGGCTCCGCCGACCGGGTAGCTGTGAAACACCCCTACTTTTATGGCCATAATGCCTATCTTTGTGCGCCGCCGATCAATAAATCAGTGGAGCCCCCCACCCGCCGCTCCCTGCAGACACGATCCCTCCTCCCACCCTCCCCGCCTTCGCCTGGGGAGGGACTTGCCCGGACTAAATCATACATAGCATCAGCCTTGTCTAAATTAGAGCGATGGCTATGAGGGGAGAAGAAATTAAATGTGGTTAATACAGCTTTAGTGGTACTTGTATAGGACAGGGTCGGGAGGAGGAGGTGGAGGGAGGTTGGGGAGGTGGGGGGAGATGGGGGGAGGTGGGGGAGGTCTAACACACCGAGTATGTGACATTGTATTTTTCAACGTGCCAAACTCAACAATAGAAAATAGAGAACTTAAGTGTACCCAAGGGGTACGTAAACACACGGTGGCGCCTTCCTAAGGAGTGAGGAACCTCTCAGCTTGGAGTAGTTCAAGGTAGAGCAGCTCAGTGGGGAACAGACTACATCACGGTTCCAGCGGCGTGGTGCATTGTGGGATGTGTCAGAGCAAAACAAACCCGCGAGAAGCACATGGCACATGCTAATACACTGGGTGCAGCCATGAAATGTGCTAGTTTCAGCTCATCTCAGCTCTTGTTTGAAACATAGAATACCAACTAAAAAAATATATATAATAAATTAAGATACTAATCTTTTATCCAGCATTGCATTTACATCAATATAATCAGCACATCTTATGGAATGTGCATTTAGATTGGGACAAATCTAGGCACTCAGACTAGTATTAGAGCCATAGCCAGGTTCAGTTTTACTTATTTTATTCATGTTTTTATTTATATCCTATGGTTAATGATATATGTAGAAATAGAAAATGAGTAGGGTTAATCAGATATTGGTTATATATTTCTTTGAAACAAGTTTCTATTGACATTTTAATACTTAGAACAAGAATTACATCAATAGTGATGTAAACATCAGCCTGAGAGGTGACTGAAATTGTATGTTTCTTAGCTCAAAATGCTTAATTATGGAGAGTTGTGTCTTAAACATATTTATTATGTTATTATATTGCATACTTCCATCCATGTTTGTGCCAAATTGTTATATATTTCTATTTATTTTTAATAAATGGCAGTTTTTCCCTACGCGTATCGGCAAACTCAATGGCCGTACGCCTTTGCTTTGCTCCCAACGCCGTTTTCAGCACATGCGCACTCGGAACCGTGATGTAGTCTATAGCTCAATGTAGAGCAGCTCAGCGAGGAGCAGCTCAGTGAGGAACAGCTCAGCTTGGAGTAGTTTAAGGTAGAGCAGCTCAGTGGGTAGCAGTTCAGTGGGGAATAGATCAATGGGGAACAGCTCAACGTAGAGCAGCTCTTGGTAGCAGCTCAGTGGTAGCTGCTCAATGTAGAGCAGCTGAGCGTGGCAGCGCAGTGTTCGCAGCTCAATAAAGAGCAGCTATTGGTAGCAGATCAATGTAGAGCAGCTCAGCGTGGCAGCGCAGGGGTCACAGCTCAATGTAGAGCAGTTTTTGGTAGCAGCTTAGTGTTAGCTGCTCAATGTAGACCAGCTCAGCGTGGCAGCGCAGCGGTCACAGCTCAGTAGGTGGCAGCTCAGTGAGGAACAGCTCAATTTGGAGTAGTTCAATATAGAGCAGCTCGGTGGGTAGCAGTCCATGTAGAACAGCTCAGTGGGGAACAGTTCAATGGGGGTTGGTTTCCTGCTCGGTACCCAACAGCGTAAAGGGGAGCAGCTCAGGGGGGGGGGAGTAGCTCAATTGATAGCAGCTCAGTGGGCCGCAGTTCAGTGGTGAATAGCTCAACGGGGAACAGTTCCCTTTGGGCAGCGAAAAATATGGAACATTTCAGTTGGGCAAAGCAAAGGAAGCTGTTTCAGTCGTAGTGAGCAGCTCGGGCTAAGTTAAGCCCACAGAGAACAGCTCGCTTTGGTGGGTAGAGTGAAGAGAAAACTGAAAAGGCTCCTAGATCTGGCCTCGCCTGGTAAACCGCTTAGGGCAGGTGGTGAGCAGCTCTGTTTCCAGTAGTTTGGGCGGTGAGCAGGTCGGTTGGAGCGAGGGAGTGAGGAGGAGGGCAGAGGGCAGGTTTGTTTACTGTTATTGCCAGAGTTCTGCGACTGATTCAATACAAAGCTGCCACATGCCACTTCTACTGATTCGCATCGAGTATTACAAAAAAGGTTTACTCGGCCCAAGAAAGGCAATAAAAAAAAGTAATCTGGCGAGAAAGGGTGTGCTGTCTGTGTGTGTGTGTCGGCAGGGAGGGTGAGGTGCTAGCAAAGTTATCATTTACTCATGTGTCCGCTGCCAGTGTTAACCACACCTTGATCAGCATTAGCCCACTGCACAGCAACATCTTTTATTAATCTGCACGGATTGTAGCTGCTCCCGGAAATGGAACAAAAGCCGCTTAGTAATTAGGAGAGCTTGTTGGTTGACAATGTTTTAAGGAACAGGAAAATAAAATAATTTAGCTGCACGAGAGCTGGAGCGAGTAATGTGGGAGCTGTAGCATCACTATGGTTCTGGTTTCAGATCGACATTTCACACTAACAAAGTAACGCCTGGCTCAGGCATACCTTCTGCATTAATACAGTGAAACCTCATTACAACGCGATCGTTGGGGTCCATACAATGTCATTGCGAAAACAGCGGGGTCACGTTAAATCGGGGTTCAGGCGACGTTTACTGAATAAACTTTAAATTAAAGAATTCTCGGTCAAATAAGTCGTCACGTTATAGCCGAATTAGCGTTAAATCAGGGTGCGTTATGACAAGGTTTCACTGTACCAGTTCGTTTGATACGAGAGCATGCCACACAGTTTTATTTTCACAGACAGGTTTTTTTTTTTCAATGGAGTATTTCATTTACGCCTCTTCTGGGCAATATTAATCACTTATTGCTTTTCCTATATTTAGGTAATTTTAAATTAAGGAATATATTATAGGACAGGGCACACTCCAAATCCGAACCTTAGACTAGATGTCATGATGCTCGGACGATCTACCACATGCCCATATACGAAATTACTTACTTCATCAGCAGGCATACCAATTTCCCAGCCTGGTACATTGAAGGCAAGAAGCACTGTGATCAGATGATGGGATGAAATTCGCTGCTAGCTGCAACTACTATTATATATTGTATATTTTAACATGTCTCTGCAGCGGTGCTGCCTGGCCTAGTTCCGGAAGTCCCCACTAACCGGAAGTGGCGCTACCATACTACACTGCTGGTAGGGACAGGGGGCGCCACCTACCACTCCAGCGGCGGCTGGCTCTCCACGTACATCAGCACTTGTTGGATTGTTTGTCTACATACAGCCAGTACACAGCGCCACCATATTGGTGAGGAATGTTGGGTGAAGTGTTGGTAGCGCGGGCCCGGCTGTGTCATCTCGGCTCCTGGAGGAGGAGTGTTGGGAGCCGACAGCTGGTGTGACTATTTGCACTGCGGCCTGCGTTTGCGGCCACACTTGTGGACGTCGGGGCGCGGCCCGGCGCGCACTGTTGGCCCTCACTGCTGGTGGCTATTTGCCGAGGCGGGTGTACACAAGCCTGTGTCGGGCCCCGCCGCCCGCTCCTAATGAAGCCACATCAATCCCGGGTGGTCAGGCCAGCCCTGTAGCCCAGTCCGCCCGGCTCAACGTCCCATCCTTCTCCTCCCAATCCGCCGGCTTCACCCTCCTCCTTCCACTCCCCCCAACGCACCCTCCTCCCTCTACCGGGCCCGCTTTATCCTCCTCACTCTCCCATTTCTGCTGCTTCAACTCGCTCCACATCCCACATGTTATCACTAGCCCCCGTGCCTCTTGTCACACTCACCTCGCCCCACGTCACACTCACCTCGCCCCATATCACAATCACCTCACTCCTTGTCAAAATAACCCCCACCCTGTGTCACAATTAACTCACCCTTCACACTTCCTCCCTGTCATCACTCACCCTTACCCTCACCCTTCAGCGCAATCACATTTCCCCTTGGCACAATCATCTCACTCCATGCCACAATCACCTCACCCCATGCCACACACTTTGCACACCAACCTCTCTCCATGTCACACTCACCTCGCCCCACGGCCCACCCACCTCGCCCCATGTCCCACCCACCTAGCCCCACGTCCCACCCACCTCCCCCATGTCACACCTCGCCTCATGTCACACCCACCTCGCCCCATGTCACATACACCTCGCCCCATGTCAGTCACCTCGCCCAATGTCACACCCACCTCGCCCACGTCCCACCACCTCGCCCCACGTCCCACCCACATCGCCCCATGTCACACCCACCTCTCCCCATCTTACACTCACCTCGCCCAACCCACCTCGCCCCATGTCACACTCGCCTCGCCCCATGTCACACCCACATCGGCCCATGTCACACTCACATCGCCCCATGTCACACCCACCTCGCCCCATGTTACACCCACCTCACCCCATGTCACACTCATCTCGCCCCATGTCAAACTCACCTCGTCCTGTGTCACACACCTCCCCGTGTCACATTCTGCCGTACCTATAGCCAGTTGGTTATCATGTGACCTAATATTCCACTACGATCCCACCGTGGTCCATCAAATCCTTCCTACAGGATGAACGCGATAAGAGAATCCCATCAGTCCTACAGCAGTGGTTGTTTCAGTTTAGACTTCTGTACTCAAAATATTCGGAGACAGACAAACCAAAAGAGGTCAGTGATGATAAATAACCTACCAAATACCACAGACTGAGCTAAATGAAAACCAGAAAACCAACAATAGAAAAATCACCATAAATAAAAGTGTTCGAATAATCACAAAAATAAAGTTCAACATAATTATTTGATCAGCTTAAGTTCAATGTGAAACCGCAACTCCGCGCAGCAGAAACCTCCCCCCCCCCCCCAAAAAAACACCCCAACTTAACCGGAAGTTAAAAAGTAAAGAATGGGCACAGTACTCAGCCAGGCTAAAACTCAGATAACCCAAACCAGATCCGGCAAAACGAGCGTCTCCCGCGCACACAACCCAAAGCCACCATGAAAGGGGATAGGGGCCCATTGAAAGACAGTGGATAACCACCATGCACAAATACGGAAGGGGAAACAAGGTTGGTTGGTTGTTCGAGTTTTACCTCAGGACGAGTACCGAATTGTGACAGTGAACACTCATGGCGACTTTATAGTGCTGCCCCACTGGGAAATCAGTTGGCGGCCTGTTCTCCCTGTGGCACAGCACTATAAAGTCGCATGAGTGAACACTGTCACAAGTCGGTATCCGTCCTGATATGACCATAGATGTTACCAGGACGTCAAACTATAACAACCAACTTACCCAAATAAACCACTCCATTCATCTATAAGGACTATTATGAACAAGTACATGTACAATCCTTTTAAAAATTGTTATTGCAGAACCATATTGCTACTTGTTATGGAACTATAGCGTATTGATTTGTTACACTAGTATCATTCCGATGATACTAGTATCATTTAGCCGAGAAGAAGGCACCCCTGTAACAATATAACACAGAGGCCGCCACCGTGCAGGACACTACAGGTTTCACATTTCTCACAACAGTCTCCTTCTGACACGGCACTGCCAGTAGAGGATGGGTCCTGTTTGCAAGGCCCCACACAGCGGTCAACCTGACCCTATATGTATGTTCCGAGTTCCGCTGGTCCATCAGGAATGACTGAAGCTCGGACCCAGCGTTCCAGGCCCCAGCTACAACTTACACGTCAGAAGGTTGGGGGTAGGGGGAGTTGGTGAATACACATACACATACACAGAGCAGTATTCTATCAAATCTAAAATATTGACCAACGAAATTTCACTGCAATGTACATTACCTGTGTGGCAAGAATCTTACCAAGTTTGGTCGTCAGAAGGCATGTTGTTATATGTGCAGAGTGAGCTTAAAATATAGATTGTGTAGTGAAGGACTGGGACTGACAATAAAACTCATCCAGGCGTGTCAGTGGTGTGTGGTGGGGTTAGGTAGTCCCTGCCTAACTCCCATCAAATGCCACAATTGTTCACCTTGACATGTAACTAGTGAGTGCGGTCAGCACTGTAAAACCGAGTGGGTCTTTGTGATTTGAGGGCTTAGAAAGAAATCTTCAGCAGCAGGAAGATGACTTTCAATAAGTGGAGGTGAAGTCTAATGGTTATGGTTGCTAAAGTAAGTAAGGGCAGTATCATGGGTTTGCAAAATGGATGGTTACACAAACCATTCACCGGATGGTTCTACAGTGAAGGAAGAACCCGGGACCTACTTTATTACCCATGCCCAGCGAGAAATAAACATGACTGCAGTAATCAGCAATCACGAGACCGCCGACAACAAAGTGTCATGTTCCTGATAGGATAAGCACGTCCTAACTGACCGATGATGATGATTATGGTGATGGTGGCGATGATGATGATGATGATGATGAGTGAAGGATAGGGCTGGAAGTGGCTTAAGCTACGACCGGCGTCTTGGGTTCCAGCTTCAGTCTTTCCTTCCTGAGCGGCTAGTGGAACACGGAATACCGGCATTCGCTGTCCCTGGCTGTTCTCATGTGTGCCGACCCTAATGGTCGGGTCGGGTTCCATGGTATACCGTCCGTTGGCACGAGTTGGCTGCGTATAATCTGCCGACGCCAGCCGACAGGTGGTCGATTGTGCCGAGCGGCACACCAGCAGGAACCACTAATTGGTCAGTCCCTGAGTGTCCCAGCAGCCGACAGGTGGTCGATGGTGCAGAGCGGCACACCAGCAGGAACCACTAATTGGTCAGTCCCTGAGTGTCCCATGCTCTCCGGTTGTGACCTAGTTTTTAAGGGACTCAACCTACATACCCCCCTCCCCTACACACGCCCAAATACACACACACACCCTACACACACAGTCACACACCCCACTCCGCTATTCGGCTCCCAGCACGCAGACAATGTCGGCTCTTCAAATAGGCTGGGAGGGTGTGGGGGGGAGGGGGGTGTAGGTGTGTCTTAGCGGGAGGAGGAGGAGGGGCAGCAGCCCCTTACCGGTGGACCAACACGCCCGAAACAATCGGATCACGTGACATCATACCAAAATGAGGGTGGCAGCAGCACACACTGCCCGTATCTTATACAAAGAGAACTAGGTCCTGAGCCAGGTTCGCCGACATCGAAACGAGAATGCACGCCGGAAGCCAGGCGAGAAGCCACGGAGAAGCCATGCAAGAAAAGCCACACAAGAAAAGCCACACAAGAGAAGCCACATGGGTAGCCACGAGAAAAAGCTATAGGACAAGCCACGGGAGAAGCCACGGGGGTCGCTATAAGAGAAGCCACAGAGAAGAAACCATGCAAAAAGCCATACAAAAAGTCACATGGAAAGTCACATGGGTAGCCACGCAAGAAACTACAGAAGCTACATGGCTAGCCACGTGAGAAGCCATGGGCGAAGCCACGTGAGAAGCCACAGATGCCATGCAAAATGCCATGTGGATAGCGACGGGATAAGCCATGCGTGAAGCCATATATGAGAAGCACACGACAGGCCACCGTCTAAAGGGCAAAGGCGGGTGAAACACAAAAACCAACCCATGTAATGAAACGGAAGTCCTGCCTGTCTGCTGAGTCAGCGCTGTCTGCCATAGCTAAGGCATTCCATGATAACCCGTGCATCCACATCCACATCGACAGCCGACCAGACCTCGCCGCTATCAGTGTGCATGGATATCCACAGCCACATCTCTCCAGGTCGAGCCTCTCACCCACATATGATTAAATGTGTATACATCCAACTCATCACAATAGCCATCACCATTCCCAAAAGAGGAGGCTTAGCATGTTATCACTTTCCACAAGCCACTACCAGTCTCTAAAATAATTCCCACTAAGTAATCCTGCACCAAATTTCAAGCAAAGTCACAGACTAAGGTCAACCCAACCAGAAGGAAATTACTCGTACATTCCGCTAGTGCATCGCCATTAATAACACTTCACTTTCAAGAACTAAGTACATCCCTCATTTAACAACAAACCCATAAACTGCCTTCTCATAACCTACTTTCTCCCACGCACCCCCTTTTCTATAGTATTGCGTAATACTGCCAGGGCAGGAATACCAGTGTTCTGGCGATGAGAATGTATAGAGGGAGTGCACGGGACGGCATCACTCAGTGGTCAGCCATCTTGGATTATGAGCACCCTCCCCATGCCATGTTGTGAATGCATGCTGATGCAGCAAAACAGTTTTTTTGTGTTCTGAGCGGTTCTGGGCAGTTTACATCCGATGTGTTTACTCACATCACTTTAACAACTTCTGAGGTCAAACTGCTCAAAACAGTGACAACTAAACCAACAAATCGGTAAATAAGCACAATGTAGACAGTTGCAAGCCTTCTGTATGTAATCAAATAAGGCCACCAAAAGTTGTCTTGTGATGTCATTACACCCCATCTATACTTCACAAGAATAAGCAGTTGGAACAAATAAACAACAACAAATAAAAGGGAGAAGCGGGAAGACAGTATATGTGACGCTATTACAGAGCAACCCATATCAGAAAGCCTGCAATAAAAACAGGGTTGGTGAGCAAATAAACAAAAGATCTGCATGGAGCAAAATGGATGAATCCTAATGTTTCCATGTCTAGGGTACATGACCTTATTACTCACTGCCCAGTAGGCCACCAGAATCTCGGATACGCTTACCTGCCTGTGCTGACATGACCTTAGATAGTGCCAGGACGTAAAACTCCAACAACCAACCAACCAACTCTTACCCGACCCAGTCCAGGTGTCTGCAGCCATCGTCAGCGCCGCACTTGTACAGCCCGGCTCTGATTAGGACCCCCACCTCAACATCCACCCACACCCCTACACTCACTCACTCACTCACTCACTCACTCACTCACTCACTCACTCACTCACTCACCCACCCACTCATCCACTCACTAACCCACCCACCCTTACACTCCCTCAGCAGCCCGCGCTATCCGACCTTGGTCCCCGCCCACTTTACCCTAGACACACCTCCACCCCCCGATGTGCCGCCCCCCCCCCCCCCCGTGTGCCGCCTCCCCCCCAGTGTGCCGCCTCCCCCCCGGTGTGCCGCCTCCCGCCCCCCCCCCCGGTGTGGCCGCCTCCGACCCCCCCCCCCCCGGTGTGCCGCCTGCCCCCCCGATGCGCCGCTGCCGCCCCCCCCCCCCCGGTGCGCCGCCCCCCCCCCCCCCCCCCGCGGTGTGCCGCCCCCCCCCACCCTCTGGTGCGCCGCCCTCCGCGGGATCCTGCTATGGTAATCATAACGGGGAGGTGTTGCTGCACAGCAGGGGGGGTTCTACAGAATAGACAGGATATGTGTAAATTGGGGGCAGTGGGAATAAAATGAGGTTCATATTATGGGTGGGAGATAGTATACAAGTGTCGTCAAGTATGGGGACGGAAAGTGTGCATAGTTGTTGTACAGTATGAAGGTGGAGAGTGTATTTAGGTATTGTCTAGCATGGGGGTGGAGAGTTTATATAGGTGCAGTCTAGGTCTAGCATGGGGGTGGAGAGTGTACATGCATGGGGGTGGAGGTGTTGTCTAGCATGGGGAGTGGGTGGGGAAGGGAGGGGGGCAACATATAAGCGCTTCCAACCTATAGGTCTCGATACTGGAAGAGAAGAGTACATAGGTGTAGCTGACTCGGTGTGGCTGGTTATGCTTGCTGTGTGTGAACATGTGTCGATGCTCAGGGTGTGCGTGAGGTGTGTGTATGTGTGTGAGAGTGGGTGCACCGCACTTGCTGGATGGTGGTCTCGCTGGTCATGCTTGCTTGTTATGTGTGTGAGGTGAGGTGTGTGTGAGGTATGTGTGAGGTATGTGTGAGGTATGTGTGAGGTATGTGTGAGGTATGTGTGAGGTATGTGAGGTATGTGTGAGGTTTGTGCGGTGTGTATGTGAGGGGTGTGTGAGGTGTGTGTTCGTGTGCGTGTGTGATATTTGCGGTGTGTATGTCAGGTGTGTGTGCGGTGTGTGTGAGTTGTCTGAGTGAGGTATGTGTGAGGTGTGTGTGAGGTGTATGTATGAGGTATTATGAGGTGTGCGAGGTGTGTGTGAGTGTGAATGCGGTACATGCATGATGGCGGTACGAATACTAAGTAGTGAAATCAGCGCCCCTGTAACACCGTTTATACGTCCCGCCCCCCACCCACCCCCACCCCGCTCCGGCACCACCTCCCACCCTCCGAGGCACGCCTCATTTGCATAATGGCCGCCCGCTGAGTGGAAACCCTCATCCCGACACACATGTGGCGGCACGTCCGGCTTATTCAAAATTTGCCTTCTTTTTTTTTCTGCGCATAATTTTTTTTTTTTTTAAATAGCTACAACACGCACAAGAGCAATTTCAGTTTTTCAGATGAAAAGAAATTTGACATTTTGGTGTCAGTGTGAAAAGCCATTGATTACTTTAAAAACGCGGACGTTGCAAATGCCTGGTGTGCATGCATGACCTCACAGTTATGACAACCTCTAAAGTTATATTAATTGATTTGGTAATTTTGGAGAGGCACGCAACGCCAACGGACGGTGGTGGTTGATTTCCTGGTGGGAGGGTGGCGAGTGGTGGGGGAAAGGATGGTGATGTGTGGTGATTATGGTTGTGGGAGAGACTGATGGTGATGGTTGTGGTTGTGGCAGTGGGTGAGTGGTGGTGGTGGGGGGGTAATTGTGGGGGGATGGTGGTCGTGGCAGTTGTGGTAGTAAGTGGTGGTGGTGGTGGTGGTGGTGGTGGTGGTGGTAAGTGATGGTGGTGGTAAGTGATGGTGGTGGTAAGTGATGGTTGTAGGTAGTGGTGATTGTGGTTATGGTGGAGACTGACTAGTGGTGATGGTTGTGGTAGCATTGGTGTGATGAGTGATGGCGGGTGAGTGATGGTGGGCGACTGTGGTTATGGGGGGTGAGTGGTGCGGGGTGACTGGTTGTGGGGAATGAGTGGTGCCGGTGGTTCCGGTGGTGGTGGTGGTGGTGGTCGCGGCGGCGGCGGCGGTGGTGGTGGTGATGGTGGTGGTGGTGGTGATGGTGGTGATGGTGGTGGTGGTGGTGGTGGTAGTGTTTTTGTGGGCCGGGACGGGGTGAACAATAACTTTCTAAAGCTTGCAAATATGCGGCATTTTCAGAACGAGGCTGGCCTTATTGTAACCAGCGCACTGTGCAGTGGTGGGTTCCGGCGCGCCTTATCGGGCGGCATATTGGTGGCTGGGCCCCGGCGTCTCCATCACCCCACCCCCACTCACTGGGGTCACAATCTCCAGTCTGCACAATTCGGGACCCAGTCAACCAGCCCCCATCGCCCGACCCTGTCTCGACTGACCCTATAAGCAGTACCTCCGCCCACTCTCACTCTACACACAGCCCTTCCACTGTTCCCACACACAGTTCTGACCTGGCCCTCAGCTACACGTTGCCAGACACTCACCTATATACACAGTAATATACCATAGACACCTCCCGACCGCCCATCTCACCCTACAGACGGGGCCCACACACATACAGTTCGGCCGCAATGCGAGCTCAGAGAGTTGTGCTTGGCAGTTCTAACTGCAGTGCCACACCTAATGTATAAAGAGTTTTAATATTTTGTTAACATTTAACGAAATATTCATGTAGAAAAAAAATCCCTATTAAAATTAAGTGATCGCCCACACACTTCTCTAGCGCCACTTTGCAAACTTCGTCTTCCACAACCAAGCCCACTTCCTGTCCCCCCATCTCTACACATTGTCCCAGCCCTTATCTTGGCCCTACACACTTCCCAAAACCTCAAGTCTAGACCATACTCACCCCCCCCCCCGTATCCCGTCCAATGTGACTTAAATGCGCAGTGCACCTCAGTTACTGCTGACTGAAGCAGTCCTTCCCGCCGCACACAAACTGGCCCAGCCGACCCTAAGACCCTTGCGCTGCTCCCTCCCCACACTTACCCATCACCAATTACCATACAATGCCCGCCCCAACCCACCGCCCCATCCTATCCACCCAAGCCCTATCTTCTCTCCCAGCATACCGCCCGCTCCTTCCAGATCCCGGCAACTATTCAGCTTTTGTCTCATCATGTGCGTACAGCACTATAAATACACAGTACAATTTGATCAAATTACAATTGATTCTCTTTCTATTAAAAAAAGAGAGAAAAGAAAAAGAAATAATCTGTCTACAAAAGCTGGATTAATCAACAGAACGTCTGTTATATCTACGTTTAGTCAAATAATTGAACATATATGTTGTTGTCTTCTTTTTTTCCTGAGGGTATTTCTGTGGGTTTAAAAAAAAAAAAAATGGTAGAGACACTCGTTGTACAACCGACCTACTGCAGCCGAGCAGACCTCTATCACCACAGGCCGAGGCGCTGCAGACCGGTAATGCCGCCATAGCCCAGGGCATCCCATCACAATTGCATGTAGACACATCTTTTTACCCTTCTTTTTGTGTGTCTGTATCTCTCTCTGTTCTCTGAACACACACACATTTGTATATGTGTGATGTATAAGCAGTATGCGAGTATGAAGACCCGGAATGGATTGTTATTATTATTATTATTATTATTATTATTATATATTATTTTCACTGTACATACTACTTACTCTGTGGGTGCTCCCCGCTCCCCACCATCACGTGACCGATGGCGCCGCCACCGACCGAATCCTCCCCACGGGCGCGCCACACTGTCACTAGCACCTGGGCACTTTGTTCCATTATATATATATATATATAATATATATAATATATATATAATTATACATAATATACAGCCCTATATAATAAACCTATATATATATATACACATATATATATGTGTGTCAGTTTGTATAACTGTAAAGTCTATATGGAACTATGTGCATTAGAAGATATCTGCTCTGTTTCAGATCATGAACAACTGTGTGTCAAGCCATGTTTGACTACATCAAAGTGCGCACTGCTGTGTACAACTGTGTGGTGGGGTGCAGCTGTACAGCCATATCTGTCAGGCCGTGTGTAACTGCATGTCAATCTGTGTCCAACCGTGCGCTTCAACTATGGTGTAATTGTGTTCCAGGTTGTGAAATTTCGGGACACGTCACGTAATGTAGTCTGTGTAACTGTGTATATCAGGACATGTGTAACACTCATTATCAGGTATATGTGTAAATGTCATTGTCAGGTCATGTCCAACTGTCATTATCAGGCCATGAGCAACTTTCATTGTCAGGTCATGAACAACTGTCATTGTAACTGTCATTATCAGGCTCTGTGTAATTGCCATAATCAGGTAACCATAATTGCATGAAATGTGTAATTGTCACCACCAGCCGGCCGTCAAGTCTTGTGAAAATGACATCAGGCCATTGTGACTGTCATTATCTGGCAATATGCGTGACGTGTGTGAAGTGTGTGGATCGTATGGTGTGTGAAGTGTGTGGATCGTATGGTGTGTGATGTGTAGTGTGTGGAGTGTGGCTGGTGTGAGTGCAGTGTATGAAGTGTGGAGTGTGTGGAGTGTGTGGAGTGTGTGAAGTGTGTGAAGTGTGTGCAGTGTGGGAAGTGTGTAAGGTGTGTGAAGTGCGTTGTTTGTGTGGCTGGTGTGAGTGCAGTGTATGGAGTGTGGAGGTGTGGAGTGTGTGGAGTGTGTGAAGGGTGTCAGGTGTGTGAAGTGCGTTGTTTGTGTGGCTGGCATGAGGTGAGTGCAGTGTATGGAGTGTGGAGTATGTGGAGTGTGTAGAGTGTGTGGAATGTGTGGAGTGTGTGGAGTGTGTGGAGTGTGTGAAGTGTGTGTGGCGTGTGAAGTGTGTTGTTTGTGTGGCTGGCATGAGGTGAGTGCAGTGTATGGAGTGTGAGGTTTGTGGTGTGTGTGAAGTGTGTGGCGTGTGAAGTGTGTAAGGTGTGGGAAGTGCGTTGTTTGTGTGGCTGGCATGAGGTGAGTGCAGTGTATGGAGTGTGGAGTATGTGGAGTGTGTAGAGTGTGTGGAGTGTATGGAGTGTGTGGAGTGTGTGGAGTGTGTGAAGTGTGTGTGGCGTGTGAAGTGTGTTGTTTGTGTGGATGGCATGAGGTGAGTGCAGTGTATGGAGTGTGAGGTTTGTGGTGTGTGTGAAGTGTGTGGCGTGTGAAGTGTGTAAGGTGTGGGAAGTGTGTTGTTTGTGTGGCTGGCATGAGTTGAGTGCAGTGTATGGAGTGAGTGGAGTGTGTGGAGTGTGAAGTGTATGTAGTGTATGAAGTGCGTTGTTTGTGTGGCTGGCATGAGGTGAGTGCAGTGTATGGAGGCATGTGGCATGTGTGAAGTGCATGGCATGCGTGTGTATTGGATTCTGAGTGTCAGCCCTTTGATAGCCAGCTCAAATCCAACCTGGTCGCACCTCCCCAAAAACTGACGTCCTGTAAGCCCCGTGGTCACGGGCCTCCCTCTGCTCGCCACACATTAGTGCCAGGTACTGCTATGACACCTGTACCCCATCCTTAGAAATTCTACACCGCCATGCTATGTCACTGTGCATCTATACCTTTTACACTACGGACGTGATCTCGAGCTGGTCCACCAACCTGAAACAATTACACACACATTATATAGACGCGCCTCCACGTACTGGGGTGGTGTTTGCATTCGCTAAAATACAGCTACAACATTGGACAAACTTTGCTATCAAGTGAGGCGTTATTTTTAAAGCACTTTTGCGACAGGGGGGATGAATAAGAATGGCTTAGTATGCGTGATTGAGGGGAGGGATGAAGGAGTGGGACCGGGAGAGGGGAGGGGAAGGGGGGGGGGGAGGGGGGGAGGGAGGGAGAAGGGGAAGGGAGGGGAGGGGAGAGGAGGGAAGGAGGACGGGGGAGGAGGGGGGAAGGGATGAGGAGGGGGGAGGGAATGGGCAGGAAGAGAAGAGGAAGAGAAGAGGAGGATGGAAGGAGATGGGGAGGAGAGGAGGACGGGAGTAAAATAGGAGGAGGATGGGAATGACGGGGAGGAGGGGAGAGGGGGAGAGGAAGAGAGGAGTAGGAGAATGAGAGATGGGGAAGGAGGGGGAGGAGGAACAGGAGAGGAGGAAGGGAGATGGAGATACTTGTGGTTGTGGTGGTGGTGGAGGGGGAGGGGGAGGAGGCAGAGGAAGAGGTGGAGGCAGAGGAAGAGGTGGAGGGGAGGAGGAGGAGATGGGGAAAGACGAGGCTTGAGGGGGGGGGGGGTGTTCTATTATTAGGTACTCCAAAATGCGTGCGATATGCTGTCCGCATCACGAAATCTGACATAATTTAACCATTCTAAAACCACTTCAATCTCAACTAATTCTGCTTTGTTTGAAATAAAAATGATATCAGGTGAATGCATGTTCTTTTGTCTTTTAGGGTGTTCAATTTTTTATTTAACATGATGAATTAAATTAGAGTCAATGGACACTTGTTTAGGTGTACCATCATCAGCTATGTGCATGTTTGCCATTCTGTTTGCATTCAGTCTTAGCCACTGCCTTCCCCAAAATTGCTACCTTGCTGAGTAAGGGTCCTGGGCTAAAAGTAACCACCAATGAAAGATGGAGAAGAAACCAGGCTTCATAAGCATATCAAGCATGGCTGTCTTTGAGTGGGAAATTTGATTGAACAGAAGGAGTGAAAACATTCAGACGCTCATTCTCCTTGAAAATTAATCAGGATCGTCCTGAAAATTAAATCATCAGAAAGCTTAAGTTTTCCTCTACCTAATCAGAACAATATTTGGTTGAGATTGATATCATACTCGGCAAGGTTGGTCTGAGAAATGACAATGTCTTCATGTCTCCAGCACTGGAGCGACGAATATGGTGTTGATTGAAGCTTCTGTTTCAGCAGAAAAAGGTTGATGTGGGACCCATCAACGATGACTTTAGAGTATGGAAGGTGTCAGACAATGAAAACATTTCTTAAGCCTATTTTCGCCCAAGGGAATCTGTTCAATCATCTTAATAAAATTAATGTATTTGCGACCTAGACTTGTAGTCAGCTAGCAATGCCTATAAAAGTGAACTTCAGTTTTTGCCTCATATTAATTTAAAACATGTATGATCATATGCAGCTTTTGATTCTGATTATCTTGGAATAGAAAATAGAGTGATAGTGTAAGGACAACAGAAGTTATGATGTTTCAAAGAATTTATCATTAACCCTGATGATATTCAGTAGATATTAAGGAATTTAGGAAGTTTAGCATGAAATATCTGACAGGGGGTGGGGGGGGGGGGGTTATTTGTGCTATAAAGAGTGAGATTCTTTAATATTGTACAAATTATATGCAACATAGCTTTTGTGTTGGGGCCTTAAAAACCCTAGATTTCCCTAATTCGGAAAAGTGCACAAAAAAGGGCAAAGAATTCATTTTTAAAACCTCATAATTTCAGAACTTTTCAAGAGATCTATATACATTTGATATCACTGGAATCGGATTTAAAAGATCTATACACCTATATAATTTTAAACACTGAAACATTAAAATAAAAAATCACTTTGGAGTACCGACGATTATATTAGTCGGTGAGCTGCTGGTACAGTCCGACTTGTGGGTACACCCGCGTTTTAGTCGCCAGGGCGGGTGGGTGTTAATGTTGACTGCCGGTCGGGGGCCGCGGGCGGGGCGGGGCGGGGCGGGGCGGGGCGGGGCGGGGCGGGGCGGGGCGGGGCGGGGCGGGGCGGGGCGGGGCGGGGCGGGGCGGGGCGGGGCGGGGCGGGGCGGGGCGGGGCGGGGCGGGGCGGGCGGGCGGTCGGTCGGTCGGTCGGTCGGTCAGGTGCTGCGTCGGGCCGTGTGAACGGTCACCTCCGGCGGGACGCTCATGGTTACATCGCGTGCGCGGCGCACTCCGCCTTATCATGTCATCGGGCGGTCTGCTGACCCCCACCAACCCCGCGCCGACAAGGTCACGCCATTATGGACGCTCCGGTGGCTTCGCCCCCTTCCCACCCCCCAAATCATGGGGGCCGGCCGCCGTGCGGAATATGCTCATTTCGACGGGGTTGTCGGCGTGATGACATTAATACATCCCCAACAGCTCGGGAGCCCGGTAGTTGTCTTCTCCCCTCCCTCCCCCATCCCTCGCACCCTCCCACCCCGCAGATGCCGTGCGTGATCTGGCTTCGGGTGAGGGTGGCCTTTGTCGGCCGACAGGAGGCGGGTCAAGACGGCACTTCCGTCCAATACGTCATAATAACAACCGCGAGCAGACCGACGCCTTGTGGGCCGTGCCCGCCACGACGGCTTGTGAACCAATATCCGACTACACCCCGGCGCAGTACAGTGTAGCCCCTCCCCTTCACCCCCGCCCCTCTGTCCGCTGCCCCCATCGACCACACTGTCGACTAGTGAGAACCTCGTCAACAGGTAGGCATGGTGGCCGTGTCATACATAATCAGCCATCATTGTAGAGGGGGTGGTTTACATGTTAATTGCGGGCTCTTAAGTGCTCCTCGATGTAGGTGATTGGGTGTGTGAGCGAGTGAGAGAGGGAGTGGGAATGAGAGATTGAGAGATTGAGAGAGTGAAAGATTGAGAGAGTGAAAGATTGAGGGTGAGAGATTGAGGCTGAGAGAATGAGATTGCAAGTTAAAGATTGAGAGAGCGATTGACTATAGCCGTGTTTACACGGGCGAGTTAAAACGCTTCATATAAAACCACTTGTCTAGATCGATTTACATTTGCCATGTAAACGCGACGCTGTGGCGTTTTAGGGCTGAATCGCTTTATATAAACCACTTAGCTAGGAGGTTTATATGAAGCAAACTAGCATAAGCACGTAACACGCATGCGCAGTCGAGACCTTAGTTTGTTGACTTTCCGGTCGATCAAAAGCGTATATTATATAATTTGGTCTATGAACCTGCTAGAGGTGCACATATATTTTTTTCATGATTTATTTTAAGGTTTTCACTGCCCAGCAGAAGTTTTGACCGTTCCAAACCAATATGATTCAGTCCATACATATCTAGGTTGAACCCACACTCTCTCGTGGCGACGTCGACTAACCGAAACTGGTGCTGGTTAGTCTGGACTTGCTCATGCGCAGATATCGATTTCCGTCTTAAACCGCTCCATGTGTAAACGCGCCACTGATTCGCTTCATATAAATCGCTTTGTCTAATTCGCTTTACAATTCCCCGTATAAACATGGCTTATGTGAGTGGGGTGCATCCTAGGAATATCTGACGATATCAAGACAGCAAGCAAATTGTGGCAGTGCGCACGCAACCCTTGGCAGCTTCCTAATTACACCCAGCTGAAAAGTCACACCACACCTATCATGATCTGTAATCCGACGCGGTCACATCACCCTTAAACTGGGCCACCCAATCCTTGAACAATCATACTAGTGCCCAGAGCACTATAACGTTGTCATGAGTGCACACTGTCACAAGTCTGTGCCCATCCTGATAGGACATTAGATGTTGCTAGGGCGTAAAACCACAAAAAAAAGCAAACCTTTGGACAAAACAAACGTCCACCATACTGATCACTACGATGGGAGGCGGGCGCTGCACCGTGCGGGTGTGGAGGTGGTGAGGTGCCGAGGTGGCCGGGTCCAGAGACAGACACTGACACTGGAACACACCACACCATCAAGCCTGTCCACTGCATGCGCTGACATATTACCAAGTATCACATAGCATATGGAATCTAAGAATATCGGGAAATTGGATCCACAACCGGAAATTACAAGTTTTGTGTGTGCAGCAGGCTTACTTTACAAGGCCTTTAGCAATGGCCGACCAAGAAATATTACATTTCTGGGTAGAACTTATATTTCTTCAATTTCTTTCTTCTCTAGCAGGTGGCATCCTTTTTTGTATGTAAGTAAGTAAGTAAGTAAGTAAGTAAGTATGTATGTATGTATGTATGTATGTATGTTTGTATGTATGTATGATGCATGATGTATGTACGTACATACGTATGTACACACATAGGTATGTATGTATGCATGTATTATGTATATGTATGTATATGTATGTATGTATTATGTATGTGTATTATGTATGTATTATGTATGTGTATGTGTAAGTATATGTCTATGTATGTACGTATGTATCTATCTATGAATTCAGTCATAGAATTTACCCGGGTTAAATACCTTCAAGCAAAATTATCCACTCGTACTCAAATTTAGAACATCCTTTATGTCAGCTATGAATTCCTTTTAATTATCTCCGTCCCACCGAGGCATGAAGATAATTTTATTGCAAATTGCTAATATTATCATAAGAATAGGCGACAACAATGAACCGCTTGAATTACTGAATATTGTGTGATGTGTGGTAGAGGCAAGGTATTGGCTAAAACTAGCCCTGTTGACACGCATGTGAATGTGGTTGGAACTGGCTGATAGAAATTCTCACCTTGTGAATACATGAATATTCTTATTTATTTGTTGATTTACTGGTTGTACCGACTTGCGACAATGTGCATTCATTACAACTTCATGGTGCTGCCCCACTGGGAGACTGAGCTCCTGGCACCATGACCGGATATCCGACCCAGTCACATTATCCTGATGGAGAGCAGACCAGTCGCTCCTATCCTATTATTGCCAAGCGCCAGGCTAGGTAGCGAAAAGTATCAACTTTGTAAGTCATTGCTTTGACTCCATCGCGGTTCGGACCCACAACCTGCAACATGGGAAACCAGCCAGCACTCTTCCCGTCCCGTCCCAGTAAATTAGCTGTTTGTTTGTTGGGTTTTTGCGTCCTGGCAACATCTACAGACATGGTTATGTCAGGACTGGGTTAATTAGCATTACACTGCTTAAATTGACCCTGTTTTGATATGGTCATATATATAGTATAGTTATACAAATCTTACCTGGGTACAGATGATGGATAACTGTTGTTTTCCCCGAGGTACAAGCCTTGGATAGTCGTGGGCTAGGGAGAAGGAAGCACATCTGCAGGCCCATATGCATGAATCGGTGTTAGGCTGAGCCGGTGCTAGGCGCTAGCTCTGGGGTAGCTATCCGCGGCTAGGAGGGCCTTGGTTAATTAGGTCAAGCCGTATGCACCGATGTCCAAACCGGTCCGGATAGCTAACCGTGTACTTATTTATAGATTTGGGAAATCCCTAGATTCGACAATATGAATAACGCCGCCAATGCGGCGGCGTTAATATCGGTTTGAATTTAGGGTTAAATTGATCAAATTTCACTTATGGCGTATGTAATTCTGTTAAATATGACAGCATTGAATAGATTTGGGCCTAATATATTGCCGCCGTTGCGGCAGCGGTGGCGATCTGTTTTGTTGATATTCGACAGTATGGATATCGACGTCGATGCGGCGGCAGCGATTTGTTTACTTTACATTCGTCGATTTGACAATATTAATATCGCCGCCAATGTGGCGGCGGCGTTAATATCGTTTTGAATTTAGGGTTAATTTGATCAAATTTCACTTATTGAGTATGTAATTCTGTCAAATATGATTGCGACCCACACACGCACACTAACCGGCGCGGCGAGCATTGGTTGGGCCTAATATATTGCCTTCTCCACCTCCCGGGAACCAGCGCGCTTGTTACGGGTGAGCCTGTTGCCGGCGAGCACTGGTTGGGCCTAATATATTGGCTTCTCCACCTTCCGGGAACCAGCGCGCTTGTTACGGGTGAGCCTGTTCCCGGTGAGCGGCGATTTGTGTTTAGTTTACATTCGTCGATTCGATGCGGCAGCGGCGTTAATATCGGTTCGAATTTAGGGTTAAATTGATAAAATTTCACTTATTGCGTATGTAATTCTGTTAAATATGATAGCATTGAATAGATTTTGGCCTAATATATTGCCGCCGATGCGGTGGCGGGGATCTGCTTTATTCATATTCGACAGGATGGATATCGACGTCGAAATTTTTGTGTTTAATTTCCATTCTAAGTGATCGTGAAAGACTCTGCTCTTTTTGTTAGCCAGGACGTTTTGCGACCCTGGGATATGAGATATGGTTAACCATATTTGATGTTGTTGCGCCCAGTTCCAAATACTCTGTGCTAAGTTATTGCATTCTTTTGACTTTGTACCTCCCATATTCCTGACATATGCCATAGCTGTAGTGTTATCTGTCAGAAGTTGAACCCTATTTTTAGGTATTTTAATTAGACTCAAAAGGCCCAAGTAAATCGCTCTTAATTCAAGAACATTAATATGGTCTGATTTTTCGTTTTCTAACCATCTACCCCCTGTTGCTACATCATTTCAATGAGCTCCCCAACCTTGTAATGAAGCATCAGTAGTAACTACCGTGTTGGGTTGACCCATTCGAATGGGATTGGGAGAGTTATTAATATTCTCGATCCACCAAAAAATGTCTTTACACCCGTCTTGGGAAATGTTCATTGGTCTTTCGAAGTTACCTTTTGTGCGTGCTAACGCTCTATTCTTGTCTATTTCTAGAGACTTGATATGTGCCGCTCCATAAAGAACAGCCGGTGCATACGAGACCATTATACCGATAAGGACGGCGACCTGTCTAATCTTTGGCCTGGATATGTCAAGCAGCCGGGAGGCCGTGTCATGAAACTTCTGTAGTTTCTGTTCCGTTAGAGATACGGTCATGGTTTTGGTGTTAACCAGAAAACCTAAGCATTTTAATTCCCTATTCGGGACGAAAACAGATTTCTTGTCATGAATGTAGAAACCTAATTCTGTTAATAAATCACACAAATCATTAACTGCTGTTTGGCATTTGTCAAAGGATTCTGCCATAATAAATGAATCATCTATGTATGGGAACATTGTGTGTCCTATTCTACCCATGACTGCAAAAACAGGTTTTAATAACTTTGTAAAAAGTCGAGGTGCGCAAGCTAGACCATTAGGCATGCATGTAAATTGGAAGAGGGTACCGTTCCAAATAAATCTCAGAAATTGTCTGTGTTCTTTGCAAATGGAGACTGTGTAATACGCATCTCTTAAGTCTACACTGGCGAGCCAGGCTTCCGGCGTAATTAAATCTCTCGCCGTTTCTAATGAGAACATCTTAAAATGTTTGTATGTAACCGATTCATTCAATTTTGTTAAATCCAAAATCATGCGAATTTCGCCATTTGGTTTCGGCCTAGAAAAGACATTAGAAATAAACTGTCCTTCTGTGTTTTGTACTCGTTCAATAATTCTCTTTGTTTCAAAAAGAGAAACCTGAAAATCAATTTGTAGTTTTTCTTCTGTGTTGAATTTATATGGGAACGGAACTCTTTCCTGTTTTGGTATGTCTGTGAACGGTATTTGAACCCCTTTAACAATGTCCAAAATTTCGCTATCAGTTGTGATATTACACCAGTTTTGTAAACAGTTCAGGATATTGCCTGCCTTAAACTTGCTTACATATGTTTGTGTCTCTTCAGACACCATGTTGAGGGTAGATGTCTGTGTCGTCGACTCTACTTGGCTCCTGGCCGTGGGAACTGGGGTCTGGGTGTAAACTCCCTTTTGTACCCGCGGTTGTCGTTCCACCCCGTGGGCTGTTGTTCTCCTCTGCCTCGTCCTCTGGGATTGAACCCGAAGGATGGACCTCCTCGTCCCGGCCTGCCTCCTCGGCGGAAGCGAAAATCCGAGCAGGGGCGTCGGAATTTGCTGGGGTTGTCAAACTTTTTACTTCTGTCAGTGTTCTTAGCGCTTTTAGTGTCTACTTCCACTGCTTTGAAGAGGTGCGCTAGCTGTCCCCCAAACATTTTGGTTTTGTCCAGCGGCTTGCCTAGCACTGGCTTTGGTGGGAGGTAAAGTGTATATTCTTTACCGTCATTGTCTGTTACTTTTTTAGACCTGGCTACTTCTTTGCCAGCATCTGTGGTCACTGACTTATAGACGTTCTCGAAACGTCGAAAAGTCATAAAGTTCGACGTTGCGGTAAGCAGCGCAATACCTTTATCCATGACTCATGCAAGCGACGAGAATTTATTCTCGGCTTGCATTCTATTTGCTACCGGAGTTATCGATGTCAGAGCTCCGAGCACTGCTTTTTGGATCGTACACAACGCGTTCTCGTAACGCCATCTTTCATCCGAGAGATGGATACCTGCATCCATTTCTTTGCTGATGGACTCGGGAACGCCTTTGATTCCCGAGATTTGTTCTGTTAACTTGTTTATAACCTCAGCGGGTTTGAACGTGTGGAAATGTCCTTTTAACGTTTCCCTCATCATGGTTGTGGTACGCAACCTCTTTGCCTTCGCCAATGGGCATTGCTTTTTAATTTTCACCCCTATTCTTGCATAAACACCCGCTCTTTCGGTCTCTGAGTCGGACTCAGTTGAGGACGAGTCATCTGAATCATCAGATGATGAGCCCTTCTTCTTCTTTTTGTTTTTCTTGGTCTTTTTAACCTGCTTCTTGTTGACTTTGGTGAATTCATCACCTGAGCTACTTGCGAGTCTTTTGCGCTTTTTGACTTTCGGTTTCGGAACCTCAAAGGCTGATTCTGTTTCATCATCCGAAAAGTCTTCTCAATCGTCGTCTGGGATGGGAGGAGAGGAAGCCCGTGTTGTGGGATGAGTGTTTTTGTATTTCTCCATAATTCTGACGATCTTTTCTTCTAGGTCCTCCTCTCCGCTATCCTTATCCGAAGGACCAGCTCCTGGCTGTGGTGACGGTGGTCCCGTCTGTGGAGGCGACGAATCGTACCCTGAGGGCACGCGGCCTTCTGCCGCTGCCGGCGAAATCTTGTTTCGCTTGGTGGCCATCGGTTTCTGTAACAAAAAAGTTATCTCAACATGGTCACAAAGTGAACCCCAGAATCTGGGTTGAGGTATTATTATTCTTATGGTATAGAGTAACGTGTTTACACCGTTCTGTATACAGGCATTAAGCTAATGGTATGCCGTAGGTTTTATCGGTAGTGAAACCAACCATACGGAGGGGCGGCCATTGGCCCGCCCGCTCTCTCTGTTTTGTACACTTCTCCCACCCGCGGCATTCTGCGCCAGCAAGTTGAAGAAAATATTACGAAACTCGGAGGCTCACCTCAAAAACCGGTCTGGGGAGTCTATAAAAGAAACCCAGGATCATCCCCAACAAAACCCTCTTTAGGGTTCGGAGGAATTTCCTTAGGAGATGCAACTCGGGTTAACATCTCTGCCTGTCTGTATACAGGTTTCGCTATATCAAGCGGTATCGGTTTCGGTTCTCAACATGAGCGTTCTATCCTTGTGTTTTTTATAACACCAAAACATGTCCAAAATGGACCTGAGAAAGTTCCAAGCTTTCATAATGGAATGCTATAAACCATCCTTAAGAAGTTTATCGCAAATTCTCAATACTTACAGTTAGTTAAAGTGTTCAAGTAGTTAAATCCTGCCGGAGCAGCTCAGCGAACGTCCTCCCGCTGTGAGCTGCTTATGCTAATTGCTGGACCCGGATGTGCTTACCTCTCCCTAGCCTGCGGCTAGCCTGAGGCTATATACCGAGGTAAAATATATATATATATATATATATGTATGCCCTCACAAGAGCACCCGCCATCAGCTGAACGTTTGTTTTATATCCTTTCCGCGTCGCTGACTTAGACCGCCTTCTAGCTGTTGTTATATTAGCAAAGTAAGATCATCTGGTAAATATCAACCGGCTATCAGTTCGTCACGATGGAAGTCACACAAATACAAAGCCAATTCTGCAGGCGGTCGCGTTCCTCGATGTGCGTGAGAATTAATTCTGAGTGGAATGAACGGGAATCACATCTCGTCAGCCAGCAATATTGCGAAGTGCGGACTGGGAACTCAATTATCCAGCTGCCACCCTGCTGTGTGCATGGTACACATGCTCACATACACCACACACACCCACCACACACACCACACTGCGCCAAGTCCTAATTCAGTGAATAGCATTAGCTGTTTCCTGGCGTTGTCCCCCTCATTACCTGCGTGTTTACATGGCATTTCCCGCGTCCAGACTATCAATCAGGCCACAGGTCTGGGAGAGCAAGTGAAGGTGGTGACTGTTCAACACGCCAACTGTCCACATCCTGCGAACCACAACAGCATAATGCTGAGCGCACACTGCACGACACACCCGGCTGTCGGCGACAATGTCTTCGTGGTGTGTGTTTGTTTTCAAAAAACCTTTTTATAAATGAGAACACGTCACACCTAAAAAGGCGGGTCATTGCCTAAAAGTTGGGAACCTGCCAATCAGCAGGAAACTCTCATATTGACATGTGTCAAAATCAATCCCCGAAAGTCGGCAAACTGCCGATCAATATCAATCTCCAAAAGTCGAGAAACCGTCGATCGGCGGGAAATTCTCAAGCCTTTTAAAATATTACCCGTCTTCAGCGACCCCGCTGATTGAGGTGCGTGATCCGTGGATATGAATACTGACACGATTATTAAACATTTATTTCTGCACAGAAGGAATATTAAGCCAACTTAATGGAACCAGTCACCGCTGCAAACCATACAAACACGCCTTATGAAGTCCAGCATTTCAGTGTCCACACCAACATTAATCTATACATGTTTTCACTTCAAATATCTCCAAAATGCGAGCTCTTCAGAGTAAATGTGACTGTAAAGTAATTATGCATATTTATCTGAAAGAAATATTGCAGAAAGCTCAAAACTACCTAATTTTGCAACAGTAACTAGACATCTCCATGAGCTGGGTTGACATAGAGTGGTGAGTTTACTTATTAGTAACGGTTTTTGGAGCGAATTGTTATTTTTTATATTTAAAAAAAGAAATTATCTTCATTATTACTATTGGAGAAAGCCAAATGAGCGGCTACCCGACGCGACTGTCGGTCCGTGTCTCCCCTTCACTGGGCTATCAGTTACAGAACGGCAGCCGAAGGACTGCACAGAAGCCGGGCAGGGATTCTAATGGGTTCAGACATTTGAGGAATGTGCCGAAAGGTCAACCCGGGTCAGGTGGACGCTGCGCCTATCGCAGCACTCCGGACCTATTGCGTGTAAGGTGATAATGTGTGAGACTGTGGGTGTTGGTGTGGGTGTGGGTGTGGGTGTGAGTGCGTGTGAGTAGGGGTAAGTGGGTGTGAGTGCCTGTGGATGTTGTCTGGGTGTGTGAGCGTGTGGGTGAGTGTCAGTGGATGTGCATGAGTGGTGTGTAAGTGGTGTGTAAGTGGTGTGTGAGTGGTGTGTGAGTGGTGTGTGAGTGCGTGAGACAGCGTGTGAATGTATGTGGATGGATTGTATGAGTGGGTCAGTATGTGGGTATGTGCGTGAGTGCAAGTGGTATTAGTGAATGTATGAGTGGTGTGAGTATGTGTGAATGTGTGGGTGGTTTGTGTGGTGTGAGTGTGTGGATATGTATGGAGGAGTGTGTGAGTATCAGTGTGTGGGCTCTGTGGGTGAGTGGGTGTTATTGTGTGGGTATCAGTAGACTATTGTGTTCATATAACTTCACCTTGTGTTCATAGACAAGCAGTGCACCTTGTGCCAGAATGGCAATAGACTATCACTGCACCTGTGCATGTGTTAGTAGACTAGCACTGCACCTTGTGACTGTCAGTAGACTATCACTGCACCTTGTGCATGTGTGTCAGTACACTATCAATGCACCTTGTGCATGTGTCAGTAGACTATCACTGCACCTTGTGCCTGTGTGTCAGTAGACTATCAGTGCACCTTGTGCCTGTGTGTCAGTAGACTATCAGTATGTGTTGTGCATGTGTCAGTAGACTATCGCTGAACCTTGTACCTGTGTGTCAGTAGACTATTGGGTCATGCATGGGTGAGTAGACTATCGCCTTGTGCATGTGTGTCAGTGGACTATCAGTGTATCTTGTACATGTGTCAGTATACTATCATTGCACCTTGTGTGTGGGTGTCAGTAGATTATCAGTGTGGGTTGTCCATGTTTCAGTAGACTATCACTGAACTTTGAGCCTGCATGTCAGTAGACTATCAGTGCACCTTGTGCCTGTGTGTCAGTAGACTATCAGTATGTGTTGTGCATGTGTCAGTAGACTATCGCTGAACCTTGTACCTGTGTGTCAGTAGACTATCGGGTCATGCATGGGTGAGTAGACTATCGCCTTGTGCATGTGTTTCAGTGGACTATCAGTGCATCTTGTGCATGTGTCAGTATACTATCATTGCACCTTGTGTGTGGGTGTCAGTAGATTATCAGTGTGGGTTGTCCATGTTTCAGTAGACTATCACTGAACTTTGAGCCTGCATATCAGTAGACTATCAGTGCACCTTGTGACTGTATCGGTAGACTATCAGTGCACCTTGTGCCTGTGTATCAGTATACAATTAGTGTGGGTTGTGCCTGTGTGTCAGTAGACTATCAGTGCACATTGTGCCTGCATGTGTGTCAGTAGACGGTTTTTTGGGGGGGGGGGGTACATCGTTTAAGGAGGGGAAATTTCAGTCGCAGACGACTGGTTTTCCTCATTCCATTGCTCGTTGGCCTATCCTAGTAATGCCAAGCGTCTGGCTAGGAAGCAACAAGTATCACCTTTTAAGTCATTTGTTTGACTCGACCAGGATTCGAACCCACGATCAACCACCACCGGAGACGGATGCTGTTACTCATTCGGCCATCCCGTCTGGTAATACTATCATGGCGGTTCATGCCTGTGTCAGTAGACTATCAGTGCACATTGTGCTTTGTGTCAGTAGACTATCAGTGCACCTTGTGCCTGTGTGGCAGTATACTGTCAGTGTGGGTTGTGCCTGTGTATCAGTAGACTATCAGTGCACCTTGTACTTGTGTGTCAGTAGAATATCAGTGTGGGGTATGCATGTGTCAGTACACTATCAGTGTACCTTGTGCATGTGTGTCAGTAGACTATCAGTTCACATTGTGCCCATGTGTCAGTAGACTATCCGTACACATTGTGCATGTATGTCAGTAGACTATCAGTGCACCTTGTGCATGTGTCAGTAGACTATCAGTGCACCTTGTGCATGTGTCAGTATACTATCAGTGTGGGTTGTGCCTGTGTATCAGTAGATTATCAGTGCACCTTGTGCCTGTGTGTCAGTAGACTATCAGTGCACCTTGTGCATGTGTGTCAGTATACTATCAGTGTGGGTTGTGCTGCAGTAGACTATCAGTGCACCTTGCACCAGTGTGTCAATAAACTATCAGTACACCTTGTGCCTGTGTGTGAGTATACTATCAGTGTGGGTTGTGCATGTGTATCAGTAGACTATCAGTGCACCTTGTGTCTGTGTGTCAGTAGAATATCAGTGCAGGTGTCACATGTATCAGTGCACCTTGTATCAGTGCACCTTCTGCCTGTGTGTCAGTAGACAACCAGTGCACCTTGTGCCTGTGTCTCAGTATATTATCAGTGTGAGTTGTGCCCGTGTGTCAGTAGACTATCAGTGTGGGACCTACATGTGGTGCGCTGTGTCCCCACATGTTTCCAACCGGGGCCCACTGCGTCCCATGTGGCCTGATCAATCTTTGCCCAGCTACTTACTCATTCAAGACACTGATCACATATTCACCCCACCCAGCACCTCATCCCGGAGGGCGGCACGTCGATGTTCTGGATTTGGATACAGTCACCCCCGAACCCACAGTTGGGCGCCTGTCTCAGATAACTATTTACTGAGAATCGGCCGTTAACCCCATAAACAGGACTAAACCTTTCTACTCATAATTATTCCAGTCAATTATAATTGGTACTAGAATCAGTAGAATTTATTACCATTACTTCAGTTTTATCCCCCATGTTGTTATATATAATATATAGTTAATTTTATATCAAAATTGTCGTTGGCAAAGCAGTTTTAACGGCGTGTATTTTATGGCTTGATTTCCAGTGGGTGGGGTGGGACCTGTTAGTAGATTGTCCCCAGGGCTGCGGACCTGAGAGCAAATGATTTTCGGAATAATAATCAGCACACGGCCACCTCAGGTTTCTTTCATGTCGGATAGGCAGGCTGAAGCTGACGTGTCGATATTCACGACATCCTTCAATCGTCACCGTACTACTGCACTGCAGGCATTACCAAATCTCTACTTACCCGACCAGAATCCCGAACACCCTCAAATACCCCGCTTCTACCGCCACACCTCTTACAACCACACTGCAGTGTACCCGGCGTATTACCCCATTGCACCTGTAGCCATATCATTATGGTAACCACTCCGGTGTATCACATGATCCACATATGAGCGCTCTGACAGCCCATCTCCCCGACATTATCCAGCATGGTAACAGATGTATCACATAATCCATGTATGATATTGATAATCCACACACCCTGTCTCCCTGACATTATGCAGTATGGTAGCCACGCCGATGTATCACATAATCTATCTATGATAATCCATACAGCCTGTCTCCCCGGCATTATCCAGCATGGTAACAGATGTATCACATAATCCATGTATGATAATCCACACACCCTGTCTCCCTGACATTATGCAGTATGGTAGCCACGCCGATGTATCACATAATCTATCTATGATAATCCATACAGCCTGTCTCCCCGGCATTATCCAGCATGGTAACCACACCAATATATCATATAATCCATTTATGATAATCCACACAGCCCGTCTCCACAACATTATCCAGTATGGTAACCACATGGATGTATCGCATAATCTATCTATAATAATCCACACAGCCAATCTCCCCGACATTATCCAGCATGGTCACCACACCACATGGCCTCGAGACATGTACATTCTGATTTTCGCCGGCTGCCCCGGCCCCTCGGTCTCTACTCCTTACCACTTATTCCACTCGCACTCCTTTCAGACCCACCCCCTGGGAACGCTGCACTTGGCCCAGTCTCCCTTGTACCTGACAGACGTCTTACAACACAAGGTTCCCATGATGCACTGCGAGTCGCTGAATGGTGGGCATTTACTCCACCAGTCCAACACCAACAAACAACCATCTTCAATCATGAGAGCCCCTCGTTGACGCTCGTCGTAACCTAAATTACTATTCCATGGACACAGCGAGACAGCCATATATGATGCAGTTGAATTTCTGTGAAACTTCTGGGGGAATGGCCGAGTGGATGGAGCGGGCGCTACTTGTGCGATAGGTCGCGGGATCAACTCTCCCCTCTCCAGCCCACCGAATCGAAGACTTACAAATAAAACTTATACTTAGCGCCACTTTGTCTAGCACTCTGCATTCCTAGGATAGAAGGACTGGTTTGTTGACAATGAGACTGACTGGGATATCAGGTCATGGTGGTAAGAGCACGGTATCCCAACGCGACAACACTACACACTATCAAGTCGTCATTGGTGTTGGTCTGTTTCTTTCTTGAGGTTTAAAATTATGACATCTAACGTCATATCAGGACGGGCACCAACTTGTCACAGTGCGCAGTCATGGCAACTTTACCTCACACGCCGATATCCCACTCGTTAAATTATCCTGATATTAAGCGAACCAGTTCTTGCCCTATTCTATTAATGCCCATGCTAGCTTGCAAAAAGTATCAATTGTGTAAATCATTCGTTTGACTCGGTTGGGGATAGAACCAATGACCTTCAACAAGTGAAGTCAGCGAGCGCTTTTACTGATTCAGCCACCCCGCGCTGTCGCCATCAGTGTGCTCTGTCACAATCCTGATGTGATCTTAGTTGTTGCTAGGACGTCCAAGCCCCACTATTAGCAAAACCCAACAGTGAATGGGCTGTAATTGGCTGGGGGAAAGGGGAAGGGGAAGTGGGGAGGGGAAGCGCAGGTGGGAGAGAAAGGTATAAGGGGCGGTGGATGGAAGGAGAAGGGGAAAGGGAAGGGGGTAAGGGGGAGAAGGGGGAGGGGGGGGGAGGGGGTGAAAGGGGAGGGGAAGGGGGAGGTGGGGAAGGGGAAGAGGGAGGGGAAGGGGAAGAGAGAGGGGGAGGGGGAGGGGGAAGCGGGAGGGGAAGCGGGAGGTGAAGGGGAGGGGAGGCGGGAGGTGAAGGGGGAGGGGAAGCGGGAGGTGAAGGGGGAGGGGAAGGGGGAGAGGAGGGGAGGTGAAAGGGGAGAGGAAGGGGATGGGTAAGGGGTGAACGGAAGGGGTTGCGGAGGTGAAGGGTAAGGGGGGTGGAGGTGAAGGTGAGGGGAAGAGGATGGGGAAGAGGTAGTGGAAAAGGGAGAGGAAGGGGAAGGGGGGGGGGGGGGGAAGGGGGGAGCGGGAGTGGGAGAAGTCCAAGTGAATGACGCATAGCGGGATAAAGCAGCTTTTTGATCAGCGGCAACAGCATGAGCATGTCCGGTGTGGGGCGCCACCTATAGGTGTCGAGCTGGGCCCAAACAGGCCCAGAGCGGACCCCCCCCCCTGACCCCCACCCCACCCCACACTCACGGACCAACAGCCCGCCGTTTGGCTGTTTCCGGGCGCTGACAGACGCGATGTGGGGGCGCCTGCTTGCGGTAACTGATGACGAGCAGGAGCCACAGACTGCAAGCTATACCATGGACCAGCACCACCAGACTCCCTCACACCACTCAGCCCCACACACCACCACCACCATCACCACCACCACCACCACCACCACCACCACCACCACACCACCACCATCACCAACACCTGGCACACAGAACAGCAGCATCCAGACCTGGAACACATTATTACAAAATGACAATAATCCATCATTCACAGCGTCGCAAATAACACACCTGCGCTTCGTCTATTGGTGAGATTTAATATTAATGTGTGATAAACCTGGATTCAGGTCATATCTGATTGTGTTCACCGTTGGAGGCGGGAAACCTGTACACACGCCATAGTATCTCGCCACATAGACCACGATATTGATAAGAGTGCTCAGCCATGGGTTTCAAAGTAGCACACTTGGTATTAGTTCTATATGTTGCCAATTTTCTAATGTATTTGATTCTCTGCTACATACATTTTTATTATTAAGGTAAGATCTTCAAACATGTAATATGCCATCTCATGAGGTTAGGGTAGATGGTTGGTTGGTTGTTGGAGTTTTACGTCCTGGCAACATCTAAGGTCATATCAGGACAGGTGTCAGGGTAGATGTCTTCCTGTCGGGATGGCCGAATGAGTTAGAGCGTCCATCTCCCGTGTTGGTAGATCGTTAGGTTGTGGGTTCGAACCCTGGTCGAGTCAAACCAATGACTTAAAAATGTATACTTGTTGCTTCCTAGCCTGGCGCTCGGCATTATTAGCATAGGGCAAGGACTGGTTGGCTCAGTGTCAGGATAATGTGACTGAGTGTGATATCAGGTCATGGTGCTGGCAGCCTGATCTTCCAGTGGGGCAGCACTATAAAGTCACCATGAGTGTGCACTGTCACAAGTCGGTACCCATCCTGATATGACCTTAGATGTTGCTAGAACGTAAAAGAACAAACAAACAAATCTTCCTGGTTAAAGTCCTGCATTACGATTCTAAAATTAGGTCAGACGACGAGATTTAGTTGGGGGGAATATATAACATATATGTGTGTATATATGTTAACAGGTCCCACCCCACCCACTGGAAATCAAGCCATAAAATACACGCCGTTAAAACTGCTTTGCCAACGACAATTTTGATATAAAATTAACTATATATTATATATAACAACACGGGGGATCAAACTGAAGTAATGGTAATATATTCTACATCAATTCTACGTCATTTCATTCAATGTCGATTTGCTATAACATCATTGAGGGGGCGGGGGGGGGGGAGGGGGCGGGGAGACTTGGCAATGGATCAGAGGCTTATTTCAATATTCAATGCCTACTTGTAATAGGTTTCACTTAACGGTTGTTTCAGTTAACGGCATGGTTTACAGGAACCTAACCAAAACATCAATCGGGAAGTTTGTGCAGAACTGAAACTTTTGAAGTTATAGAAACATTGCATGTCATTATGTGAGCTGCACTCAGAAGCCGCGACAAAATGCCACATATACACAACACAACGCAGGTATAAGTGGGTAGGTTGGCTGCATCAAGGAGCCGAGATAAGGTAATCAGCAGGACGCTAGTCACGGAATGGCAAAAATGTGGGTTCGAAGGTCACTCTATGCATGAGGTTTGCATCAGCTCAATGACACTCGAGTCGTGATCAGGACTCTGTACATGCTGAGCACGGTAGGGTGTTAAACCTGCCCTGTGTATCTAATGGAAGTAGTGTATTATCTGAATATTTGCAATCTTGAGTGCCATATGATTCCAGGGGTATGAGTTTAGTGATGTAGATGAGTGTGGTGAAATGCTATATAAACAGGCAGATGTGGGTAAGTTGATTAAGTCAGGGCTTGTCGATATGCTAATGGTTAGGACGCTCTCCACATAATGACAGACACATGGGTTCGAGTACGATGTTCCCACATGTTGCAACACTGTCCATGTAATGCCCGGTACACACCTAGCGTATACGATCGTTTTCCCGCACCCACCTAGCGTATACGACCTAAAACTGCCCCAAAATCGTGAGGTGTGCACTCCCCTAGCACACCTACCGATTGCGATTCCCGATTTTTAGGGCTAAAACGGTAGGTGTGCGCTAGGATTACGATTGCGATTCCCAATTCGAAAAATGAATCGGCCCGATTTCAGTTTTAAGCGGATCGGGAGTTTTAGTGCGCGAATCCTATACGCTATGTGTGTACCTGGCATAAAATGAATTTAAAATGAAGTTGAGGTTTCTTCTTGTTTCTTTCTTTCTTGGTGTTTTACATCCTAGTAACATGCAAGGTAATAATCGGACGGGTGCCGACTTGTGATAGTACGCACTCCTGCAGCTTCATAGTGCTGTTCCACTGGGAGACAAGGCCACCAGGACCAGGACCCGATACCCCACTGAGTCATATTATCCTAAGACTTGGCCCTACCTTAGTAGTGCCGAGTGCTGAGGCTAGGTAGCGACAAGAATCAATTTTGTAAGTGTCATCGGTTTAACTTGGCCTCACACCACCACACCGCCAAGAAGTGCAAAGACGAACACGCAGTCCACTTTGACATAACTCTACGGGTATGGGGGCAGGGGTGGCGGGGTCTGCGCGCACACGTGACCTGGGGCCGACCCCCGCGCACCCTGCTCACATGGCCGTCACCCAGTCGGCTAATTCAGCCCCGTTACCGGCTCCGGCAGCCGGGCCCCCCGAGCTGGCACCCAGGCTCATCCAGCTCCATTACCATGTCGCCAACAGTCGCCACGGCCACCGCCACCGCCACCTCACAGTGTCAGCCCCCTCCTCACAAACACACCCCGGGGCTACCCTGCCAATCTGTGTTCATGTAATATATATACATATGTATATGTAATATATGTATATCATATATATGCATAATATATATAGATATAAAATAAATATTATATATATACATATGTATACATATAGGATCAGTGCACAGTGTCCAGCCTCAATTGCTATGATATGCTGTAATATTTATGATATATATGCTGTAATATATTATATATATGCTGTATACGAATTATATGAGTAAAAGAAAACTACCACGATTCAACAAGTTCACACGTCGCGGGGCGGACGGGCAGTGGCGAGTAGACCCAGACATCCCACAGTTATAGCCGGACCGATGGGCCAAAATCCCCCCTAGCGGCGAATCGAACCCGCGCCCCACTAAGGTTCACCGGCAATACGGCAGAATGTGGCATCGTACTGCACCTACATCTGCATATAGTTTATATACACACGGTATGTATATATGACATATATTATTAGAGTGTTAGTATATTATGTGTTTGTAGGGCGGTCTCGTTGTCACCGGCCCAACGCCTGTCGGGCGACCTTTGGCGTGTCGGGCTGGTGGGGAGAACCCTAATTGGAGCACTCGGTCCGTGTCACCCCGGCCTCCCGCCGAGCCGTACACCGGTGTAGGACGTTCAAAACACTACTGCTAAGTTCAAAACACTACCCCTACGTACGTTCAAAACACTACGCAAGTTCAAAACACTATCATGACACGGCATCACCACATGTTAGTATATGATGCTAGTGCAGTGGCGTCTGCACCACGTATTAGTATCCACTGATAGTTTGTTTGTTGTTGTTTTACGTCTTAGCAACATCTAAGGCCACAAGACCAGATGGGGTGGCCCAATGAATAGAGTGTCCGTCTTCTGTTTTGGGAGATCTGGAGATCCAAACCCATGAGTTATCAGGGATGAAAGTGATCTCCGGGAAAAAAAGCGGAAATGCTGATATTCTTCGATAGGCTTAGCATTGTCAGGGAATCACTGAAAATTCCCGGAAGTCTGGTTTCATACATATTGATATACGCTGCTAGTGCTGCGGCATTTGAAGCATGTATTAGTAGTATACGCTGCTAGTGCTGCGGTGTTTGATGCACAAATTAGTATACGCTGATAGTGCTGCGCCATTTGAAGCACGTATTAATCTACGCTGATAGTGCTGAGCGTTTGAAGCACATGTTAGTAGTATACGCTGATAGTGCTGCGCCGTTTGAAGCACGTATTAGTATACGCTGATGGTGCAAGTATTGGTTGGCTGGTTGTTGCAATGTTACATCCTGGCAACATCTAAGGTCATATGAGGACTGGCACAATGTATTAGTATACACTTACAGCTACAGGAAAAAAAACAGAAATCCGCGAAATCGCGGAGATCTTTCATCCCTGAGTTATAAGGTTCGAATCCATTGAGTGCGCCATGAGTGCACACTGTCACAAGTCGGTTCCCGTCCTGATGTGACCTTAGATGAAGCTAGGACGTAAAACAACAACAAATAAACAATCTAAGGTCATATCAGGACGGGCACCGACTTGTGACAGTGCGTACTAATAGCGACTTTTATAGTGCTGCCTCACTGGGAAATCAGGCCACCAGCACCATGAAGTGTGATATCCCACTCAGTCATATTATTCTGACACTGAGCGAACCAGTTATTGCCCTATTCTAGTAATGCCGAGCACCAGGCTAGGAAGCGACAAGTATCAATTTTTAAGTCATCGGTTTGACTAGACCAGGGTTCAAACCCACAAACTGATGGGTTCGGTTGGATCCCTCGATCTCCCAAAACAGGGGACGGACGCTCAACTCATTTGGCCACCCTGTCTTGTCATACACTGATAGTGTTGCGTCATCTGCACCACGTATGAGTATACGCTGCAAGTGCTGCAGCATTTAACAATGTATTAGTAGTATACACTGATAGAGTTGTGGCTTCTGCACCATATATTAGTATAAATTGATACGATGATAGTGCTGCGGCGTTTAACAACGTATTGCTATTAGTATTAGTATATACGCTAATAGTGCTGCAGCGTTTAACAATGTGTTAATAGTATACGCTGATAGAGCTGCAGTTTCTGCACCAAGTATTAGTATACACTGATAGTGCTGCGGCGTTTAACAGCACATTAGTATACGATGATAGTGCTGCGGCATTTAACAATGTTTTAGTATACCCTGATAGTGCTGCAGCATATAAAAATGTATTACTATACACTCATAATATTGTGTCGTTTAACAATGTATTAGTATACACTGATAGTGCTGAAGCGTTTAACAACATATTACTATTAGTATATGCTGATAGTGGTGCAGCACTTAACAACATGTTAGTAGCATATGCTGATAGAGCTGCATCATCTGTACCAAGTATTAGTAGTCACTGATTGTGCTGATGCGTTTAACAACATATTAATTAGTATACGATGATAGTGCTGTGGCGTTTAACAATGTATTAGCATACACTGATAGTGCTGCAGCATTTATACACTGATAGTGCTGCAGTGTTCAACAACCTATTAGTACATGCTGATAGTGCTGCGGCATTTAACAACATATTAGTATACAGTGATAGTGCTGCGCAGTGGTTTAAACAGTAGAGCACGGGCATCGCATAATACGGAAGGTTGGGAGTTAGGTTTGCTGTAGAGTCAAACCAATGACTTTCAACAAACAAACGTGTTGCTTTCCTAGCATGGTGTTCGGCATTAATAGGATAGGGCAAGGACTGGTTAGCTCAGTCTCAGGATAATATGACGGAGTGGGATATCAGGTCATGGGGCCGGTGGCCTGATTTCCCAGTGGGGCAGCACTATAAATTTGCCATGAGTGTGCACTGTCACAAGTCGGTACCCGTCCTGATATGACCTTCCATGGTTCTAGGATGTAAAACAATAACCAATCACAACAACCCCTACTGCCCCACCTTACTACATACTGCCCTGTAGTGTTTTGAACTTAAGAATAGTGTTTTGAGCGTGGCCACACAAGTGTTTTGAACATACCTTCAACTAGGTTGAAAACACTACAATAGCGTTTTGAACCTGGGTTGAAAACACTACTCTAGTGTTTTTGTGGGGTAGTGTTTTGAACTTACTACACCGGCGCTGGTGCCAGATGATCTGGTATAGCGGTGGTGGCTTTTAGCGGTGGTGTCACATGGAATGGTAGTGCCGCTGGTGGTGAGTCGTGGTGAGTCGTGGTGGTGGTGGTGAGTAGTGGTGGTGGGTTGTGGCGGTGGTGGCTTTTAGCAGTGGTGTCGTACGGAATGGTGGTGGTGGTGGTGGTGGGTGGTGTGGCGGTGGTGGTGGTGGTTTAGCAGGTGCGCATGATGGTGGGGTGATGGTGGGTGGTGGATGGTGGGTGTGGTGGTGGGTGGTGTGGTGGTGGTGGTGGTGGGTGGGGGTGTGGTGGTGAGTGGTGGTGATGGTGGGTGGGTGGTGGTGGTGGTGGTGGTTGTTGGTGGTGGTGTGTGGTGGGGTGTGGTGTTGGTGGGTGGTGGTAGTGGCGGTGGTAGTCACAGATACCTACTGTACACCTTACATATGGGATCAGTGCACTGTATCCAGCCCCATGTGTTATTGCCCATGCGTGTGCTGCTTCAAAAGATGGCGGGTTTAGGCTTACTGAGGTTAGTAAGTTGTCTGGTCTAACTAAGTTCCCCCAAATCAACAAGTCGGTAGGATATATATGGAGTAGCAATCCAAGGTCAAATTCGTCCATTACCTGTGTAGTCTGAAATGACCTCTCATGAAAGGAGCCACATAGACAGGTAGGTAAGATAAGTGATCGCATCAGGGAGCCTAGATAGCTTCATGATTAGGACGCCAGTCCTGGAATGGCAAGAAGTGTGGTTTCGAGTCTGCCTTAGGCACAATATACTTCATTTGCAACACCACAAATGACTCTAGTTCCATGACCAGGATCCTGCACAAGCTATGCTATGTATAGTTGGTGAACCAACACTGTTTATGTATGTATAACTGTGTTAAGACCATTGCCTGCACGTGTGTAATCGTAAGCATTAAACGACATGGATGTTAACCATTCAAAAGACTTATGGTTCCCGAGGTATCGAGTATAATACTAGTACTAGTAGTAGTAGTACTAGTAGTCTGCACTGTCTTCAGGCAAGAAGTCACATAACCATGGGTTGATTGCATCACGGAGCCTAGATAGCCTAATGCTTGGGACGCACTGGTCGGAATGGCAGAAGTGTGAGTTCGAAACCCGACTGTAGACACAATATTCCCTTTATTTGCAACAAACAGCCCCTACGACACTAGAACGATCATTGCTACCATATTTGTAGTTTTCAAATATAGTCGGGCCTCAACCACCGACCATGAGGCGCACATCAATAGGACTTAGCTCGGCTGCCAACTTCCGATGGGAGTCTGTGCTGAAGGCCGGCAGACAGGTAGGTGCCAAATGTCAAAAGCCCGGCGGCATCTTATGGGAAGTAGGCGTCGGGAGGTGTTTCTTACACGGCTGAAGGTGATTCGCAGGAATTCTACACTCATTAGCTGACTGCATATGGGTAATCTGTCGCACAGTCATCCGGGCACTGGGCTGTGTTACAAGTCTCAACTGCACCTTCACACAAACAGCGGCCGGCTCCGTATGAACAGGGCTCGTCACCTCGTCATCATTACACACGCACGGAGCGCCAAGTAGCTCAGGCGGTAAAGTGTACACCTGTGAAGGTTTGGATGATCCGATCGATCATGCTCGGTGGACACATTTGCAGTTTGGGTTATTTTCCATTCCAACCAGTGGTCCACAACTGGTTCATCAAAGGCTGTGGTATGTTCTGTCCTCTCTGTGGGAAAGTGGATATAAAAGACCCCTTGCTGCTTATCGGAAAGAGCAGCCTATGTGGTGGCAGTGGGTTTCCTCCAAGAAATATGTCAGAATGACCATATGTTTGACGTCCAATAGCCGATGATAAAAATCAATGTGCTCTAGAGGCATAGTTAAATAAAACAAACCTTCCTTTTCATTTCACACTAATTAACATCCTTTTCTTTCATTCCCACTTTCTCCTTTTTGTTTTCTATTGTCAAATTTTGAATCGTTCATGTAGCCATTACGGTAATGTAGCAACAACAGTCCCAGGCCGCTTTTTAATTGGGAAGTCTTTTTCCATCGGCGCTCATTCAAACCTGCAAACACATTGCATACCGGGTACTTTTTGAAAATGAAGCTCTTAATAATTCAATATTGTAGCCTGCATTGACCTCTCAGGCAAGCAGCCTCATAAAGAGGCGGGCATGTATAAGGGATTGCATCAAGAAGTCAACAGTTTAATGACACCAGACCTAGAATAGCAAGAAGTAAATGTTCGAACGCCTTCTCTAGGCGCAATGGTTGATTGTTTGATGGGGTTTTACATCCTGGCAACAGCTAAGGTCATATCAGAATGGGTACTGACTTGTCACAGTGCACACTCTTGACAACTTTATAGTGATGCCCCACTGGGATACCAGGCCAGCGGCACCATGAGCTGATATCCCACACAGTCACATTATTCTGATATTGAGCTAACCAGTCCTTGCTCTATCCTAGTTATGCCGAGTGCCAGGGTAGGTAGCGACAAGTATCAATTTGATAAGTCATTGGTTAGACTTGACTGAGCTTCGATACAGGAATAATCACATCAGGTTTCTTTACAGTTGAGAATCTGCACATCCGGTGAAATCTCTCTGTTATTTCCAGTATTCTGTAATTTACGGAAATAAAGGATGGACGCGTCGGCTGCGAACAATGAAAGACCTGCTCTAGATTGACCTACATTTTCTGGTTGTTTGTTAAGCGCCCACCGGGGTTTCAATGTGAGACAATGACTCTTCTCTATACCCTACCCGGGGTCCTACTGCTTAATCACCACACTGAAGTAGTTAACCTAACCCTTGCCTACCTCACCCACTGCCACCCTCCCAGTCATCAATCCTCACCCCCCCCCCTCCGCGGCGACCAACTCCACCGCGAGGCCTCATTAGACGCAGGGTAGTAGTATATAAAGGGGCGTTGCATGCAGGCCACATGAGCCCCGTAGGCAACGAGCCAATTAACGGCCGCAATGTTAGAAGAAAACAAAACACACTCCAACCATCACGTCCCAATCACGAGAACACTCCCCTATACGAGTTCTACCAGTCTGCTTCTTAAGTAACTCTGTACCTTACTGTTCCTCCACACACCACACTTATACAACCATATATACCAGTTTATACAACAGCTTACATTTAAAGAGAGGCCACCCTCGTCTCCGGTTCAAGGATCCTATCAAGAGAAACCTGAAGCTGAGAGACATTAAGACCGACTCATGGACGCAACTCTCACAGCAGAGAGCTAAATGGAGAGCGACAGTCAAGTAATGAAAGCAGTCTTTGTCACATCACGACCGACAGCATGATGATGATGATGACATTTAAAGCTACCTTCAAACAACAAAACAGCAAATTCGGCGTCCAGTCAATGCGCCATGTTTCCGCTAAATGTAACAATTTTGCCGTGATGTCTAGAGTGGCTAAAGCGCTGGAAATGGGGGAGGGTGGGGGTGGGGTGGGGGTAGAGTGGGGTACCCAATTAACGATACACTGTAATACTTACTATAAATAAAATGAATCGATTCGGTAGTTTTAATTTTCTTTACTTCAAATCTTTTTTTTAAATTTTGGAAATGATTAATACACGCGCCCATGTGAGCAGGTTGGTTGATAGTGCCCTCCCGTCACATCACATGTTAACACAAATTGTCACAACGCATACACATTCTATGCATATGCCAACATGTGCAGACATGAGTGAAATGTGACAAAACGCTGACAGTACAATCCCTACTGTACCAAAACACTATTGCCTGACAGCAGACACCGGCCGACTGACAATACCCCCTGACAGCTAACGCCAACATCTTCTGACAGGGGACATGCTGCTCCGTCCCACCGTCCATGGCAACACAAGGTCCATATTCATTATATCATCGCAGGTTGATTTAATGTCGCTACCCACGAAGCCTGTCAGAGCCAATTTCTGAACGTGGCCCTATTCGGGCCAAGTGAAGGATTCGCCCCCTCCATAACAGTGGTGGCGGGGCGTGGGTGGTGGGGTGTGGGTGGAGGGGGGGATTGGAACAAACACACATGAACAAGGCTGAACATCAAATTAAGAGACTGTAAAGAGATTATTTCAAGTGTATCATGCACTGTCGGGATGAATTAGAATTGGGAGGCAAAGGAATGAGAATTAGAAGACAGATGGCTATTATTAGTGACTGTCTGCTTGCTTGTTTGTCGCCACCTACATTGCCATGCAGGCCGGGTCCGGCTGTAACGAGCGTAATTAATAGATGTCCCTCGCTCCTCCATATTTAATACACTGCTAGGAGTATGTGGAAAAATGAAAATGGGCAAGTAGTCATGTTGTGCACGCCACTGGCTGTTTTGTCCTACATTCAACCTCCCCCCACCCTCCGCCCAGACCACCCTCCCTCCCCCAACACACACGTCAGAGAAGTCCCTCAATGCAGAGATCCTGTCGCGCATTGCAAGATTCCCCCACCCGCTGACCCCCAGTCGACTTCCGTGCAGTATGGGAACTGTTGCTTGAGGGCTACAACACGACAGCGACATTATACTTACAAGGCCCATCGCCACTCAAGCTGACATTTAGCTTTGTCCACGATAACGGCAAAAAAAAACATATCTGCTATGGCGACACACCAACAACACATCGGCTAGTTCAGTTTGTTTGTTCGTTTGTCTGAATTCGTCTGGTTCAGTTTGTTTGTTTGTTTGTCTGAATTTTACGTCCCGGCAACATCTAAAGGTATATTAGGATGGATACGGACTTGTGATAGTGCGGGTCGACATCATAGTGCTGCCCCACTGGGCCCCCAGCCCAATGACCCGATTCCCTACTCAGTCACATCATCCTGATACTGAGCTAACCAGTCCTTGCCATACCCTAGTAATGCCGAGTGTCAGGCTAGGGAACGACAAATATCAAATTCGTCTGGTTCAAAATGCGATAATGCCATCATATCATGTCTGGAGAAGAATGAAATTACATATACATGAAATGGAAGCCTTGCGCCGAGCAAATAGTCTCGCTGTGGCTGTGTTTGTTTGAACTTGCGGGGCATTGTGCTGGTGGACTGTGTAGGCACTGAGGGTGAGAATGCCGGGCGTTGCCCCACCCAGGTGTTATCCCTCACACACACCCCGCCTCCCCTCACCCACCTCTCCCTTGTCAAGCCTGCCGCCCCATCCAACCCCAGCTCCACCCGGCCTCGGATGCGCTATTCTGGGACCCATCCCCGCTCGCCCCACTCCCCGGCACCCCGCCTCCGGGTCCCGGCGTCGTGGAGGCACTAAGTGGGACCCGCACTTCCAGCCCACATCAATCGAAACGGGGCCTAAACATGTCTTCGCAATTACGCCAAATGAACCGGTAGCACCACTCGGTCAACACAAAAAACGCACTGCCCGACTGACTTTGCGACGCGAGCATATTTGCACAACTGGCTTTTAAGAAAAGCTGGTTGGTTGGCTGGTTGGCTAGTTGGCTAGTTGGCTGGTTGGTTGGTTGAGTGGGTGGACGACTGGGCGGTAGGCGCTGGTTGGCGGACTTTGATTTCCGGTTGTCGGCAGTGGGGATGTCGCGTTAGCATGTACTCTGACCACCTCCTCAAACAACACCCCGCAACCACCCCAACCACACACCGGCGACCTGCGGGTCCGCGCGTGGGAGCATGCTAAAACAAGGACTAGCATGGCGCCTCTAATCCATTTCCATACAATACAATTAACCCGGTGGTGGCGCTGTTGATTTATGGCAGGGCTCGGGGCAGCGGGAGTGACCCGCCCGCGCCCCGCCATCCATCACGCCGCCGCGCGCACCGCCGTTATTGGCGCGCCTAACAATTCAATAATCCCATCCATGCTTAGTGGCGACACTAACGCGGCAGGGGACGGCGGGACTCCGCGCCGCGCGGGTAAGGGCGGGGGGGATATGTATGTGTGGGTAGGGGGCGAGGAAGGAGGACAAAGGGAGGGGCGCTGGTAGGGGCAGAAGCAGAGGCAGGGGCAGGGGCAGGGGCAGGGGAAAGGGCAATGGCAAGGGAAGGGGAAGGCGGGGGGGAGGGGAGGGGAGGAGAGGGAAGGGGGATGGGATGGGAGGAGAGGCGAGGCGAGGCGAGGCGAGGCGAGGCAGGAGAGGAGAGGAGAGGAGAGGAGAGGAGAGGAGAGGAGAGGAGAGGAGAGGAGAGGAGAGGAGAGGAGAGGAGGGGAGGGGAGGGGAGGGGAGGGGAGAGGGGGGAGAGGAGGGGAGGGGAGGGGAGGGGAGGGAGGGGGAGGGGAGTGGAGGGGAGGGGAGGGGGAGGGGGGGAGGGGAGAGGAGAGGCGAGGGGAGGGCAGGGGAGGGCAGGGAAGGGCATGGCAGGGCATGGCAGGGGAGGGGAGGAGGGAGGGGAGGAGAGGAGAGGAGAGGAGGAGGAGAGGAGAGGAGAGGAGAGGAGAGGAGAGAGAGGAGAGGAGAGGAGAGGAGAGGAGAGGAGAGGAGAGGAGAGGAGAGGAGAGGAGAGGAGAGGAGAGGGGAGGTAGGGGAGCATAGAAAAGAGGGGAGGGGAGCAGAGGATAAGGGACGAGAGGAGAGGGGGAATAGCGGAGAGGGGGGAGGGAAGAGAGGAGAGTAGAGGAGAGGGGTCAGTGCGGGCTGAGAGCAGGTGAGATCCAACAGTCAGTCACTGTCAGAGTGTATGTGTGTGTATAGGGGTGGGTGGGAGGGGTGGTGCTCGTTATGGCCCTGTCACACTACGACGTAACGACGTCAACGTAGGGAGAACGTGAAAAACGTCGAACTTCTCGGTGTAGTATGCAAATTTAGACACAAGTTGAACGTGGATGCAGCGTAGTGGACGAGAGAGTAACGGCGGTAAAGCGTAGTGATAGCATCATTCAACGAGAGAGGACGTAATTACGCTCAGGGAACGTTATGTACGTTATTCCATCGCCAGAACTATGTTGCTTTACATTACCTTACATTACTTATGTCATGAAACGGTAGCAAAACGGTAAACGTATGTTGAACGTACATTCTCCTGACGTTCTCCTGACGTTCTCCTGACGTTCTCCTGACATTCCCATTATGCCGCATGGACATTTCCACTGGGTTTAATGTGGGTCAACGTAGTGGAACGTAGTTGAACGTAGTGAGCAGCGTTTGACTAACATCCGTTTAACGTCACTGACGTTCGCCGAACGTGTACAGAACGTACGGCGAACATAAACCCTTACATTCGAGTTACGTCGAAAGTTTTGAACAGGTTCAAAACTTTGACGCGCACCAACGTCACACGACATAACGTGATGTAGCTCGATGTCAATCTAACGTCATTCTGACGTCATCGTAACGTAACCCAATGTACATCAACGTAATGACGAAATGTGATCACGTCAGCCTTACGTTTGCTCGTTACATCGTAGTGTGACAGGGGTATTAGCTGGCAGAGTGCAATGAGACTGTGAGTGGCGGCGCGCGTGTTTGTTTATGTGCCCATGTTTACGTGTGTGTGTGTGTGTGTGTGTGGCCTGAGGACGGTGGTGGCCGTCATTCTAGTGGGACGATGGAAGAAGCAGCAACTTTCAGTTTAGGGGTAGTTGGGATCGGGTGGATGTGAAGTGCCAGCAAGACTGGCGCAGTAGGATTGTCTACCAGAGTGAACTATTAGAGCAACTGGCGCGGGACGAGCAGACAAAATATACAGTGACTTGTCAAAAGTCGGGATATCGATGGAGTCACTGCAAGTCGCCAGTAGTATGATGTTTGCTGGGGAATTACACACATTGTCCAACTACTAAATATGACAGCGCCTGGGCTGAGCAGGTGCCATTGAACCAAGTCATCGGGATAAACATCGCTAAGTTCCGCCATCACCACGGGGGCCGCGGTGCAAAGGTCGGCCGACGCGCCCCGTATTGAGCCGGGCCTCGGACGCGGGCGAGGCGCCTCCCGTCTTATCGGTGCAGGCGGTTTGTGGACGCCGGTCAGGCCGGCTCTGTGGCCCTCTTCATGGGCCCTTTTACCACTGGCCGATGGTGGGCGCCCCAAGCAACCGGCGCGCCACTGGTTGCCCGCGCACGCCCCTTGTTTTATATACGTCACGCTGTGCACACACCGGGCCCCGCTATCGGCGCACGCCACGTCGCTCTGCAATCACGTCGCAAGAGCAGGGCGGGGGATTGGAGGTGGGGGTAGGGTGTGGGGAGGGGTCTTCCTTCCACGGGCTCTGTTCAAACACAGGCAACCTCATTGAATTAACCCTGTACAATATCGCTCACGGGAGGCTTTAAAGTATATCGTCTATAGCGAAACAATGAGTAAAGAAAAAGAAATGTCAACACAAGACACCACATCCAATTATAGTTTTTTTCGAAGCAGGATGCTCAATACGGCGAGAGATGAGTGACAAGAACTGCTGGTGGCGGCGCCAGTCTAGGCCAGCATGCCGCAGTTAATAAACATCTGCCCACAATTGGACCTTAATAAGAATAATGGTAAAGTAATAGGAAAACCTCATACCGATGATTTATACCCGTATATTTATATACTAACTATATATATATATATATATATATATATATATATATATATATATATATATATGTATATATATATATATATATATATATAAACATACACAGACGCACAATGCACACTCACTCCACAAAGAAAACTACTTTATTTGTTTAACTTGTTGTTTTGTGGATGCGAGCGTTGAGTCGATGAGTGCGACTCATAAGGCACCGTCACGTTGGCTTGGTATTGGATTACTGTGTGTATTTAATGTGTATATAATTAGGACTATTGTGATCATGCTTAGAGTATTTATATATCTGTGTGCTTACGGGTTTTATATCTATATATATATATATATATGTATATATAATTGGATGTGGTGTCTTGTGTTGACATTTCTTTTTCTTTACTCATTGTTTCGCTATAGACGATATGCCGATATGGTAGTGTGGTGATATCAGGGAGCCTAGGTGGTGTAATGGTTAGCACACTGGCCCGGAATATATATATATATATATATATATATATATATATATATATATATATACATATATGTATATATATATATATATATATATATATATATAGTATAGTTATACGAGTCTTACCTTGGTACAGATGATGGATAACTGTTGTTTTACCGAGGTATAAGCCTCGGATAGATGTGGGCTAGGGAGAGGTAAGCACGTCCGGTACCAGCAATCTTAACCTACTTATTGAGGATAAAAATGACTTTCAAACAATGGATACTATTACTTTACCGAAAAGGTACACCAACGGAATAGATGTGGCAGGGTGTGGCGGGAGGGCCCTAGCCCACATCTATCCGAGGCTTATACCTCGGTAAAACAACAGTTATCCATCATCTGTACCAAGGTAAGACTCGTATAACTATACTATTTTACCTCGGTAAACAGCCTCAGGCTAGCCTCAGGCTAGGGAGACCTTTACATAATTCATTTTTATCCTTAATATCATTCTTTCTTATTATTATAACATTCTAAATTTTTGTTCTCACCTATTCTTGTTAGTTGGCGAGAAGACGCTTTGCAACGCCGGTAGGCTTTTCTAGTCGTTTATTATAATGTTTTGCAAACGACTTAGCCGTCTTCCAGCCTGCATGCGCTAGTATTCTTTTCACAGAAATACCAAGCACCCGTGCCTTGGAGACCATGGCTCCTCTAGTTGAGTGGGAAGAGTATTTACTCGTATCCACTCCAGCCAATTTCAACACCGTAATTGTCCATCTGGCAAGTGTGTCTCGTGAAATCGCCTTATGTGGCTTTATAAAGCTCACTAATAGTTGTTGTGATGCACGTAAATCCTTTGTCTTGTATATATAAGCCCGTATGGCCGACACAACACATAATTTCCGATCATTCGGAAAACAGTCTAAGTGAACCGTTGATAAAGGGTCACCTAACGTGTTCGATTTAAGCAATTTTTCTAAATCAAACGTAGCTTGTTCCTTGTCTATTTCTAATCCAGTTAAGGATAAAGCAACAATCGTCTGTCCTCTGTGTCCGGTTACTAACAATAACAGGACCGCGACCTTAAAACCTAACTGTTTTATATCTAACCACAGGTTGTGAGGCCAAGCCTGAAACAACTTAAATACTATAGAAACATCCCAAAACCGACTATACTTTGGTTTTGGAGGATTCCTTTGATAAATTGAACGAAGTAAATAACAAATAACATGTTTTCCAACTGTTTCGCCATCAATTCTAGGTAATATAATTGATAACGCACACCTCGCCGCATTAATCGATCCAAAGGAAAGTCCTTCATCCTCTAGAGAACGAAGAAAACCGAGCTACTTGTGAAATCTTTGGATTTGTTGGCTTAACTTTCATTAACAAACAATGTACACCCCATTTCTTTAAATAGGTTGTATACATTTTGACAGTTCCTGGCCTCCAGGCATCCGATACTATCCTATCCTCAGTAATTCTGTCCAATCCAAATTGCTGTAGCTGCTTCCTTAGAAAAGGAATGCCAATAGGGGCGTCGTTGACACATCGCCGTGAACCACTAGCGGTCCGTGGTGCGTCAGATTCCCGAGTTTTCTTGGGAATCGTATATGATCTTTTGCCAGTTGTGAAACTGCTGGCAGCCAAGGTTGCGTGTCCCAATCGGGCACCACCAGTATCGCATGTGTCCCTTCCAAGCCGATTTTTCTCACTACTCGGCTGATAATGCTAAATGGTGGGAAAATATAAAAATAATTATTTTCCCAGGTAATAGCAAACGCATCTACTTTCCAAGCATCCGGTTCAGGATGCCAAGAAACATAACAGGGTAACTTGTTATTATTTCGTGATGCAAATAAGTCAACTTCAGGTGTACCCCATTTTTCACAAACGAAGTTAAACAAAGGTGTAGAGAGAGACCACTCTAAATGGTCATGGAAATTTCTACTTTTATAATCTGCAAGTGTATTTTGTGACCCTGGAATATGCGCTACAGTCAGCCAGACTTGTTGAGCCTGTGCCCAGTTCCAAATCAGTTTAGATAACTGATTGCAAGACTTTGATTTGGTTCCACCCATGTTACGAATATATGCCATGGCAGTAGTATTATCAGTTAGTATTCTAACCTGTGATTTATTTATCTTTACTAAACTACATAAGCCCAGATAAATAGCACGCAATTCTAGTGCATTAATATAGTCTGATTTTTCATCATCAAGCCATCTACCTCCTGTTGTGACCCCATCTCGATGAGCTCCCCAACCTTCTAACGAAGCATCAGTAGTAATTACTGTATTAGGTTCCGCCATGCGGATTGGATTTGGTGAACTTGCTATATGTTGCATCCACCATCCAATATCCTGTAACCCTTCTTGCGAAATAAACATCTTTCGCTCAAAATTGCCTTTAGTTCGTGCTAACGCTAAATTTTTATCTATTTCTAGCGACTTAATATGGGCCTTCCCATATAACACAGCAGGTGCATATGATGTCATTATGCCAATAAGAACAGCAACCTGTCTAATTTTAGGCTTTGATAACTTAATAAGCTGAGTCGCTGTAGTCATAAACTTAATTCGTTTTTGTTCTGTTATCGACACTGTAAGGGACTGTGTATCCAGAATAAACCCTAAACATTTGAGTTGTTTTGTTGGTTTAAACACTGACTTTTGTCGATGTACATAAAAGCCCAATTTATTGAGTAATGCACATAAATCCAAAACTGCATTCACACAACTAATTTGTGTTGATGCTATAATAAACGAATCATCTATGTATGGAAACATTATGTGACCCTTCCTCGCCATTACCGAGAAAACCGGTTTAAGCAATTTAGTAAATAAACGAGGCGCACAAGCTAAGCCATTCGGCATGCAGGTAAACTCATAGAGTTGGTTATCCCAAATAAATCGAAGAAATTTTCGGTATTGTTCCATTATGGGAAGCGTATAATATGCATCTTGTAAATCAACACTAGCCATCCACGCATCTGGTGTAATCAGATCTCGTGCCGTATCTAGAGAGAACATTTTAAAATGTCGATATTCCACCCTTTTATTAAGGATTGTTAAATCCAGGATCATTCGAACATCACCATTAGGCTTCGGTCTCGAGAAAATGTTTGAAATAAACTGTCCTGAACAGTGTGTCACTTTTTGTATAATTCCTTTCTCAAAGAATTTATGTACCTGTTTAGTTAGTGCCTCTCGTTCAACTGGTTGAATGTTATATGGAAAAGGTATTATACTTTGTACAGGAATTTGTGTGAAGGGAATGTGAACACCCCTAACTATTTTTAAAATTTCTTGGTCACTAGTAATTTTGTGCCACTCAGAAATATGATTACTAATATTACCGGCCACAAAGTTGCTTACAGTTTGTGTGTTTTTAGAGGCTGCAGGGACTTGTAAAGTTTGTGTTTGGACCTCTACTTGGACCCGCCCCTGGGGAAAGGTCTCGACGAGTTGACCCCTCGGCCTATTGGCCGTGCGGTGTTGTCGGTCCAGCCTGGGCGAGCGCCCCGGCCCCGAAACCCTTGACCGAAGTTTGAAGTCGGTCTGGTTCCTCTGGTGAACCGTCGTGGACGAAAATCCCCTCGTGACTTTTTGAAACGAGGAACTTCCTGTTTCTTCTTGCCATCCATGTTTTTGCCACTCTTGGCTGCAGTCTCTACCTCTTTATAGAGGTATTGTAGTTGACCGCCAAACATCTTGGTGTTACCTAAGGGTTTCCCTTTAATCGGCTCTGGAGCCAGATAAAGCGTAAACTCCTTCCCCTCATTATCGGTAACCTTCTTAGAGCGAGCCACTTCCTTGCCAGCATCTGTGCAAACTGACTTGAAGACATTTTCATATCTTCGATACGACAGGTAATTACCTGCCGCCGCTAACACTGCAATGCCTTTGTCCATTGTCTTAGCCAAAGACGAGAACTTATTTTCACTCTGCATCCTATTAGCCACAGGAACAATAGCTGTTAGGGTAGCCAACACTGCCTTATGCACTGTGTGCAACACATCCTCAAACTTCTTACGGTCATCCGTCATATTGACATCCCGATCCATTTCTTTAATGATGGAGTTGGGAACACCCTTTATGCCTGTTAACTCATCTCCTAACTTGGAGATAACCTCCGCCGGTTTAAACGTGCGGAAATGACCATTCACGGTCTCGCGCATAAGCGTAGTGGTTTTAACCCGCTTAGCCTTTGGCTTCTCCACCTTCTTAGCCACTTTAGTGCCAATGTCCGCATAGACACCTTCATATATGGTGTCTGAGTCTGATTCCGTAGAAGTAGACTCAGTGGACGAATCAGAAGAAGAATATTTCCTCTTCCTCTTCTTCTTTTTGGACTTAGTCTTCCGCTTTTTGCGAAAACCAGTCTCTGCCCGCTCCTTGGTGAATTCATCACCCGAAGAAATCACCTGTTTCTTCTTCTTCCTCCGTTTAGGAGAAGGAGGAGGAGGAGCCTTAAGCTCCACCGCTGAGTCTGTGTCCAAGAAATCCTCATACGAATCCTCTTGGACACTCGGCCTATGCCGCTTCCGAGACACGGGCGATTTGGAAGTCAAGATGTGGCTTTCCAACCGTGCAAAGCGAGCCTCCCAATCTGGAGGCGCAGGCACATCAGGCACTGCGTCCTCGTCCGGGTCGGAGAGGATATGCGCCCGGGGCTGTGTCGACGGCCCTGCCGACAACACAGGTGAGGAGTCGCACTCCTCGTCCACTCCACTCGGAACACGCCCCTCGGCTGCTGCTGCACCGCGCTTACTCCGCTTCGTGGCCATCAGGAACTGTAAACAAAGATTTTTTTTTTTTGGTCAGTCCTGGTATATATATTTGTCACAATTTGGTTGTTTCAAACTCAATTGGACATCTGGTGGTGTTAGAGAACGTGTTTATACCGTTATAACACAGGCGTAAATAAGCTAAATTTGTGCGTGGATTGTGGGTCAAACCCAAATCTTTACGCGGGGTCGGGACCAGTGTATCGGCCCGCCCATCCCTCTGTTCCGCACACTTCTCCCACCTGTGACTACTACGTCAACAAGTTGGAGAAAATGCTACGAAACTCGGAGAAACGCCTGAAAAAATTTTGTCTAGGGGAGTCTATAAAAGAAACCCAGGAGCATCTCCAACATTACTCTCTATTAGAGTACGAGAGAATTTCCACATGAGATAGGGCGAAACCCACATCTCTACCCATAGTCACACGGTGACCCGGGTGTTGACAGAACCGCTAATGACCAGTTTGGTTCCTTCGAGAAACCCACTCGAGTGTTCTATCCTTGGTTGTTTATAACCAAATAACTCGTCCAAATTGGACCAACGAAAGTCTAAACTTTCCATATTGATGCTCTAATGCATCATAATTAAGCTAACCACAGTTTTTATTATACTTACTGCGTATTTGCTTGTATGTAGACTAATTTTGCCGGAGCAACCCAACGACACGTTATCCAGTCGTGAGTTGTATATGCTAATTGCTGGTACCGGACGTGCTTACCTCTCCCTAGCCTGAGGCTAGCCTGAGGCTGTTTACCGAGGTAAAATATATATATAGACAGACAGGCACACACACGCATTATTGCTAATAGAAAAAGGACAATCCTTACGACATTTGCCGACACTTGCCCTGGGTTGTGTAAATGTCAGGCGGGAATGCTTCAGTCATAGTGTGTGATGTTGGCGTGTGTAGGGTGGGGTGGCGTGGGCGGGGGGTCGGCGGCCGGCTCTGCGCTCTCCTCTGCTGAAGCGCTAAACACATTACATGGTGACCTTTCCGGTGGCCTCGTGTGTCAGCGTGCGTCGGGCTATGCGCCGGGCAGCGCCTGAGAAAGTGGGGCGCAGGGGCGGCGGGGTGTGAGGTGGGGGGTGCTAATGGCAGAGGGACTGGACGGCTCGTCCGGCCGGGCAGAGAGTGTCATGTTAACTGGTCAAATGCCTCCAACTCGAGGCCAGCATTAGCCGACTTTAAGCATGCCGGGCCCCCGGGCAGCACGCCCGGGTTCCACAGCCGCCACGCACCCGGCACACGGGGGAGCAGGCGCGAAAGGCCGCCGCGCAACGGGATAACGAGGTGCACTGGGTGGCCTAACAGCGGCTGGGCTGCTCGCCTTAAAACAGCCGCCTCCGCCACCGTCACAACCACCACCACCACCACCACCACCACCACCACCACCACTACACCCACTCCACTGACACTGGCTGAAGCGCGCCGATGCGCCGCGTATACCTCCAACCCTGAAGGGAACCGTGAGATAACTTTAACTGGGTCAGTCCTGGTTAGAGCCAACTTCCCAGTGGAGACTAGGGAAGGAAGCCAAGGGAGGGGCGTGGGCGTGGGTGGGGTGATGTGGGGGGGCGGGTGTGAATGTAGTGACGGGGGGGGGGGGGGGGGTGCATGTCCTGTACATCGGGAATATGTTATTTTAATTTCGCCAAGATCCAGAATTGTTGGGGACAATGGGAGCCGATCGATACCATGATAGTCTGGTAAGTGTGAGCAGTGAGCCCCGACTGTTGTGTTTCATGCAAAAGGTTGCTGTTCTACCCGATTCAAAATTTAAAGTAAAAGCAGGGCATACTAGTATTACTAGCCGAAAATGTCCTGAGCACCTTGGGGTAATGTATGTGTGTATGTACGTATACATATATGTGCTTGTTTGTGTGTGTGTATGTATGTACGTATGTACGAGCTTATGTGTGTATGTGTGTATGTGTGTATGTGTGTATGTGTGTACGTGTGTACGTGTGTACGTGCGTATGTGCGTACGTGCGTACGTACGTACCTACGTACATACATACGTATGTATGTACGTATGTACGTACGTAGGTACGTAGGTACGTACGCATGTATGTATGTATGTATGTACGTACGTACGTACGTACGTATGTATGTATGTATGTATGTATGTATGTATGTATGTATGTATGTAGGTATGTATGTATGTATGTATGTATGTATGTATGTATGTATTATGTAGTGAGAGCTGCGAGACCGTTGGAGTCGATTCCCAGGAAGGGGGGAAGCATAGAGTGCCCGGTTACAGGGGGCGGGGGTGCTGCATAGAATAACGGGTGTTGAGAAGCGAGGTGCCCAGAAGGAGCACCGAACAACATTAGGGACATTCTTTATTTATATTCACATAATAAAATATATAGCACATATAAATGTGGATGAATGTAAATTAAAATACACTATATACACAATATATACATGTATCCTTATATTTATATATTAAATATATGTACATAATAATATGGATATAATTATTTCCTGCAAGATGGAAGGAAAAGACAAACAAGGTAGTGGGATCGAAAACTGTATTTTCTGGCAAGAGGGAAGTGCCCTATTGCCGATAAAATAAGCGAGTGGTACAGGCAAGAGGCTGAGTCATGACAGCTGAATAGGCCAGGTGGCAGCACCAGGCAAGGCAGAGGGCCTGCCAATTCGCTTGAATTGTTGAGTGTCAATAGTTGTGAAGTGTCATTTAAGGTGCAAAGCAGAGACATAGTTCAAGGATAATCAGTTTACGGATAATTATACTCATATAATGCTAATGCAGCACATATATTTATATATAGAGATTTATATACATATAAATTGAGGCTACAGTTTTAGCAAATTCGGTGACGTTACACTCATATAATTCTTATACGTCATATGTGTGTGTTTATAATACACCATATTCAATTGCATATGGCTATGGGGATAGGGATACATCCTGCATTATCGCCCGTAATAAGGAGAGTGCCTGGGATGAGGTGTGAGGCAGGTGCCCTAAGCTGCCGAGTTGCTGGTGTCTCTGATGGGCTTCTCCACTCGCCAACTGCCACTCTCTCCAGACTAGCCTGGCTTTGGGGCTAAACAGTTTCCCGCCGACCGTCTTATCGGGCCGGCGCCCCAGTTAACGCCGGGTATTACGGAAGAATTGCCACAGCGCAAATGGCCACGGCTGGGTGAGGCGCGCTACTTAACGAGAACGATGGGCCCCTCTAGGACGTAAGCCTGGCCAACTGACTGTCTGGGTAACACATAGGATAGGAGTAGAGTCAATGTGAAAGATGCCCCATACCCTACCCACTGTCCGCACTCCCTCCAGCACACAACTACACACATAACCCCATTCAATTACCCACGTTAGCCGCTTTTGCTCTCGTCGCCCAGTTCTCCATGGCCGGGGTGCAACCTAGAAAAGGGTTGCCGGACAACGCTCCTAATGGCGTCCGGGCGGCCCGGATGAGGCTCTTGTCCGACCACAATTGGATTAGGGATTAAGCGGCTAACGCGGACACACCGGTGCCGGCACGTTGAGCTGCTCAGAGCTGCTCCATGTCACATTCGGAGCCATTCCTCACTCCATCTCTAGCTGCTTCCGTTGACATTCCAACCCGCTCGCCACTCCCCAGTCGGAGTTAGTTCCCGGCGGCCATGTCTCAAAACTGCCAATCGCCACGCCCAGAACCCTGTTAGTTAGTTACCCGACGGCTTCGCACTGCTAAGGTCACATTCCAGGTTGTCTGCACTCCACCAACTTAGCTTGCTTCCAGACTACTTCCGCCAACGCCTGGCACTACTCATCCCTCCCGACAGATGCCGCTTCCTACAGCTCTCGTTAAAGTTGCATACTCCGATGGTTTTGAGTTTCTGTCATTTTCTGAGATAAATTTATTAGGTTGATCATTATGATGTACATTACTTTACTTTGAAGTAGTTTTGATTTTAAATGGCTAACCTTCAAGATATTTAAAGTGTGAACATGGAAAAGTAATTTTGGTAAGCATGCCAAAAGTCTGACATAATTGGTTTCTGCCGTAACGGGTTATATTAAATTGCCTCAGTATTCCCTTCTATGTGGCCACAAATGTTTGATAAGTGCATCAGTATCTAATTTAGATATGTAGAATCAGATCCCGATAATTGTTTGGGTTTTGAAAATTCTATGTTTTCATCGGACTATGCAGCTTTAAGCTCGCGTTCTGCGTCTCATCGCAGAACTCTCACCTCACAAGTCTGGACCTGCTCCCATGACCCACTCAAAGCTTCCGCATTCTCCAGTCAAAGCTGCCAAAATCTCTCCTCCAAACCTGCCCACTTCCACCTTCCAGAGCTGTTCACCTCTGCACGACGCTAACCTACTTCCATCCTCCACTGAGCTGTTCAGCGCACCAACCCGACACTACCCCTAACGGCGTCACCCGCCCCCACACACATACTCAATAAGAACATAACTGCAGATTCTCACTTCGCCTTCCATTCTCACACCGAGCTGCTCAGACTCACCACTTCACAAATCTTGCCCCGTACAGCCATTTCTTCGAGCTGCTCCCTTCACCCCCCAGCCCCCCCCCCCCCCAAAGGACACCACCTTCTAAATTGCTCCTCCGCCATTCCCGAGTTGTTGCCGCCACACGTGTTCTCCTACTCCATTCCATTTGAGCTGCTCTTCATTCCATATGGAACTGCTCCCGCCACATAACACACAAATTGCTCCCACGCCGTGCCCGAGTCGCTGCGGCCACTCTGCCGCCGCTGAGCTGCTCCTGCGCCGCGGCAGGTAATTCAAGGCCGCGCGGCCCCCAGGCGCCGGGGGCCCCGGGGACGCACGGGGCCGCGCGCCGCCCCTTGTTCTTCCCACCTCATCCATTAGGCGCGGTGGCCGCGTGGACGGGCGCGGCGCTGACCACTCGTGTCGACGGGCGGGCGGGCGGGCGGGCGGGCGGGCGGGCGGGCGGGCGGGCGGGCGGGCGAGCACGGGCGGGGGCCGATAACCTGTCCGGCCAGGTGGAATGATAAACGACTCAGGGCGCGCGGCGGGACCCACACACACACCACACACACACACCGTCCCTCCACACACCACACACCACACACAGTCCCTCCAAACCACCACAGCCACAAACACAATTATATATCCGCTCAAGTGCAGCAGACAGCGCCGGGTACGGACGTTGTACATTACATCCGGACAGCGCCACACATAACACGTACACTGTTATTTCCACCACACGAGGTGTTCTTTGCACCACACAAAGTGTGCTGATGTAATAAACGCACCTGACACCATATATAAACCACCGCACCCAAAATAGTATTCGCACTCCTCCTTGCCCTATCCCAGTAATGCTAAACACTAAGCTAGGTAGCGACAAGAATACATTTTTAAGTCATTGGTTTGACTCGGCCAGGGTTCGAACCTGGGGGGGTTTGAATCCCACGACCTACCAGAACGTCTCACCTCATTTGGACATCCTGCATGGTCACGCAGAAGTACAGTCAATACCAAATAAAACAGTTGGACATAATCTAATAAGTAAACAGCAGTGTAGGCTTAGACAAAATTAGGAGATAAAAAGCCAGGGCGAGACTATGGTGGGGGAGGCTTACTACCTGAGGAGAAGGACGAATCCCAATCGGTGGGAGCGGCAATATTAGCTGCCACTACAATAAAGGTGCATTCGGAAAGTAGCCTGTCGGTGACTCGGGGACGAGTCGGGGACAGTCGATCCGGGTAATGCACTTTACAGGGCTGTCAGCTCGCCCCGCCCCGCCTTATAGCTGCACCCGCCCCGCATTTAGTGCGCATGCTTTCGCCTAATAGGCCTTAATAGGCCATGTGTTGTGAGGTGGCCTACTTGGACGGGGAGCGACGTGGCCGCGCATTTACCCGAGTGTGTGTGTGTGGGGGAGGGGGGTTGGAGGGGCGGGGAGTCAGGCTCATCAATCCGGCCAAATGGTGGCAGTCTGCGCGAGGAAATGCCACGGCCTTGTGAGTGATCTAACCTTTAGTTGGAGCCGAGGTCAACAGGTGGCGCTCTGTATGATTACATGACCTTCGCGGGCTCATCGGCACAACAATGTTCTGTCATATGCATAATGGCACCGATGTGGCAGGGACGGCAGACGTGGGCGCCGTGTTACCAACGAGCTGCTTGCCGAGTTCAACAGCAACACCAGCAGCAACAACAACAACAGCAACAACAACAACAGAAACAAAAATACACAGTGATACAAAACGCAAACAGAGGCCAACGTATGCGTTTGTCTTTGTTTCCCTGCTGATCATTGTAAATGGTTATTCATATACTATATTACTGGGATCGTCTTCCAACAGTGTCTGACGCAGGAACTCAGCAGGAGAGGAGAGAGTGACCTAGAGGTGGTTGGTTGTTTGAGTTTTAGGTCCTCACACCATCTATGGTCATATCAGCACGGTGTGAGTTATGTTCTAGCAACATCTGAGCTTATATCAGGATATGGTACGGCTTTTGACAGTGCGCACATATGGCGACTTTACAGGGCTGCCCTACTTAGGTAGAGTCTCTCTGCATCCCACTCGGTCAGCGGACCAACGGTCTTTGCCCAATCCAAGTAATTTGAACACCAGGAAAAGTAAGGACAGGTATCAGTTTAGCAGGTCTTTCAGTTGCCTCGGTTGGGGAGCTGCATTCTCCAGTCAAAGCTGCCAAAATCCCTCCTCCAAACCCGTCCACTTCCACCTTCCAGAGCTGTTCACCTCTGCACGACGCTAACCTACTTCCATTCCCCAACCCGACACTCCCCCTAACGCCGCCCCCCCCCCCCCCTCCACATACTCAATAAGAACATAACTGCAGATTCTCACTTCGCCTTCCATTCTCACACCGAGCTGCTCAGACTCACCACTTCACAAATCTTGCCCTGTACAGCCATTTCTTCGAGCTGCTCCCTTCACCCCCCAGCCCCCCCCCCCCCCCCCGGCCAGCGAGAACTCAGGCTTGGAAGAGAGGGTTCAAAGTCAGAAGTCCTCTCTCACATAGCCAGAACTGAGATTGGAGAAGAGGAAATAAATTACCTTTGTCAAGGTCATGTAAAACTGTGGTCTGCTTAGAGGTGAAAAGGTGGTGCTGTGTGAGTGTGAGGGGGCAAAGGGGGGTTGGCGTCTAACAGTAACAGACACAATAATGGACTAATTTACACTGTGTCAATGGACATGTTCTCCCCTACATTAACATACACAGCAGGCCACAGGCTCGTCACCTTCCCATCATGATCCACAGGAAATCCAGAATTCGACAGTCATGCATTCTGTGCGGTACTGCCATTAAAATGGTAAACATTCTAAATCAATGTGCGCGTGTTGTTATTGGGATGGGGTTGTTGTGGGTTGGGTGTTGGGGATAGGGGGATAGGGGGATAGGGGGATAGGGGGCAGGCAGGCAGGCTTAGAATACAGTGTCTGTGTTCTGCAGACTCACCCGTTAACAAAACAAGGTTCCATTTCAACTTATCCCACAATACATTTGCTCGCTGATCTTGGAATAGGATATTTCCCCACCAACCGAAGTACAGCGCTTTGATTAGAGCAAGTCGGGACCGGATAATATAAAGTAATTTAAAAAAAAGAAGCAAATCAGGGTTGTGCATTATAAACTTGGGATTTAACCTGCTTAGCACACACACGGATAACATACAACACTTTGCGTATAGCCAATGTGCCGCCGCCCCTGCTATACGTCATGAGCTCAGCATGAATTGGGATGATGTCACGCTCACAAACAGAACTGCAAGCTTGTGTGAATGGTGCCAACAGAGCCTGCGCGGTAAGTGAATGGATTTAACGCAGCACCTGAAACACCAGCCTTGGGTTGAAAGGGATGCTGGAGGGAAAAAAGCGGAAATCAGTGAGAGGCCATTTCTAATAACGCTGAGATGGGCGATAATACGGTCACAAAAATGACAGCGGAACGCTCTCCAAGCAGAGTCTGTAATAACTGGTCATAAACATGATCGGAAAACTATGTTTGGAGAAGGTGGTATGAAATCTGACTGTTTGGGAATTTTCCACCATTCCCTGACACAAATGACGTGTTAAGTCTATGAGGGAATTTCCGCGTTTTTGTAGAGATCCATTTCTTGCTTTTTATTTATTCATTTTAGTTTTTACATCCAAGCAATATCTAAGGTCATGTCATGGGGGGGGGGGGTGAAATTAGAAAATATTGTGCCTAGAGCGGGAATCGAACCCAAATCGACACCGGTCCCTGCCCCAGTCCCGGTTCGAGTCCCCGCCGCCAAAAACAACCGGACCGGTGTCGTGATGGAGCGCCCCGATCCAATATGTATATATTGACTTTTGATGACGCGCAGCTGACGGCTTCGATTTGAATTGGGCGCGCCGGCTGATGGATGGCGGTGCGCCGCGCCCACCTATTGCGTCCGCCGGATCGCAGGCCGACATCACAGACACAGCGCCCGCAGATGGGTGAGGGACGAGATCCAATTAATGCGAGTGGGGCTGCAGAGGCGCCGGCTGACCCTCCCCCTCCCACCCGACCCACAAACCCACCCATCCACCCTCCCCAATCACATACCCTCATGCCAGTAATCACAATATTTTATCGGGATGCTCCCGGGACGGGGCGGCGCGGCACCGGCGACATTAGCCAGTCATTCATCCGCTGAGCGCCGCCATTTAGCCCGGGGCGGCCGCCGGGAGTAGGGACACGGCTACTTTGACACAGCTGAAACATGGACTGTTTGGGGTCAAAGCGCACGCGTACAACACCCCCAGCCCGTCACCTGCTAATCCCCCTCCCGTCCCGTCAGTAAACGCCAAGGGACGGTCACGGCGCTCCGACACACTCAGCGGCCTGGGACACTGAGACACGATAGGTCCGTCCACTCATAACTTCAAAATCTTATTTGATGTATACGCATTATCAATGATTATGTTGGTATAAATTCTAACAAGGTAATAAATGTATTAGGTTCATTGAACAATATAATGTAGCTTGAAGTAACTTATATTATAAATGACTAACTTTTGAGGTATTTGAAGTGAAAATATGCACGATTAATTTGGGCAGGCATGTCAAAATGTTGACACCATAGGCTTCAGCAGCAACACTAACAGGTTATATTAAATTGACTTTGTATGTCATTCTATGATTAATAAGTGTGCACCAGATTCTAAATTCGATATGTAGGATGAAATCTAGATGAGAGTCTTAGCTTTGCAGATTTGATACTTCATCGGGATATGCAACTTTATTATGAGAAACGACAACTAAAACAACAGGTTCATCAGTGTGTTAATACACTATACTGAAGAAGCAGTGGGAGCATATCGGATACCTGTTATTACTGACACTCACATATGCTACTAGAGTCAGGGATACAACATGTTATATGTGTTATAAATTCTAGTATATATATATATATATATATATATATATATATATATATATATATATATATATAGAAGAGAGAGAGAGAGAGAGAGAGAGATAAATATTGACTATCTTATATGAATTAAATTCTGAACATTTGACCCAAATTCAACCACTTCAAAATTGCACCTCAGATCATGTTTGCTGCCATTGGGTCATTTGCTGTCAGCAATACATGTGAAAGTCACTTAACCAGATCTTTAATAGTTATTCCCCCGAAGTGGAATTTACCTGACAGACGACGAGAGTGAAGGCCCGGTCACATGCACGTTAGTGGACGTAGTTGAACGTAGTGGAGGCTGACGTAGTTGGACGTACTGGAGAAGTACAGATTCCGGTACGTTCAACTACGTTCAACTACGTTAGCCTCCGCTACGTTCAACTACGTCCACTAACGTGTATGTGACCAGGCCTTTACCTAACAATGTGAGCAGTGTGTGTCTGTGTGCTAACTGCTTCAGCGAATGCCAAGATATAAAACAAGTCAAAGCTGTTTGGCAAGAAAATACCACCGATTTAAATAGAAGCGGGACAAATAGCAACAACAAAAAGAAAAATATTTAAATGAAGCATTACACGATGTGGTTGAGAAGCCCCGGCCGGCCCCATTCGGCCCCCATTGTGTGCCGTCTCCCCCGACTCCAGCCCAGTTAGTCAATTGCAGGAGTCATCATGGTACAACAATGCATGCCATTAGTGCATGGAATAGTACACTCCACGGAGCAATTGCACAGCATGATTTATCATTGCGGCAAGAACCACTGGCTCAGTCCCTATGTTGTATATGAGGTAATCACAATAGTGATGGCAATGTTGTCTCTGTGTGAACCTAAACAACGATGGCAGATTATTGTGTTCTTACAAAACAAAGAGCTTTAGTAATTTAGACCTGCTACATAAGAATTGCTAGGAATCTTCTGCATATATTGCGCCAAATTCCTAGGTCTATTTTTAAGTTGGTTGCAGACGTTTTGGAAGTATTATTAAATGCACAGTACATGATATGGTTTATTGGTTTCAAGAAGCGCTTAATAAAAGGTCAAACAAAAGAAATGCTACGAATGTACTGGATATATTCTGCGCTAACATTCCTGGATATATTTTAAAGTGGGTTGCAAATGTTTTGGAATTATTGGTTTCAAGAACGACTTTTATTTTAAAGGTGAATTAAAAATTAAAAGGCGGCATTGATGGTGTATTCAACTTATCCACGACTTATTTGATAGGCTCTAAGCCTGTCTCAGTACTTCTGTATTGCACCTAGTATTGCAAAGCGGTCACCCACACACTTACTAACGAAGCTTACTGTTGCTTAACTTTGGTCAGCTGGGAACTGGTGCTTCCAGTGTGTTATTAGCCATACACAAGTTGGTTATTATCAAGAGGGTTATATTGCTACACACGTTAAAGAGGCTAGACCCAATTATTACCAACATCAAGATCTTTGTGCAAACTCATACCATATGTTCCATACTCTGAACCCACTTCAAATAATAGTAGGAGTAATAGTAGGAGTAATAGTAGGAGTAATAGGAGGAGTAATAGTAATAGTAATAGTAGGAGTAATAGTAGTAATATTACTCAAATTGTGACAAAACTCATCTATTCTCACGTATCACAGTATACACCAACCTGCCTTTACTTAACATTCTTTGTAACCATTATATCTTACCCATCAAAGTCCTGAAAAAAACACTGTAAGTTCCTTTCACATGTTAATTAGCACACCTACTCACCCGGTAGCAGAGGATTGTTAGCTATTACATCCACTGAATTGTCTAGGTACACTGCAGTTATATGACACACATAACTCGTGCATTACTTTTATTATCCAGCTACATGTGCAGGCAATTTACTACTATGTGTAACTGAAGTCCTCTTTAATGCAACACACCGTTCTATTTTACGGCTGAAAGACCGACGCTCCGGCGCTTACAAAGGACATTATTCAATGAATTGAATTTCTTTTTTTAAAGATTTTTTTTTTAATTATAGAAAAGAAAGCTTCCCAGATGCAGATATGTGAACTGCGGCTGCTGGTGGCATGGTCCATACAGAAGGCGCGTCCGTGTTGACGCTGCCCGCTGGTGCCCGTCGGCGCGTCACCAGCATATGGCAATCCGCACGTCACCAGCGCTGATCTACATGTCATTACCCCAGAGTCGGCCAGAGGTGGTGGCGGCCCCGCGCTCATTATAGACTCCCGCTCACTGCGTCACACACACGCGTGCACACACACGCACATACATTCAGACACACTGACACATTATAATCCTACTCACTGGTCACACACACGCGCGCACATACATTCAGACACATTCACACATAATAATGCCACACCTAGCGCCACCACACACACACACGCACACGCACATACATTCAGACATACTGACACATTATAATCCTACTCACTGCGTCACACACACGCGCGCACACACACGCACATACATTCAGACACACTCACACATAATAATCCCACTCACTGCGTCACACACATGCGCGCACACACATACATTCAGACACACTCACACATAATCCCACTCACTGTGCCACCACACACACACACACATACATTCAGACACACTCACACATAATAATCCCACTCACTGCGTCACACACATGCGCGCACACACATACATTCAGACACACTCACACATAATAATCCCACTCACTGTGACACCACACACACACACACATACATTCAGACACACTCACACATAATAATCCCACTCACTGCGTCACACACATGCGCGCACACACATACATTCAGACACACTCACACATAATAATCCCACTCACTGTGCCACCACACACACACACACATACATTCAGACACACTCACACATTATAATCCCACTCACTGCGCCACCACACACACACACACATACATTCAGACACACTCACACATAATAATCCCACTCACTGTGCCACCACACACACACACACATACATTCAGACACACTCACACATTATAATCCCACTCACTGCGCCACCACACACACACACACACACATTCAGACACACTCACACATTATAATCCCACTCACTGCGCCACCACACACACACACATACATTCAGACACACTCACACATAATAATCCCACTCACTGTGCCACCACACACATATACACATACATTCAGACACACTCACACATAATAATCCCACTCACTGTGCCACCACACACACACACACACATACATTCAGACACACTCACACATAATAATCCCACTCACTGTGCACCACCACACACACACACACACACACACATTCAGACACACTCACACATAATAATCCCACTCACTGTGCCACCACACACACACACACACACACATTCAGACACACTCACACATAATAATCCCACTCACTGTGCCACCACACACATATACACATACATTCAGACACACTCACACATAATAATCCCACTCACTGTGCCACCACACACACACACACATACATTCAGACACACTCACACATTATAATCCCACTCACTGTGCCACCACACACACACACACATACATTCAGACACACTCACACATAATAATCCCACTCACTGTGCCACCACACACATATACACATACATTCAGACACACTCACACATAATAATCCCACTCACTGTGCCACCACACACACACACATTCAGACACACTCACACATAATAATCCCACTCACTGTGCCACCACACACACACACACATACATTCAGACACACTCACACATAATAATCCCACTCACTGTGCCACCACACACATATACACATACATTCAGACACACTCACACATAATAATCCCACTCACTGTGCCACCACACACACACACACACATACATTCAGACACACTCACACATAATAATCCCACTCACTGTGCCACCACACACACACACACACACACATACATTCAGACACTCTCACACATAATAATCCCACTCACTGTGCCACCACACACATACACACATACATTCAGACACACTCACACATTATAATCCCACTCACTGCGCCACCACACACACACACACATACATTCAGACACACTCACACATTATAATCCCACTCACTGCGTCACACACACATGCGCACACATACATTCAGACACACTAACACATAATAATCACACTCAATGCACCACCACACACACACACATGCACACGCACATACATTCAGACACACTCACACATTATAATCCCACTCACTGCGTCACACACACACGCACACACACATACATTCAGACACACTCACACATAATAATCCCACTCAATGCGCCACCACACACACGCACACACACATACACTCAGACACACTAACACATAATAATCACACTCAATGCACCACCACACACACACACACGCACATACATTCAGACACATTATAATCCTACTCACTGCATCACACACACACGCACACACACATTCAGACACTCACACATAATAATCCCACTCACTGTGCCACCACACACATACACACATACAGTCAGACACACGCACACATAATAATCCCACTCACTGTGCCACCACACACACACACACACACATTCAGACACACTCACACATAATAATCCCACTCACTGTGCCACCACACACATACACACATACAGTCAGACACACGCACACATAATAATCCCACTCACTGTGCCACCACACACACACACACACACACATTCAGACACACTCACACATAATAATCCCACTCACTGCGCCACCACACACACACGGACACACACATACATTCAGACACACTGACACATTATACTCCTACTCACTGCACCACCACACACATGCACACACATACATTCAGACACACTCACACAGTATAATCCTACTCACTGTGTCACCACACACACACACACACGCACACCCACATACATTCAGACACACTGATACATTATAATCCCAGTCACTGCACCACCACACACACACACACATACATTCAGACACACTCATACATTATAATCCCACTCACTGCACCACCACACACACACACACGCGCACACACATACATTCAGACACACTCCCACATAATAATCCCACTCACTGTGCCACCACACACACACACACATACATTCAGACACTCACACCTTATAATTCCGCTCACTGCGCCACCACACACATGCACACATACATTCAAACACACTCACACATAATCCCACCCAATGTGCACAATCACACACGCACATACCTTCAGAGACACTCACACATAATACCCCTACTCACTGTGCCACACACATGGGTGCACACCCATACATTCCGACACACCTTCACACATTATAATCCCACCCACTGCACCACACACACACATGCACACGCACATATATTCAGACATCTAATACACATAATAATCCCGCTCACTGCGCCAAAACACTTCCACTCTTACTCACATACAAACCCAACCACCCACACACACACATATTCACTCACACAAACCAATCAGCACACCCTCACTCACTCATACACACCCACCCATACATATAGACACTCAAGCAGAAGCCCAACCACCCACCCCCACATTCCCACACAAATTCACACCCACCGACACCTGCACATACAAACACAAACCCACACCCGCTCACACACAACACTCACACACTCACCACTCTGAGTCACCCACTCAACCCAACGTGACGTCACACCGCTAATTCTGATGCGTGCGTCACGGCATTGAAAATGGCGTCGGTGGTCGGCACGTGACGTGACCAGCCGCTATGACGTAACGACGCCGCCAAAGAGGACGCGGCCGGTACGCTGACACCTCCGTCTACCCCCACTTCCCCCACGACAACCGTCCTGCCCCCTGGCGGGCAACCAATGCCTGCCGGCTTTTGAGGCCATGCTTCTGCCGGAGGCGCTGCCAATTGGCTGAGGAGCACCGGGGCGTGCCGGGCGCCTGTTATCGGTGTGGGGCGGTGGCGGGGAGATGTATATTTTTAATATGCCCATATTATTAGCAATGGAGCAGCATTGCCTAATTTAGTTCCCACTTGGTTCTGTTAACATCTATTGGGTCACGAGGTGTCACCCATCACTCGACCTGCTGCTGCTGCTGTCTCATCCTATACTTTCCCACTTGTCAGATTTTTGCTCGCCTTTAAAAGCAACATTTAAAGTCACCATATACCATAATCCCAATCCACAATGTGGATGGACCCAACGATGTGAGAAACTAGAATCACGATATAAAATAGGCACAAGGCAGAAGTGGCGCTCAGGCATGACAAATTGCACTATTTGTTTCTTTGAAAGAGATATCATAAACAACACAAAACAAGTTGCTTGTTTCTGTCTACCAGTCGTGGGGAAAGTACACATTTTAAAAATTACAACAACCATGCTCAAAATATGAGCGCAATGCTCGATGAACACTGCAGATTGCCCGTGTGCGATACAATCTTATTATGGTGATTATTGAGATGTAGGATTTTGATTTTGATTATTTCCAGAAACAAACACTGTTAATGTGGATGCCTGCAAGCGGGAGACTGGGACTTACGTTCATCGTCCGTGTGCAACTTCCGCTTGAGCTCGTCCAGCTTCTTCTGGTCCTTGGCGATGGACTTGTCCCGCTTTAACGTGAGCGTCTTCTGCTTCTCCTCCTCGGCCAACTCCAGCACGAGAGAATACTCCTCGTGATGGGTGATACCTGCGGGAGGAGAGGATCGCCCCGTCAGACAAAACACTTTTTGTTTGTTTGTTTGTTTAACGACCCCCCAAGCACAACAGGTAAACGTCGTCTAACAGGGTTCATACAGTGGTTAAAATATATATCTGAGTAAAAATATGTATGTGCATGTGTATATATATATATATATTTTGGAGAATAAACCATATATATATATATATATATATATATATATATATATATATATATATATATATATATATATATATATATATATATATATATATGGTTTATTCTCCAAAACTGGGCACCACATATTTGGTCTCCACATTACTATGCTGATAATTAAGTCTTTGTTTTTTGTTATTGATAGCAAGTCAAATAATTATAGTAACCTCTGTCTATTAGGTATGTTAGCAGTTCTACATGTACTGAATTTATTCCACAAAATATATCAAAATAATAATTGTATGATTTTGCGCTAGAGTGAAAATGTGAAAATTTACACATTGACACCATACATGTAGCCAAACTTTTTTTCAACTTTTTTCTTGTAAGTCATAACCTTGTCTGCTTAACAGTAATCAATCAAATCTTGGTTGACTATGTTGTATATGTTGAAATGAGGTTCTGGATGTGTCTTTGATTTCCATGTTACACGAGTGATATTAATGTATTGCTCAATTTGTATAAGATCTAATTCAAAAGGTGAGACTCATGTTTTGTCAACTCTGACGTATGCACAACATGCAAACCTTCATAGGATATTGGATTAGGCTATTATTTGGAAGGATTTTTGCTATTATTTGGAAGGTTTTCATTTTTGGTTTCCATGTCACACTTTTGTGCCCAGTCTTAGAGAATGGTCCATATATATGATGGCTGTCCTTATTAAAATCAAGAACAGACAGTAAAGTGACATTTATGTCCGCGGTTGTAACCTTGATGGGTGGGGTGAGGTAGGACAAATGCACACCTGGTGATTGGGTGAAGACCCACCCAAGGCTCAGGTTCCACCTCAAGTAGAAAGAAAACGTCATCGCATTTCAAGCTTTAGAACTTGCTCAACTAAAACCAGCCAGCACCTTTACTTGTTGCATTCCAGATAAAAAGCCAGAGGGGTAGTATTGAACTGACAAAGCGCCCTAAACCTATCACCTTCCATCTGTCCTTCTTTCCTTCCTTCCTTTCTTTCTGTTCTTCTTCCTTCCTTCCCCCCATCAGATCTAGACACATGTCCATATGGAAAGGAGTCAAGTGAAAAGGCAGAGCTTGATAAATATAGCTATACTTACACGTGTACAATTGACATGTGTATCTATATTTAAAAGACCTACCTACAGACCTGAGACAGCTGGACTTAACCACCGTGTGCTTTTATTGCTATGATCCTCTGTAAATCCTACAGCAGCAAACTCGAAATCAAAGGAAATCAAAACCCATTAAATTATTTTAAAATAATTTTGCAATTTTGATCACATGTCTGCAGTTGCAGATTTGTTAATGTTCTTTGTTGTTTTTTCGTTGGTCTTTGTGGTTGTTGTCTGCTTATGGATTAATATTTGTCGTTCCCTAACTTACTCGGTGATATGCAACTATTAAGAACACTGGAGAACAGTTTGTTTGTTTACTGGAGGGGTTATGACCTGGCAACAAATAAGGTCATATCACGATGGATACCGACCTGTGACAGTGCAAACCGATAACGACTTTATAGGGCTTCCCCACTGGAAGACGCGGCCATTGGCATAATGACCTGATATCCCACCCACTCACCCTGATACTGAGGAAACTGGTCCCTGCCCTATCATAGTAATAATGCCAAGCGCCAGGCTAGGTAACGACAAGTATCAATTTTGTACGTCACTAGTTTGACTCGACTGCAGTTCAACCGCACCCACAACTTCCCGCATGGGAAGCCAGCCAGTGCTCTTACCAATTCAGCCCAGTCCGTAATTTACTGGGAGCGAGTTAGTGAAAGCCTTTTATGTGTGAGTGCTATGTTGGCTTTCGAAACCCAAACCAAACCTGCGGCTGCCTCCAGAGTATGTGCCTTCTTGTACCTGCTTAGCGCCTGGAGCAGTACTATGCCACCTGTGACACCCAAAACCCGCGTCACCACCCACTCACCCACTCACCGACGCTCAGCGGTGACCGAAGCGGTACAGCACAGGCTTCCCATGCAGACGATCAGGAGTTCAATTCCCCGGTTGAGTCAAACCAATGACTTACAAAATTGATACTTGTCGCTTCCTAGCCTGGTGCTCGGCATTACTAAGATAGGGCCATGACTGGTTAGCTCAGTGTCAGGATAATGTGACTGAGTGAGATATCAGGTCATGGTGCTGGCACTCTGTTCTCCCAATGAGGCAGCACTATAAAGTTGCCATGAGTTCGGAGTCACAAGTCCGTACCTTCCTTGATATAACCTTAGATGTTGCAAAGCCGAAAAACTCAAACAAACAATATACAACGATGCCAGCTATGTAAAGTTGCAAAGTCCGATGTTTTTTTAATTCTGCTTTTGTTTTTAAAAATACAAATATTAGTATGATTGTTATAATCTGCAGTTTTCAGTGACTTTAAAAAATGTATAAATGGTTAACTTGATAGATGCTTGAAGTGAAAACAATATCGAATTAGTTTTGGCGTGCAATTCGAAATTCTGACACCCTAGGCTTCACCCAGGAACATGTTCTATTAAATTGACTCAGTGTGCCCTTCTATGCAGCAACACCTGCTTAATAACTGAACCATTATCTAATCTGGGCATGTAGGATCTAATCTAGATGAGTGTTTATCGTTTCTAAAAGGTGATACTTCCATCGGAATGAGCAGTTTTAAATACCAGACCATCGAGTTACGACTGCTATCCACTATGAATAAATATAATAAATATAATCCATATATATAATCAATAATATCATCCCAGCGCACCCCTGCCATGGTTTAATCAATGAGACTGTCGCCGACTTAGCCCGACTAATTGGGAGCCGACTATCTGGTTACAATTTAGTCGGCCGTCGTCGACAGAATGACTGCAGCAGTCAGTCAACGTCCTCGTCAAATTTCTAATCAGCCAGCAACAGTACTGTCGCCCGTGCTAACCAATGAGAGCTGAACAGTTGTATGGCATTTCACTTGAGGAGGTGAGCGCCAAGAAATGGTTGCTGAACCGTCAAAGTAACGCACGTCACATAACAAGTGCAAAACCTTAGTTCGGACCATTCAGCGTGAAGTGGCTCCGCTGATCATTAAGGCCAATTTATTCCAGACCGAAAATGTTTAATCTTCATCGGTTATGAGTAGCCAGAAGGTAACATATATCTATAAGATATATCTTAGCATAGGTTTACTATCATTTTAAACCAGTGTGATACCGGCAACACACATTGCTGACATCTGATTATACAACTATCAATACCTGCATTATTATGGTTATTATGATTATGATTGCTATGATTGTTACGAGTATTACGCTTATTAGTATTATTAAGATAATTGTTTTATGATTATGATTATTTTGATTATTATGGTTATTATGACCATAATTAATATGATTACTATGACCATGAATATTATGATTATCACCATTATCGTTACCATTATTATTACTATTTAATCATGTTCCTATGGCTTTCTCTTATCCAGCCACGTTCAATACGCAAGTGTGGATGCCATGACTCGGCAATAAACCGACAAGCTGAACGGTGAACCCATACACAATACAGACTCCACACAACAACCGTATTAAATCACGCTAACAGTGTAACTGAGAATGGCGTCACGTGTGATGAAGTTAAATTTGAGAAAACCCATTCGGTTTTTAAAACCCAATAGAACTGGGCGGCGCTAGACGTATGAAAGGCAACTCACCTATCCGGAAACAGATTGTGATCATGAGCTGAGCGACAGTGTGCGAGTCGTCCACCTGCAGCGTCTTGACACTTCCATCCAGCATGCGCACGCGCAGGATCCGCTGCTTCTTCCGGTACTCCAGCAGGTCCTGCAGGACGAGAAACGGAAGTGTAAACGGAAGTGTACGGATGCACAGCGGGCGACAGCGGCGGAGTGATGGATCGGTGTGTCGGCGGGTGGGAGAGGTTGGGCGGGAAGGTGGGGGGTTGTGGCAGGATACATCTGATGTGCAACCAGTACTCAGCAGGTGATGTACCCAGTAGACTTCAGCCACTAAATGTGTAGACGGCAATAGAACCAGTTAGCGACTGCAGCAATCCAACCCCACTGTCAGCCTGGTATGCAATGAATCAATACAAATACATTATGAATAACTAATTTTTTATTATGATAGGTTTTTTCTTATTCCTCTTCTTCTTCCTCTTCTTCCTCTTTTTCCTCTTCATCATCATTACATCATTGCCATCAGCATCATCATCACCACCATCTCTAATTATCACCACAATCTTTACCATTGCCATCACCATAATCGTCACCACCATCGCCATTAGAACCATACTATTTATTATTAGCTTGTTTTGGTCATTTTAAATGTCTGCAATGAATCAATTGATCGCATTAATAAAGATGCATTGTCATTAAGAATTTATTATGACCGTTTTATTTCATCATAATTGCCACGATCAATCACCATTGCCATCACCACTGCTGTCATCTTCATCATCTACATTATCATCATCGTCATTGACATTAATATCACCATCATCATCAGCACCAATATCATTGTTATAATCAAACTATTATTAGTAGCTTCATTCGGCCATTTAAAATTCTGCCGGGTTTATCTAATGCTTGAACAAAATGCAAAGTAGTCCCAACCAGTTTCTCATGCATTCATTTGATCAAAATGGTAATGACTTGATGGACTGTTCGAGTGATTATGTATTATGAATACCGTAAGATATATTTGACGTATCGGAACGTATGTAAATATAAATAACGGAAGATTCACTTACTGTATTCTACTCCCTGTTAATTCACTAGATGTGACTGGTGGCGCCATCACGGTTCGTCCTACCACACTGATCGCTACCCACTACCGTTCTCGGCCACTGCAGCATGTGTGTGTGTGTATATATATATATATAATATACATAAAGCTATTCTGTATATCTCATAGATCATTCTCACCCCGACAGACAAGCAGTTGGATCAATGTGGCTTGAGCCTGCTCGGAATAGTCCATATAAATGTTCGTCTCAATCCTCAAACACGCAGGCTTACCCGCGCAGGTATGTGCATGTGTGCGTACGTGAGTGCGTGTGTGCTGTGGGGTGATGGAGGGACGTGGGGTCCGTGAATCGGCGTTGAAGTTAAGTAGTCGCTGCGTCTAATTAACTGAGTCGCTCGTTATCGATACCTCGTCTCCCACGTAGCTTTGCCATAGCTCCCCCCCCCCCCCCCGACACCCTCTCTTCCCCCGCTCCCTCTTCCCCCGCCCTCCCATCCCCTCTGCCTACACCCCCACCGACGCATTCGCTCAGGAGATAGCAGCAGAGCGCAGCAGTTAAGAGAGGAGACGATGCCACAGCGGTTTATGGAAGCATTGGGCGGCGAGCGGCGGGCGGCGGGCGGCGGGCGGCGGGCGGCGGGCGGCGGGCGGCGGGAGGATGCGATAGTAATGGGCGGGGGAGGGGGAGGTGAATTAACCCCGGGTCGGGATTAGCCCGCCGGGCCGGGGATGATTTATGGCTCGCGGAGGCGGTGGGAAGTGATTAGATCGCCTGGTGTTATGCTGTCTAATTGGCGTGATTCCTGCAGAGAGGGATGGGCCACGCGACACCCACAACCGGTCTGCTCACCGCACAACCGCCCACCAGCCGCACTCAGGTGCAAAAGGCACTTCACTTTGCCCCACCCACCACCCTCCCTAATTATATGACTAATCAAAAAACAAACTTTCCTGTCCTGATATGACCTTAGATGTTGCCAGGACGTAAAACCAGGACAACCAACCAAAAAAAACAACTCAGACTACGTGCAGAAGATTTGATCAAATTATATATATACGTATATATAAACATATTTATATTATAGTGCTGATTTATTAGTCAGGGGGCTGTCATATACAACATTGGACAGGAAAGGCCATTGGGAAACACCGGCTGCTGGCAAACCGTGTATTTAATACTCAGCTGTGTCAAAGCGAATGTCCACTAACAGTAACAACCCGACCTCTGGTGGCAGTGAAAGAACTAATGCTCACCGTCTAAGACGCGCTGTGGAAAAGGTCTTATTGACGATTTCCACCAACAACCCACCTTGTGATGACAGTGGCAAGAACTAATGTTATGGTTAACAGCTGCTCGTGGACAAGGTATCTTAGCTCGTCTGGTACAGGACATTTCTAGGATGTGGCAAGGTTGTCTCAGTGTCAGGTATAGGCGATTGAGTGGGGGTACCGCATCAGGGTACAGCACTGTAAAGTTACCATGAGTGGGAACTGCCTTAAGTTGGTACCCACACTGCAATGTTGCTGAGATTCAAAACCCCAAGCACACGTTCTCAAATAAGGGAATATATGGAGGTGGACAGAGATTGGTTGATTGCTGCCTGCTTAAAGCTGTGTCGCCATATTCATGACAAAATGCTAGTGGTTTTTATTTGATCAGTCTTGTCAATCACATTCACACACCTACATTGAAATTTACACAAAACTCCAAAATTATCTCACACAATTTTGAAGTGGTTAGATTTGTGTTTTAACTCACAATCACAAGATATAGTCGCTAAATTTACAGGAGGCAATAGAACCCAACAGTCCTGAGGAATAAGATTTCGTCATGCTTTATGTTGCTAAAAGAGGTCTTGCATGTTATTTACATTAAAGACAGTGTTGACGCAAGGCCATGACACGTACTCACTCCAGCGGGATTTGTCTGAGTGTTACTGGACACAGATACCCAGTGCACTTAGGGGGTCGGTGAGTAAAAATGCATAAGTCAACCAAGAGTGGCCAATGCAACATTGAGTTATACCATACGATAATAATAGGTCAAGCAGCCTATTACAATCTTGGTTTGAAATGATGAATTGGAATAATGGTAGTCGGGCTTGCCTGAACAAAACTGACAGCGTACTGAACGCTACTCACTTCAAAGTTGCATCGTCCGATGGTTTTGAGTTTCTGTCATTTTCTGAGATAAACATATTAGGTTGTTCCTTATAATCTACCTTACACTTAGTTTGAAGTAACTTTTATTTTAAATCGATAACTTTTGAGATATTTTAAATGGAAACATGCTAACAATGGAAACAAGCTTGTCAAAACTCTAACACCATAGGCTTCTGCAGTAACAGGTTCTATTAATTGACTCAGTATCTCCTTATATGTGAGTACAAATGTCTAATAGGTGCACCAGCATCTAAGTTAGATATGTAGAATCAAAGCTAGATAATTGTTTTGGTTTTGAAATGTGTATGTTTTCACCGGACTCTGCAGCTTTAATTGTTTTAACTACATGGACATATAGAAGAGGGTTCACTCCGAGAAGACCCGCTAATAAACACTTCCAGTCTGGCTCTTCTTTACATTTTGCACTGTTGTGAGCCTCAGTTGTTTGTTGTTGGGGTTTTATAACCTGGCAATATTTAATGTCATATCAGTATAGGTAGCGACTTGCGACAGTGGGTACTCATGGCGACTTAATAGTGCTGCTTCAGTGGGAGACCAGGCCGCCGTCACCATGACCCGATTTCCCACTCAGCCACACTATCCTGATACTGAGATAGCCAGTCTTGTATGACTCAAGAATCAGCTTCCTTAAAGGGGCTGTCACATTAGGTTTTTTTGCGGGAGCGTATGGCGGCGTAAGCGCGTTACGTCATATACGTCGGCATACGCCGTATACGCTACTCATACGCTACGCATACGCTACTCATACGCCGCCAGATGCCGCCAGATGCCAGCGTATGTGAAGCGTATGAGGCATACGCCGCCATACGCTTTCATAAATCCGTCCGTCCAAATTTTTTTGTGCATGCTAAAAAAAAAACCGACCTATGAGGGCGTATGGCCCATACTGTCAAAAAATGTCACAGCACGCTCCCATACGCTCCTCATACGCTCCTCGTAGGTTCCACATACGCTCAAAACCACCCGAAAGGTCACCAAATGTCATCATAGGCCGGCACGCGCAGGACCTACGTAGGTTTTCAATACGCTCCCGCCATACGCCGTAATGTGACAGGGCCTTAACACTACGCGGAAAGCAACACTGGTTTTCTTGTATAGTTTGCTACTGAGTAAGAAACTAAGATGTGTAAAGAAGCGGAGTACTACACGCGATGCACGGGAGGAGTAGGTTGGCTAGGGGTGTTATTAGAAGCTGCGGGAATAAGCGAAAATTCCGGGCCAAGTAGCCAGCCAGCGGTGGTCAAGTGACCTCCTGCAAACCACTCAGAGACTACACATACCTTATTGCACTCCACCTGTCCACCTGGCTGCTCCAACAGCACCTTCTAGAACCGCATGCACCCAACGCAACAATAGATCCGTTCCCCTAATATCCGCATAATTCCCCGCATTATGGGTGGATATAATATTGCCTCTACAGTATATAATATTAACCCCGATGCTGTCCAGTTGTGTAAGTGCATACATGACACACAAGTCCTCCAACTGCGATGTTTTGTTCATAATTTGTGAATCATGTTTTGTTTGTAATTTATTACGGCGATCTCACATGGAGAGGCAATGTCTTGCCTTATAACTCTCTAACAGTAACACTCTCCATGCACATATTTGGTTACATGAACACCGGCAAAAACGGGCAAAGTTGTGTTGGGGAAGAGTTGACTCTAGTAAACAAAGGGAGTGGGCTGTTTTATTCTGGAAGGGGGTCAATATATAATACTGGCATATTATGGCCGCCGGCACCAGCATTTATTCCAGTATATCTTTGCCACCCTCCCCCAAGCACCCACTCACCCTCCGAGGTTTGTTCCTGTATATCATTGCCGAAGATCAGGAATCAGAGAAGGATGTCTCACTGCTAAACCGGGGGACACAGGTTGAAATTAAAACTTATTCACATCAGTTTAACTCCCTACCAAACTTGCCAGCACGGGTCACTTCTTACCCCCCCCCCCCACCACACCCCCATCCACCACCTTCGCAAATGCCGTTCCATTCCCACCGCAATTCAATTAAGGCATTTTTAGAAATATTGAAAATGGATTAATATTTTTGCACTACGCCTTTTAATTCCGGTGGTGCAACAAAAGAATAGAAATAGAAGAACAAAAAATGCGAGGGAGAAATCCCCCCCCCCCCCAATGGGGGAGGTAGGTGGAGAACAGAGCAGGACTTATAGCTGTAATCAGGTGTATTGATTGACATGGCAAATCCGCCCGGTGTGTGTTCATAAAAAAGACGGCAGAACGGATGGGCCTAATTAGTATGTTCACTTCACACTGTGAAGGATATTGATATAAACGATCTGGTTACAATTCTAATGAAGTGCCGACCACGGGGAGCGCCTGCAGATTGCCGCTAACACCGCCAGTGTAAGTGCATATTGTAAAGGCACCGGTCACTTAGCAGGCCTGGCAAAAAGCTACGCACGCTGGTAGCTTCAGCAGTACTCACAGCCGCCCACCACCACCCCATATCCACACAGCTTCACCCATCCCACCCACCCCCCACTCATTCGTCCCACCGATCCCACCCACCCACCCCCACTCACCCATCCCCACTCACCCATCCCACCCACCCATCACACCCACCCACCCACCCACCGTCCCACCCACCCATCACACCCACCCACACTCACCCATCCCACCCCCACTCACCCGTCCCACCCACCCCCACTCACCCATCCCACCCACTCACCCACCCCACTTACCCACTCCCACCCACCCCTACCCATGTTCACATATCCCACCCACACCGACTTCTCACATAATAATAATAATAATAATAATAATAATAATAATAATAATAATAATAATAATAATATTAATACCGATTATTATTTGTATGATACCGGCCATTATTATTGTTATCATCATCATCATCATCATCATCATCATCATTATCATCATCATCATTATTATTACTACTACTATGCAGAACACCTATAATTTTGGTATAAGGTTTTGATTTGATTTGATTTCACAGTGGAAACTGCCGTTAAGGATATATCATATGTTGATTGATTCACTACGTATCCAAGTACATCATTAGCACAGTAGAACGCTGTCACGTCAGTATAACACGGCCAACAGATTCGGAGGATTGTTAGTAGGGAGGCACGAGGAGGATGTAGAAGGGGGATAAGAGGGAGGATGAAAGGGCGAATGAGAGCGCGGGGATGGAGCTGGGGGAGGTGGAGGTGGAGGTGGAGGAGCAGGAGCAGGAGGGGCGGGGGGAAGAAGGGGGCAGGAGGAGGGGGGAGGAGGAAGCGCGAGGTTGTAGTGGAGGATGAGGACAACCGTCAGGATTATGATGATTGGGAGGGGGAAAGGAAGGGGTGAGGGAGGGAGAGGATGATGGTGATGATGGTGATGATAAGTGAGAGTATGAGTCGGAGGAGGAGGAACGGGAGGAGGAGCTGGATGAGGAGAAGAAGAGGGAAGAGTATTAGGATTAGGAGGAAGCGGATGAGGAGGGAGAGGAAGAGGATGTACGGGTAGAGGAAGGCGGTGGTAATGGCGATGATGCTGCTGCTGATGATCATGCTACTGATTTTGCTGCTGCTGGTGATGGTGATGATGATGATGATGATGATGATGATGATGATGAGGAGGAGGAGGAGAGGAGGAGGAGGAGGAGGAGGAGGAGGAGGAGGATTAAGATTATTAGTAGGAGTAGGACTACTGGTAGTAATAGTAGTATTTGTACAAAATGGCCATTTATTCGCTGGCAGAATGAAGCTTTTTCCCGGCCACCAATTAGCATGTATAAGCGAACACTTCCACAAGTCCCGCGGAAGACAAATTAAAAGTGAGGCCTTAGGGTTTTAATTTAGTTGCGAGGCGAGGCGGGCCGCGGGTCGAGTGGTCGTTACAGGTGCTTTATTGGCGGCTGCTGGATGCGGCGGCGTTGTACGGACAGCAACGCGGACAGCAACGTCGCCTTAACGCGCTCTACTAAGCCACACCTCATTAGGCCCGTCCCTCTACGTTAATTAAACCCTCACTAACTGCAGCCGAAACCCATCTAAGGACACACCCACGGCACGGACGTCATGGCCGCCTCGCGCTGCCAGCTACACCGGAGTCGCCTCACGCCCTTCTTGTACGCTAAATGCGCCCTGTTCTATGGAGGTAGTGCGCACACCGAAAAGAAAATAGTAATTTCAGGCACATTTTGGCGTTTTATATTGCACGGTGATGGGTGAATAGAAAGGGAACGGGGGGGACGGGGGGGGGGGGCGGGGAGGGGGGAGGGGAGGGGAGGGGGTGGAAAGGGAGGGAGTGGGTGAGGGGGAGGGGGGAGGGAGGGGAAAGGGAGAGGGGCAGGAGGGATGGGGACGATGGAGAGGGCGGAGGGAGATATGGGGATGGGGAGAGTGATAGGGGGAGGGAGAGAGAGGAGTGGGAGAAGTGGAGGACTGGGAGGAGGAGGAGTGAGAGGCGGATGAGGAGGAGGAGGAGGAGGGGGAAGAGGGGGCTGAGGGAGAGGAGGAGGTGGAGGGGAGGAGGGTTGGAAAAGAATGATAATAGTGATACACATACAAGCACGCACACATACACTCATTTACACACTCATACATATTCACACTCACTCACTCACCAATACACGCACCCAGGTCCACATACACTCACAAACATATCCACCCACCCACGCCCATCACGCACACCGCGATCTACAGATACCCATTCACCCACCCAAACCGACATCAAACTGCGACAGCAACATCTCTCTCAGCCGCCTCTTTAATTCGCGCGCTCTGAGCCGGAGACGCCGGGCACGGGGCTTAGTCGGCCGACTTGAAACTGAAGCGCCCTCTGTGAGAGGGAATTGTGGGCCCGGGTGATTGATAATGTGGCTTTGTGTGTTGGCTTCTTGTACTGTTATTTCGGCCCCGGCAAGCCGCTCGCCACGCCAGAGCTGCTCAGAGCTGCTCGGACCTGCTCAGAGCGGACCGGCTTAACCTGTAGCGTCAACGGGGGAGAACGCCCCACCACGACCCCCACCTACCTCGCCAGCACACACACACACACACACACACACACACACACACACACACACACACACACACACACACACATATATATACGACCACCACAGCAGGCCACGCGCACAATACACTACCAGAGTGTACGCAACGGATATACAACACAGTTGTATTATATGCGCGTGCACACGTGCGCACATACATGCGCACACACATCCGTTCAACGCATACAGGCTGCAGGACCAGTACACAGCTAGCCTGTAAAGTGGAACCCAGCCTACAGCCTGCGCACACAGTATATACTACATCACGGTTCCGACTGCTGAAAACGGCGTTGGGAGTAAAGCAAACGTGTACGGCCATTGAATTTGCCAATACGCGCAGTGAAAAACGTCAGTTTTATTCAAAATTAATAGAAATCCCAAACCCTAACCTTATTGTTTTAATATAATCTTATTGTTAAACATGTTTTCTATATGTGTTCCAAGCGGTTTGTGCCTATGTGGTGTGGATATAAATAAAACATGAATAAAATAAGTAAAACTGACTCTGGCTATGGCTCTAACACTAGTCTGAGTGCCTAGATTTGTCTAAATCTAAATGCACATGGCATAAGATGTGCTGATTATATTGATGCAAATGCAATGTTGGATACAAGATTAATATCTTAATTTATTATATATATTTTTTTAGTTGGTATTCTATGTTTCAAACAAGAGCTGAGATGAGCTGAAACTAGCACATTTCATAGCTGCACCCAGTGTATTAGCACGTGCCATGTGCTTCTGGGGTTGTTGTTTTCCTCTGACACATCCCACAATGCACCGCGACGATGGAACCATGATGTAATCTATTGACTACAACTAGTGCACAGACACGGCACAACCAGACAATCTACCTATCTGGATTGCATTGAGTCTCTAGTAGTGCTTGTGTCTACACAATTCCTTCAGCCATTAGCAAACCACGGCCCATCATATAGTGCTCAGATAAATCCCAGATACACTGTAGGCACATTGAATACACTAGTGAAGACGCATTAAAGGCATTCACTAAGCCAAACCTCACCATATTGCATATTAAACAACCAACACCTTTCCAGAGTACAGTGCGCGCGTATATTCATTCATCAGTTGAAACAAAATGCTATAGGATATATTACTATTGATACTCGTTATAACTGAACAATTCAGCTACAAATAAATACCTAGCACGCATCTACCGGAAGTGAGTGAGTGATGGTGATTTAACGCCATGTCGTGCACCGGAAGTAGAATTAATTCAGTGAACACAAGGTAATACAGCCAAGTGCGTGGAGGGTGGCGGGTTTGGTGGTCTCACAAAATGAGCGCGCATACGCACACACACATTCACACGCGCACACACGTGCACACAAAGCGCGATCCAGTGCAGACAAAGCCGAGTTGGTTTATCCTCGCGAGAGGCGGGCAGTTGGTGGTGTGAGCTGGTGATGGTTCACAGAGGCGGCCTGAGCTGCTCCCCCTCCACGTACACCAGGCACACCCTGTCAACTAGCGACCCAAACTCATTAGAAGAAGCCGCCAGAGGCCGCCACCACCGCCCGCACAGGCGCCGCAGCCCCGGACACAACAACCAATTAAGGGCGCTGACACTTTAATCAGAAATGCAATGTTGCTGTGTCAACAAGCCGCGTTGCCACACGCGTAGTGCGAGTATCAGCCGAGGGGGGGGGGGGGGGGGGGGGGGCATAGCGCGTGATGCACGAGGTGGGAGGCGTGGGCAGGGTCTGGCCACCCAACCCCGCACACACGCATATTCCAACCTCAGATACTTGCCCAACATGAGAGGTCTGTCCAACTACAGATACATACTCTAGCCCCAGATGCATATTCTAACTACATACCCTTGTCTAAAATTAGGTGCTTTTCCAACCCCTGATGTATATTCAAAACCCAGATGTCTATTTCAACCCTAGATGTTTGTCCAACCATTCATGCTTATTCCAACCCTGCATGCTTATTCCAAGACCAGATGCTTATTCCAACCTCATATACTTATTCCAACCCAGATGATTGTCTAACCCCAGATGAGTGTCCACTCTCTAATAATTGTCCAACACAATAATACACTTATCCAACCCAAGATTGGACAAGTGCAACTCCAAGCATAAATGTTTATTTCAACCCCAGATGCTTGTCCATCAACATATGTCTTCCGACCCATTATGCTTATTCCAATCCCAGCTGCTTATTCCAACCTCAAATGCTTGTCCACTCCAGATGTTTTTTTCCCAACACCAGATGATTGTTTAATCCCATATGCTTATTCTAACTTCAGATGCGTACACCAACCCTAGATGCTTATCCCAGCTACTTATTCCATTTTCAGATGCTTGGCCAACCCAAGATGCTTACCCTAATCCCAGATGCTTGGCCAACCCCAGGTGGTTGTCGAACATGGCGAGCCCCAGCTGGGCTGAGTGTCCCCGTCTGTTTTAGTGCTTAGACCGCCGGGTTATGATACAGTACCGTTGTGGTCAAGCCCGGGGTTATCGCATTGACTTCCACGCGCCAACCCCTCCCTCCACCCGGCCGCATGTCTACCATACATGGTTGTCCACAACTAGAATAATATCTGCAACTAAAGCGCCGCCAATCACTTTGGAGTAAATTAATATAAGCTTCATGCGACATTGCGGGCAATATCGACACCATGGTTGTTAATTAGCGAGAATAGACTGTGATTGGTTGAGAGATGTGGGTGTATGCTGGGAAGTCACAATTGACGTATCCTAGCAATGCATTACAGCAGGGAATCCGGCCCCCAAATGGTGGCAAATGCGATTCTCGTGAGTAGCCCACATTTCAGAATGCGAGCTAATCAGCCATGCCCGCATTTCCACCGGTCGAGTAGTCTCGCCCACTTCATATGCATGCTTGAATGCATGTATGCACGCATGTATGCATGCATGTATATGTGTGAATGGAGGGGTGGTGATGTCTAAGATGTTATTTCATGGTCAGTATGTCAGGTGTAAAATGAGGGTTTGGTGTGGCTTAAAGGAGCAGTAAGTAGTGTGTGCATAGGTGGCTTGGGTTGTTATCACGGTGTGGCGTGTTATAATGGTGCGGCGTGTTATCAGGGTGTGGCATGTTATCAGGGCATGGTGTTTTATCAGGGTGTGGCATGTTATCAGGACATGGCGTGTTATCAGGGCATGGTGTGTTATCAGGGAATAGCGTGTTATCAGGGAATAGCGTGTTATCAGGGCATGACATTATATCAGGGTGAGGCATGTTATCAGGGCATGGCATGTTATCAGGGTGTAGCATGTTATCAGGGCATGACCCGTTATCAGAGTGTGACGTGTTATCAGGGTGTGGCATGTTATCAGGCCACAGTGTGTTATCAGGGCATGACATTATATCAGGGTGTGGCATGTTATCAGGGCATGGCGTGTTATCAGGGCATGGTGTGTTATCAGGGCGTTGCATGTTATCAGGGCGTGGCCTGTTATCAGGGTGTGACTTTATATCAGGGTGTGGTGTGTTATCAGGGCGTAGCATGTTATCCGGGCATGGCGTGTTCTCAGGGCATGGCTTGTTATCAGGGCATGGCGTTATCAGGGTGTGGCGTGTTATTAGGGTGTTGTGTGTTATCAGGGCTTTGTGTGTTATCAGGGCATGACGTGTTATCAGGGCATGGCATGTTATCAGGGCATTGCGTGTTATCAGGGCGTATCGTGTTATCAGGGCATTGCGTGTTATCAGGGCATTGCGTGTTATCAGGGCATGGTGTGTTATCAGGATGTGGCGTGTTATCAGGGTGCGGAGTGTTATCAGGGTGTAGCATGTTATCAGGGTGTGACGCGTTATCAGGGTGTGGCGTGTTATCAGGGTGTGGCATGTTATCAGGCCGCAGTGTGTTATCAGGGCATGACGTTATATCAGGGCATGGCGTGTTAACAGGGCATGGCGTGTTATCAGGGCATGGCATGTTATCAGGGTGTAGCGTGTTATCAGGGCATGGTGTGTTATCAGGGCGTGGCTTGTTACCAGGGTGTGGCGTGTTATCACGGCATGGTGTGTTATCAGGGCATGGCGTGTTATCAGGGCGTGGCGTGTTATCAGGGCATGGCGTGTTATCAGGGTATGGCATGTTTTAAAAGTTATCAGGGTGTGGCGTGTTATCAGGGTGCGGTGTGTTATCAGGGTGTATGTTTCAGGTGTGAGCGTTATCAGGGTGTGTGTGTTATCAGGGTGTGGCATGTTATCAGGCCGCAGTGTGTTATCAGGGCATGACGTTATATCAGGGCATGGCGTGTTAACAGGGCATGGCGTGTTATCAGGGCATGGCATGTTATCAGGGTGGTAGCGTGTTATCAGGGCATGGTGTGTTATCAGGGTGTGGCTTGTTACCAGGGTGTGGCGTGTTATCAGGGCGTGGTGTGTTATCAGGGCATGGCGTGTTATCAGGGCGTGGCGTGTTATCAGGGCATGGCGTGTTATCAGGGTATGGCATGTTTTAAAAGTTATCAGGGTGTGGCGTGTTATCAGGGTGCGGTGTGTTATCAGGGTGTAGCGTGTTATCAGGGTGTGACGCGTTATCAGGGTGTGGTGTGTTATCAGGGTGTGGCATGTTATCAGGCCGCAGTGTGTTATCAGGGCATGACGTTATATCAGGGCATGGCATGTTAACAGGGCATGGCGTGTTATCAGGGCATGGCATGTTATCAGGGTGGAGCATGTTATCAGGGCATGGTGTGTTATCAGGGTGTGGCTTGTTACCAGGGTGTGGCATGTTATCACGGCGTTGCGTGTTATCAGGCCATGGCATGCTATCAGGACATGGTGTGTTATCAGGGCATGATGTGTTACCAGGATGTGGCATGTTCTCAGGGCATGGCGTGTTCTCAGGGTGTTGCATGTTATCAGGTTGTGGTGTGTGAATCGGTAAAGAAATGACACAGAGAGGAAGTGCAGGTAAATCAAAGTTTATTGCGAAGAGGCATTAGCACCCAGGCACAGCCCTATAAAGAGACACAACACAACACAGGGTGGGTGTGCAGAAAAAAGTGTGCATGTCACTGGCTCACTGAGAAGTGAGAAGATGGCGGAAAACCAGGAACGGCAGCAGAAAAGGTGTGAAAGCCTGCTGGCTAATCGAGTGGATGGAAGGTGGACTCGTCCATCCACCAAAGTCCAATGTGTAGTGGGTGGGTGGAGGTCGGAGAAGGAGGGACATGTCATTCCCACTGAATCAAACACGATGCAAAAATTGTGCCCAATCAAGGGGTGGTGTGTGATCAGGGCGGGGTGGCTGATCAGGGCGTGGTGCGTGACCAGGACGTGGCGTATGACCAGGGATTGGTGCGTGATCAGGGCGTGGTGCGTGACCAGGGCGTGGTGTGACCAGGGTGTGGTGCGTGATAAGGGCGTGGTGTGTGGTGCGTAAACAGGACTGGCGCTGTGCATAATCAGAGGTTATGACTCAGTCCTGGTACTCAGTGAGCAGGTGTTGCTCGTAATGCTTCATAACACTCCCGTAACAGACCTAGGTGTGACGTAGTGAGCGGCACATCATTATAATAAACACCTCAAGCCGACAACCCGACATGTCCTAATTATGCGTGACGTCACACATTTCCCTGCAATCCCCTCGCTATATTTGGCCATAACATGTACGCTGTTCGATCACCATGTATTGAGTAGGCCTACCGCTCTTGACGTAGACACGAAAGTAATTTTTATTTTTCAAACATGTCTAAGTAGGACTTGCATGTGTTCCCCGTCTTAGGTTATCAATTGTAAAAACAACAAAAAACAGTTTGTTTGTTGGAGTTTTATGTCCTAGCAACAGCAAGTCATATCAGGACAGGAACCGACTTGTGAATGCGCATTCATGACGTCTTTATAGGGCTGCCCCACTGGGAGTCCAGGCCGCTGGCACCGTGACGTAATATCCCACTCAGACACATTATCATGACACTGAGCTAACCAGTCATTGCCCTACTCTAGTATTGCCGAGCGCTGGGCTAGGTAGTAACACATTTGTAAGTGATTGGTTTGACTCGGCCGGATTTTCGAACTCCCGACCTTCCACATGGGAAGCCTTCGCTCTATCGATTCGGCCACTGCATCCGCCCCCCCCCCCCCCCCAAAATCCCGGAAGATTCTCATCTTTGATACCGTGAAACAGCATATTCACTACATGTTTTCATCAGACTGCAAATTCATGGTTCCAATGAGGGATAATTTATTACATCAGTGGTTCAAAATTCTACCCAATATAACAGAGCACTGTGTACATGTAGCGTTCGTTGTAATAAGTCACGTGACATGTTGGCTCATATCGTCAGACTAAATCAAGTCGACAGAACACGTCTGACCATTTCATATTGCAAATCATTCTCAGTACACAGAATTCAGCCAATTTATTCTTTACATTGCCAGCTCTACTTTCGTCTGGTAGGTATTTACGGAACCTGAGGCAGTATTCTGTAAGCGCACTCAACAGCCGATAAAGTACTCAATCAACATGACCAAGCGTTAGAACGTCCCGTCCAATTCCACAGTTCCAAAGTGCCAGGTTGTGAAGGGCGATTCACACACTGATGAACCAAAGCTATACACAAATTGATACTTGACTGAGTGGAGGTATCGGGGTCACGGTGCTGGTGGGATGGCATCCCAATGGGGCAACACTGTATACAAACTGACATGAATGCGCACTCTCATTGCAATTGTGATGAAATGGGAAATATTGTGCCTAGAGCAGGATTTGTACCATACAGAGGGTACGTTCAATAACCATACAGCGCGTAGCTTGTACAGGATCCTGGTCATGGCACCAGTGTCGTGTGTGTGTGTGTGTGTGTGTGAGTGTGAAATATTGAGCCTAGAGCAGGATTCGTACCTACACCTCTTGCATTCAATTGATTGACTGATTGGTGGTTGCTTTACGCCGTGTCGGCTGCATAGGCCATATTCACGGCGAGAAATGTTAGTTTTTTGTTCAAACCATCGCTTTTACATGTAAAAGCAGACAATCAATTATGTGCCAATAGACACTCATTAAATTAGAAAGCTCACAATCATATATTTGTGGTCAAGGAAAACAAATTCCTATAGAAAAAGAAAAGTTTGATTAATAATTGATAGAATCTATTTAGTCAACTATATCAGGTGGTACAGTCCAGCTGCCCTCAAAAAGGCTAAAATGTTTTCCTGTTTTACCTTAGTAAAAAGGTCATGCATACTGTCTGCAGTGTAGAACTGTTGGCGCAGGGCCAAAAAATCAACGCAACTTAGTCAAATGTGTTTGAGTGTCAGCGGGGACTGACACCTAATACATTCAGGGGGAGGTTCCCCCTTGAGCAGAAAAGCATGTGTAAGCCACGAGTGGCCAATACGGCAGCAGCTAAGGACCACTTTGTCCCGCCGACCTGCCGCATGAGTCTGTGGTGGCTTTCGCACAGATGGTTCAATTTCTTTAAATTTATTAATGTTTTCATCCCACTCATGTTGCCATTTGGATTTTATGTGGGTGGCTATTAGTGGTTTCAGATCAGAGTGAGAGATCAGACACGGTTCAAGTTCACAGTTCAGGGCCTTCTTCGCAGCCCGATCAGCTCCTTCGTTTCCTTGTATGCCGGCATGGCCAGGCACCCACCACAGGTGGATGTCATGCCCATCCGTTGTCAGTTGGTTCATTTTATAAATGACCGTTGCTAGAATAGGCTGATTCGTTTTCAGTCCAGCAACAGCAAGGAGGCAAGAGAACGATCACTGTATATAACATAGTTAGTGTGGTTGGATACCACGATACACTCCAACGCGAGAAGGAGTGCTCGGGCTTATGCAGTGAAAATCGAGCTCTGATCGGGCGAACGTACACCAAATTTTTCCCGTCGGCAGACTGCCACAGCAGCTACCCGGCTTTGGTCTTTCGAACCATCAGTGTATATGGAGAGGTGGTCTGCAAACTGGCCTTGAATCTCTGCATGCAGTCCTTGGTACTCGAGTGGATGTGTCCCAGACTTCCTCAGTTCCGTGAGTCGGAGGATAACCGATGGCTTTCTCAACGACCACGGGGGATGTTCTCGGACTTTGGTATCCTCCAACATGTCCAAATCCAAGCCCAAGGCCTCCAAATGAGGTTTCATTCGGAGCCTCAGTGGCCGGATGTAATTCGGCCTGGCTTCATACCTGGATTCGTCATGTTGCTTGAATAGACAATTGTGTGCAGGATTCAATGCATTAGTTTTTATCTTGACTACATATTGCATGGCCAGTTTGATTCTCCTGTTGTTAAGTGATGGTTCATTGGCTTCTTGCATTCCAAGCTAATGTGCTAACCATCACACCACCTAGGTTCGCTGTTGTCATCATTATATCCACACATACCTGTATGTGGCTCCTTGCCTGAGAGGTCACTATGTTACTCGGCAGCAAAATCCCACTGCCACCGTGGTTTTGGCAGGAGGGTAGTGTGGAGTGACCGGAACGTGCAGGGGGCAGGGGCCGTGGGAAGCGGCCACTGCGAGCCGGTGAGCCGGTTAGTCGGGTAGCCGGGCGGGCGGAGTGGTTCAAAGAACGCGTCGCCATTATGGCCTCAGGTTTGTCAAAGTGGGCTCGTTAGGGTTCCGGCGCTCATCCCTAAGTGACTTACTTTCCCACAGATGTACTTTAGGAACTCCCTTCCCCTCTCCCCCTCTCTCCCTCGTCACCACACACACACACACACACACACACCGCGTTTTACTTTGGGATAGTCAGCCTCCGACAAATAGATACTACAGATACAAGGCAGTACTATTATATAGTCTTCCTCACTGCCACACGGGGGCGTGGTTTCACCTGCTCAGACTGGGCGCGAAGCTCCATGACATTGCATTATACTCAAGTTTAATGTTGGTTCCACCTGAGATTATACAACACTGGGTATTGATTGATTGATCTTCTCTGTGGCGGAGTGGTTAGAGTGTCTGACTTTTTTTCTAGGTCAGACTCCTAATCTGAAAGTCAGTGGTTCGAATCCCCATGCCTCCACCTCTGCCAATTTGGATTTCCACCGCTGTGTATAACTTACAGCATCATCAAAGGCCAGTTGCTATCATACCATTTCTATGTGGTATGGGATGTTAAAAATCCCTTGGGTCGGTAAAATTGTAGGCTCGGGCTTTCTTTCGACAAACTGTCTAATGGTGAAAACAAGTCTATTCAGACTTATCCATAATAGGCAGTATACATCTTCAAGAGAGAGACAATTAAAAATTCCAAGTTATATCTCAACCCCTACTGCATTAGATTAGCATGTTTCAGTTAGTTTGGGTTAGCTTTAACAATAAACATCCTCATCCATGGTTGACTTGCACTCCCCTCCCCAGTTACAAGAGATACCACCCACACACATGTAGGTTGATTACACCAGGGAGCCTACCTGGTCCAAAGTTAGGGCGCCTACCCGAAATAGGCAGACATATGGGTTCGAGCCATATCCCAGGCATTATGCTCCCAGTTGTTGCAACATTTCCCACGACACACCTTTAGATTCACGAATTTAGATAATTAATGTTGGTGTGATACAATCCAAATACACATGTAAGGAACATTTCCCACAACTAGCACAACACGGGTATGCGCTATGACGGACTAACATGTGGCGCGAAATGACTTTATAGAGTTAGACATTGTCAGATGGGTAACAGGTATCCGACTCAAGGCACACAAGGCACACACTCGCCCCTCACATCATACATTGCTTTATACGTGGAACTTTCCTTCTCATAAAACACGTCACAAGTTGGCCTGCATTGTGTGAGATTAAATTTACTGAAGAGGACAATTCTCACCAGTTCATATTGTAAGTCCTTCCCAGTACATTGAAATAAGAGATAATTCACCGAATACATTTATCATTTTTAAAATATATTTGTTGGTAAACATTTTTTATTCATCTGAATAGAATCTTTGTTCAGCGTCGAAGCATTGGTCTAAGTATGACACGCATACGCTACACTTGCCTTACTTTTGTACAGCAAGGCGCACAAGGTGCACGACCTATCTCCACTCATCCCACGAAAGAAAGAGAAAGAGAGTGAGGGAGAGGGAGAGGGAGAGAGAGAGGGAGCGGGAGAGAGAGAAGGAGAGCGAGATGGAGAGGGGGGAAAGAGGGAGAGAGAGGGAGAGATGGAGAGAGAGGGGGGAGAGGAGAAAGAGGGGGAAAGAGATGGAGAGAGGGGAAAGAGATGGAGAGAGGGGTAGAGAGATGGAGAGAGAGGGGAGAGAGAGGGGAGAGAGAGGGAGAGAGGGGGAAAGAGATGGAGGCCAGAAGACGGTAATAAAACACCGAATGGAGTGTCCACACCACAGAGTAGAGACAACTTGTTCTGTTACACTAAACAGTGCCAGCACTGGTGCGGAGAGGTGAGGTGGCGGACATAGTGGTTCTTACGGGACTAAGGGAGTGTGTGTGTGGGGAGGAGGGCTGGGTGGGAGGGGCCCGTTATTAACATGCTGGCCGGGCCTGGCATGCCGCGGCCCGGGAGGCGTTGTTCTATCTCCGGCCCCTGACACCCCGGGACGCTAACGGCGGCGGATGGACGCAGGGCGGCACGAGCGACATGCTAACGTCCGCGCCTCGCCGCCCGCACTCCCATTGTCTCGGGGTGTCCATGTTCAGACTCACAACGAGGCTGGACACCAAAGCGAGGCTGTCTGTCGTATGTATGAGCGCACTCACAGACATATGTGGAAGTACTCAGTAAAACCTCTCTAAATCGACCGACCTTGGGACTGGCATTAAGTGGTCCATTTAGGGAGGTGCTCAGTTTAGAATATGGTTACAATGGTATTGTTGGGACCCAAATAATACGATCGATATAGGGCAGTGGAGATCTGTAGAGGTGGTCGGTTAGAGAGGTTTTAGTGTATTTATATATTGAGCGAATGGCCGTTTCCCATCGGCGGATTGACGAACCCCGGCGCAAGTGGCGCCACCGTCGCACCCGCCCACAAGCAAATTGAATGCTAGTTTTTGGTTGGCCAATATCAATATAATGTGAATAATTAATAAATCACATGCCTCTCTCCGATATCATGATACATTATACCACACACACACGTACATATATCGTGGTGAGCTAGCTATGCTAATTTCAGGACTTACAGCTCTCTGGTCTAGGAGTATCCAGAAGGCTATGAACCGAGGTAACAAATGATTATGTGTGTATGTGGATGTATGTATATGTATGTATATGTATGTGTATGTATATGTATTTATATGTATATATATATATATATATGTATGTATATCTATATATGTATGTATATGTGTATATGTATATATTTGATGTATGTTTATTATGTATATATGTATGATGTATATGTTATGTATATGTATATGTATAATGTATGAGATATGATATGTATGTATGTGTGCATATGTATGTATATGTATGTATATGTATGTTTGCATGTGTGTGTGTAGTATGCACGGCCCTGTTTCACTGGGCCCAGGATGAAACTTTGTGCAAGTTCAATTTTAATTCAATAACTTGTATTCCGAACTATTACAACATTAGTTACATACAACACCAAAAACCACACTATCCAACCCGATGGCTCGAGCCTCTACGTATAAGTGTTAGGAGTGAGGTTTTACGCTAAGGTTCGCAGTGAGGTTCATATTCAGACTGATACATAAACAGTGAATGCAGCTTTGTGAGGCTTCAGTTCAAGCTTGGGAGGAGACTGCACATTATGAACTAGTGGACCTTTTATGTCGAGGTCATAGAAGCCTGCTTGACAATGTTTGTGTTCATGCCTTTAGTGTTTTGTCTTTTCGTCAACCATTAATCCTGAGCCCAGAATGAGGCTTTTGTTTCAAGGTCAATGTGGTGTACTGAATGGCACCAGGCCAGCCTCCGCCACCAAGACAGAAAGAGAACCCTCCCACTCCCCTCACACATCATAACTAGTCAGAAAGAGAATCCCCAACCTCCACACACCATACATAGTCAGAAAGAGGATTCCCCACCCCACACACATCATAACTAGTCAGAAAGAGGATCACCCCCACCCCACACACATCATAACTAGTCAGAAAGAGAACCCTCCCACCCCACACACATCATAACTAGTTAGAAAGAAGATCACCCCCACCCCACACACATCATAAACTAGTCAGAAAGAGGATTCCCCACCCCACACACATCATAACTAGTCAGAAAGAGGATCACCCCCACCCCCACACACATCATAACTAGTCAGAAAGAGGATCCCACCACCCCCACACACATCATAACTAGTCAGAAAGAGAATGCTCCCACCCCACACACATCATAACTAGTCAGAAAGAGGATCCCCAACCCCCACACACCATAACTAGTCAGAAAGAGAACCCTCCCCACCCCACACACATCATAACTAGTCAGAAAGAGAATCCCACCCCCCACACCATAATTAGTCAGAAAGAGGATCCCCCACCCCAACACACATAACTAGTCAGAACAAGGATCCCTCCCACCCCTGACACATCATAACTAGTCAGAAAGAGGATTCCCCCACCCCTCACATATCATAAACTAGTCAGAAAGAGGATCCCCCCACGCCCACAGATAACTAGTCAGAACGAGGATCCCCCACCACACACACATCATAACTAGTCAGAAAGAGGATCCCCCCACCCCTCACACATTATAACTAGTCAGAAAGAGGATCCCCACCCCCACACACATCATAAACTAGTCAGAAAGAGGATCCCCCCACCCCTCACACATCATAACTAGTCAGAAAGAGAATCCTCCCACCCCCACATACACCATAACTAGTCAGAACGAGGATCCCCCACCCCCACACACATCATAACTAGTCAGAACAAGGATCCCCCCACCCCTTACAAATCATAACTAGCCAGAAAGAGAACCCTCCCACCCCAACATACACCATAACTAGTCAGAAAGAGGATCCCCCACCCCCACACACATCATAACTAGTCAGAAAGAGAACCCTCACACCCCACACACATCATAACTAGTCAGAAAGAGAACCATCCCACCCCAACATACATCATAACTAGTTCAGAAAGAGGATCCCCACCCCACACACATCATAACTAGTCAGAAAGAGAACCCTCCCACCCCCACATACATCATAACTAGTCAGAGAAAGAGGATCCCCCCACCCCCACACATCATAACTAGTCAGAACGAGGATTCCCCCACCCCAACACACATACTATCGAACGAGATCCCCCACCCCACACAACATAACTATCGATCAGGTCCCCTCCCCACCCCAGCGAGGAGCGAGGACAAAATGAAAACTGCGCTGTTATACTCATAATGGAGTGTGGTGTCGATAAAGACAGAATGTACAGGTAAGGACTGGTACGGATAACTGGAGCCGACGGTGAATCACTACTTTACACTCCATAACAAATTATATAGTCACAGCAATATCGGAATACCTACTTGATTGAGCTGTTTTAAAGTCCGTTAGATATAGACTTAAGAATGTAAAAGTACCTGCCTGATTGACCCCTTTTAAAGTTGGACAGTCCGCTAGATATAGTCACAACAATATCAAAGTACCTACCTGATGGACCTCTTTTAAAGTTGCACAGTCTGCTAGATATAGTCACAACAATATCAAAGTACCTGCCTGATTGACCTCTTTTAAAGTTGGACAGTCTGCTAGATATAGTCACAACAATATCAAAGTACCTGCCTGATTGACCTCTTTTAAAGTTGCACAGTCTGCTAGATATAGTCACAACAATATCAAAGTACCTGCCTGATGGACCTCTTTTAAAGTTGGACAGTCTGCTAGATATAGTCACAACAATATCAAAGTACCTACATGATGGACCTCTTTTAAAGTTGGACAGTCTGCTAGATATAGTCACAACAATATCAAAGTACCTGCCTGATGGACCTCTTTTAAAGTTGGACAGTCTGCTAGATATAGTCACAACAATATCAAAGTACCTGCCTGATGGACCTCTTTTAAAGTTGGACAGTCTGCTAGATATAGTCACAACAATATCAAAGTACCTGCCTGATTGACCTCATTTAAAGTTGGACAGTCTGCTAGATATAGTCACATACAATATCAAAGTACCTGCCTGATGGACCTCTTTTAAAGTTGGACACATTATGTCAGACAATATAGATCTATGACTAGTCAGCTGCTAATAGTCACAAAAGTACCTGCCTGATTGACCTCTTTTAAAGTTGGACAGTCTGCTAGATATAGTCACAACAATATCAAAGTACCTGCCTGATTGACCTCTTTTAAAGTTGGACAGTCTGCTAGATATAGTCACAACAATATCAAAGTACCTACATGATTGACCTCTTTTAAAGTTGGACAGTCTGCTAGATATAGTCACAACAATATCAAAGTACCTGCCTGATGGACCTCTTTTAAAGTTGGACAGTCTGCTAGATATAGTCACAACAATATCAAAGTACCTGCCTGATTGACCTCTTTTAATAGTTGGACAGGTCTGCTAGATATAGTCACAACAATATCAAAGTACCTGCCTGATTGACCTCTTTTAAAGTTGGACAGTCTGCTAGATATAGTCACAACAATATCAAAGTACCTGCCTGATTGACCTCTTTTAAAGTTGGACAGTCTGCTAGATATAGTCACAACAATATCAAAGTACCTGCCTGATGGACCTCTTTTAAAGTTGGACAGTCTGCTAGATATAGTCACAACAATATCAAAGTACCTGCCTGATTGACCTCTTTTAAAGTTGGACAGTCTGCTAGATATAGTCACAACAATATCAAAGTACCTGCCTGATTGACCTCTTTTAAAGTTGGACAGTCTGCTAGATATAGTCACAACAATATCAAAGTACCTGCCTGATGGACCTCTTTTAAAGTTGGACAGTCTGCTAGATATAGTCACAACAATATCAAAGTACCTGCCTGATGTGACCTCTTTTAAAGTTGGACAGTCTGCTAGATATAGTCACAACAATATCAAAGTACCTGCCTGATTGACCTCTTTTAAAGTTGGACAGTCTGCTAGATATAGTCACAACAATATCAAAGTACCTGCCTGATGACCTCTTTTAAAGTTGGACAGTCTGCTAGATATAGTCACAACAATATCAAAGTACCTGCCTGATTGACCTCTTTTAAAGTTGGACAGTCTGCTAGATATAGTCACAACAATATCAAAGTACCTGCCTGATTGACCTCTTTTTAAAGTTGGACAGTCTGCTAGATATAGTCACAACAATATCAAAGTACCTGCCTGATTGACCTCTTTTAAAGTTGGACAGTCTGCTAGATATAGTCACAACAATATCAAAGTACCTGCCTGATGGACCTCTTTTAAAGTTGGACAGTCTGCTAGATATAGTCACAACAATATTCAAAGTACCTGCCTGATTGACCTCTTTTAAAGTTGGACAGTCTGCTAGATATAGTCACAACAATATCAAAGTACCTGCCTGATGGACCTCTTTTTAAAGTTGGACAGTCTGCTAGATATAGTCACAACAATATCAAAGTACCTGCCTGATGGACCTCTTTTAAAGTTGGACAGTCTGCTAGATATAGTCACAACAATATCAAAGTACCTGCCTGATTGACCCTATTTAAAGTTGGACAGTCTGCTAGATATAGTCACAACAATATCAAAGTACCTGCCTGATTGACCTCTTTTAAAGTTTGGACAGTCTGCTAGATATAGTCACAACAATATCAAAGTACCTGCCTGATGGACCTCTTTTAAAGTTGGACAGTCTGCTAGATATAGTCACAACAATATCAAAGTACCTGCCTGATTGACCTCTTTTAAAGTTGGACAGTCTGCTAGATATAGTCACAACAATATCAAAGTACCTACATGATGGACCTCTTTTAAAGTTGGACAGTCTGCTAGATATAGTCACAACAATATCAAAGTACCTGCCTGATGGACCTCTTTTAAAGTTGGACAGTCTGCTAGATATAGTCACAACAATATCAAAGTACCTGCCTGATTGACCTCTTTTAAAGTGGACAGTCTGCTAGATATAGTCACAACAATATCAAAGTACCTGCCTGATGGACCTCTTTTAAAGTTGGACAGTCTGCTAGATATAGTCACAACAATATCAAAGTACCTGCCTGATTGACCTCTTTTAAAGTTGGACAGTCTGCTAGATATAGTCACAACAATATCAAAGTACCTGCCTGATGGACCTCTTTTAAAGTTGCACAGTCTGCTAGATATAGTCACAACAATATCAAAGTACCTGCCTGATTGACCTCTTTTAAAGTTGGACAGTCTGCTAGATATAGTCACAACAATATCAAAGTACCTGCCTGATTGACCTCTTTTAAAGTTGGACAGTCTGCTAGATATAGTCACAACAATATCAAAGTACCTGCCTGATGGACCTCTTTTAAAGTTGCACAGTCTGCTAGATATAGTCACAACAATATCAAAGTACCTGCCTGATTGACCTCTTTTAAAGTTGGACAGTCTGCTAGATATAGTCACAACAATATCAAAGTACCTGCCTGATTGACCTCTTTTAAAGTTGGACAGTCTGCTAGATATAGTCACAACAATATCAAAGTACCTGCCTGATTGACCTCTTTTAAAGTTGGACAGTCTGCTAGATATAGTCACAACAATATCAAAGTACCTGCCTGATTGACCTCTTTTAAAGTTGCACAGTCTGCTAGATATAGTCACAACAATATCAAAGTACCTGCCTGATTGACCTCTTTTAAAGTTGGACAGTCTGCTAGATATAGTCACAACAATATCAAAGTACCTGCCTGATTGACCTCTTTTAAAGTTGCACAGTCCGCTAGATATAGTCACAACAATATCAAAGTACCTGCCTGATTGACCTCTTTTAAAGTTGGACAGTCTGCTAGATATAGTCACAACAATATCAAAGTACCTGCCTGATTGACCTCTTTTAAAGTTGGACAGTCTGCTAGATATAGTCACAACAATATCAAAGTACCTGCCTGATTGACCTCTTTTAAAGTTGGACAGTCCACTAGATATAGTCACAACAATATCAAAGTACCTGCCTGATTGACCTCTTTTAAAGTTGGACAGTCTGCTAGATATAGTCACAACAATATCAAAGTACCTGCCTGATTGACCTCTTTTAAAGTTGGACAGTCTGCTAGATATAGTCACAACAATATCAAAGTACCTGCCTGATTGACCTCTTTTAAAGTTGCACAGTCCGCTAGATATAGTCACAACAATATCAAAGTACCTGCCTGATTGACCTCTTTTAAAGTTGCATAGTCCGTTGATTGGTAGTTACCGCCATTAAAAAATGGAGAAATATATTAGGGTGATCTTGATAATCTATGTTACTTAGTTTGGAGTATATTTGATTTAAAATTGTGGAGATATTTGAAGTGTAAATGTACCAAATTAATTTTGGCGCATCTCAATTCTGACACCATAGGCCTCAGCAGTTACAGGTTTTTATTAAATCTATTGAATTTATACACCCTTCTATGCAGCAACAAATGTTTAATAACTACATCCTTTCAACGAAATATGCAGCTTAAAGATGGATTTATTATAAGTACTTACAGGTTCTATTAGAGTAGAATTGGATACCCTTTTATGCAGCAACAAATGCTTAATAACTGTACTAATATTTGAGTCGCATATGCAGGATCAAATCCACGGAAGTGCTTTGGCTTCAAAAGCTTGACCATGCAACTTTAAGAGGCGTGTTTTGTCAATTAGGATCTCTGGAGTCAGCAAAACCAGATATAAGAAATCTGCGCACGCGTTAAGTCCTCGTGATTCTAATCTGGGTCTTTAGAGTGGCATCATCGGAGGGTTTTGAGTTCCCGCCCTAGTTAGATGAATAAATTAGGTTGATCGTTATAATCTACTTTAGCTTACACTGAAATTACTTTTTTATTATAAAGGTCTAGCCTTGGAGATTTGATGCAAAAACATGACAATTTTATGTTGGCCTGCATGTTAAGATGCTGGATCACATAAGCTTTAGCACTAACACTGTAACAGGTTCTATTAAATTGACTTTGTATTCCCAAACTTATTTTTGGCATGCACTGGCTTATAACCGTATGCAGCGTAGTCTGACTTACTTCTCCATCCGTCTTTTTCACCCCACCCCCGTCGTACCCCCACCTCACATCCCACTCTCAGTTGACGCTTACAATGAACGAGCTCTAAAAGTAACATCGAGCACCCCATCTCCTTTCAGACACACACACACACCTCAACCATCCCAATCCTCATCTACTTGAACCTAAACAACACCCCCCACACTCACACACACACTCACAGGCCTCTCACAATCCACATCCTCACCTACATGTACCCGAAGAAGCCCCCCCCCCCCTCCCCACACACACAACACACACAACTATCAACCCCATTCCCTAACGAGACTCCATAACACGCATACACTAAACACTAGACGCGCACACAGCACATGCACACGCACCAACACATATACACACATACCCAAAACAGGCACCAACACAATTACACATGCATCAAGACACACACACATATACAGACACAACACAGGCACCAACACACATACATAGGCACTAACACATATACACACATACACAACACAGGCACCAAAACACATACACATGCATCAAGACACACACACACATATACATACACAACACAGGCCCCAACACATATACACAGGCACCAACACATATACACACATACACAACACAGGCACCAACACACATACATACACATGCATCAAGGCAGGTACACACATATACAGACACAACACAGGCGCCAACACACATACACACATATACATCCACAACACAGGCACCAACACACATACAGGCACCATCACACATACACAGGCGCCAACACACAAACACAGGCACAACCACCATACATGCACAAACACACAGCCACAGGCACCAACACGCATACACAGGCACACCCACAATACATGCACAAACACACAGCCACAGGCACCAACACGCATACACAGGCGACATTACACAAACACAGGCACAACCACCATACAAGTACAAACACACAGCCACACGCACCAACACGCATACACAGGCGACATTACACAGACACAGGCACACCCACCATACATGCACAAACACACAGCCACAGGCACCAACACGCATACACAGGCGACATTACACAGACACAGGCACACCCACAATACATGCACAAACACACAGCCACAGGCACCAACACGCATACACAGGCGACATTACACAAACACAGGCACAACCACCATACAAGTACAAACACACAGCCACACGCACCAACACACATACACAGGCGACATTACACAGACACAGGCACACCCACCATACATGCACAAACACACAGCCACAGGCACCAACACACATACACAGGCGACATTACACAGACACAGGCACACCCACCATACATGCACAAACACACAGACACAGACACCAACACATAGGAACCAATAGATACATACACCGGCCCCAACACACACGGTCACACAGATACATACATACCACAGGCCACACCCACACACTAACCGTAGCTCGCCCAACCTAGAATCCTTTTAGTGCCTCATTAGAAAGTCCACTCATTGGCCGGGCTATACGACCTCCTTTTGTTTCTAAGCTATTTAGCTCCCATTCCATCATGACCATCTATGCGTGGATCCGCTGGATTTCCTTTTGAAATTGAATTGAGTCCATTGACGTGGCTGGCGGGTGGGCGGGCGGCTGCGGCCTGGGCACCCTGATGAGTTTTTGTCTTAAGGAGTTACCTTCTGAGAATTAGTTCTAATTACATTCTCATGAGCGCCGGCCTCCGCGTGTATCCGGGCCGACCTTCTGGTACCGAGAGACGAGAGCGCATGCGCGTACCAGTTGCACTAACAGATCGTGCGATCGTGTTCAGTGCCTTTTGCCATTGAGAACAGCAATGTGACTGGCCACTTAGCAAACCCGGCCAGTGCAGGCTGTGCACCAGTCAGGTCTGTTAGTTATCTTTCGTTTCCATCGCACTATTTGTTAGTTCACAATAATAAAACATTGCAATCCTGATTGATTAATTGATTGGAGCTTTATAAACTAGCAACATCTGAGGTTATGTCAGGACAGACACCAACTTGTGACAATGTGCACTCATGGCAGTTTTATGTGGCTGCCCTACAAATCCCATGAGAAGGTACACTGCTCAGTCACATTATTCTCACACTGAACAAACCAGTCCTTTCTCCATCCTCCATCTTCTATCCTCTATCCTAGCAACTCCAAGCAAACATGCAGAGGTAATCACAAGTCCAAATTTCGTGGTAAGTCTTTAGCTTGAGTGTGTCGGGGATTGATCCCACGACTTCCACATAGACACTCTAACCATTAGCCCATCCCTTAAATAAATCTTAAACATATATTTACTTATTTCATTTCTATGTGATATCCGTTGGAAACGAATGGGGAATGTAGGTGTGGAACTAAAAGCTAGCCATACTGAGTTCAAAACCCCTAACCTAATTTTGATACCCCCTCGTGCCTAAGACCTATGTTGTGCAATATTATATATGAGTGCGTTACACGTTGTGTGCGTGGGTGGCTATATACACATATATATATATATCAAGTGCCCGACACTTTAATATATATAAAGTGCATTGCAAAAGCATATATATAAACATGTGTGTGTGTGGTAGTGTCTTGTGATGGTCCCATTATCGCCAATGATATTCGGGAGTGGACCATGTACGCGTCCACCCCTATCTGCGAATGGACTCTACCGATCGGCCAGTTGGCACTCCCGTATATGTATCCAACCTATGCTCCGCAGTCTCAAATTGTTCCCCACATATGTGTCTTCAAAAGGGTAGCAATTTGTTGTTGCATGGTGGCCGCGGGGATGCGCTTATTTCCGGTGTGGGGAGGCTGGAGGATTGTGGGCCGGGAGTGGCGGGAGTGGCGCCTCCACGCGGGGACGGGAGGACCAGCAATCATGGGCACCCAGGAGGGGTCCAGTGCCCAGAGCCAACATGACACGATAAAAACCAGCTTTCAGCGCTTCGTGCACTGCCTGCTAAGGTTACCTGTTGTCAGCGCCACCCCGCGGCGCGTCCACGCAACTGTTCGCCCACCACTTCCGCCAAGGCGCGGTGTGACTAACACATCCCCGAGCTTTTTTCAGTTTGTGGGGAGGGGCGGCTCTGTTAAATTTCCCTTTAATAATAATAATAGTAATAATAATAACAAAAACAATAATTATAATAACAACAATAATGACAATAATTAGTATAATAAAATTGCTTAAAAGACACAAATATCAAAAGAAAATGACAACGAATAATCCATAGAAGTCTCTTCGGATAAAAGCAGTATATAGTTGGCTTTATGTCACTTTTTGGGGGACAATTACCAGTACACCTAAAGAGAAAAAAAATCAAAACAAACAAAATCTTGTTCTGTTCATTTTTCTTTTTGCAGTAAAACACGCTGAACTGCCAGCGCCCCTGAGTTACTGCAAAAAGCTGTTAGCAGCTCCGACAATGGACAAGGCCTGTCCGCGCAGCCCCCGGCACGCGTGCGTCTATTGAGAGCGGGGGAGGGGGGGGGGGGGGGGGGGAACAACCCAAAGTTGCGGACGGGCCGCGGTGAAACCCACGCGACTCGCACTCATACATATATGGAGCGTGCGGAACCTGGCAATCAGGCATCGTTACACGTGTAGCAGTGGGGGTGGGGCGTATGGCTAGCTACCCCCCCCCCCCCTCCCACATATACACACTCCTCCTCCCCAAACACACTCATAACCCCCACCCCCACCCCCACCCGGCCTGCGGTAAGAATCATAATATAATACAAGCCGGTCATACCGATCCCATCACCGCACCGCCGACCACCACCTCCTCCCCCCTCCCCCTTCTCCTCCTCCCTCCCCCTCTCTTCCTTCCTCCTCCACGCACTGATAAGAAAGGCCTGCGCTTATCGCATAGAGAAACCAAGTTGCTGTATATTATTTATACTCTCACGCTCAGGCAAAACAACAGACATCCGCAGTTCGTCGTTAGTGAGAAAAAATACTCAGGATGGTGACCAGCGATGGACACTCGGTTCAATCAAGTAATTATCGTGTAATCAATCAACCAGGCAAATCAAGTGAATAACCAATCAACCAGTCAAACGGGTCACATGCAATCACGTACATTACAACTAAAAATCACAACACAGCCCCGGCCCTGAAAAGAGGTTCAATTCAGAGGAATAAAAATGCCCCCCCCCCTTAAAAAAGAAGGTAAAATAACAATGGCGATGGTTGATACGCGTGGGGGAGCACACAGCTATCCCCAGCCATAGCTGCTTAATTCGATTGTTTGTTTGCTGGGGTGTTACATACCAGGATGGGTGCCGACTTGTGACAATGCACACTCATAGCCACTTTATAGTGCTACCCCACTGGGAGACCAAGCCACCATCACCCACACCCAATTCTCCACTCAGTCACATAATCCTGATTCTGAGCTACCCAGTCCTTGCCCTATCCTAGTAATGCAAAGTGCCAGGCAAAGAAGCGACAAGTGTCAATTGTGTAAGTCATTGGGTTTGACTAGGCCGGTTTTCAAACTCCCGACGGGAAGCCTGCGCTCTACCGATTCGGCCACCGCGTCCGGTTCCGCCTGCTTGGAAGCAGGCGGTGCGGTGCCCAGCTGGCTCGAGGGCGGTGTTGGTGTTAGCTGATCTGACACAGCGCTAGCCAGCATACGGGTGGTGTGTGTGTGGGGGGGTAGGTAGGTAGCATTCCAAGGGCCCTCCAACCTAAATAATAGTGACAGAACACATACCTCACGAAAGTACCACCCAAAGTTGGCCATTTCCCAATTCATTCCATCCAACATAACATTGATACGATTTAACTAGATATTCGTTGAGGGAGGACTACACTCGTACGGAGACCATTTAGACAAATGACCTAAACACACATAAACACAAGCACACATAATTGTAATGAGACCATTAACTCATTCTCAGATGGGGTGGTGGGTGGCGGGTGGCCACTAGACATATATATATATACAATTTCTTTTTTTTTAAACAGCGCCACCATATAGTGGGCGAGTGTACAGATACACATCTAGGTTGCTGTTTCCGCACAAGACAGTTACTTTTAATTAAAATATAAACTAAATATAATTGACAATGATATTATTCGCTATTTTATATTCGCATAATTGTCATATATATATATACATATGTATATATTATATTTATATTATATAAATGATATATATATGCTATATACATGGTATATATGCTATTTATATATATATGACCATACATAGACCGAGATATCGAGGCTTAGACAGTTTACAGGTTGGCCCCGGGTGACCTGGGCCGCGTTCAGGGTCCGTCTCGGAGGCGCCTCGGCGACGTCTCGGCGATGCTTTTTGGCCTATTTGCGTTCAGGGTCTCTCTCGGCGACGTCTCGGCGACGCCTCCCTTTTCAGGTTGGAGACAAAAAGCGTCTCGAAAATGGCCGCCGGGCTCAGTGGTTTCATCCAATCAGAGCGCAGCATTTCGATTGCAAATGGCCGCTGCCTATGGGGGCGGCCATTTTCGAGGCGACCAACTGCTATTGTTCTTCAGACTAGCCTGACGTCACGGGCGCCTCCGAGGCGCCTCCGAGACGGAGCCTGAACGCGGCCCAGGTTTCCCCGAGTAAAGCACCGGTTGGCCCCGGCCCGCTGTTCCTCCAATGACCGGGTTCTAAGGGTAGCGGCTCGACCCCCGCCCCATCTCAAGCAAATGCACATGCGCCGACCCCGGGTCTACGAAAGCACCACTTGGAGACTGACCTCCACCTAGCTGCGCCTCCACCCCCCCACCCACCCACCCAACCACACTCACACCCACCCACACACCTCCATCCCACCGCAACTGCAGACTGGCCGTCCTCAGACCACAACCGACACCAGCAACACTCACAGGGCCTTTCCCCTCTGACTGCACCCTGGCCCACATGGGTCTTTACCGGTCAGTTCAAATCATGCCCACCCCCAACTAATGGGACCAGAAGGGATGGCTGCATGTGTTGAGCGTCCGTTGGTTCGTTGTCAGGATGTCACATGACTGAGTGGGATATCAGATCATGGTGCTGGCGGCACAGCATCCCATTAGAGGCAGCACTATGAATCTGCCATGAGCGCCCACTGTCACAAGTCCGTCCCCGTCCTAATATAAGTTTCTGCTCTACCTAGCTACATGCCGCTGTAGAACCAGTGCATACGTTATTTTGCCATTTTTAAATTCAAACATTTCCTAAGTTGGCCATTTTTGTTGTAGTAAAAAATTATTCCCATATGATGTGACAAACACGCAATTAGTTCACCCAATGCTAGTTTCTATGGCACAAAATTCCAACATAAAAAACACCACCCCTCCACACATATATATACACACATACGCATTGACACAGACACATACACAACACAGACACACACGCACATACATACACACACAACACAAACACATACATACACAACACAGACAAACACAGCCCCTGCTACTTACTAAGTTACTTTGAACACAATTCAAAGCCAGACTAGTCGGCCGCCGTCGACTTAGTCGAAGCCTTGCATTGGACCAGAAGGTGGTCAGGCGTGGCCCGTCAGCCCTTCCCGGCCTGCCCGACCACCATGGCCGGCGGCGCACCATTACTTGGCCTCCTTCTGGCCGAGTTAAGTGATCCCCCAGTAATGGCCCGTCTCGGCCATGACACAGCGTCCTTTCCTCCCGCCAATTTGTCAGCGTCTTTGATATCTAATATATGCCATCAATTGGCACCCATCCGGGCCTCTCCGGGCCTCTCCGGCCACCACTTCCTCCCCGGACCAACTCCCCGGCGCACCCGTCAAGCCGCTCCTATTGGCCGGCTCGATTGGCGTGTTCGTTTGAAGTCAATCTACGCCGCCTTTGCCGGCGTGCCCCGTAAGCATGTCTGCCCTCCCTGCCTGCCTCCACCCACCCATCCTCACCCTCATGACCCTCATCCCTCACCATCGTCACAGGTCTTATAATCCCGACGTCGCATTGGCACGTCCCTGTGGCAAGATTGGACACAGGGCTCTGTGATGGTGAGTGGTTCCTTGGCGTGCACACCAGAAACCCTTACCCCCCCCCCCCCACTTTTTCTTTTTTTAAGTGTCTCCCCCCCCCCCCCCCAAGTGGTTTTATTCCTCTAAATAACATGTTTCTAGTGCCTCGGCACTCGTCTTAATGGCAAATGCCGCTAAACACTAATCAAAGGTATAACGATATAGATGGACGGGGAAATAAAGCGCAAACCATCGATATGAATAGGTCAAGAATGGGGTAAAAGAAAGGAGTAGCAATCTATACTGGACAGGTGAGCTATGTCAGACTAGCATGGCGATAGGTAGTGACTCAGCGCTTGAAACCATATGACGTGCCAAACACGCAATTAGTTCACCCAATCTGGCTGGTTATAAATTACAATGTACAGAAAACTGAATGTACTTGCCCTTATTTATTTTAGTATATGTGGAAAAGCCAAGTCCGATTAATGCTGGTATGGGTCTTAACCAAGCCTACACCCAACACTACTACAACCAGTGTATGCGAACATGCATTGAGATTCGAACCTGCACCCTTATTTGCTTATGGTCAGTTCTCATGATGCACACACGGTATTAAAGCTGCATTACCGGGTGGTTTAAGTCATTTCCATAATTTAAGATTAATAGATTAAGTTGAACACACAAATCTACATTACCTTAGTTTAGAATAATGTTTTACTACAACAACAAAAATGGCCAACTTAGGAAATGTTTGAATTTAAAAATGGCAAAATAACGTATGCACCGGTTCTACAGCGGCATGTAGCTAGATAGAGCAGGTATTGCTCAGCCATGATGAATAAAGATTGCCAACCCAATCTGCTGTCTTCTTTTTGTATTACGTAGCCAGAGACTTATAAGTTATATAATATAGCCCAACAGCCAGCGCGGCGCTCGTCGCGTTGCGCCGGGCAAGGTCTGCTCGGTGAGCACCCTGCATCACGCTGCTCCCTTACTGGAGGTGCTCCGACACAAGCTCCGGGTGCTTTGCCGCCCGGCACCACCTCCCCGCCTATCTGCCTTTGAGCGGCCTGGCAGAGGAAACCATCATCATACTACATAACATGAGTGATAAGGCGGCGCGGATTAGGATCACCCACCCCGGGGGATCCATCCCCATCCTCCGGCCGCATCTAATCTGCCTGTATCCGCCGCCCATTACCCTCCGCCCGCCCACCAGCCCGCTCCCATTCAGACCCGCTACCGGCGATTCCAAGTGACAAGATGCGTCCGTTACGCGTAGTATCTTATCTGCGCGCGCCACGCCGCATCAGCCAATTAGCGTCACCGGGCGAGCAGACGACTTTCGTTTGAATGAAGGGATAGATCTGTGAATGAGCGGAGGTACCGAATGGATGGATGGATGGACGGGTGGGTGATTAGGTGAAATGGATAAATGAAAGGAGAAATACAAGTATGAATGAACGCATGCATGGATGAATGATTAGGTGTGTTTGGTTGTTGTTGTTTTACGTCCTAGCAACTGAATGATGAGGGGAATAGATAAATGAATGAATGAATGAATGAAAGTATAAATGAACGAATCCGTGAATGGATAAATGCACGAATGAATGAATATATCGATGAATGAATGAAAGTATGAATGATAGAATACATGGATGGGTGAATGATGAGATGAATGAATTTGATCGGTTGGTTGGTGGAGTTTTACGTCCTGGCAACATCTAAGGTCATATCAGGAATGGTACCGACTTGTGACAGTGCACACTCATGGCGACTTTATAATGCTGCCCCACTGGCCGCCGGCCCCATGACCCGAAATCCCACTCAGTCGCATTATCCTGGCACTGAGCTAACAGGTCCTTGCCTATCCTATTAATGCCGTGAGATGAATGAATGATTGAAACTATGAAAGAACGAATAAATGTATGAATGCATGGTTGGATGAAGGAATAATTAGGTGAATGATTGAATGAAAGTATAAATTGATGTATGGATGAATGATTATGTGAATACATGAATGAATAAAATATGAATGAATGGATGGATAAGTGAAAGATTGAGTAGATTGATAAATGAACTGCAAGATACTGAGAGTATGAATGATTGTATGGGATTGCATGGATGACTGAATGGATGAATGGATGAATGGAACTATGAATGAATGAATAGAGTAATATATAAATGAAGGGCTGAACGGATGAGATGAATGCATGACTGTACGGATGAAGGGCATGGACGCGTGAAGCAGCGAATGGAGGAATCAATGAAAGCATAGAGGAATGGATAAATGAATGAATGAATGAATGAATGAATGAATGAAGGAATGAATAGATAAATCGATGAATGGATGTACGATTGGATAAATGGATAAATGGACGAATGCATGGATGAATGTAGGAATGATCATTATGCTCAATGACCAACCGACTAGTAGAGTTTGCCTTCCACCATCTGTTGTGGTACATACAAGAACACAAAAGGTGCGCAATATGTGCATATGTGCTATGGAGGTGATGAACATGGAAAGCATTACGGCTTCAACCCCGCACTTACAGGGCTAGTGTGCTAACCATTAGACTATCTGGGCTCCCTGATGTAATCACCCTACCTACGTCTACCCGAGAGGTCAGTGCAGACTACTAGTAGTATTATGTGTGTATTGATGCACATGATGCATGTATGTATGTATAAATGCATGTATTTGTGAAAGTATATACGAATATTGATATCCATATTTGTATACATGGAATGATGATCAAACGTATAAAATATCAATCATAATTCATATCATTACAATACTTCACTGCTTGCTTAAAACATAACACGTTGTTGAAATTCACACTGAGTATCACTTACCAATCCTGCCATGAGATATTTCTTCACCTGTTTGATTGGGGATCTGCCCCCGACTGTACAAGGCATCCAGGAGATGGTGTCGATCGGTATGTGGGCGTGTGTAAATGAGGTACCATCGACCTGGTGATGAACCAGGCCAGAATGGGATCGACAAACTGCTCCCAGTCAGCCAATGGGAGCGAGGGGTCGCCAGTCTACTGGATCTTTTCACACTGATGAGATGTATATCCACCCGCCGCTCCCCCCCCCCCCATACACACCAACACACACATACACTAACACACACCAACACACACACGGTGTACTTGGGTTGTTGCCATGTTGATACTACTCGTGGAAGTAGCTATGTGTTCGGTGGGCTTAAAAGGACATAAACATTTTCAAATTATGTCAACTCTGTCGCGTGGCAGGTTGTGGGATTTTTAATCGCAGTTCGAACCCCAGTCGACTCAAACCGATGGCTTAGAAACTTATGCTGGTCGCTACCTAGAATGTAGGTCGTCGCTACCTAGAATGTAGGTCAGCATTACTAGGATAGGGCAATAAGCAGTGGAAGGTGAACGATCAGTTGTTTGTAATTGACATTGTCCCTGCTTTATCAACGAATGTAATGAATAAAACTTGAAAAAAAAAGAATACAGACAGGCACTCCACTTGCATGTTCTGTGAAACTAGGCACCAATAACAACCTGACAGAATTGCTGTCGATCAGAACACAAACATTTTCAACCGACTTATGCTACACAAACAAAACTGTCGCTCGGCCGAACAGAAGATATACTGTGTCTGCCCGTGAGCGTGTGAGTAGGGGTGTAGCTTTTTAGATGTCTTTGTGAAATCAGAGTGCTTTGGGGAGCCGCCGAAAGCTTTTCCAGATAGGTATGAAGCGATCAAAGTAACGAGTCTGCCTTTAAAGAAACACAAAAAGAAATCAAGAAAAGGCCATTTGCGGCGGGGCTACCAAGACTGAACAGGTGTGCTCCAACACGGTAAATAACGCCGCCAACAAAACCACAGCCCACCCACCTCGGCAAATTAGGTCGGCAGAAGCAAAATGACAAGCCGACCGCGAAGATATGCCACCGCCAACTTTCGAAGTATCCAATTGCAGTGCATCTAGACCAGTGTGGTATTAACGAGGCACACTTGGGAGGAGAGGGGGCCGGGCTGGGGGGCATATTCGCATGGGGAATCCCCAAAGAAAAACAAGTTTAGCGGTGCATTGCTTGTGAACTGTTAGTGAACCACCGGTTAACTGTTAGTGAACCATCAGTTAACTGTTAGTGAACCGCCGATTCACTGTTAGTGAATCGTCAATTAACTGTGAGTGTACGACTGGTGAACTGTTAGTGAACGACCGGTGAACTGTTAGTGAACTGCCGGTGAACTGTGAGTGAACCGCCGGTGAACTGTGAGTGAACCGCCGGTGAACTGTGAATGAACCACCGGTGAACCGCCGGTGAACTGTGAGTGAACGACCAGTGAACTCTTAGTGAACCACCGATTAACTGTGAGTGAACCATCGGTGAACTGTTAGTGAATCGTCGATTAACTGTTAGTGAACCGCCGGTGAACTGTTTCTGAACCGCCGGTGAACTGTTAGTGAACCGCAGGTGAAGTGTTCGTGAAGCTGCGCACTGCGGAGTCTCGCGGGAGCCCGGTTGATTACCTGGCCGACTGCGACCTGTTTGTGGACGAGCCGTGGGACGGGCGACCTGCTACGAGGCGCGCAACACGGTCAGCAGCAGCCTGGGCAGCAGCCTGCGGTGTGTCCACGCGCCATAGTGGGCGAAGGGCGCCAACATGGGGCATCAATCACGCAGTGTCTGCGTCACACAGCGGCGGAACGCTGCTCCTTGAGCAATGGGACGTGAATGTCTGCAATTTGTCTATGCGTATATAATATATAATATGTAATATATAACATAATTATTAATATATATATATATATGTCTGTACTTCCCCCCACCCCCAGTCAGACGTGACAGGCTGCTCCATTCGGATATGGAGCGGTGGGCGGTGACCCATTATTATTACTGGTAATACCTCCCCCAGTGACGTCATAGCTATATACGCCCCCTCCCCACCCCGTCCCCCAAGGAGCATATATGCGCCCCCATCCTCACCCCCAATGAGCATATATACGCCCCCTCCGCACCCCGTCCCCCCCCCCCCAAGGATCATATATGCGCCTGCTCATATATGCGGCCCCCTCCCCACCCTGTCCCCCCAGGATCATATATGCAGCCCCCTCCCCACCCTATCACGCAAGGATCATATATGCTCCCACCTCCCTTCCCCACCCGTCCCCCCAGGATCATATATGTGCGCCCCTCCCCACCCCATCCCCCCAAGGATCATATATGCGCTCCCCTCCCCACCCCGTCCCCCAAGGATCATATATGCTCCCCCCTCCCTTCCCCACCCCGTCCCCCAAGGATCATATATTCGCCCCCTCCCCACCCTGTCCCCCAAGGAGCACATAAGCGCCCCCTCCCGACCCCTGAAAGGATATATATGCGCCTCCCTCCCAACCCCGTCCCCCCAGGAGAATATATGTGCCCCCTCCCCACCCCCCAAGGAACATATATGCGCCCCCTCCCCACCCGTCCCCCAAGGAGCATATAACTATAAGCGCCCCCCTCCAGAACCCCCAAGGACATATATGCGCCTCCCTCCCCACCCTGTCCCCCAAGAGAATATATGCACCCCACCCCCCCCCCCCCGCCCCCCGTCCCCTCAAGAATCATGTATGCGCCGCGGCCCCCCCCCCCCTCCCCGTTCCCGTCTCCCCCGCTTAAGGGCGGGCGGGCGGACGGACCCAAACCGCGATTTGATCACTCCATTGTGTGGTATTACCCTCGCCAGCTTGTTATCCATATCGAGGGATAATTCACTTAGGCGCCCGCCTGGCCGGATGCTGAGGGGAGCCAGCGACTCGCCGGCAACATTACCTCTCAGACGGTGAATCTTCCTTAAAGGAATAATTCCCTTAGATAAAGTGCGCCTAAAAACAGTTCACCGCAGCCGGGCAGGGAGCAGCCGGGGACGGGCGTCCGTGGGTGGCGTGGGGTGGTGTGGGATGGAGTGGGGTGGGGGGGGGGGGGTAGTGATGGAGTGAGAGGGTGCAGGAGCGAGTCTGAGACCGAGTCGATGTATGTTCAAGTGTAGGAGAGTCCTACTAATGAATCGGCGAATTAGGGCGCCGCCAAATATAGTTGGTGTGAGGAGGATCCCAGTAATATGTCGACATGTGATGGAGTGGGCCCCTGGTTGTGTTAGTTGGTGTGTATGTACGTGTGTGAAAGGTGTGTGTGTGTGAGGGAGTTTCACTTACTGGTTAGTAACTTAGGGTGCCACCAACTAGTTGGTGTGAATAGGCTCCCAGTAATATATACCCATTACTGGGAGCCTATTCACACCAACTATATGTGGATTAATTATGTTAGTACTTACGTAGTACAGTTGCAACATAATTGGTCTTTCACCAAGGTCGAGGTCACCCACCGCCCATCACAATGGTAATAATGTTCGCAAAATGCTCTTCAGTGAGTCAGGTATGGCAGGGTAGAGTAGGACGGGCCACGGACACAGACGGACATATGGTCTGCGTTGCACACTCACCATTGGCAGGAGAGGCAAAGGGACAGCCCTGGCCGAGTTCTGTCGCCGGGACCTGGAGCCGGTTGCTGGGGAGCCTCACTCAAGTGGCCCAATTCCAGCATCTGGGACAGGTCACTCACCAAACGAGGTTGTGAGGCACCTTGGGGAGGAGGAGGTGGGAGGGGCAGGGGGGAGGGGAGGAGGGGAGGAGGGAGAGGGAAGAGAGACGGGAAGAGGGTAGGGTAGAGGTAGGGGGAGGGGAGGGCAGGGGGAGGGCAAGGGTAGGGGGAGGGTAGGGGGAGAGGAAGGAGAGAGGGATTTTGATATTCACAAAAGAATAATATCAAATAAAAAAGACCAAAACATTAAAAACACTTTTATGAGGGCAATTCCACTGTATATGCTGGCGGCGTGTAGCGGCACGGCTTGTAGCTGTTGGCTCGTTTCACCGTACGTCGCTAGGGGTGGGCAGGCAGCCGCTGCCCTCTCATTCGTGCAGCCGGCTAGGTCAGCGCAGAATAATGGGGATGACATTCATACACGGCCAGATAGGCCCAGTAGCACCCCTCCCGGACCCGCCCAGCCGCGCACTGTCCCACCCGCGACTCGCCCCGTCCTTTCTTCCGCTCCTCCCGGCTCGCCCCGTCCTTCCCTACCGTCCCCCCGACCCGCCCCCGTGTGGTCGTGGCGGCGCCTAAAGCTCCGTATCTGTTGTTTCCACCCTGATGCCTGCAAGTTAACGCCCCTGGCGGTCGGCCGTCCCCCCAGGCTGCTATCTATCCGTGCCCGTGCACACCCATCGGGTCAGGCGCCCGCCCGATGTCACACACCCAACCCACAGGACGTACACCCGGCATAATGGAACCCACACTGCAGACACACATAGCCTACACAATGCACACCCGGCATAAAGGAACCAACCCAGTTCACACTGCATACACACTGTAACACACACAGAGCCCACACGATGCACACCCGGCATAATGGAACTCACCCAGTTCACACTGCATACACACTGTTACACACACACAGAGCCCACATGATGCACACCCGGCATAATGGAACTCACCCAGTTCACACTGCATACCCACTGTTACACACAGAGCCCACATGATGCACACCCGGCATAATGGAACTCACCCAGTTCACACTGCATACCCACTGTTACACACACAGAGCCCACATGATGCAGACACGGCATAATGTAATCCAGCCAGTTCACACTGCATACCGTTACACACAGAGCCCACATGATGCACACCCGGCATAATGGAACTCACCCAGTTCACACTGCATACCCACTTGTAAACTATTCCGATTTACGGCATAGGGGGGAATGCAAATGTTCTATTACTGATCGGTGTCTTGACCAGGCATATGTATGTATATATATGTAAGGGCTGGTGGTGCCTGACTGGGATGTAAATAGACATAGTGGTCCTGGCAGGTCTGGGTGTGAGGGCGCTCAGGGCCTAGCCCCTCCCCCTCTGCTGGGTAGGATCACCACACTCAGGGTCAAGGTTGGTAGTGGCCAGGAATGCTGGATCCCTATTGATAGTGCCAAGAATGCTTGTTTCCCATTGGGGGAAAGGGGTGGGGTGATACTCTACAATGAACCCATGTAACCATATAAATAATAAACCAGGGGGGCTTGACTCTCTCTCCTTCTTTACACTTTATACTCTTCCTTTCTCTTTGTCTGTATTGATTTCACTATAACCTGCTTACACAGCCACAGATTCGAGCCCTAGCCTTTACACAGTGTTACACACAGAGCCCACATGATGCACACCTCGCATAATGGAACTCACCCAGTTCACACTGCATACACACTGTCATAATGTTACACACACCCAGTCCGCACCCAGGAAACTGAGGCTGATGCCAATACAGGAAGTAAAGGTGATTGGATTATCGGACAATGGGGTTGACTGGATGACAGGAAACTTGGACTGACTGGACGACCGGAAACTGAACTGGAGTCCCTAACCTATAGACAGGTCCATAGACTTAATTAGGTTCAGCGAAATATTTGTCTAAAACCAAACAAAGAGTGTCCAGACGGTTACAACATTTTCTCACTCCCCATCGCCAACTATTGTCATCCTCTTAACAACCAAGCTGCCTGACACAAGGAATCTTCCGGATGGTGATTGTGTAACCAACCGAGCGACTTACTTACAGCCAGCGTTAATGCTAGTAAATATAGGTCAAGCCTCCTTGATCCTGACTACTTTATTCACAGAACCAATGTCATATTACCAGAGGGGATGGCCCCGAATGAGTTGAGCGTCAGTCTCCCATTTTGGTAGATAATGGGATTCGAACCCAAAGGTTCGAACCCTGGTCGGCTCAAACAAATAACTTATACTTGTCGCTTCCTAGTCAGGCGCTTGACATTATTAGGATAGGGAAAGGACTGGTTGGCTCAGTGTCAGGATAATGTGACTGAGTGGGATATCAGGTCCCAGTGGGGTAGCACTATAAAGTTGCCATGAGTGTGCACTATCACAAGTCAGTACCTGTCCTGATATGACCTCAGATATTGCCAGGATCACTCTAACCAACCAAACAACCCACCCAATGTCATGTTAGCGAGATTGTCGAATTTATAAACGATTTTGACCCCCGATCCCCACTGGAGTAAATAGTATAAATCTGTCCCATGGATGTTTTGGTTGGTTAGTCAGACTGCTGGGCGAAATAGGGTCAGACTAATGTGAGCTGACTGTAGTGCATAATCGCATGAATCTGGCTGTATGAGCGACAACACATGATGTTTGCAGTGAATTGTTTGTGACACCATCCGCTGTTTTGCACTCCAAATGTACAGGCATATGAGAGTTATGTAGCGAGTCATTAGCTCATTGTTACACCAGCTGGAAGATCGCCCCTCAAGGGGATGGCAACAATGTACTGAGGATTAAATAATAAATCAATGTTGAATAAGAATCACATCAAAACAGCATGGTATCCTCATTGCATGAACATGGAACTGACGTTCAAATATGGCATATTTACTAATACATCATAATTCAGATATTTGGAGCGCAAGTAGTTCATAATAATGTGTGCATGCACACCAGTTGAAGCCAAGTGCAATATGACACTTCAAGGGGAACTAGGTCATGTTAAATGCAGAAAGTTTGAACATATCAATCCAAAATCGGTTAAGAAATGATGAATGAGTACACTCGTATCTAATTTGGATATGTAGAATCACATCTTGGTAGCTGACCTTTGACCATATTCTGATTTCAATCGGATTATGCAACTTAAAGCAATCTTAAGATTGACTCCGCCTAATTCTCAATCGCAAACTTCTTATGGAATGATATAGCTGACTGCGTCAACGTGCCTTCTATTCTTCAATAGCTGAAGCCCGCTGGATTTGGCAAGTTTAAATTTCTCGCCATGTAACGCTTTTCAGTCAGATGCCCAATTTGATCTGTTGTTGAATAAGCCTTTCTGAAAGCACTCTGCACGCGATCAATCGGGTTATTTTCTCATCCACAAAACTCCCGTCTATTATGAGTGTCAAGAAGCTCATTTGCTTGGAGTTTAAATTTAAGCTTATTTTGACACGGTTATCCGAGGAACTAAATTGCAAAAGGCTGCTTAAGTAACAATTGTATACGGCTCATTCGTTACTAAAGGAAATAGCAGTAATGAAAACGGGAATTACGGTTCGGGGGTGCAACAAGACCCCTCTCCCATAATATATATATATGTGAACATAAAATATATATATTCATTTTCACCACGGGGGTGCAACAAGACCCCCCCCCCCCTTCCCATAATATATATATATGTATATATATATATATATATATGTATTTATATATATGTATTTAAAATATATATATTCAATTTCACCCCCCTCCCATAATATATAGATGTACATCAAATATGTATTCATTTTCATCAGCCACTCCTTCATAAGCGGAACTTCCCTCTAACTTGTAAGGTATTTAAAAAGCCACACACATGACCAACAGAACTTTACCTATTCACAATTATCGTGATCGAATATAACAGTCAAGGTTGGTATGTCTTGAAATAGTCTATTCTCGGCGAGGTATTGACGTTTGAATCAACGATGTGGGCCAGTGCGGTCAGTTTGTAATTATTAGGGCCTTTCAACCCTAAACTGCCCTTCGCAGCTGTTATACCCCGGGTCATATAAGCCGTGTTCACACAGGAAAAGTTTAAACCGATTTAGACAAGGCAAATTATATGAATAGAACTAGTGGCACGTTCACACACACCGAGTATGTGGGGCGGTTTAAGGCGGAAATCTATATCGGTGCATGAGCAAGTCCATACTAACCAGCGCCAGTTTCGGTTAGTCGATGTTACCATGAGAGAGTGTGGGTTCGACCTAGATATGTATGGACTATATTGTATTGTTTTGGAATGATCAAAACTTCTGTTGGCCAGTGAAAACCTAAAAATAGATCATGAAAAAAATATTTGTACACCTCTAGCCGGTTCATAGATCAAATTATATTATATAGTGTGACGTCCTTAATCCGCGTCAAGTAAGTCGGTTGGTTTCACACGGGCGATATAAGTCGAATCATAAAATTCGGTTCATATAAACCACCTACTTAGGTGGTTTATAAAATCCGAATTATATGATTCGATTCAGGTTTAAACCGCCTCAGCTGCACGTTCACACGCCAAATGTGAGCCGAACCAGGCAAGGCGATTTCTATGAATCGAATTAACTGCCCCGTGTGAACACGGCTTTAGATATAGTTTGATAGGCTTTCACTATTGAATAGTATCGACACATGCTTAGACTCATATCTCACTAATAATAGAGAGGGGTTATATAGGACAGTTCATTGCAATAGAGTTTCCTGAAGGAAAGTAGACTAAAGCCTACTGGACTCATAGTGAAATACTGTGACCATTTAAAACACTGTGACTATGCCCTATGAGTATAACCTATGTAATTCCACCATTACTCCCTACAGAATAGACCATTTGAATAGGGATTGATCTGTCCATGACCATTACATCGAGTACCCTATGACTAGTGTGGTATGCTCTACTAACACACGGGAAGGAGCCATATAGCCAAGTAGGCGTGGATATCGTTTGACTGTGTGTTTGGGTTGTACGTCCGGGTAACATTTAAGGTCATAAAAGAATGGGTACCAACTTGTGACACTACACATTCATGGTCACTTTATAGTGCTGCCCCACTGAGAGATGAGGATGCCGCCACCATGACCCGATTTCCAATTGCATCACATTATCTTGATACTAAACACACCAGTACTTACCCTATCGTCGTAATGTTGAGCGCCAGGCTATAAAGCAAAGACCCTATAACACTAAGACGGCTCACTCAGCCTGTACTGTGTAATCAAGAGAACAGCCAGCGCACCAGGTGGTGGGTTTGATCATTTTGATAGCATTGGAGTGTCAGAAGAAACCCTGCTGTCGCTTGGTAGGTGTGTGGTGGGGGTTTAGGGATGTGGTGGGGTGTAGGTATGTGTGTGCTGGTGGTGTAGGTATGTGTGGCTGAGTGTGCAGGGGGTGTAAGTGTGGTGTGTGTGTGTGGTGGGAGTGTATGTGTGTGGTGGGGGTTTAGTGATGTGGTGAGGGTATAGGCATGTGGTTGTGGGGTTTTAGGTGTGTGTGGTGGAGGTTTAGGGCTGTGTAGGTGTGTGGTGGGGGTTTAGGGACGCTAACGATTGTGAGGTGCCACTCTGCAAGACCCTACAACTCCACCACAAACCACCTACACCTCCACCACACACAACCTACACACCCACCTACACCCCAACCACACACACCGTCACCCCCAACCACACAGATTGTGTCTATGGTGGAGGGGCAGGGTGGGGGTAGTGGTGGTGGTGGGAGTTCTATAGGAGTAGCAACATGCAACCAGTGGGGACCTCCCCCCCCGTCCCCCGCTTACATCAAGGAGGGGGAGGAGGAGGAGGTTGTGAGATGTGGTGTGAGCACGCCGACTGAGGTGGGTGAAGAGGGGGAGGGGGAGTGCTGGGGAGGAAGAGGGAATGTGGGGGAGGAAGGGGGAGGAGGAGATGGAGAGGGAGGGGGAAGGGGGGGGGGAGTGTGGTGTGAGAGCGCCGAGTGAGATGGGTGAGGAGAGGGAGGGGGTGAGGAGAGGGAGGGTGTGAGGAGAGGGACGGAGTGAGGAGAGGGACGGAGTGAGGAGAGGGAGTGGGAGGCGGAGAGGAAGGGGGGGGGGGGATGCAGGTGTGGTGTGATAGCGCTGGGTAAGGTGGATGAGGAGCCCTGCCTCCCGCCCGACCCCCAGCTTTCAAAAACCGTCTCTAGTCACATGTGCATCACTTTTCAGTTTTTCAGTTTTAAATGCTTTTATTTTCATACTATGTAAATCATATGTTCATCCAGAATTACATTAAAAAGGTCCTACTGGAATTTCCACCTGTAGTGGGTGGGAGTTGCTTTCGTATTCTCAAAATGCTTAATTAAGGCTACCAACGAAGTGTTTTGATCAGCTCTTTTTTAATATATTTCAAACGAATCTTTAAACATTTCATCTGCGAGGCTATATATACTACGACAGCGTTGCGTTAGGGTCTGATCAGCAATGTTTGACGAGCATGCTACATAAAATCTCCCACCTGTAAATAAAACTGCTGATGGCAGTTGAATCAGCCTAAAAGAGCATGTGAGTGGAAAAGCACCGAATGACAGAAACCTCCGACTAGGCCTTTAACACACACACAAAACACCGGTAAGATTCCTTATATGTGAGCATCATATCAATCTTTGCCATTTGTCAACAGTTTAAGCATATTCCAGCTCCTGTAACAATCAAGTAGTAGGCATTCACGACTGGAATCTAAATGTACATTCTCAATTACTTTTCAATGTTGTCAAGGGCAACGCAGGAACCTGATAAATGTGATACAAAAGCGATCAGCTGCCATAAATAAAGAAACAATAATCCAACAACAATCCACATTCTGGATATGCACATCAGCCCCTGTTGAGTAATAAGGTTTAGTGGAAAAAATGTATTTGTTGGTCTGTGGATGAGAGAAGCAGTGCCTGAGTCCTGGTCAGTTAGTCAGATGGCGCGCGTGTCGGGGTATGAGTTGAGGGTGCTGGGAGAGGAGGCCGGGAGCGGAGAGAGAGGAGGAGGGGGGCGCGGGGGGAGGGGGGGCGGGAGGGAAAGGGGGGAGGAGGGGGGCGCGGGCGGGGGGGGGGGGGGGGGGGTGGGGGGGGGGGGGGGGGGCGGTGGGTGGGGGGGGGGGGGGGGGGGGGGGGGGGG